>OX422209.1:432478510-433678510 GCA_949130495.1 Sambucus nigra | reverse complement strand
GATATTGTTGGCTTGGTTATTGGATACTATGTTGAATTTATTGAATTGATACTCGTGTCGATAAATGTACATGTTATTAAATTTGTTGGGTGTGTTCTTGATTTGCCTATGAAAAAGTATATCACATATCTTGCGATATTAGGAGGGTACAACTTGACATGGAACAAATACAACTTGATTCCGTTCATTCATATTTTAACTTCCATGTATGCCATAATTCTTGTTGATTTCATACAGTTCTGTTTTAGTTTGAGATTTGTTGTGATCAACTTGATTGGAAATGTATTTTAAAACCTTAAAATGGCGATGTAATAATCACAACTACATTGATATTATTGGCACCGGGTTGATATTATAGATTTTTGTTCTCCTTTGCCTTTGTGTACTTTTCTTTACATATTATAGGCAGCAGGTTGCTCACGTTCATTCGAATTGCGGTGTTAAAATGGGGAAATAAATCTGCGTCATATGTAAATCTACGACATATTATAGGCAGCAGATCTAATTCTTCAGTGGTTTTGTGAGGTACTTTATTTAATTTTACATACCCGTTCTTCATAACACATTGTTTATGTATTGCAGATCTAACCAATTAGATACCAGTTCTTCATTACACACCAGGTACTCTTTACTTTAACTAAAGTAGTTATATAATTGATATACATTATCTATTAAATCTTTTAGATGATAGAAGGAGTATGGGATGATTATTGGTTTTGTTTGGTTTGGTTGTTTGATAATTATTGGTTGTTGGCATGTTAGAAGGAGTATGGGATAATTAGAAGGAATACATGATAATTATTGGTTTGATTGATGGATAATATATTGAAAATATTTTAGACTCCCGATTTCAGAATACGACTACAACTTTATATTGTCCAGACATAAGCTTAAAAACATGGCGTTAGAGGGGACAAACCCGAAACATCCCACAAACGGACCCGTGAGAGGGTGAAAACGTGAAACAACCACCGTACAGTCCTGTGAGAGGCACCAACACCTCTCACGGGACCAATGTAACTTGTAGGAACTGACCGCGCGATAACGGGACTCCCGATTTGAGAATACGATGATAATTTGAAAATATGAGGACATAAGCTTAAAAACAAGGCGTTAGAGGGTGAAAACAGGAAACAGCTCCCGTACGGTCCCGTGAGATGCACCAACACATCTCGCGGGACCAATGAAAAAATGTAGGAACTGACTGCGCGATAACGGGACTCCCAGTTTGAGAATACGATGATAATTTAAAAATATGAAGACTTAAGCTTAAAAACAAAGCGTTAGAGGGTAAAACTCGAAACATCCCCCGTACGGTCCTGTGAGAAACACCAACACCTCTCGTGGGACCAACGTAACACGTAGGAACTGACCGCACGATCACGGGACTCCCGGTTTGAGAATATGATGATAATTTGAAAATATGAGGACTAAGCTTGAAAATAAGGCATTAGAGGGTGAAAAATCGAAACAGCCCCCGTACGGTCCCGTGAGCGGCACCAACACCTCTCGCGGGACCAATGTAACAGGTAGGAATTGACTGTGCGATCATAGCACACCCGGTTTGAGAATATGACGATAATTTGAAAATATAAGGACTTAAGCTTGAAAACAAGGTGTTAGAGGGTGAAAACTCGAAACAGCCCCCGTACAGTCCCGTGAGAGGCACCAACACCTCTCGCGGGACCAATGTAATACGTAGGAACTGATCGTGCAATCACGAGACTCCCAATTTGAGAATACAACGATACTTTGAAAATATGAGGACTTAAGCTTGAAAAACAAGGCGTTAGAGGGGAAAAAAAAGAAACAGCTCCAGTACAGTCCCGTGAGAGGCACCAACACCTCTCACGGGATCAATGTAACACGTAGCAACTGATCGCACGATAACGGAACTCCCGGTTTGAGAATACAACGATAATTTGAAAATATGAGGACATAAGCTCGAAAATAAGGCGTTAGAGGGTAAAACTCTAAAAAACCCCCGTACGGTCCATTGAGAGGGCACCAAAACCTCTCGCAGGACCAATGTAACACATAGGAACTGACCGCGCGATCACAGGACTCCTGATTTGAGAATACGATGATAATTTGAAAATATGAGAACTTAAGCTTGAAAATGAGTTATTAGAGGGTGAAAACTCGAAACAACACCCGTACGATTCCGTGAGAGGCCCCAACACCTCTCACGGGACCAATGTAACATGTAGGAACTGACCGCGCGATAAAGGGACTCATGGTTTGAGAATACTATGATAATTTGAGCATATGAGGACTTAAGCTTGAAAATAAGGCGTTAGAGGGTAAAACACGAAACAGCCCCCGTACGGTCCTGTGATAGGCAGCAACACCTCCCGTGAGAACAATATAACAGGTGGGATCTGACAATGCGATCACGGGACTCTCAGTTTGAGAATACGATGATAATTTTAAAATACGAGGACCTCTCACGGAACCAATGTAACACATAGGAACTAACCGAGCGATAACAGGAATCCCAGAATGAGAATACGATGATAATTTGAAAATATGAGGACTTAAGCTTGAAAATAAGGCGTTAAAAGGATAAAACAAAGAAAAGCCCCCGTACGGTCCTGTGAGAGGCACCAACACCTCTTACGGGACCAATGTAACACGTAGGAACTGACCGCGTGATCACGGGACGCCCGACTTGAGAATATGATGATAATTTGAACATATAAGGACTTAAAGTTAAAAATAAGGCGTTAGAGGGTGAGAACTCGAAACAGTCCCCGTACGCTCCCATGAGAGGCACCAAATCCTCTCACGGGACCAATGTAACACGTAGGAACTAACCGCGCGATAACGGGACCCTCAATTTGAGAATACGACGATAATTTGAAAATATGAGGACTTAACCTTGAAAATAAGGCGTTAGAGGGTAAAACTCAAAACAGCCCCCCCGTATGGTCCCGTGAGAGGCAGCAACACCTCTCCCGGGAGTAATGTAACACGTAGGAACTGACCGCGCGATCACAGGACTCCCGATTTGAGAATACGACGATAAATATATAATATGAGGACTTAAGCTTGAAGATGAGTCGTTAGAGGGTGGAAACTTGAAACAACCCCCGTACGATTCTGTGAGAGGCCCACACACCTCTCACGGGACCAATGTAACACGTAGGAACTGACTGCGCGATAACGGGACTCCCAGTTTGAGAATACAATGATAATTTGAAGATATGAGGACTTAAGCTTGAAAATAAGTTATTAGAGGGTAAAACTCGAAACAGCCCCCGTACGGTCCCGTGAGAGGCAGCAACACCTCTCGCGGGAGCAATGTAACATGTAGGAACTGACTGCGCGATCACAGGACTTTCGGTTTGAGAATACGATGATAATTTTAAAATAGGAGGACCTCTCACGGGACCAATGTAACACATAGGAACTGAACGGGCGATAACGGGATCCTCAGTTTGAGAATACGATGATAAATTGAAAATATGAGGAATTAAGCTTGAAAAGAAGGCGTTAGATGGGGGAAACACGAAATAGCCCCCGTACGGTCCTGTTAGACGTACCAAGACCTCTCACAGGACCAATGTAACACGTAGGAACTGATCGCGCGATAACGGGACCCACGGTTTGAGAATACGATGATAATTTGAAAATATGAGGACTTAAGCTTGAAAACAAGGCGTTAGAAGGTGAAAACACGAAACAAACCCCGTACGGTCCCGTGAGAGGCACCAACTTATCTCGCGGGACCAATTGAAAAATGTACGTGAGAGGCACCAACACCTCTCAAGGGACCAATGTAATCCATAGGAACTGACCGCACGATCACAGGACTTCCGGTTTTAGAAAACGACGATAATTCAAAAATATGAGGACTACGCTTTAAAATAAGGCATTAGAGGGTGAAAATTCAAAACATCCCCCGTACGATCCCGTGAGAGGCACCAACACCTCTCGAGGGACCAATGTAACACGTAGGAACTTACCGCGTAATAATGGGACACCCAGTTTGAGACTACGATGATAATTTGAAAATATGAGGACCTCTCACGAGACTAATGTAACACATAGGAACTCACCGCACAATAAGGGGACACCGGATTTGAGAATACGATGATAATTTGAAAATACGAGGACTTAAGCTTGAAAACAAGGCGTTAGAAGGGGAAAACACGAAACAGCCCCCGTACGGTCCTGCGAGAGGCACCAACACCTCTCATGGGACGAATGTAACACGTAGAAATTGACCGCGCGATCACGGGACTCTCGATTTGAGAATACGACGATTATATGAAAATTTGAGAGCTTAAGCTCGAAAATAAGGCGTTAGAGGTGGAAAACACAAAACAGGCCCAGTACGGTTCCGTGAGAGCAACTAATACCTCTCGCGGGACCATTGTAATAGGTAGGAACTGACCGTGCTATAACGAGACTCCCGGTTTGGGAATACGACGATAATTTGAAAATATAAGGACTTAAGCTCGAAAATAAAGCGTTAGAGGGTGAAAACTCGAAACAGCCCCCGTATGATCCTGTGAGAGGCACTAACACCTCTCGCGGGACCAATGTAACATGTAGGAAATGAATGCGCGATCACGGGACTCCCAGTTTGAGAATATGAGGATATTTTTAAAATATGAGGACTTAAGCTCGAAAACAAGGCGTTAGAGGGGGAGAAAATGAAGCAGCCCCTGTACGATCTCGTGAAACGCACCAATACCTCTCTTGGGATCAATGTATCACGTTAGAACCGACCGCACGATAACGGGACTCCCGGTTTGAAAATACGATGATAATTTGAAAATATGAGGACTCAAGCTCTAAAATAATGCGTTAGAGGGTAAAACTCGAAACAACCCCCACACGGTCCTGTAAGAGGCACCAACACCTCTCGTGGGACAAATGTAACACATAGGACCTGACCGCGCGGTCATGGGACTCTCGATTTGAGAATACGATGCTAATATGAAAATATGAGGACTTAAGCTTGAAAACGAGTTATTAGAGGGTGAAACTCAAAACAACCCCCGTACGGTTCCGTGAGAGGACCCAACACCTCTCACGGGACCATTATAACACGTAGGAACTTATCGCGCGATAACAGGACTCTCGATTTGAGAATACGATGATAATTTGAAAATATGAGGACTTAATCTTAAAAATAAGGCATTAGAGGGTAAAACTCGAAACAGGCCCCGTACGGTCCCGTGAGAGGCAGCAAAACCTCTCGCGGGACCAATATAACACGTAGGAACTGACCGCGCGATCACAGGACTCCCAATTTTAGAATACAATGATAATTTTAAATTATGAGGACCTCTCACGGGACCAATGTAACACATCGGAACTGACCGCGCGATAACGGGACTCTCGGTTTGAGAATACGATGATAATTTGAAAATATGAGGACTTAAGCTTGAAAAAAGGCGTTAGATTGGGAAAACATGAAACAACCTCCGTACAGTCATGTGAGAGACACCAACACCTCTCACGGGACCAATATAACACGTTGAAACTGACCGCGCGATCACGGGACTCCCGGCTTAAGAATACGATGATAATTTGAAAATTTGAGAACTTAAGCTTAAAAACAAGGCGTTAGAGGGGGAAACACGAAACAGCCCCAGTACGGTTCCGTGAGAGGAACCAACACCTCTCACGGGACCAATGTAACACATAGGAACTGATCGCGTGATAGCGGGACTCCCGGTTTGAGAATACGACGATAATTTGAAAATATGAGGACTTAAGCTTGAAAATAAGGCGTTAGAGGGTAAAACTCGAAACAACCCCCGTACGGTGCTGTGAGAGGCACCAACACCTCTCGCGGGAGCAATGTAACACGTAGGAACTAACCGCACGATCACAGGACTCCCGGATTTAGCATACGACGATCATTTTAAAATATAAGGACCTCTCACGGGACCAATGTAACACATAGGAACTGATCGCGTAATAACGGGACTCCCGATTTGAGAATACGATGATAATTTGAAAATATAAGGACTTAAGTTTAAAAACAAGGCGTTAGAAGGGGAAAACACGAAATAGCCCCCGTACGGTCCTGTGAGAGGCACCAACACCTCTCACGGGACCAATGTAACACATAGGAACTGACCGCGTGATCACGGGACTCCCGGCTTGAGAATACGACGATAATTTGAAATTTTGAGAACTTAAGCTTGGAAACAAGGCGTTAGAGGGGGAAAACACGAAACAACTCCAGTACGATTCCGTAAGAGGAACCAAATCCTCTCGCGAGACCATTGTAACACGTAGGAACTGACTGTACGATAACGGGACTCTCGATTTGAGAATACGACGATAATTTGAAAATATGAGGTCTTAAACTTGAAAATAAGGCGTCAGAGGGTGAAAATTCAAAACCGCCCCCGTACGATTCTGTGAGAGTCACCAACAGCTCTCACGGGACTAATGTAACACGTAGGACTGATAGTGCGATAATGGGACTACCGATTTGAGAATATGATGGTAATTTGAAAATATGAAGACTTAAGCTTGAAAATAAGGCGTTAGAGGGTGAAAATACGAAAAAAATGTATGGTCCCGTGAGAGGCCCTAACACATCTCGCGAGACCAATGGAAAAACGTAGGAACTGACCGCGCGATAACATGACTCCTGGTTTGAGAATATGACGATAATTTAAAATTATGAAGACTTAAGCTTAAAAATAAAGCGTTAGAGGGTAAAACTCAAAACTGCCCCCGTATGGTCCCGTGAGAGGCACCAACACCTCTCGCGGAACCAATGTAACACGTAGGAACTGGCTGTGCGATCACAAGACTCCCGGTTTGAGAATACGACTATAATCTGAAAATATGAGGACTAAGCTTGAAAATAAGGCGTTAGCGGGGGAAAACACGAAATAGCCCCAGTACGGTTCCGTGAGAGGATCCAACACCTCTCACGGGACCAATGTAACATGTAGGAACTTACCGCGCAATAGCGGGACTCCCTATTTGAGAATACAACGATAATTTGAAAATATGAGGACTTAAGCTTAAAAACAAGGTGTTAGAGGGTAAAACTAGAAACACCCCCCGTACGGTCCCGTGAGAGGCAACAACACCTCTCGCGAGAGCAATGTAACATGTAAGAACTGACCGCGCGATCACAGGACTCCCGGTTTTAGAATACGATGATAATTTTAAAATATGAGGATCTCTCACGGGACCAATGTAACACATAGGAACTGATCGCGCAATAACGGGACTCCCGATTTTAGAATACGATGATAATTTGAAAATATGAGGACTTAAGTTTGAAGATAAGGCGCTAGAAGGGGAAAACACAAAATAGCCCCCGTACGGTCCTGTGAGAGGCACCAACACCTCTCACGGGGCCAATGTAACACGTAGGAACTGACCGCATGATCACGGGACTCCCGGCTTGAGAATACGGCGATAATTTGAAATTTTGAGAACTTAAGCTTGGAAATAAGGCGTTAGAGGGGGAAAATACGAAACAACCCCAGTACGGTTCTGTGAGAGGAACCAACACCTCTCGCGGGACCATTGTAACACGTAGGAACTGACCGTGCCATAACGGGACTCCCGATATGAGAATACGATGATAATTTAAAAATATAAGGTCTTAAGCTTGAAAATAAGGCGTTAGAGGGTGAAAACTCGAAATAGCCCCCATACGGGCACGTGAGAGTCACCAACACCTCTCACGAGACCAATGTAACACGTAGGAACTGACCGCGAGATAACGGGACTCCCGATTTGAGAATACGATGTTAATTTAAAAATATGAGGACTTAAGCTTGAAAATAAGGCGTTAGAGGGTGAAAACACGAAATAAGCCCCATACGGACCCATGAGAGGCACCAACACGTCTCGTGGGACCAATGGAAAAACGTAGGAACTGACCGCGCGATAGTGGGACTTCCGGTTTGAGAATACAATGATAATTTAAAAATATGAAGACTTAATCTTAAAAACAAAGCGTTAGAGGGTAAAACTCGAAATAGCCCCCGTACGGTCCCGTGAGAGGTACCAACACCTCTCGTGAGACCAATGTAACACGTAGGAACTGACCGCGCGATAATGGGACACCTGGTTTGAGAATATGATGATAATTTGAAAATATGAGGACCTCTCACAGGACCAATGTAACACATAGGAATTCACTGCGCGGTAACGGGACACCCGGTTTGAGAATACGACGATAATTTGAAAATATGAGGACTTAAGCTTGAAAACAAGGCGTTAGAAAGGGAAAATATGAAACAGTCCCCGTATCGTCCAGCGAGAGGCACCAACCCCTCTTACGAGACCAATGTAACACATAGGAACTGATCGCGCGATCACGGGACTCTCGATTTGAGAATACGACGATTATATGAAAATTTGAGGACTTAAGCTAAAAAATAAGGCGTTAGAGGGGGAAAAATGAAACAGCCCCAGTACGGTTCTGTGAGAGCAACCAACACCTCTCGCGGGACCATTGTAATTAGTAGGAACTGACCGTGCGATAACGAGACTCCCGGTTTGGGAATACGACGATAATTTGAAAATATAATCACTTAAGATTGAAAACAAGGCATTAGAGGGAAAAAAATAAAGTAGCCTATGTACGGTCCTGTGAGAGGCACTAATAGCTCTCTCGGGATCAATGTAACGTGTTGGAAATGATCGAGCGATAACAGGACTCCCGGTTTGAGAATACGACGATAATTTGAAAATATGAGGACTCAAGCTTGAAAACATTGCGTTAGAGGGTAAAACTCGAAACAGCCCCCATACGGTCCCGTAAGAGGCACCAACACCTCTCGCGGGACCAATGTAACACATAGGAACTAACCGCGCGGTCACGGGACTCCCGATTTGAGAATACGACGATAATTTGAAAATATGAGGACTTAAGCTTGAAAACGAGTTGTTAGAGGGTGAAACTCGAAACAACCACCGTACGGTTCCGTGAGAGGCCCCAACACCTCTCACGGGACCATTGTAACACGTAGGAACTGACCGCGTGTTAACGGGACTCCCGGTTTGAGAATACGACAATAATTTGAAAATATGGGGACTTAAGCTTGAAAATAAGGCGTTAGAGGGTAAAACTCGAAACAACCCCTATACGGTCCCGTGACTGGAAACAACGCCTCTTGCGAGACCAATATAACACTAAGAAACTAACCCCATGATCATAGGACTCCTGGTTTTAGAATACGATGATAATTTTAAAATATGAGGACCTCTCACAGGACCAATGTAACACATAGGAACTGACCGCGCGATAACGGGACTCCCAATTTGAGAATACGATGATAATTTGAAAATAAGAGGACTTAAGCTTGAAAACAAGGCGTTAGATGGGAAAAACACGAAACAACCCCCGTACAGTCCTATGGGAGACACCAACACCTCTCACAGGGCCAATGTAACACATAGGAACTGACCGTGCGATAACGGGACTCCCGGTTTGAGAATACAACGATAATTTGAAAATATAAGGACTTAAGCTTGAAAACAAGGTGTTAGAGGGTGAAAACTCGAAGCAGGCCCCGTACGGTTCTGTGAGAGGCACCTGCACCTCTCACGGGACCAATGTAACACGTAGGAACTAACCAACAGGAATCCCAGTTTGAGAATACGACGATAATTTGAAAATATGGAGACTCAAGCTTAAAAATAAGGCGTTAGAGGGTAAAACTCGAAACAGCCCCAGTACAATTCCGTGAGAGGAACCAACACCTCTCACGGGACTAATGTAACACGTAGGAACTGACCGCGTGATAGATGGACTCCCGGTTTGAGAATACGATGATAATTTGAAAATATGAGGACTTAAGCTTGAAAACAAGGCGTTAGAGGGTAAAACTCGAAACAACCCCCGTACGATCCCGTGAGAGGCACCAACAGCTCTTGCGGGAGCAATGTAACACGTAGGAAATGACCGCGCGATCACAGGACTCCCAATTTTAGAATACGATGATAATTATAAAATATGAGGACCTCTCACGAGACCAATGTAACACATAGTAACTGATCGCGCGATA
The DNA here is from genome assembly GCA_949130495.1 of Sambucus nigra. NCBI lineage: Eukaryota > Viridiplantae > Streptophyta > Magnoliopsida > Dipsacales > Adoxaceae > Sambucus > Sambucus nigra. Next base: position 433,668,500 of record OX422209.1, on the reverse strand, counting down.
ACAGGACTCCCAGTGTGAGAATACGATGATAATTTGAAAATATGAGGACTTAAGTTTGAAAGAAGGGCGTTAAAAGGGGAAACATGAAACAACCCCCGTACGGTCCTGTGAGAGGCACCAACGCCTCTCACGGGACCAATGTAACACGTAGGAACTGACCGCGCGATCACGGGACTCCCAGCTTGAGAATACGACGATAATTTGAAATTTTGAGAACTTAAGCTTGGAAATAAGGCGTTAGAGGGGGAAAACACGAAACAACCCCAGTACGGTTCTGTGAGAGGAACCAACACCTCTCGTGGGACCATTGTAACACGTAGGAACTGACCGTGCCATAACGGGACTCCCGATATGAGAATACGATGATAATTTAAAAATATAAGGTCTTAAGCTTGAAAATAAGGCGTTAGAGGGTGAAAACTCGAAACAGCCCCCGTACGGGCACGTGAGAGTCACCAACACCTCTCACGGGACGAATGTAACACGTAGGAACTGACCGCGCGATAACGGGACTCCCGATTTGAGAATACAATGGTAATTTAAAAATATGAGGATTTAAGCTTGAAAATAAGGCGTTAAAGGGTGAAAACACGAAACAACCCCCGTACAGTCCCGTGAGAGGCACCAACACGTCTCGTGGGACCAATGGAAAAACATAGGAATTGACCGCGGGATAATGGGACTCCCGATTTGAGAATACGACGATAATTTAAAAATATGAAGACTTCAGCTTAAAAACAAAGCGTTAGAGGGTAAAACTCAAAACAACACCCGTACGGTCCCGTGAGAGGCACCAACACCTCTCGCGGGACCAATGTAACACGTAAGAACTGACTGTGCGATCACAGGACTCCCGGTTTGAGAATACGATGATAATTTGAAAATATGAGGACTAAGCTTGAAAACAAGGCGTTAGAGGGTGAAAACTCGAAACATCCCCTGTACGGTCCCGCGAGAGGCACCAACACCTCTCGCGGGAGGAATGTAAGACGTAAGAACTGTCCGCGCGATAACGGGACACCCGATTTGAGAATACGATGATAATTTGAAAATATGAGGACTTGGGCGTGAAAACAAGGCGTTAGAGGGTGAAAACTCGAAACAGCGCTCGTACAATCCCGTGAGAGGCACTAACACCTCTCACAGGACCAACGTAACACGTAGGAACTGATCGCGCGATCACGAGGCTCCCTATTTGAGAATACGACGATAATTTGAAAATTTGAGAACTTAAGCTTGAAAATAAGGCTTTAGAGGGGGAAAACACTAAACAGTTATAGTATTGTTCTGTGAGAGGAACCAACACCTCTCGTGGGACCATTGTAACACGTAGGAACAGACTGGGCGATAACGGGACTCCCGGTTTGAGAATACGATGATAATTTGAAAATATGAGGACTTAAGCTTGAAAACAAGGCGTTAGAGGGTGAAAGCTCGAAACAGCCCCCGTACGGTCCCGTGAGAGGAACTAACACCTCTTACGGGACCAGTGTAACACGTAGGAATTGATCGCGTGATCACATGACTCCCGATTTGAGAATACGACAATAAATTTAAAATATGAGGACTTAAGCTCAAAAATAAGGCGTCAGAGAGGGAAACGAAGCACCCCTGTACGGTCCCGTGAGAGGAACCAACACCTCTCACGGGATTAATGCAACATGCAGGAACTGACTGTGCGATCTCGGGACTCCCGTATTGAGAATGCGGCGATAATTTTAAAATATGAGAACTTGAGCTTCAAAACAAGGCTTTAGAGGGGGAAAACACAAAACAACCACCGTACGGTCCCGTGAGAGGTACCAACACCTCTCGTGGGACCAATGTAACACGTAGTAACTGATCGCGCGATAACGGGACTCCCGATTTGAGAATATGACAATAATTTGAAAATATAAGGACTTAAGCTTGAAAATAAGGCGTTAGAGGGTGAAAACTCGAAGCAGACCCCGTACGGTTCCGTGAGAGGCACCAGCACCTCTCACGAGACCAATGTAACACGTAGGAACTAACCAACGGGAATCCCAATTTGAGAATACGATGATAATTTGAAAATATGGGTACTTAAGCTTCAAAACAAGGGGTTAGAGGGTAAAACTCGAAACAGCCTCCGTACGGTCCCGTGAGAAGCACTAACACCTCTCGCGATCACGGGACTCTCGGTATGAGAATACGATGATAATTTAAAAATATGAGGACTTAAGCTTGAAAACAAGGCGTTAGAGGGGGAAAACTCGAAATAGCCCTCGTATGATCCCGTGAGAGGCACCAACGACTCTTGCGGGACCAATGGAAAAATGTAGAAACTGATCGCGCGATAACGGGACTCCTGATTTGAGAATACGATGGTAATTTGAAAATATGAGGACTTAAGCTTGAAAACAAGGCATTAGTGGGTGAAAGCACGAAACAACCCCCGTACGGTCCCATGAGAGGCACCAACACGTCTCACCGGACCAGTGGAAAAACTTAGGAACTGACCGCGCGATAATGGGACTCCTAGTTTGAGAATACGACGATAATTTAAAATATGAATACTTAAGCTTAAAAACAAAGCGTTAGAGGGTAAAACTCGAAACAACCACCGTACGGTTCTGTGAGAGGAACCAGCACCTCTCGCGGGACCATTGTAACATGTAGGAACTGAACGGGTGATAACGGTACTCCCGGTTTGGGAATACGACGATAATTTGAAAATATGAGGACTTAAGCTTGAAAACAAGGCTTTAGAGGGTGAAAGCTCGAAATAGCCCCCGTACGGTCCCGTGAGAGTAGGGGTGTGAACGGATCGGGTTTGGATCGGGTCTAGGTATATCCAAATCCGACACGGGTATTTTTTTAATGGATCGGGTCTTACCCTATTACCCGTCGGGTCTCAGAAAATGGATCAAGACCCGGATTCATTAAGGACCCGGAGACCCGACCCGAATACCTGTAACTATATATATATATATATATATATATATATATATATATATATATAAACTGTAAAAACAACTATATATATATATAACTGTTATTATAGTTATAACTATATATATATGTAGTTATATAACTGTTATTGTGTTTATATACTGTTAGTATAGTGTTATTATAGTTATAAGTTATATATATAGTTATATAACGTAATAGTTATATAACATAATAACAGTAATAGTTAACTATATATAACATATGTTAACTATATATAACAGTTATATACTTTTATTATGTTATATAATTGTTATTATAGTTATACGTTATATATATATAACTATTATAAGTTATATATATATATATATATATATATATATATATATATATATATATATATATATATATATACTAGGGTATGCCCGTGCCTGAAGGCACGTTGATAATCATAAAATGACAAAAATTCAAAGTAGGTTTGGTCATAATTTCCAAAGTCATGCGCATGCCTGAAGGAACGAAGATAATTTCCAAAGTCATGTCTTTTGCCTAGTGTGTACCAGTGCCGATGGCATGGAGATAGATTTGTTCCCGTGATATTTCATACGACACGACGATAATTTTTTTCCCATGATAAATTTGTTCCCGTGTCGCCAATAGTGCAAATAGAAATAAGATTGGATTGTCATCCTTGGACAAAATTCATATACATGTTCGCATGCCTATAGTTATTTCTTTCTAAAAACTCGAACACTACCTTAGGCAGTTGATAGACATTAGGCGATGATAATTTCCTTTTGCCTCGAGCCTAGTAAAGGACAATTTTCCCTTCATATATCATAATAAAGCCGCGAATTTTTTTTATTATCAGTGGTGGTAAAGTCTCATCAAGCCCCGTGTATTTTATATATTAAAAATCTATAAAATACTATACAATTTTTAAATATTTTTTTTAAATGACTTACAAATTTGTTTTAATATGGATTTTAAAATTTAAAAAGCAATCTTATAAAATATAAATTGTAAGTTATTTTATTTAGTTGTTTTTTTAATGTACACTTTAAAGGTTTTTTTCAAGTATAGAAATCAAAACATTTTGAAACTCTATAGTTAAAATATTTTTTTCAACTATAGAGTTTAAAGCATTTTTTCCAACTATAGCAGTCTTACAAAATATAACTGATGCAATGCATGAGTGGGTGTAATGAATTTTTAACTATTGATATACATTTGTAACTATTATCAGTAGTTAAAATTAAGTGATATTAATGATATCCCTAAATATGAAAATGATATTATAGGCTAAGAACATAAACTAATTTTTTTATGACGCATTAGATCAGTCTCAAAATCTAACCAAATAAAAATAATGACATTATATCAGTTGTGTGTGTGTTTGGTGGTGGTGGGTGGGGGGGATTGGGGGAGTGTGTTTGGGCGGAGGGGGCGGGGCGGGGGATTCACATTAAAGAAACTGTAAAGCACATTATATCTCTAAATATCAGTTAAATTACGAACAACATTCACACTCCTCAATTATTGCAGCTATTAAAAGATATTAACTACTCCAAGAAACTCATACACCCCTGCCTTCAATTTTGTGCCCGCCTATATATGCGAAAAATAAATAGATAAATATACCATTCACAGTGTAAACTACAACTGTAATAACATGGTCCTCTGGGATATTTTGTCAATCATGTTTCTTACATTTATTTAGACTATACCCATGAAGGCAAAGCGAAGTAGAAGCATGAACTAAATGATAATAAAAGTGAAAACCATCAAAGTTAGACTTCGTACTTTAGAACTAAAGTTTAACCTTAAAATGCAGCAAGAGTGTTAGAGCAAGAGGGAAAATCTGAGAGTTTGTATCGGAATTTTTTTGCATTCGGTAGAGTCCTCAAAACCCATTGTGGGAAGAAACAATGGAAATGTACTCATTTACACATTTCTACAGCACCAAGTATGCAATATAAGCTTGCATCCTGCCCAAAACATCAAAACTTCAAGATAACAAATTTAAGGAAAACACACGGCCAGCTAAAGTGAGAACAAATTTTATTTTTAATGTCACAATCACAAATTCAATGGAAGAAGATCTACAAAAACTCCTTATCATGATATAATATTTTGGGCAAACGTAAATAAACATCACCCCGAATGGATGTAAGAAAAGCATTCAGGATAAATTTAGTAGAACTGCTGGATAATCAGTTGTGTGGAATGAAATTTAGTAGATCAACATTGAGGATATAATTTGACTTAATATATGATAAAGTGTACATGGAACATAGCTGTCATTTATCCGATCCAACTTGAACTTATAAAAAAAAAATCACATGTAGAAACATGTGATATCTGTCTGATCCCTATAATACTCTATATATCAGTTTCATGGATGAACGACATGTAGTTCATGTAACCGAGTCGCCATGTTCTAACAAACTCATAGAAGCCCCTTTCACTTTTGATGACCGCCATAAATTGAAGGGTTTCTCCTATAAGATGTAGCTCATCATTACTTAGAGGAATCCATGTCGTTCATTCTGTATCAATGTGATGAAAACTCTTTACTACTCAACATACCAATACCAACCTGTAGTATTCCACGACATTGAGCAAACTATATTTTCATTTAAATTACTAATTGAAGTTGAATCAATAAAGATTAAGAAAAAAATGGGGAATATAGTGAGAGTTAAAGATACCTACAGTGGATAAACATTTATGTTCCGATAGCTAAATCATGAAGTCCATCCAAGGCCTTATAGATCACAACCTGCAATATTCCCCAAATAGAGAGTCAGAGAGATTATGTTAAAGAATAAGTTAGACATCAACAATCGTATCTACCAAAAATCGTTGACTACCAACAACTGCATATATGCTACCAAAAATTGTTGAAGACATCATTTTTTGAATCCACCATAGATACCAACAATCGAAACCACCAAAAATTGATCATAGACACCAACAATCGCAGCTACCGAAAATTAAACCGAACAGCAAAACTGCCCAAGCATATTGATTAAAAACAAATTGCTCTTGTTTTGTCTCTATATACTGGATTGCAAAAAAAAGATACAAATCTTATACTCGGATCAGATCCATACCATCGCTGAAGAGTCATGGCTAGAGGTGTGCAGTGGCACTGAGTCTTGGCTAGAGGTGTGCGATGACACTGTTTGGGATCTGAGTCTGGGTCGTTGGTGTGCAATGACACTGTTTGGGATCTGAGTAGTCAATAACAATCTGCATTTCCATATGTGCCTTAGTTTACTGGTCAGCACATGTCAGTTCCTGTATACTTCGGTCCGTGTTTAGCGCAGGTCAGTTCCTATACAGTTCGGTCCGTGTTTAGCACAAAGTTTAAACTAAGCAACTCCTAGAAATCAAATCAAATATGAGAAAATCCAATCATATAAACAATATGTAGTCTTTCCTCTAATTTTCTTAGATCATCCAACATATCAACATGCCCACAATCCTTAGCACCAAAATATCACACGGTCTCGCGACACTCATTATCAAAGTCCTTGATTCACCCCCTTCGAAATGTAAGGAGGGAACAATGTTTAAATATTTTAACTCTGGCATGAAGAAAAGAAAAGTTTCCATTTTCGGAGCAGGACTGATTAGAGTTTCAATTTGAAAACGATTGAAGAATTCAGAGCTAAGCTTAACATATACAACCCAAAAAATATAATTTGTTATCCGCTCATAATACTCATGTGGTTGTTTTCTTTTGACCTGATATAGATCTGCAAAATAATGCATTTTGAAACGTTAATTTAGATTTGCAAAAAAAAAATCACAGTCAAATCGAAACTACCCAAATTAGAAAAAAATGCATTAACTAAAATTAAAGAAAATCCCCTATTTTAAATAAATCCAGACAAATCTCGGTGGATTACTGGTCTTTAGCGGGGAGAAGGTTGCTATATTAAAACCAAAGTAGGCAGTGTAGCAGCTGTACCTATTTGAATAGAGGAGTGTGTAGCATCCATCACATTTTACACTATGATAGTGGTGGAGCAATGTAGCAGGCGTCACACTGTGATAGAGGTGGAGCATAATATTATTACCTCAGCATAAAAAAACATTCAAAATCACTGTGATCTCAGTAGTGTACTACCCATCGAAGACCTGGTGCTGCAACTCATCTAAGACAATGACACTTCCAGCAGCTGTAACTCATCTAAGGCTAGTTGCTGATTGTAAAAAACTATGAAGTGAAGAGAAAGCTATGGTCAACCATGGACAACTATACAAATTCAAAAAGGATTTTCACACAACTAAATTATAGGTATCAATATCATGGAAGTTCCATTCATTCAAAACATAATATAAAATCAGTCACAAATCAAAAGGTATACAAATTAAAAAAGCATATATAAATTAAGTGAAAAGTACACTAACAAAACACAGATCAACGTAAAACTTGATGTTAGGCAGATCTAAAACAATTTTTACTTGCCTTGATTACTGACTCATTTCGTCCAATAACTTTCAGTCAATACCATCCCTTTAACCAAATCTAATTGATTACCACAATGGACAATGTAAAAACAAAACATACTCTACAGAAAATTGTCAATATCCATTCTGCCAGCAGATTACATTAGTCATGTTTTAAAGTATGTATGATAATCTATATCAGCAGCAAGGCAAAACAGTGTCTCTCATATACATCATTAGCTAGCCTCACTTGTTCGTCATCGCCGTCACTCTCCGTTGATGCTGATGATGCAGAATCTGGCCCATCATCAGAATATGTTGCATCATCGAGTAGATGTTTGACTGTTGTAACTTGAATACTATCTGGTAGTAGACAGTTGCAGAAAGAACCTAATTTGGCCAACCTATTAACCCACATAGGAATGGGTTTTCCAGTGAAGCTCATACAAACTTCATCAGTTGCAAGAGTGTATAGTTCCAAGAGTGTATCATTGACAAAGTGCTGAATGATAAAATCATTAATTTTCAGTATAATAGGTTCTTTAATGGTAGTCACAGAAATCAATCAAAAAAAATAGTTTCTTTGGAAATTTGGTATGAATGTCACAGTTATACATGTGAAGATTAGATCGGATTTGATGCCTTAAACTTGAACATCAGTTATTTCAATATTCAGTTATATTATCAATTATGTATGTTAAGGGAACAATAAGTGAAAGAATCTCACTTTGGAATCATATTGATATGTTTTGATATACTTATGATGAGTTTCCTCAGTAAATTATAGGGGATAATAATATAAATTTTCATGCAGTGTAAGACTCTAAACGTATCATTTTCACAAATGGTCTGACTGATCTTCGTTACCTGGGCTCCAAATATACTTGGTGAAATTTAAAAGATGAAGAAGGAGCTATTATTTCTAGACTTAATAGAGGTCTTATCAATTTAAAATGCAAGAATGTTTTAACGACACCGTTATTACTCACCTTGATAAAAAAATTCTCAGACCATTCTCCCCTCTTGCTTTCTATAAAAACACACTGGGATAATTGTCTAAAATCTTTAAAATTTCAAAATTCTTGGTTCAATCATACTGATATTTCTAAAGTGATAAAGGAATCCTAGGAAATTCCCATTCAAGCCTCTCCTATGGAAGTATTTTTCAAAAAACATCAAAGGTTGAAAGCTCATCTTAAGAGGCGCAACATCACAACTACAAATTTTGTTTGTGTGTTGGAAATAAACAAAAGTTACCTTTAATCTCGTATTGTGTAGCATTTTCTTTGTTGAACTAAAAAACGCACCCACAAAAATAAAATGCAAATGCACCAACTATTTAGGAACAATACACAGAAAGAATTAAGAGGTCAGATCTACAAAAAAAAATCACAGACAACGATTTCCAAACAATATAAAGAAAGAAGGAGAGATTAGATCTACAAAAAAATACATAAATTTAATGCAAATGCACCCACGATTTCATAATAATACAAAGAAAGAAGGAGAGGTCATATCTAAAAAAAAACTCGTTAATCCAAAACTTACCCCGAGTTGTGAAATGCTTAATATGTTGGGCGGCAGAGAGAGAAGTGGAAGGGGTTGTTGCATTAGAAGTGGTTTAGATTTGGGGAAATTCGATATTAGGTATGGGTTTGAGAGGCTCGAGGTTTGTTTGTAGTTGGTAGGATAGGATTCCATCGAGCCTTGCGCTCTGATTAGGCTTGCTGGGTAAGGCCACAGACCATATAGAAACCAAGGGAAAGGGTCACGAAGATCTATAGTCAACAATAGAGGGAGAAGATATGGGTTTATACTTGAAATGGGAACGATTTGAGTTTGTAGGTGATGGGAAGGACAATTTATTGAGCCTTGTGCTCTGACTCCTTGATTAGTGGGCGGATGAGAGGCAGCAAAATAGCGTTGGAGATTGAGCCCCTTTAGATAATGAGTAGTTGAGAGACATAAAGGTATAGAGAAAAGGCGTGTGTGCGACTTATCAGACTTGTCGAACTACGCGCATAGAATATTTATCGATCCACCCACAATATCTATCTTCAAATCTTAGCCCTTCATTTATAGCATTGTTGGCACTCATCCTCACCATAAAATGTCTTAAAAACTTATTGAACAGTGAAAACACACTTACTACTTATTATATATATATATATATATATATATATATATATATATATAATATTATATATAAATATATATTTATTATATTATATATATACACATTCGGGTCAGGTCCTTATCGGATCGGAGTCATGTATATCCAGATCCGGTCCATTAACTAATCGAGTAATCGGATAATCGTTTCTATAAAATTTACTCAGATCCGTTAATTCGGATCGGGTTTGGGCCTATACCCTGTCCATTGACAGCCCTATGTGAGAGGCACCAACACCTCTCGCGGGACCAATGTAACTCATAGAAACTGACCGCGCGATCACTGGACTCCCGGTTTGAGAATACGACGATAATTTGAAAATATAAGGACTTAAGCTTGAAAACAAGGCGTTAGAGGGTGAAAACTCGAAGCAACCCCCGTACGGTCCCGTGAGAGGCACCAGCACCTCTCACGGGACCAATGTAACACGTAGGAACTAACCGATGGGAATCCCAATTTGGGAATACGATGATAATTTGAAAATATGGGTACTTAAGCTTGAAAAGAAGGCGTTAGAGGGTAAAACTCGAAACAGCCCCCGTACGGTTTCGTGAGAGGCACCCACACCTCTCGCGATCACGTGACTCTCGATTTGAGAATACCACGATAATTTCAAAATATGAGGACTTAAGCTTGAAAACAAGGCGTTAGAGGGTGAAAACTCGAAACAACCCTCGTACGGTCCCGTGCGAGGCACAAACACCTCTCGCGGGACCAATGGAAAAATGTAGGAACTGACCGCACGATAACGAGACTCCTGATTTGAGAATACGACGATAATTTAAAAATATGAAGACTTAAGCTTAAAAACAAAGCGTTAGAGAGTAAAAATTGAAACAGCCCCCGTACGATTCCGTGAGAGAAACCAACACCTCTCGCGTTACCATTGTAACACGTAGGAACTAATCGGGCGATAACGGGACTCCCGGTTTGGGAATATGAGGACTTAAGCTTGAAAACAAGGCGTTAGAAGGTGAAAACTCAAAGCAGCCCCCGTACGGTCCCGTGAGAGGCACCAGCACCTCTCGAGGGACCAATGTAACTCGAAGGAACTGATCGCGGGATCACTGGACTCTCAGTTTGAGAATATGACAATAATTTAAAAATATGAGGACTTAAGCTTGAAAACAAGGCGGTAGAGAGTGAAAACTCGAAGCAGCCCCCGTACGGTCCTGTGAGAGGCACCAGCACCTCTCACGGGACTAATGTAACTCGTAGGAACAAATCGCTCGATCACGGGACTCTCGGTTTGAGAATATGATGATAATTTGCATATTTTTAGTTTTAGGCATAAAAATAAGGCATTTGAGGGTGAAAACACGAAATAACCCTCGTACGGTCCCGTGAGAGGCACCAACACCTCTCTCTGGATTAATGGAAAAACGTAGGAACTGACCTCTCGATAACGGGACTACCGATTTGAGAATACGACGATAATTTAAAAATATGAAGACTTAAGATTAAAAGCAAAGTGTTAGAGGGTACAACTCGAAACAACCCCCGTATGGTTCCATGAGAGGAACCAACACCTCTCGCGGGACCATTGAAACACTTAGGAACTGACCGAGCGATAATGGGACTCCCGGTTTGAGAATACGATGATAATTTGAAAATATGAGGACTTAAGCTTGAAAACAAGGCGTTAGAGGGTGAAAACTCGAAACAGCCCCCATACGATCCTGTGAGAGGCACCAATACCTCTCGAGGGACCAATATAACTCGTAGGAACTGACCGTGCGATCACTGGTCTCCTTATTTGAGAATATGACGATAATTTTCAAATATGAATACTTAAGCTTAAAAGCAAGGCGTTAGAGGGTGAAAACTCGAAACAGCCCTCGTACGGTCCCGTGCAAGGCAGAAACAACTCTCGCGGGACCAATGGAAAAATGTAGGAACTGACCGCACGATAACGGGACTCCTGGTTTGATAATATGATGATAATTTAAAAATATGAAGACTAAAGCTTAAAAACAAAGCGTTAGAGGGTAAAACTCGAAATAGCCCCCGTACGATTCCGTGAGAGGAACCAATGCCTCTCGCGGGACCATTGTAACATGTAGGAACTAACCGGGCGATAACAGGACTCCCGGTTTGGGAATACGATGATAATTTGAAAATATGAGTACTTAAGCTTGAAAATAAGGCGTTAGAAGGTGAAAACTCGAAGCAGCCCCCGTACGTTCCCGTGAGAGGCACCAGCACCTCTCGCGGGACCAATAGAACTCGAAGGTACTGATCGCGTGATCACTGGACTCCCAGTTTGAGAATACGACCATAATTTGAAAATATGAGGACTTAAGCTTAAAAACAAGGCGTTAGAGAGTGAAAACTCAAAGCAGCCCCCGTATGGTCCTGTGAGAGGCACCAGCACTTCTCACGGGACTAATGTAACGCGTAGGAACAAATCGCTCGATCACGGGACTCCCCATTTAAGAATACGACGATAATTTGCATATTTTTAGATTTAGGCATAAAAACAAGGCATTTGAGGGTGAAAACACGAAACAACCCTCGTACGGTCCCGTGAGAGGCACCAACACCTCTCGCGGGACTAATGGAAAAATGTAGGAACTGACCGCGCGATAACGGGACTACCAATTTGAGAATACGACGATAATTTAAAAATATGAAGACTTAAGATTAAAAACAAAGCGTTAGAGGGTACAACTTGAAACAGCCCCCGTATGGTTCCATGAGAGGAACCAACACCTCTCGTGGGACCATTGAAACACGTAGGAACTAACCGGGCGATAATGGGACTCCCGATTTGAGAATACGATGATAATTTTAAAATATGAGGACTTAAGCTTGAAAGCAAGGCGCTAGAGGGTGAAAACTCAAAATAGCCCCCGTACGGTCCCGTGAGAGGCACCAACACCTCTCGCAGGACCAATATAACTCTTAGGAGCTGACCACGTGATCACTGGTCTCACAATTTGAGAATACGACAATAATTTTGAAATATGAAGACTTAAGCTTGAAAACAAGGCATTAGAGGGTGAAAACTCAAAGCAACCCCCGTACGGTCCCGTGAGAGGCACCAATACCTCTCACGGGACCAATGTAACTCGTAGGAACTGACTGCACGATCACCGGACTCTCGATTGAGAATACGATGATAATTTGCATATTTCTAGATTTAGTCATAAAAACACGGCGTTAGTGGGTGAAAACTCAAAACAGCCCCCGAACGGCCCCGTGAGTGGCACCAACACCTCACATGGGACCAATGTAACTTGTAAGAACTGACCGCGCGATCACGGGACTCCCGGTTTGAGAATACGATGATAATTTTCATATGGGGACTTAATATTGAAAACAAGGCGTTAGAGGGCGAAAACACGAAGCAGCTCTCGTACGGTCCCGTGAGATGCACCAACACGTCTCGCGGGACCAATGGAGAAACATAGGAATTGACCGCGCGATAACAAGGATTCCGATTTGAGCATACGACTAAAATTTGCATATGGAATTTATATGTTGATAATTATAACTCATATATGCAATTTTTCAGCTTGAATAATTTTTTTGTAAAACTACTTGGTTACTGATATCATTTTTTTTGTATCCTATCATTTGTAGGATTTTTGCACGTGGAACAAATGAAGGACGGAATGGTTTACGACATGAAGATTGTTTATATAATGTTGTGGACATTCAGGATTATGTTTTTTTTGTATTACAGTCATGAGGGCTTTTATTGTTTAGTTTTATGGCCGTGCGGGCTTTTATAATTTTATTGTTAAATTTTATGGCCGTGCGGTATTTATAATAAGTAGGTTTTACATTTACAGGGTTTGGAATGTCCAGAAAGTAAAGGAAACTCTGCCCAATTTTTTTTGGTCTGTGAATTATTAAGACGTGTAATATTTTTAAGTTTGTATATATATTAGTTTATTACCAACGTTCCCATTTCGCAGTTTGTGATTTTTTTTATTGTTTTGCCAATAATAAATATTTGTAACACCTCAGACCCGTCCAACGTTACACGTAGCAACCGACCGTGCAGTCACAGGACCCCCAATTTTAGGATTGGACGAAAAAAGACATTTTTTAAAAAATTATAGTTAAACATGGTCATGGACTTTGTCCATGACCATTTTTATTTTTTTCGTCGCGCATAAAAATGGTCGGGCCAAAGTCCATGACCCCAACCGTGACAAAAATTGTCGCGGCCAAAGTCCGCGACCATTTTTTTCCTTTTTTTTTCGTCACGGTGTGGGTCACGAATTTTGGCCGTGACCAATTTTTGTCACGGATGTGGATCACGGATTTGGGCCGCGACCATTTTTTTCCTTTTTTTTTTGTCGCGGCGTGGGTCACGGACTTTGGCCGCGACCAATTTTCCTCACGACCAAAGTCCATGACCCCGAACCGTGACGAAAAATGATCGCGGACAAAGTTCGCGACCATTTTTTTCTTTTTTTTCATCGCGGTGTCGGTCATGGACTTTGAGCGTGACAATTGTTTATCATGGTTGTGGGTCACGGACTTTATATCCCAATACATATTACTACCGTTTTAATGATATGTCTTGGGATATAAAGGGTGAGTTAAATAATATTTATTTATTAAGTTTTAGATTTATAAATTTTCAAGAAAAAATAAACTATTAAATATATAGCTCTCACGAACCTCTTATTTTACAATTAGAAAATAATGCCCATCAAAAAATAAAAATTGAAAAATACTTAATTTTGCACTTGAAATATAAAAACAATCAACATCGAGTAAATAATAACTTTTCATGCAAAATATTTTTATAAAATAAAAGAAATTATCTCTGCTATTTTTTTCTTTTGTCATATGTATGCTAGATTTTCCCTAAAAGGGCCACGTCACAAGTTGTTTGAGAGTTATATACTTAATTAATCAGATGGAAAAAAGTGTAAATGTGGTTTGAGAAAATGTAAAAACAAAATTCTGATATGGATAACTTGATCCCCAAATCAAATCATCGAATATAGTAGATATAAAGTTGTATTCGATTTCAAACTCAAACTCAAACTTGATCCTCAAATCATGGAATAGATAACTTGATCCCCAAATCAAATCGTCGAATAAAGTAGAGATAAAGTTTGAGTTGTATTCAAACTCAAACACCTCAACTGAAACCACCTCATCTCATCTCCTTATCTCTCTATTTATATGTATGAAGTCTCAGCGTTTGAAATCCAAAGATTTTGAAGCTCCGTCCCAATATTTGAATAATAATGTAAGTTTGAATTTTTATTTTATTTTAAGTTTATTTACCCCATTCAGCTTAACATTATTTAGCTTTTCATTCATTTATTGAACTCTATGAAGATTGTGCTATTTTGGCCGACCAATTATTCAATTAGACCAGTTTCTCAAACCTCTCCGCCCCATCCAAGTCGAAGAGCTTTGGGAACAATTATGAAGTATAAGCTAAGTGACCCCAAACATAGAGGACCAAATAGGTCCGGATTCCAAAAAATGGCCTTCCCAATACATAACAGGCAAGGAACATTATGAGAGCTAACCCCAAAGGGATTATTTGACAAAAATAGATTTCGAAGGAGATTAGCATGGATCAAGTAGCGGCCCAATCAACAACTCTAATGAGTCTAATTCAATTCTGCCTCCTTCATATCTATAAATGTAACCCTCACACCAGGGAAAAAATGATATGTAACTTATGGATATCGAATCATAAAAAAAAGTAATAAAAAGGAGAGAAACACCTGTGGACGTAGGCCATTGGCGAACCACACAAATCTATTTATTGTGAGATAGTTCTATTCTTAGTTTGGTCCTAACTGCTTATATTCATTCATTGTGATTAATTGCACCTGTTGCATTTGAAAAACAATCAACACAAACTCACATCAATTGAAAAGTTATCTTGAATAAGCTAAAGGCCATGAACATAGAGAAACAAATACAACACAACTCGTGAAAGTTTTAAAGTTGGATAAAGTGCTTATGACGAATATTCATTAGGTTCGATGATGATGAGTTTACAGGTGCTTGGATCGTTGACATGTATGGATGAGAGTTGTCAACTTGAAATTGTATTTTAGTAATTTTAAGAATTATTGATTTTGTTGGATTAATTTTTATTCTTATGATTGACACGTATTAAATATTACGCGGTTTATTTAGACATTCTAGTTTTTTAGTTACGAATGAACGTTTAAGCATTTTAATAGTTGAGTTTATATTATTACTACTTTAATGATATGTGTCTTGGGTTATAAATGAAGCGAGTTACATCATATTTATTTATTAAGTTTTAAATTTGAAACTTTACAAAAGGATGAATTATTACGTGCCTTATATTTTTTATTTAGAAAATAATTCTAATTAAAGCTTCTTCTTTCACCCCACATATGCTCGATTTTTTTTATTTCCTAAAAAGACGTCTGCAAAAGTTGTTTAAGAGTTATATACTTAATTAATTAGATGGATAAAAGTGTAAAAGTGGTTTGAGCAAACGTCTGGCATCGCCCAAAAAATAAAAAAAAATATGATACATATTACTTGATCCCTTGTATTCAAACTTAAACGCAAACTTCCTCCCTAAATGTTTCTCGATAAGAAGTTGGTAAACATATTCATTGAACAAGTTCTAGTCAGGACAAAATGAGTGGACAACAAATTCACAACAACTCAGATTTTAAAGGTGGTTGAGCGCATATATTCTGGATGTGGCGTAGTTGTTGTTGAGAAGAATGTAAGAGGACATCATACATATTAATGGTGATAAGGTTACCCATTCCGTTTAAGAGGAACTCTAGCGGTTACCCACTCCTTATTGGTAACCGTGTTCCTCGATTCCCTTGTTGGGAATGTCATCAATGACACCTGATAATTCGTGTGAATATCCAACTATGCTTATACTCATTCCTAATTTTCTTTTTCTTCACCGTGGAAATATGAAAATGTTATACCGTTAGTACATTTGAATAAAAGTTTTCCATTTTGACAAATAATTAAATTTGGTTATATTTGTAAGGACATTTTGTCCAACATACTTGTATATGTCATTAGCCGTAACACCGTTGAAGAAATTCATATCCACATCGTCATCAACGGAATCCGAGTATCGAATCAAGGAAGGAATCCAAAATCCAGTCAGCCGGACCGGTCCTCCTCAATGAAAAAGGAACCGATCCGCTAACATCCCGGACCGGTCCGCCAAGAAATTAAAATAACCGATCCGCTTCCGGACCGATCCGCCTCCCTGCCGGACCGATCCGTCTTGCACATTGAAGCCAGTGAGCACCGAACCGAATGCGAACCGAATCAGCCTCAAATTAAAAGAACCGGTCTTCCATCGGACCGATCCGCCTAAGGCCCGGACCGGTCCGCCCTGGATAACCACGAACAGCTCATGTGGAGATTTTTAGGGCAAATGAATTCTTATTTATACCACGATCGGGGAGTTGGTTTTCTTAAGGCTTATACACGATTTCCAGAGTAGATAAACTCTAAGGCCTTCATGGTATTTGAGTCCATTGATTCATACCCATGATTCACACAACTTCCAAACCTATTGTGAATCAATTCTGGTAACCCAAGAACACCATTGCTGCTGTTCAACCCTTGTGAAGTGGATCGCTTCTTCCTCTTCATTGCTTCCCTACTGGAAAGGGGTATTCCAGCCGCGACTACGGAATCCGATACCCGAGGGTAATTCTTAGTCAAAAACTTGTATTTCAGTGTAATCCGATTGTAAGCCGTTTCTATTACAAATTATAGTGATATACAAATGGTTTTGCCCCTGTGGGGGATTTTTCCTTAATTATGTGTGTTTGAATAACTCTTGCATGATTTCATATTGTTTCAATCACACCTAGTTGCATGTTTAGGGTTAATTTGGGTTAAAAGGAATTTATTATATTGTTTCCTTATTTGAACGCAAGCGCCAATTCTTTCAAATTGGTATCAGAGCAGGTTACGCTAATCTATCGCGTATTCCTATTTTCCGCAAAATTTTTCTAAGATATCAATTTTCTGAAAAAATTGATTTTTGAAAAAGTGCGTGTTCAAATGGAGAAGTCATATTATAAAATGCCTATTTTTGACGGGTCAAATTATGCTTATTGGAAAGCCCGTATGAGGTCGGCTTTAAAAGCCATTGATGAACGTGTATGGATTCTGGTTGAATGAGGGTGGACTCCTCCCACCATGACTGTTGATAATGTGACCAACTTGAAACCTGACATTACTTGGTCTGATGAAGAAATCAAATGGTCATCTTTTAATTCTAAGGGTCTAAGTGCTATTTCTGGGTCTGTCACACCTGATGAGTTCAAACGCATAATGACATGTACCACGTCAAAAGAGGCATGGGATGTTTTACAACTCACCCATGAAGGAACTAATGCTGTGAAAGAGTCTAAGTTGCAAAACTTGACAACTCAATTTGAAACAATCACCATGCATGATTTTGAATGCTTTGATGAGTTTTATGCTAGACTTTCTGACATTGTGAATACTAGTTTTAATCTTGGTGAACAAATTCCGAATGCTAGAGTTGTTAAAAAGACTCTTCGTTCTTTGCCTAAGCGTTTTATCCCTAAAGTCACTGTGCTAAATTCTATGGGTAATTTAAATACGCTAAAATTGGAAGAACTTGTAGGAGATTTGCAAACTTATGAAATTGATATGTTCCCTAAAAATGCTAAATCTAAAGATAAGGGAATTGCACTTAAAGCCCAAGAGAGAAGGAGTGAGGGGTCAGCTAGAAAGAGAGTAGAGTCAGCTAGAAAGAGAGAAACTGACACGTCGGATTCTGAGTGCGATTTTGACTTAGATGATTTGGCTCTTTTCGCAAAAAAATTCAAGAGGATTCTCAAATTTAGGAAAAATGGCAATTTTAAAGATAAAAAGAAATTTGAGAAAAATATGTTTGAAAAGAAAAATGAAAAAGATTCCAAAAATCCTCCTCTGAAAGAAAGTGAGAGATGTTTTGAGTGCGACGGTAAGGGACACAGAGAGTTTGAGTGTGCCACTCGTCTGAATAGGGAAAAGGGTAAAGCTGTCCTAAATGCTACCCTTAGTGACGACAGTGATGTCGAGTCGGTGGACTCGGGAGATGAGTCACCGCATGAGCGTAACTTCACCGCGTTCATGGCTAGTCATGTGAATACTCCTAGTTCTCCTCACGACGATGAGGATGATGCTTCACAGGGACACCTCGACAATGAGAGCGAAGAAAGTGAGGGAGAGGAGGAAGGGAGTGAGGACGAGAGTAACCTTCAACGCGCCTACGCCGAGTTATATAATGAGTCTTTCAAAACTAAAAAACATAGCAAGGCGTTAGTTCTTAGGATCACCGCGTTAGAAGAAGAGTTAGAAGAGACGAGAGAGAGAGAGTCCTCCACCTGCACCGCCATGAGAGAGAGAGAGAGTCTGCCTGGGTTAGTAAAGAGAATTTGCTTAGAGAGAGAGAGAGCAGTTTTGAGAAAGAGAAAGAGGACTTGAATAAACAAGTGGCTAGTCTTACTAGTGAGCTCCATTCCTCCATGGAGACTCGGAAGAAACTTGAAGCCCTTGTTGCTCAGCTTACTCATGACCTTGAGAGAGCTAGGAAAGTCAAGGTACAAATCGAGGACAGATCTGGGAAGATGGGAAAGATGCTCCTCGGTCCCGCTTTAGGTTTTGGTGACAGGCAAGGAATTGGTTTTGATGGTGCCTCCACGTCTCAAATTGCACCGGGACCAATTCCTGAGTTTACTACCACTCCTTATGGCCGTCATCAAAAACCTCGAAGGAGAGTTCGACCAAGAAAAGCAAATCAAGGTCTGCCTTTGACTGTACTCTTTTGTACTTATTGCAAAAGAAAAGGCCACCTTAGGGAAGCTTGCTATAGCATGGGTCGGACAAGACATACTTTTGCTCCTCCACATCATACTGATGAGTTTGCTAGTCTGAGAAAGCAAGTTGAGTTTCTAGCCACCACATCACAGAGTTTGATGGAGGAATTTCGACGAATGTCCTCACCGTCAATGAAAGCTTCCCGCATTCCGGCTAAAACCAACAACAACAACGATAAACAAAAGGTTACCTATTCTTGGGTTCCTAAGAAAGAGAAAAAGGCCCTTGTTGTTCATGTTGCTCTCAAAGCACATAATACCTCTCAGTGGTATTTTGACAGTGGATGCTCCAGACACATGACAGGTGATGTCTCTCTTTTTACTCAGATTGAGGATTATGATGATGGGAGAGTTACTTTTGGAGATGGGAGTAAATGTAGCATTGTAGGACGAGGTACTATAGAGTTACCAGGACTTCCTAAGCTAGAAAATGTCTTATACGTCAAAGGTTTAAAAGTAAACCTTCTCAGCATCAGCCAGCTGTGCGACGATGACTTTGCAGTAAAGTTTGACCGGGAAGCTTGTAAGGTCTATAATCAAGCCGGTAAACTATTAGTGCAAGGGGTGAGGACAGAGGATAACTGTTATGGGACTGAGCCCAAATCCTCACTTGTCTGCAACAGCGCCACGATCACTCTTATGGATCTGTGGCACCAACGTCTAGGTCACGTGAACGTGAGAGATTTGTCTCGTCTTGTTAAGAAAGACCTAGTACGTGGCTTACCATCTCTCGGAAAGCCAACTTCCACGATTTGTGGACCCTGTCAGTTCGGAAAGAAAATTCGCAGTCCACATAGAAAGTTGAATTCCATTACCACCTCCCGTGTTCTTGAGTTGATACATATGGATCTTATGGGTCCTACTCGTACGGAGAGTATAGGTGGTAAAAGATATGTTCTCGTGATGGTGGATGATTTCTCTAGATACTCCATTGTAGGTTTTCTAAGAGAGAAATATGATGCTGTAGAATTTTTAACGACCAAGTGCCGTGTCCTGCAAAATCAACACGGTGTCACTATTAACAGAATACGTAGTGACAACGGCACTGAATTTAAGGAAGCAAAGGTGGATTTGTACTGTGATAGCCTTGGGATCAAACATGAGTTTTCTGCTGTGAGAACTCCTCGACAAAATGGGATTATTGAGAGAAAGAATAGAACGATCCAAGAAATGGCTAGATCAATGCTTCAAGGTCGTAAGGTCTCTAGGAGATTTTGGGCAGAGGCAGTGTCTACTGCATGCCATACGGTGAATAGGGTTTATTTGCGTCCACACACACTATAGACACCTTATGAGTTGTGGACCGGCAAGAAGCCCAACCTGTCATATTTCTGTGTTTTTGGGAGTAAATGCTACATCCTACGGGATAGAGAGCAATTAGGAAAGTTCGACTCTCGGAGCGACGAGGGAATATTTCTAGGATATTCATCGAATAGCAGAGCGTACCGGGTTTTTAACCTGAAGAGCTCTAAGATTATGGAATCAATAAATGTAATCGTTCAAGATGACGAACCTCCGACGGTTATTGATCCTAATCTTCAGTGTGAGGATGAGGACTGTTCTGACAGTGATTTACCTGTTCCTCTCTCACACTCTGTGGACCCTACTCCTGTGTTAGGGGACACACCTGCTTGGGTTCGCAAGAGTCATGACCCTTCTGTCATTGTTGGAGATCCCACTCTAGGGGTCAAGACTCGTGCTCAGCTAGAGAACGTTGTTATCCATCTTTGCTACACGTCCAAAGTCGAGCCCAAGAACCATAAAGAAGCACTCAAGGATGAACACTGGATATCTGCTATGCAGGATGAGTTGCTTCAGTTTAAAAAGAATAATGTCTAGGAATTAGTCCCCCGACCTAGTGAGACTAATGTGATAGGTACCCGGTGGATTTTCAAGAATAAAATGGATGAATATGGTACCATAATCAGAAATAAGGCTAGGTTGGTTGCTCAAGGCTACACACAGATAGAGGGTGTAGACTTTGGGGAGACATTTGCTCCTGTTGCGAGGCTTGAGTCCGTCCGTCTTCTGCTCGCCATCGCATGTCATCTACGCTTCAAGGTATATCAGATGGATGTCAAGAGTGCCTTTCCGAATGGCATTCTACAGGAGGAGGTTTGTGTGGAACAACCAAAAGGGTTTGAAGACCCTCAGCACCCTGAGCACGTCTACTATCTGAGGAAAGCCTTGTATGGTTTGAAGCAAGCACCCCGTGCTTGGTACGAGAGGCTTACTTCCTATCTCTTAGCTCGTGGCTTTAAGAGAGGGGGAGTAGATATGACGTTGTTCGTCAAGAGAGATGACGGTCCTATTTTAGTTGCCCAGGTCTATGTGGACGACATAGTCTTTGGATCCACATGATCCCAGCATGCTCACCACTTTGAGGAGGAGATGAAAAGTGAGTTTGAGATGAGCATGGTTAGTGAGCTTACATTCTTCCTTGGTCTCCAGGTTCGTCCGCTAGAGGATGGGATGTTCATCTCCCAATCCAAGTATGCTAGAGACCTAGTGAAAAAATTTGGTTTAGACTCCGCTAAGCATGAACGTACACCTATGAGTACCACTACCAAGCTTAGTAAGGACACTTTAGGCAAGGACGTAGAGCAAACCTTATATCGGAGCATGATAGGTAGTCTTCTCTACTTGACTTCTAGTCGTCCCGACATTGCCTTTAGTGTTGGAGTCTGTGCGCGTTATCAGGCATCTCCTAAAGAGTCACACTTACTCGCTCTAAAACGTATTATCAAATACGTGAGTGGGACTCTCTCATACGGTATTTGGTATTCCTTTGATACCGATGACCGTTTGTCCGCCTATTCGGATGCCGATTGGGCTGGGGATGTAGATGGATGTAGGAGCACTTCTGGTGGGTGTTTCTATTTCGGTTCTACTCTTGTCTCCTGGCTGAGCAAGAAGCAAAATTCCATCTCTTTGTCCACTGCGGAGGCTGAGTATATAGCCGCCGGGAGTTGTTGCACACAACTCTTGTGGATGAAGTAAATGCTGGAGGATTATGGGATATCACAGGACACCATGACCATTTCCTGTGATAACACGAGCGCGATACACATATCCCGTAATCCAGTTCAGCATTCGCGCACAAAACACATAAGGATACGTGAGCACTTTATACGCCAGTTAGTTGAAGAGAAAGTCGTATCCCTGAGTTTTGTTCCTACCGACCGTCAGTTAGCCGATATTTTCATGAAACCTTTAGATGCCCTTAGATTTGAGAGTCTTAGGAAGTCTTTGGGGATTTGCACAGTTGACTGAGGGGTTGGTCTATGTCTAGAATAGGATGCTTCTTCATGTTCAGATCATATGCTTCCTATTGCTAGTTTGTTTTATATGTACCATTGCTTAGTTGTACAGTTTTTATCTATTCTTTTTGATTTGTATATTTCTTTTAAAAAATACAAAAAGATTTTCCTTTGATAAAATTTTTGAAAAAGACCAAAAAGATTTTTTATTTTTGTTACTTTTATGGATGAGCATTTAAGATAGCCAAGTCACAACTTCATTCCATATATCCATGTGACTGTTTGATAGAGATTTGAGAGGCTACATCATTTCATCCATGTGCTTTACATTGATTGGAGTCCTTGAGATGTAGTTAGTGATATCTTCCTACATGTTTGACTCCTATATCCTTTATTGCACACATGCACGGCTATATTTGATTATTGCACTTGTCTATCACATATTGGCTTGAGTGTTTCTATCTCAATTCTGTCTATACAATGTACAATATGCGATAAAACTTGACACGATTGGATTGCATGTAAAAACCGTTTTGGTGAGACTGTGTGTATATTTTCATAGCGGGGAAGGGCTGCGAAAGTTGATTCTTATCCTTTGCGCAAAAGCCACCGTTAAAAAGGACCTAAAAAATGGAGGAATTTTAATATCCGAGGTCCAAAGAGGTTAAAAGAGCCCGAAAAAATTGATAAGGCAATAAAAAGAAACTCATGCCAAATATGGGCCATTTAGGTTTCACCCAATTCTCCAAAGTTTGAGAATTTAGTATTCATCTATTCACAATATAAATCTGAGGGAGTTTGGTTGGAGATTGAAAAACGGGTTTGCACTTCCTTGAAAGTCCTGAAAAAGCATGAAAATCATTTTGGACGTTATTGGTGTAGAAATCACTTTGAGCTTTGATTTGTAGATTTGATATAGTCAATGTCTTATATTTCCAATCTTTTACACCAAAGGAAGCATTTGAGTTCATTCGTTAGGAATATCCAATATTCATCATGCACATATGTCATGTTTGTATGCTTTGATTTTCCTATCGAATTTTGATCACACCTATTCTTTTACGCTATCACCGACTTGGTTGTTTTATGTTCATTCATGGTGTGATTTTGTGCCTTGTGTCACCCCGATACTTGATTGCTTGATTTATTTCTCTCATTTGTCTAATTGTGGACATCATAAAAAGGGGGAGAATGAATTATCTGATTATGGGGGAGTTTTGAAATTCTGAGAATATCATTTTAAATTGATATATATATATATATATATATATATATATATATATATATATATATATATATATATATATATATATATATATATATATATATATGTTTATCTCATTTCAAACTCGATAAATCACTTGGTATTTGCTTTATCTCATGTGTGTAGGTACATCCTTGATACTCTCATGATGCACACCCTGATGAGAAAAGCGTTGAGATTTCTGATCGGAAGATTTGCAGAACAAACGATGCAGCCTTTATCATTTGTACCTCTTTCAGTTTTGGGTTCATGGAAGGGTAGATTTGTATAGGCATTTTTTATTCTAGATAATTCGGATTTTTTATGTATGTTCCGGCATAGACATAGGGGGAGATTATTTGTAAGGACATTTTGTCCAACATACTTGTATATGTCATTAGCCGTAACACCGTTGAAGAAATTCATGTCCACATCGTCATCAACGGAATCCGAGTATCGAATCAAGGAAGGAATCAGATATCCAGTCAGCCGGACCGGTCCGCCTTAATGAAAAAGGAACCGATCCGCTAACATCCCGGACCGGTCCGCCAAGAAATTAAAAGAACCGATCCGCTTCCGGACCGATCCGCCTCCCTGCCGGACCGATCCGTCTTGCACATTGAAGCCAGTGAGCACCGAACCGAATGCGAACCGAATCAGCCTCAAATTAAAAGAACCGGTCTACCATCGGACCGATCCGCCTAAGGCCCGGACCGGTCCGCCCTGGATAACCACGAACAGATCGTGTGGAGATTTTTAGGGCAAATGAATTCTTATTTATACCACGATCGGGGAGTTGGTTTTCTTAAGGCTTATACACGATTTCCAGAGTAGATAAACTCTAAGGCCTTCATGGTATTTGAGTCCATTGATTCATACCCATGATTCACACAACTTCCAAACCTATTGTGAATCAATTCTGGTAACCCAAGAACACCATTGCTGCTGTTCAACCCTTGTGAAGTGGATCGCTTCTTCCTCTTCATTGCTGCCTTACTGGAAAGGGATATTACAGCCGCGACTACAGAATCCGATACCCGAGGGTAATTCTTAGTCAAAAACTTGTATTTCAGTGTAATCCGATTGTAAGCCGTTTCTCTTACAAATTATAGTGATATACAAATGGTTTTGCCCCTGTGGGGGATTTTTCCTTAGTTATGTGTGTTTGAATAACTCTTGCATGATTTCATATTGTTTCAATCACACCTAGTTGCATGTTTAGGGTTAATTTGGGTTAAAAGGAATTTATTATATTGTTTCCTTATTTGAACGCAAGCGCCAACTCTTTCAGGTTATTTATTTATTTTCATATCTTTTGTATTTAGGATAAACCTGGATATCTCCTATGAGATTATTGCTAACTATTTTGACTGTTTTCATAAGTATTCTAGTGTATTTAAAATACTCATGTGCGAATTAAATTATGATTTGGGCTGGGTAGCATTCTAATGGATCCAAGCTGGTCGGCTACTCTCATGGGCTATGGTAAATGGGTCCCTACATTTAAATACTCAAAAGTTTGACGTAAACGCAGGGAACCTGCGGGCGATACTTCTACTGATTTATCTGTTGTTGTTGATTCATAAAAAAAAGATTGTGGTTGCTATAGAAATGCAAGTTGTTGAATTTGAAAAGTAATCAATGGAAACTCGCGTCAATTGAAAAGTTATCTTGGATAAGTTAAAGGCCATGAACATTGAGAAAAGTGATAGAATACATTTCATGAAAGTTTTTGAGTAAGCCAAGGAGTTGGGATGGATATGCATCGACTTAGATGATAATGAGTTCGCAAGTGCTTAGAGGATTCGCCAAATTGACATCGATGAGTAGGAAAATGATTTCTTTCCCACTCAAGCGGGAAGCGTGAAAAGTTTGACGCACGACCAGACGTGAATAGTTGACTGGAGAAGCTGCTCCCGGCAGATATAACATAAACCCCGACTTTACCGTGTATTCAAAATCCCGTACACTGCCTGTAATTTCCTGAGTCTGTGGCCCGACTCAACATAATAATTTTTCTCACTTAATAATTTATCACCATCCCGAGTCTATGGTCCGACTCTAATATAATTAATTCCCGCCTCAGTTAATATAATACTTCCCCCGAGTCTATGGCCCGACTCTAATTAAATTAATTAACACTCCCATTAATTTAATATCTCCCCGAGTTTATCGTCCGACTCTAATTAAATTAATTATCATACCTATTAATTTAATAATTACCCGAGTCTACAATCTGACTCTTATTAAATTAATTATTACATTAATTAATCAACACAAATTCGAATCTGTGGTCCGACTCTAATAAAATTAATTAACCCACTTATTAATTCAATACCTCCCCAAGTCTACAATCCGACTATATTAAATTAATTATCACACCCATTAATTTAATCTCACCCGAGTCTACAATCTGACTCTAATATAATTAATTGTCACACTTATTAATTTAATCATATCCGAGTCTATAATTCGACTCTAATTAAATTAATTATCACACCCATTAATTTAATACCTACCTGAGTCTACCATCCGACTCTAATTAAATCAATTAACGCATTTATTAATTTAATAACTTGGTCTCACCCAACCATTATCCCCGGACTCACTTACTTGGCCCGTAACTTATTATTTCCCGAGTCTATGTTTCGACTCCAAATTAATTACTCTCTCTCAATAATTAATTTAATACTTTGGTATCAAATAACCAACATATACGAACCCACTCACTCGGTCCATTTTTACATCTCATAATTTCTTTCCCACATTTTTGCCCGTAAGGTGTCACACATTTATCTCCATAATTTCCTAATTATATTTACCTATAATTCCAACATACCCAGACTCGCCCCCTTGGTCCATAATTAAATATTTCCCCGAGTCTATATCCCGACTCTAAATTAATTAGTTTATCTCCAAACTTAATTCACTACTTTGGGGTCGCTTGACCAATATACCCGGATTCACTCACATGATTCGTATCTCACTATTTTGGAATAAAATTTCTCAAATTCATCCATTAAGTGCCCCACATAAATTCATCCTCGTCCCAATTACTTTCTCCCATAATTTCTAGGAATATTTGTTTCATAATTATTTATCACTTATTAATGTATGAAACTTAACTTTTAATAATTTTCCCTTTATATAACAAACTGGCCGAACTGCCCAGATTTCGCCTTCATCGATCGATCGAGCTCCCTAGGTCGATCGATCGATCGTTCCAGTAATTGTCTTCTCCAGCCACTGTCAACCATGGAAGAAACTTAAAGCTTAATTTCTCAACCTAAGCCCTTACCCAGATACAAATAATACATCCTCCATGTAAGGAAAGGGTCTAAATATCTCACAGACCTAATTTCATCATCAATATCCATAAATTCCAAGGTTTTCCCGATTTGGGTATTATCCGGGTTTCAAACCCCCAATCCGAATTTCATTTATTTTAACAGCAATTAACCACCTACTCTTACTGGTTTTAACATCTGATTCAGTCCTCTACATTCTAGAATCATAAACACGATCAATCTCCCCCCCTTAATCTCATTCAGGTATATAAATTTAGAAAAACCCAATTTAGATTTTTGGAGACACGCCCAAAATGAATTTTTCATATACACATCATTATGATATGAATTTATTATCATAATTTTAGAAATCACAACAGTTAACCACTTGCCTGTAAGTGTTTGTAGTGTCTGATCCGTTGTTGATGTCCCTTAATTTGGCTCCAATAACCTCCAATTTGCTCTTGCTTTGCTTTCCCCCAAATCCCCCCTCAAACCCTAAGTTTAGAGTTATGTTGGCTGCCATTCCTTAATCTCCCAACTAGGTTAAAAACCCTTAATCCCGCTTTTTCACCTAATGGGCTTAATTAAAGTGGCCCAACTCACCCCGTGTGGGCCCGGCTATGCCCAAAAATACCCCGATATCCAATTACTATCCCCGAGTACTCTTTTCTGACTATCTCGACCCATCTGGACTCAACCGCGCACTCATAATTGGCATCCGAATTAATTTATAAAAATCCATATCTCACACCCAATTTAGTCTATACCGACTCCGGGCTGGGATAAGTGTATACCTCGTCATTAATACTCGAAATGACGTAATTAAATTATTGCTATTAACTTAGTAAATAAATTTCCCTAAACATTAACCATTCACTCCCCGATTAATATTTAAATATATATATATTGCCATAATTATTTCAATTAAAAATTACAACACACAAGTAATTTAAAATTCTCAAATTAATTAAATATTAAATGTACAAAAATACGAGGTGTTACATACTCCCCCCCCCCCCCCCCCCCCCCTTACAAAAGAATTTTTTCCTCGAAATTAAGATAAACCTAGTGTTCCAATATTCACATCTTTCTCACTAGTCATGTGCCTCCAAGCCCTCTATATCTATCCTATCTGTTTCTAACCACGTTACACAAGTATGCATTTGAAATTAACCAGGGTGCCCATACAACCTATACCCGTTCTTAATCGCACAAATTTTTTCCTTCATTAACCCGGGTGCCCATACACCCTATCCCCGCGCTCTACCGCACGAAAGTTACCCGACTATGCTAGTCGTAATCCGTAGTATAACTTCTAACCCGTAGTCATATTACATATATATATATATATATATATATATATATATATATATATATATATATATATATATATATATATATATATATATCTACTGCCCGGGTACTCAACCCATGTGCTACGTCCAAACATCTCCCCATAAATACTTATCTCTCAACACAAAAGTATATACGCTTACACTTATGCTACCAAAGACAATATAATATCGCGCCCTTACTACCACTAGTCCTTGCGCAAAATAAACCCCGAGCTATCTCTCTTTGATCGAAATTCAATTTAACCACCCTGATCCACTTCAGTAAACATCCCCACTTACCGGGATAAAATGTGGGAACACAAAACCTCACTATGTGCTATTGCTCCACGTAATACAACATGTATACCCACATATATATAGGCTATACGCCCTCTCAGGTGATACCTAGTACCAACCATACCCTTGTGTCACGAACACCAAAATTTAACTCCACTATCCACAATAGTTAAATTCCATCACTATGCAGACGATATTTTGAAAATATTATTAACCCTACTCTCATAATTCTCAAAAGTAGTAATTCCTCACATAATTCAACCAATCACTCGGGGTACGCCTCCACTCTCCCGTGAAGAACACTAAGGAACTCCGCTACCCTACGGAAAGTTTACCCACATGTTATGGATGCTACCGCCAACGCACCAACTAAGTTTGACTCACCTGCGAACTCTAGTGAAAAATAAGTCTTATTTTGTGACATCCTCTTTGTCACTCAAAAATATACCCCATGCCCCTAGGGTAAAAATAATTACCTCTATACTCCAGCTGCAACGGCCGGTTCTCGATTTTTGGAGCAGCTTCTCCCTGACCGAATGCACCCATGACTTGCTTTAGTGACTGTATATCCAGGACCTCGTCCTGTAGTTGACCCCTGCCTTGCTTAAGGCAATATCTCTTCATGTGTCTCGCTTTTCCCACAAACGAAACACTTTCTAATATGTTCACCCTGCCACTGATCCCTTCCATGCCAACCTTATTGGAATTCCTGGCCATCCCGCCGATAGCCTCCGGTTCTAGATCGTTTGGTATGATTTCCCTGTCAGAAATCCTGCCCCTGATCTCCCCCAGTCTGCTGCTGGGATACCCCACTGGTATTTTTCCCTTCTGCCTCATCCGACTGGCTAATCCCCACTCCCCTCCCGCTTCCTTTCGCGTGGAAGCGATATTCCCAACAGTGCCGGAGTGTTGCATTAATGACATCAGTATAATCTACTAATGCGGAATTATCAATTAAATGTTGTCAGATTCTCCAGACTAACCCATCTATAAACTTTTCTTTCTTTCTCTTTTCCTTGCTTACCTCATTCGGAACAAAATTTTTGCCAACGAATAAATTATTCCTCGTAATCGGCCACGGAACGTTTCCCCCTGAGTCACCTCTCTAAATTTTCTCCCCATTTCGATCTCAACCGCTGGAGGAAAAGTAGTTGCCGTCGAACCACACCCAAAACTCTGCAATAGCTAGTGTGTCCCTTTACTCAACTGTGGTGATCGACTGCCACCACTGTAGCGCTGCTCCCACTAAACTAAAAGTGGTTAGCATTTGCTTACGCACCTTATCACAATCTCCCAAGCATAGGTGACGTTGGATATCTCTCTTCCTTGACACACTAGTACTATCGCTGAACCCCCTCGCAACTCTGGTGGGTTCCTACTAAAAATAACCTATCTTTCCTGTTTCCACCCCGACGACCCCGCGTGAGTCTGAACATCCGACGCCACTAACACTTGTGGATGATCCCATGGAAAGTACCCTGTCGTTGTGACCACCGTTTCTCCAACTGCCTATGCCACTATTTCAGTGACCTATGCTGCCAAAATCATCTCTGGCCGTTGCTGTGGTAGCTCTTGCTCCTAACGAGCCTCCCTCGTCTCATCTCCCCCTGCTGCCCTAGCTGCTCTCTCTCTCCTGGGCGTCATCTGGAATGAGAATCGAATTTTTTATGAGTTCACTCTCAAATATCAATTTCGTAGAAGAACGTATATGCGCATACGTATGAGAATACAACAATCCTATAATAGGGCTCTATATCAAAGACTGCTAAGCCGAAACGTGAAAAGTAGCACAGATTCTAAGGACACTAGAACCTGATGCTCTGATACAATCTGTGACACCCCGCCTAATAAAATACCGGGTGATCATTCCTATACCAAATTAAAACAGGAATCCCAGTTTGATCATCCTTAGCATCACTGTCGAAAACTTTTTAAAACTTACTAACCACCTAGTTTTCCAAAAGTTGGTGCCAATTTAAAATTTTTGATTTAACAAAACAGTACATGCGGAATTAAAATATAAACCATTCACACAAATGAATGAAAATAAACTGAATCATATATACACAACTTGCCGAATAAATCACCGGCCACCAAAGAAATAATCCATTACAAATATTCAACACCTGAATAAATTACACCTGAAAACTATACCGAGAAGTCTGGGCGACAAGCCCTAAATAAAACTGAAACTGATACAAGATTCCTACTCTAGGAATGAATGAATGATGCGTCTAATCCAAACTCCTGCTAGCATCCACATATGTCGCAGCTCTGTGTCCTTGGAATAGAATATCAATCCTGGCGTCCCTGTGGCTGGACACCTAAAAGGTTTTGAAAATGGTTTTATAGGAAGGGTTAGAACCCAAAACATTTTGAAAATATTTAGCAAGTGAATTAACTGCAATAATTTAAAATGCATGAATGTGCTTCATATTTAAGTTAGTGTCGCACTCCCTTGAGGACATTCTCACCCCTCCACTATTGTTCACACCTACCGGTTACCTTAACCCCGCCTAGTTGTACTAGCCCATCCAACTAGTCCTGGTATAACCTTCCCTTGCCATACTACTCTAACCCGAGTATAATAATTTCTTGAATTATAAGTTATCTCACAATTAACTTAATTAATTCCTCTTAAATAGTAGCATATAACCGTCTCACAAGTTATATAAAGTAAATACATCACACACTGCATTATTACCCGTATATAATATTTACTATCATTATATACGTACCTTTACCACAACATCCACACATATAACATACGTATATCCATCCCTTTGAGTATGCCCTCGCCGGATGATTCCCTCTAAAATTCTATCTCACTAGGTGTGCTCACAAAACCTAGTTTCCTCAAGTTAGAATCTCTCACCAACTTGGACAAAAATATAAACGAAGTGGAGGCAGTCATATTCCTTCCCTGAAAGTGAGATAAATCCCTCACCCATATATACCGGACGCTATGACCTGGGGATATACTCACTCTACTCCTCAAGCTAGGGGATTCACCCACATCGCACAACCTCCCTTGATAGCACTAGATTACGTAAATTAAATAAATATCTATTCACTGATATTTAATATCACACACAATATATACACGTATATATATACTATCACTATACCGTACATATATAATATAAACTCGGCTTTACCGTGTACCCAAAAATCCCGTACACTGCGTGTAAATTAAATATCACACACAATGTACACGCGTATATATATATATATATACTAGCACTATACCGTATATATATAACATAAACCCCAGCTTTACCGTGTACTCAAAATCCCGTACACTGCCTGTAATTTCCTGAGCCTGTGGCCCGACTCAACATAATAATTTTTCTCACTTAATAATTTATCACCATCCCGAGTCTATGGTCTGACTCTAATATAATTAATTCCCGCCTCAGTTAATATAATACTTCCCCCGAGTCTATGGCCCGACTCTAATTAAATTAATTAACACCCCCATTAATTTAATAACTCCCCGAGTCTATCGTCCGACTCTAATTAAATTAATTATCACACCTATTAATTTAATAATTACCCGAGTCTACAATCCGACTCTTATTAAATTAATTAATCAACACAAATTCGAGTATGTGGTCTGACTCTAATAAAATTAATTAACCCACTTATTAATTCAATAACTCCCCGAGTCTACAATCCGACTCTAATTAAATTAATTATCACACCCATTAATTTAATCTTACCCGAGTCTACAATTCGACTCTAATATAATTAATTGTCACACTTATTAATTTAATCATATCCGAGTCTATAATTCGACTCTAATTAAATTAATTATCACACCCATTAATTTAATACCTACCCGAGTCTACCATCCGACTCTAATTAAATCAATTAACGCATTTATTAATTTAATAACTTGGTGTCACCCAACCATTATCTCCGGACTCACTTACTTGGCCCGTAACTTAATATTTCCCGAGTCTATGTTCCGACTCCAAATTAATTACTCTCTCTCAATAATTAATTTAATACTTTGGTGTCACATAACCAACATATACGGACCCACTCACTCGGTCCATTTTTACATCTCATAATTTCTTTCCCACATTTTCGCCCGTAAGGTGTCACACATTTATCTCCATAATTTCCTAATTATATTTACCTATAATTCCAACATACCCGGACTCTCCCCCTTGGTCCATAATTAAATATTTCCCCGAGTCTATATCCCGACTCTAAATTAATTAGTTTATCTCCAAACTTAATTCACTACTTTGGGGTCGCTTGACCAATATACCCGGATTCACTCACATGATTCGTATCTCACTATTTTGGAATAAAATTTCTCAAATTCATCCATTAAGTGCCCCTTATAAATTCATCCTCGTCCCAATTACTTTCTCCCATAATTGCTAGGAATATTTGTTTCATAATTATTTATCACTTATTAATGTATGAAACTTAACTTTTAATAATTTTCCCTTTATATAACAAACTGGCCGAACTGCCCAGATTTCGCCTTCATCGATCCATAGAGCTCCCTAGGTCGATCGATCGATCGTTCCAGTAATCGTCTTCTCCATCCACTGTCAGCCATGGACGAAACTTAAAGCTTAATTTCTCAACCTAAGCCCTTACCCAAATACAAATAATACATCCTCCATGTAAGGAAAGGGTCTAAACATCTCACAGACCTAATTTCATCATCAATATCCATAAATTCCAAGGTTTTCCCGATTTGGGTATTATCCGGGTTTCAAACCCCCAATCCGAATTTCATTTATTTTAATAGCAATTAACCATCTACTCTTACTGGTTTTAACATCTGATTCAGTCCTCTACATTCTAGAATCATAAACACGATCAATCTCCCCCCCTTAATCTCATTAAGGTATATAAATTTACAAAAACCCAATTTAGATTTTTGGTGACACACCCAAAACGAATTTTTTATATACCCATCATTATGATATGAATTGATTATTATAATTTTAGAAATCACAACAGTTAACCACTTGCCTGTAAGTGTTCGTAGTGTCTGATCCGTTGTTGATGTCCCTTAATTTGGCTCCAATAACCTCCAATTTGCTCTTGCTTTGCTTTCCCCCAAATCCCCCCTCAAACCCTAGGTTTAGAGTTATTTTGGTTGCCATTCCTTAATCTCCCAACTAGGTTAAAAACCCTTAATCCCGCTTTTTCACCTAATGGGCTTAATTAAAGTGGCCCAACTCACCCCGTGTGGGCCCGGCTATGCCCAAAAATACTCCGAGACCCAATTACTACCCCTGGGTACTCTTTTCTGACTATCTCGACCCATCCGGACTCAACCGCACACTCATAATTGGCATCCGAATTAATTTATAAAAATCCTTATCTCACACCCAATTTAGTCTATACCGACTCCCGGCTGGGATAAGTGTATACCTCGTCATTAATACTCCAAAATGACGTAATTAAATTATTACTATTCACTTAGTAAATAAATTTCCCTAAACATTAACCATTTGTAAATACCCCGTAATTTTAATGACTTTTAAAATGGGTTATATTTTAAATTAATGGATTAATTGGATCTTATTATAAATTAATTCATTTGGGTTTTATCCGAATTGTGGATATTGAAATGGATGATTCTGAATATTACTTAAAGATATTTAGGTAATATATGAATGTGATGTCATTGATATGACGGTATGACATAAATTCGGTAATTTGAATTTTTAGTCAGACGCGGTATGGGACGTGTCGGGACTAATTTATTAAATTAAAAAGGAAATTTATTTTCTATCGACCTTATAGTCATTTCGACTGTGTCTTTGCGTCCGGAAGGTTCGAAATAGTCAGAAAAGTCTATTTGGATGTTAATTTTGAGTCTCGGGTCATTTGGAAATGAAAAGACAACCCAAAAGGGCATTTTGGTTATTTTTACAAGGGGGATGAATAGTGATTTCGGGTTTTGTCTTATTATAGGTATTTGGAGATTAGTGTATGTAGGTTCATTTCATCTCTTCTACACAAAATTGAAAGGTCATCTTCTTAGACAGAGTGAAAGGTTCCTTGGGAAGAGAAAAGCTTGCTTGGAAAGGAGGAGAACTAAAGACCAAAGGTCACCACCACCAACCACCACCGAAAGTGGCCCAAAAAAGGGAGAACCACCTATGCTATTCAACCCCAAAGGATCAGATCTTCATTAAAGGCAAGTGTTTGATATTGGTAACTTACGTTTGTATATTGTCCATGTTAGGATAGTTATAAAAAGAGATGATTTTCATGCTTGGGAGATGAAAGGATATAGTTGGTAATGGATTTTTGGAATCTAAAAATATATAGGAATTAAACTCATGTTGTAGGTAGTTAGTAATCCAAGAAATATTCATCAATCTGTGGAAGAAATTCTGAAAATCATTTTGTGTTCCTGAAGATAATATGTTGATAATTTTCTAGAAAAAGAGGCAAAAACGAGTGGAATGAGAAGAGCCAATTTGGAATGTTTAGATCTCCTTTTTGAGTGCATTTAGATGAGATTTAAGAAAAACTCAAAACACATACCTGACTCAATTTTTCGTGTAGAATCCAAATATGAAGTTGGATTGATGATTTGAATAATTTTTCGATCTGATTTTTCTGAGTATTTAAAATATGAGAATTCATGATGTTGTTTCTTTTTAATGTTGGTTCTTATCCCAAAACTTTTGTAGATCTTCGGTGATTATTAATTGGATATTATGGGACTTAGAGAAGATTAGTAATCCCTAGTTAAGATTTGAATTAATTTGATTGGGATTTAATTGATGAGAATTATGATAATTAAAGTTAAAGAGATTTCGGTTGCTAGATTCATGTGTTGGATTCTAATCTGTTTGTATGAGGATTAAGGATAGTTCAAGTAGGGGAGATTTAATATAACACCTGGGTAGCCTTAGGTTTACAATTTAAACATCAAGGACTGGGTTTAAGCTCATTATTGATTTCGCAAGGGCTGAGTGTACCTGGATAGAGATGGGAGTTTAGAACACATTTGGTTGAAAGAGGGGATGAGGTTATTCCGATCGCATATTTGAAGTTAACGAACCTCCTCGATCGACAAAATTAAGTAGTAGTGTATTGGAGGGGTTCCTTGTTTGGATTTCGCTTTGCGAGACGCTCCGCGCATGAACCTTAACGACGTCGGGAATGGAGAGATGTTATAGGATGCGAGAATAATTAAATTATGAAGTAAAGATATGACATTTTAATACGTGGGATTTAAAGAGATATAATGCTACGTAAGGGAATAATCTAAGGTTAATGTGAGTACCTTGTTGTTAGTATACTATAGGTATGATAATACCTATTTGATTGATTAATGATTATGTGTATGACATACCTAGCTTACTTGCTATCGGTGGGAGGTTTGCGCGTGAGGGCAGTCATATCCTGATGAATCCATGGGATCTTTGATTTGTCGCTCGAGAACATAGGTCTATGAAAGACTTATCGGGGAGTTGATAAGTCCACTGACTATGGGTACATAGGTATGTGCGTGAACCATGGGTATGAGAACTATGTTCGCCTCCAATGATTGTGTTGTTGGTAATGGTTCGAGGTATCCTCACCGAACCTTTTGTCCCCTTTTCGGCGACCAGCGATATTGGGACATGATAGCAGAGTAATGCATTGCACCGCAGCTGTGACTCGGGGTGCCGTATTATATATGAATATATATAAATATAATGGATTAAATGAATGAATGGATATTTATTATGGTTATCTCTATCTACGGTGATAATTG
This sequence comes from Sambucus nigra, assembly GCA_949130495.1. Classification (NCBI taxonomy): domain Eukaryota; kingdom Viridiplantae; phylum Streptophyta; class Magnoliopsida; order Dipsacales; family Adoxaceae; genus Sambucus; species Sambucus nigra. Next base: position 433,631,931 of record OX422209.1, on the reverse strand, counting down.
TAGATAACGGTGAATAGAGAAAGATAATTGAATTAAGTTAATGAATGTTTATTGAAAAACTTAATTCATATTAATGAGAAATGATTCATGTTAATGAGAAACGATGAGAAATGTAAATGAATAATAATGTGGTGTATGGTATGGGACATATGGGGATTATGATATTGGGATGGAATTATAATATGGAGACTAGAAAAGAGGAACCATTAACTAGGAGGTTAATAGGAAACGTTAAGTGTGCACTCTAGTTGAGAGGTGAGAATGGCATGTGAGAGTTGGGTCGAACATGTACATAATAAAATATTTATTGCGCTTGTTAAATACTTTCTGTTTTAAAAATCATTTACACAATCGGGCTCTGACCCGTTTCCTTGCATATTTTCTTTTCTATTGTATCTTCTATATCAGGTGTCCAGCAACAGGGACGCTAACCTTAGCGGATTACGAAGAGCTATGGAGCTATGGAGTATTGCTTAGACGCTTATCATCATTTGATTCACAGTATTCTCTTAGTAGGGCATGTCGCCCAAAGGATTCAGTTATCTTCTTCTATCGGGTTCCAATACTATGGTATTCGTCTCATTTTAATACATTTGATATTGTTGGGATTACTGTAATGGATTAATATTATTTGGGAATGTTTATTCCAATTGCATTCAAATTATTTTGTGTTATCTAATTTGTTATCAGTGTTGTAGAATAAAATGTGTTGTGTTATTCTTAAACTGGAAATGGATTTTGTTAAATTAAAATTTGAAAAGTTTTTAACACCAGCTTAGTTGAGTATTGGGTGAGTTGAAAAATGTTTTCGACAGTGATGCTAAAAATGAGCCAACTGTATATTATGTTTTAATTTGGTATGGGACGGGCCACCCGGTATTTAATTAGGCAGGGTGTTACACCATTCACTCCCCGATTAATATTTAAATATATATATATTGCCATAATTAATTCAATTAAAAATTACAACACACAAGTAATTTAAAATTCTCGAATTAATTAAATATTAAATATACAAAAATACGGGGTGTTATACTTGATCACCAAAATCAAATCGTCCAATAGTAGAGTTTGAGTTGTATTCAAACTCAAACCCCTCAATCAACTGAAATCGGCTCATCTCTCTTCTATTTCTATTTATATATATGGAGTGGAGTCTCGGGTTTGAAATCCAAAGGCTTTGAAGCTCTGTCCCAGCATTTGAATAACATTGTAAGTTTGCTTTTTTTTTAATTTTATTTTACCCCATTCAGATTGTTTTGGTTTTCATTCATTGATTTATTTTATTTAACTCTAGTCTATCATGATTGAGCCTCTCTTATCCTCCTCTGTTTGCTCTGGTAACGATATAAACCCTAGCCCTAGCTACTGCTCTAAATATTTAACTATATCATTGAGTCTTGTTCTTTCTTTAATGGCTATGCGTGGTATGTGGGTGTTAAACACTTTTTTAATGGCTTTCGTATAAACAACTTTCTTTGTTTATCAATCGGTGCCATCACTTCATTTTTGTTCTATGTTTTAACTACTATTCATTTGGGCCTTTGATTGTTCTGCCTTTTCTAATAAATAAAGTATAGTTCTTAAAAATTTGCCTTTGCCTTTGATTATTCCGCCTTTTCTATGTTTTAACTACTATCTTTGTTTATCAATCGGTGTTAACTATGTTTTAACTACTGCTGGCTTTTTGTTTAGTCTTTTAGTCTCATTTTGGGGGCATTGATTGTTCTGTTTTTTCTAATTGATCCCTTTGTTTGATTTTCAATATTAGGTTGACTATGAGCTCTATATGTGATTTTTAAGAACTAAACTTCCAGTTTAGAATTTCATTTATGTTCCAAATAACCATATGTGAAATAACTCTTCTTGAACCATCAAATACGGTGATGCATGTATTTTTTTTATTTCAAAAGAGACATATGCTTATAACCAGGAATATACAATCTTCATGATGTATACCATAAAAAATATTTCAATTTTCCTAAAGGCACACTTACCTTTTTCTGCTTACTTCCCATGTTGGCTTTGTTATATTTAAATGCAATTCTTAACCCATGTTATTGGTTTTATTATATTTAAATGGAATTTTCAAAATGAAGAGCAACTTTTAGCGGGAATAGCATATTTCTAATAAATAATGTTAGTATTCATTCGTAAATTTGATTGAACGTTATTTGTCTTTGAATTCCACGATTACCGGAGGGGAGGTTTCAATTGTGGTCGTGTGTTTGGACATTTTCATTAGTTAGAATGATACACCGGGTTTGTCAAAACAGGCCTTTATGCTCCTGATTATAGCGCGCTAGGGAAATGTGTGTTTTGATTGATCGCGTGCGTCTTTTTGAGTAGGGAAGGTGCTCAAATACACCACCACAATTGAAGTCTTTCTTCTGGTTATCGTGAAATGCAAAGTGAAATATATTATAAATCAAATCTACGAATGATAAAAAATATTTTTATAGGATGCTTATATTTCCGATAATAGTTTTTATAAATAGATGAGCGGAAGTGCGAAATTGCCCGCGCGCCTAGGGTTTTTGTGACTCCTCTGGCTTGTGCTTTAAATCAGCCATCTGAATCTGTTGATTCAGTCGTGCAGCTCTCTATTCGTCCATTCAGGCAAATATCTCAAAATCATTGTTTTAAATCACAGCTGCACCGTCACGTAAATAGGGTAAGTTGACTTTAATTAATATGGGACTAAAACCTTATAAACAGTCCTTAAAGAGAAGGTGGCAATCGAGAATATCTTTCTCAATCCCTCTCTGACACCTTCTACCTTTTTCCAGAACCTTCCGGACCATCACCTTCCTCGAAACCAAGTTTAAGAGACAACATGACATAAAATCAATTTCAGAAAACTCTCAAGCGTTACCTATTTTCATAAAATCAATACCTGGTTGAATATTGGAGAACTCAACATTGGATGGGAACAAATCTAAGGTCACTGTATTCTCTATTTTCTTGGGTTGAATATTAACAGAGCAAATCCAACAAGGTATAATTATATATGTAAAGTCACCTCTCTCTCTCTCCTCACACACACACACACGTGTTGTTCTCTTTGCTTCTTTTAATTCTTATAAATCAAATCTTGATTGTTTGTTTTTTCTTGTACACACTTTCCAAGTAATACGAGCTCCGTTTGGTTAGGATATATTATGGCATTTCAGACTTTTCTCATAGATTCCGGTCATGTTCACACTTTCTTCATCGATCATTTTGTTTTAAATAGTTCAATTCAATATTTCCAATCATTGTTTAAAAAAGCACTCGAGGAGGCTTAAGCCTCGGTGGCAGTTTTTGAGGCTTACGCCTCTTGGTTCTGAGGCGGTACACCTCGAGGCGTTATGAGGCGAGGCGTAAAGGCGATCAGATTAGATTTAGGGTAAAAAAAATGAAAAGGTTACATTGTTTTGAAATACTTTGCTTCCGAACAGCGTTCTTGTTTTTCCGACCAAGCCAGCAGCAGTTCTGCTTGGAGGTAGCCTAAGTTTCATTTCTTTTTTGGATTTTTACCTCCGTTTTCATATTTCGACATAGTCGGCTATTTATATTTTTTATTTATTGTATGGTTTTTAAGTTTTATAAGTTTCTACATTTTTTTTATTCCGACCAAGAAAGGTTGTTGTTTTATAACTTATCTTATTTCTTTTTTTTTTCAACTTAACTTTATAAGTTTTTTTTTAGTTTTAAACTTAGATTAATATGTTTTCTTTAACTAAGCTGAATTTATTTTAAGGGTTGCTATTTTTGTAATAAATTTAGGTTGATATGTTTTTCTTAACTCACTGTTTTTCTTGATAGTGTTGCTGACAGATTTATTTGATTTTATTTTTTGTTAATAAAATTGCTATTTTTTAATTCACGATTTTTTTAATAAAGTTTTTTTTTATGAAGTTAGCTTAAAGTTAGCACTACAAATATTTAAGTGGAACTAATATTTAAATGAATATGTATATATATATATATATATATATAGAAAGAGAGAGAGAGAGAGAGAGAGAGGAAGGCTCACTTACATCATACACTATACATCACATCTAATTCTAGGCCCTATAAAACTTTTTTCTCAAATTTTATATTTTTCCAATCAAATTAACCTTCCAATCAACTCGTATGCAAAAAATTCGGCCAAAATACATTTTGTAGCTATTTTTAAAAAATCCACAAAAAACTGTTGGCGGAGACCCTTATAAATAATGTATTTTTAGCAGTTTTTTTGTGGATTTTTTAAAAATAGCTACAAAACGTATTTTGACCTAATGTTTTGCATATGGGTTTATTGGAAGGTTAATTTCAAGGTAAAAATATAAAATTTGAAAAAAAGTTTTTAAGGGCCTAGAATTAGGCGTGATGCATGGGTGATGTATAGAGCATGATGTACTATAGCCTGACTCTCTCTCTCTCTCTCTCTCTCTCTATATATATATATATATATATATATATATATATATATATATTTACACGCAAGTGATATACTTGGTGTTCGATATAATTTCTCAAGTGCATATATTAAATGTTTTGCATTTTATTCCCTCCACCCGATTTCCAAACCCATTTGTGTATAAAAAACAAATTGTATTAACTTTTATAGTTTTACTTCTTATGATTGGCATTACTCTTCCCCTTTTAAGAGGCCTATAGTTTTTTATTAACTATTCTTGCGTATTTTCAATAATTAAACGAGTCTAGAGTTCAGAAAAATCACAAACATAATATTAGGCAGCCAAAAGGCAATGATAAAAAAATAACCTAATAATAAACTTCTAATCAGGTGTTTGATTCCAAAATTGAGTTTGGAATTGTCATGTGAGTTTAATTCTACGAATTCCAGTTTCATAAACTGAAATCCAAAGTGAAGTAGCTAATTAAAAATCATATTTTTATGGAATTGATTACACAACAAATTCACACACACCCACATTGCACACAGGTTTTCAAACACAAGGTTTAAAAAACACACAGTTTCACACACATACAACACACAAAGTTTCTAACACACAGTTGCGCACACACATTGAACATAGAGTTTCACACATTGCACAGAGTGACAGATACAAGCGCACACACACACATTTCAGTGAGACACATACACATTGCACATAATCTCACATAGTTTTGCACAGAGCACATGTTTCACAAACACGCTCACATGCACACACGAATTATTACACAAACACTATACACACTACAACCTATGTATCATTAATACTTCAAAAATAGAAGAAATGGAGTTTCAAATACGGACATGGCTCCGATGTGGCTCTGTACGTATTCGATCCTCCAACTCCATATACGTTGACCAAATCAGATATTTGACCTTTGGATACGGCTTGGATACATCCCAATACTTAAAGAATATGCCGGGGATACTTTAAGGATTCGGCGGGACCCATATTGTATATTTTTTAAAAGAAAACAGGAATTAGTTCGTATTCTGTATCCATATCCGTGCAATACAGACTATAACCCACGAACATGACTACAAAATTCTAATAAAATTCCACAAAATTCTATAGGGAACCTAACAATTGAATAACACCACCGATCTTGAAATAATTGAATTACGATTCTACATAATTACAATTTCAATTGAATTCCAATATTAGGCATCCAAACAAATCCAAAGTCAATATTATCTAAGTTAAATATCTGTATAATAGAAGTATGGTTTTATTGATATGAATTTTGGTATATGCAGATTTTAGCACTATTGTAATGGCAAAACAAAACAAGTCCAAGATCAATGCACCAAAATAGAAATTATGAATCTTTAAGTTTACCGCATTGCTAACTCAACAAAAAATAATATCTATTATGACCAAGTTCATAAGAATTTATTCTATAACCTACATGATTGTTGGCACTTTTATTATGCAGTATGTATCTTAACAGTGTTAATGCGATAAATCAACTTTCTTAGTCCAAAAGTTTTTTTATGTTCTTGTTGTAATTAGAAAAGTCATATTATAAGTGACAATTTTAGAATTTGGTAGTTTCTTAACAAGTATTACATTGAATCTATACATGCCTTTGATTCAGAATTAAAGTAGATTCTTTGCAATATGAGTGTGATCATTACTTTTATTATCACTGATATTATATTGATCTTATATATTTATTTATCAAAAAAAAGATATTTTATATTGATCTTATATATTTGTAGGTTTTGGTAATCCTTTAGATAATTATTAGTGTTTAGTCTCTTGTGACTCAATATATATATGTGCTTGATTCGCAAAGCAGAGGTGGGATACTCTAGTGCTTCTGCAAAAATGGCGCTGCAACGAAGTTATCACTTGAAGCAAAATATAATCTTCAGACTATATTCGAAGCCTACAAGCCCTGGTGGTACTCTTCTGTTTCTTGTATAGTCTAGGTAGAGTTTGGATGTTTGCTTCCCTTTCCTGTTTTCTGCATTAATAGCCACAGGAACCTTCCACCATCTCCTTTATTTTCGAATGGAACATAATTACCGATGTTTATTGTGCTCCCTGTTCCGATATCCTTATGTGAGCATTATTCTTTAGAACTATTTCTTCATTGATTGGCCGTAATAATGATGTTTTTATTGCAAAAATTTACAGCAAGGAAGAAATCATTGAACGGATATGGCTAGATGAATAGGATTATATGGATTTCTTTGTGGAGTATATTAGTATATTGTAGAAGCAACACCAAATCTAGAACTCCCTCTCCTTTGAGTGTGGCTGGAACAGGAGTTCGATTTCTTAATTTAAATATTCTCATACAAGTCGTTTGAATGATATTAGCAAGTTTTTATTATCAATTTCAATTTCACACGATCATGCTTGTCAATAATACCTCTATATATTTAAAAAAGTAATGTACTATAATTAAAACTATTAACACCCTCACACATCATATGGGGTTGAAAACTAGTGTTATCTATTACAATATACTAAAACAGAGGCTTACTCTATCCACAATGTGCCACGTGTCATGTTATTAGAGTGTTCTCATCTATTACAATATACTAAACCGGAGGACTTTACTGCCTCCAGAATGTGACACATGTCATGTTATTAGAGTGTTCTCATTAAACCTTAAGTCTCCTCTCTGATCTATATTCCCATTCTCATCGCGTGGCCCAATTCATCCTCTAATAGTAACTAAATAGACCCTTAACTATTCATCTTATATATCAACACTTAAGGATACCAAATATAAGTCACCTTCTCAGTATCTTTCTGTCCCCAGCCTCATCACGCGTGATTGATCTATATATTTTTCTGTATGTTAAATTTTTTGGCTGAATATTCTACCCATCAAATATTCTACCCTTAACTATTCATCTTCTGTATTACATATTTATCTATGAACTTATTATCTGGATGAATATTCTACCCATCTAATATTCATGTACCAATTTTTTGAACAAATAACTTCATTTACTTTTGTAATGTAGTTGGCTGCAGTAAACCACAATATTGTACTCAATTTTTAAGTTGTGAGAAGATTATTTGTTGGGAAAAAGAGTATAAAGTTTTGTGTCTCTTATTTTCATTGATCATATTTGAATACATGTAATCATGATGCAAATTAATGGCCGTAACCAAGTTGATACTACCGAGTTGACTAGGTATTGGCACTCATCTATCCGAAACTATTATGCGTACCTATATGTCGACAAAACAAACCAAGGGAGAAGGGTTGTTGGTTTTAATTATGGTGGTTGTTAAGGGATTCATGAACATTTAGAAAATGTATTACCTAATTTAATAAGTCACTGAATAAGTAGAGTGGGATAAGTCTGGTCGTTTGCATTGGAGAGTAAAGAGTCTCCTTATTTGTCCATCTCTAGCAGACTGTTTTGTCAGAGTAACTGATTATAAAGATCATAACTACCATTTGTTTTCTCGATCTCACACTCATAGACTTTAACCAAGGCTCTTAGATCTATTTTCATTTGAAATGCACGAGCTTCTCAAAATCCGTTCTTTTATTATCTACTGCTTTTTGTCTATTCTCTCCCAAATTTGTCAAATACACCGTACTTCATTATAGTCGTTTTGAGGCCAAGAAAAATACAAGAAAATAAGCGGGATTTGGAGCTTAGAGAGTAGGTGAGCAAAAGATGAAGGGCTAGGTGGGAAAGGTTTTATACAATGTCATAACGATTCATTTTGAAGGTAATCCCTATTCATACCCCATTTCACACAAAGTCCTACTTTGGTTTCACAATTCCAAATGCCTACTTATGATGGTAATCTCTCTCTCTCTTAATCCGCATGTATATATATATATATATATATATATATATATATATATATATATATATATATAAATAAGATAGGATGGTTTTTGAAATCTCAAAATGTAAAAGCATAATAAGGGTTTTGATTTTTCCACATCTCCAATCCCCAAATTAGCGGTTGTGATTCACTCCCCAAATCAATTATCCCGCTCAAATATTTCCTATATGCCGCCCAAATATTTTAGACCCATTTCACTTTAGTTCAAACATAGTTCTATCTTTATTTATTTAGAGTACATCTGCACACCCATTTCGCTCTCCATCTCTACACTAACTGACTATGATGAATCCCCTCTCTCCCTACCTACCATTGTGAATACATCCATCCCCTCTCTCTCAAACACCAAGATCTGTCCGCCACCATGGGGTTTTTGAGATTATTTTTCATTTTTGGGTTAAGGTTTCATGTTTATTTTACAGATCTAAAAATCTCTAAGTCTTATTTTTGTAGGTGGTCTGTTTTCTCTCCCACATGTAGTCTCTCTTTTCTACCACCTCTCAAACCATCATCACGGTAATAACCTTATTTTATGTTTATTTTTTGTGTTTGAACTCGGTTTTTTAGGGGGCCTGGTTTCGTGTGGGTTTTAGGTTTATTGGTGGTGTGATGTAATTTGTGGGTTTTCTTTCTTTTATCTTGCAGATGTAATAAGTTTTTGTACATATTTACAAGTACTCTATATCTTATATTATGTTTTGTGGTTTTTAGTTGAAAAAAGGTTTTGCTAAATTTTATTTGTGCATTATTTAATTTAAAATTTATTTATTTGGGGGATTTAATTTGTATATTTTTAGGCTTCATTTGGTTAAAGATAGGTATTTTGGAGTAAGTGTTATTAATTTTTTCTACCATAAGGTATTATATCACTGGAGTTGTTCAAATTTTGGTTAATGTTTTGTTTTTGAGCTTAAAAGCAAATCACGATCTGATATAGATTTGAGGTAGGCTTTCTCACCCTCTCTCTGATGTGGGTTCATGCTACATGTTCTCACTCTTTACTTTCCATTTTCATTTATTAATTAGTAATAAACCATAAAAACCCTATTATTTGAGGTGTGTTTCAGAACTAATTTTGGAAACCCTTTTTCTGTTGAGGTATTGAAAGCAAGGATTTTTTAATTAAATTTGAGTTCCTATGTTTAGGAAATAAGTTTTGGATTGTCCTTTAGTCCATTATTTTATGTTTCATAAATGTTTTGAGATTATTTGCTTTAGTAATTCTCTTCCAGCCCACAATGTATGTACATATGTATATGCTTAGTTCAAAAATAATTTTCTGTGAGCACCACAATCATGAGAACTTAAAAATGGTTTCAGTTTTGCACTGATTCAATACAAAGTTGTTTGCATTCTTTAATTATTTACAAGGATAATAATTGTTTATTTAAATAAAGTACTTGCTTGTTTTCTATTTTTTGTAATAAATTTACTCATCTTACATGTGAATTATGACATATTATATACTTCCATTTTACTGGTTCAGTGTTGATAATGACATGACTAGGCCATTTTTACTGGTTTGGTGTTCCGGTGGCTTCTTTTCATCCTCAATACTTCCCTCTTTATAAGGTTTTTAATTTTTTGTATTGAGTTATGTTCATTGTATGATGTTGGATGTATGGTAGGAGTGATACCATGTTTAAAACATCCTAATCCAAAGCATACAAATGGTAGTATTTTTATAAAGCATTATATTGTCTCAACTGTTTCATTGTTAAAAACTTTGGGATATTATAACTTAGTACATTTTTTATGCAAGAATTATTAACCTAACCATTGCATTTTTTCACGTTATATTGATAGAAACAAGCTCCAATATTTTTTGTGATGTTCTTACAGCTGAGTTAGAATTAAAAGTTAATGTTATTATCTTGGCTTAACTGATATTCCTTTTCTGTGACTTATATTGTGTGTATTCAAATTATGTAAGCAAAATTTTGTGGAACAACTTAGTAAGAAAAGGTGGCATTTTGGACATAAGACACACTAGCTAGATTACTATCAATTTCCCTGTTGGCCATCTTTCAAATGTGAGATTGTGTACTTTTTGAGTGACTTTTGGAATTTTTGAGTTTTTAAGTTGTATTATTTAGTAATGAAATAACTTTTTATCTTGCTAGACACTATAATAGTACACTTTAGTATGGTAGTGATATTATTAGATTGGTTATTTTTCTGTTTAACTCAGTTGAATCAAACTAAAAAATGATGATGACATTTCTAACTTTTGAAAATATAACTCTTCAAATCCCCCAAGGTATACTCTATATGTTCAACTTCAAGTTCACTTTTATTTTATGTTCTTAGTTTAATTTGTAATCTGGAATACTCTAGTAAGTTTTTTGAATTTTAGATTGTAGACTAAAAAATAGGAAGGCTCACTATGTGTCTGGTTTTGAATTCACACATTGACCATTTGGTATAGAATAGTTACAAACCAACCTAAACATTAGATGGCATATTATATGCCTTATGTTATTGATCTTAGTTATATAGTAATTCCGGTCCTTAAATGCAGCTTTTGTTGAGCTTATTATCAAGGAGATAGAGTGTGGGACTGGGAGAAATGGATCTGAGAGCAATTGGAAAAATGATGCTTCTGTTGGGGAGCGAAATAATGCTACTGAACCCTTTGGGTCAAGAGACATGAATTCTGCTCTCTCCAACAATTCGAAGGAAGCTGTGCTTGATTTGTATTCGTTAAAGTTCAATTTGGGCAATGGGTCTGTTGATCCTTATCATAATGATGATGTTGTTACTAAAAATAACTTTTTAGAGTTTAAGGTTTCTGAGCACTCAAAGTTTCATTCAGCAAACATCTGTTATCAATTTAGAAGTTCAACTTCATATTTCTTCTTAGATATTAGGTTTTGTTATAGAAATGCATAAAATATTGCCTTATTGTTATTTTCGTTGTATGAATAGTTATTCTCTAATTGTCAATAGTAGTTGAACATCAGAGACTCTGTTAATCAAGTTCTTTTATAACCATGTAATTGGTATCCATGGTTCATGAATGCCTATCTTATTTTTATTTATAAGTCCTAAATAATTTTATATTTAGTCCTCTTTATAGAAGGAAAAAATAAGGAATTTCTTATATTATTAAGTTTTAATTTTTTAATTGAGTTTGTATATATCAATTTGAACGAAGGTATTTTTGTTTGACATGTATTACTCTTCTTTCTCTATATTTTAGTTCATGTTACAATCTGTTTATCATAATTTTAGAAAATGATTCTACATATCTGTTTTCATGATGACAGAGCATTCCTTGATTGTTTCACTTGAATTTAGCACGTATTGAAATTTCCTGCTGAGAATGCTGAGTAACACGTGTGGTTAACACTTTGTTTTTGTTTTACAGATTATCAAGGTAATAGCTAAAGCTGGAAAAGGTTACTAATGACGATGCTTTAGAATTATCGCTTCTTCATTTAATGCGGCGTACATTGTAGATTGTTTTTATGATTCCCGTGATCCAATTATTTAAACTGAAACTCATTTCCAGTGGTTAGTAAGTATTATACGAACAATGTTTTACCTAAACATATTTTGGGTTCGTTTTTGCAGATCTATGACCGTAGTTGTATGGTGGTAAGCTACGATTGAACGTGCATTCCACTTCTCACAAGTTGGTCTGAAGCACATGACAGGGGGTAAGTGAATTAAATATGTAAACGGATATCATTAATTGGATCAAATCATAAGGATTGTTTTTTTTTTTAATTTTTTTTATTTTGTTATATACATTATTAGCCTATTTAAAGGTCTATCTTTTGAAAACTTTCAACTGTCTTTGTTTGCACAGCTGGGCAGGTTCTTATCTTGAAGAGCAGGCATCATTTAAAGCTATAAATTTTTGTGTTGTTAGATCAAGATTAATAGTCCTCACCTACAAGTACTAATTGTCTCGGGATTTGGAGCATGTTATTGTATGCTTTTAGTGACTACACATTGGTGTATTTATAAAAGATATCATCCAGCTCCTCCAAAGTTAATATCTCGAGCATATAGCATAGTAGGTTCTTCTTATTGGGAGTTATTATTGGATTGTGTTTAGAGGATGTCTACTATGACATTATTTGATTTTGTTCCATTTTGTTTTGATTTTTCAGGTGTGATTGATAATTGCCTAAGCCCCTCTTAGATTTTTTCATAATCCATACGCACTACAAGTTATTTTTATATATTTCTTTAATTAAAAAGTATATTTTGTTTCTTTGCAACTTTACTACGACCTTAAAAATTATAGAAATGCACCCTGCAAATTTACTGTCATGTCTTTATCTACTACAACTTATTGTGCTCTTATTTAAAACTAAGTGATAGTATTGTATTCATAATCTAAATTGTATTGTATTCATAATCTAAATCGTCATTATAATCTAAAAGAAATGATAGTATTGTATTTGAATTAGTAACCATTGTATCTTATGTTGTTCTTTACAGAACTCAGTGAATGCCGGTGTAACAACCCTCGCTTTTAGGAGGCAAATTTTATATTAATTTACCGCATAACCTAATTATATAAAATGTTGGAACTGGAGTAAATATTAATTGAAAGTTAATAGTTACTAGATTGATGCATATTTAATGTATGTGAAAGTAAATATCATCAGGTTGCATGTTTTATAGTGTCATGTATTTTGAATGACATTCTGGTTTAAATGAAATGGGAACACGAAATGAATGATAAAATTATCGGATGCCATTTTAGAGGGTGTAGTTAGTCCCGGAAGGCGTGAGACAGTCAAAATATGGGCCATATTGTATTTTTAGGTTTCGGGCACTTTTGACTGGTTTTAACTTAAATGCGTATTTACGAGTCATTTTAATGTGGTATTTACCATTTAAGTTGGGAACTAGACTTAAGCCACGATTTAAGTCTCCCAACTTTTGCCATTCCTTCCATTATACACCACAAGCCCTAGAGAGAGTGAGAGAGAGAGGGAAGAGTGGATAAATTGAAGAGAAAGAAGAAAAGAGAGAGATTCAAGCTAGGATATTGTTGCTACTACAAGAAAATCTGAGTTTCCCACACCAAGGCAAGTTTTCTACTTGCTAATATATGATATAAGATGGATAAATTGTATAATAGCTGTGCGTTTGGTTGATTTGAGGAAATTATTGGGTTTGTATATATATGTATGTGTATGTTGATATACAAGTGATTAAACCTTGGATTTGTAGGGTTAATGTGATTTAGAGAGTGGTTAAAGTTTAATAATATTATGGTTATATGTATATGAGTGGTGATTTGGGAAATGAGATTGGGGTTTAAAAGTATAACTTGGGTTTTAGTTTTGGAAGAAGAAAGGGTCCTAGGTCTGCTATGACCGGTCGACCGCGGTCCCAGGACCGGTCGACCAGGCCTTCGGGGGAGGGCCTACTACTTTCCCCCAAAAGAAAAAAAATTGGTGTGCGGTCAACCGTGGTCCCTTGACCGGTCGACCGGCCCCTCTAAAACGAACTTTCTGATTTTCTTCTCAAGTAAAATTTTGAGACGCGATCGACCGCGGCCTTAGGACCGGTCGACAGGTCCCCTGTTTTTCACCTTTAAACCTTATTTTGTTTCCTAGGTTTATTCTCTTTAATAGGGACTAGGAACCTTCTTGTATGAAGTAAATTTAGAGTTCTAGAGTCCTATATGAGTGGGACAACCATCCTAGATTAGAAATGCGTTATGTGGGGACTTTTCAGGGGATATGCCAATTGATGTTAGGGCAGTCTTTTCTGCTAGTAATTATTATGAAACTAGGAGTTGTAGTATTATGTTCGGGAGACTTTAGAAGCTCAATTGACCTATGTTGGCCTTGATGGTTAATAGTATATCACCATAAAAGAGTGTTGGGTGAATTAAATTGGGAGTTCACTTATTCCTTGAGGTTATAATGACGATATAAATTATCGTATGGCTCCGGATAAAAAGGGGAATTATTCATACAACGAAAATGATTATGGTTTCGAATAAAATGAAACATACATATGAATAATGGTGAATGATAATGAAATGGAAATGGTAATAATGATGGTAAATGATAATTTACTTAATCATGAATATGGTAAATGCAAATTTACTTAAACACACCTCTCTAAATGACATCATAAGGGAAGTTCGCGCGCTTGGTGATGACCCCTCGCTAATGAATGCAGGGTGTATATAGTCCTAGGCCATATGCATGATTATGTTATGTTTTTCTGCACTGGTGAGGAGATTCCAGGTGTGGTCTTGACTCTCCCGCAGGCATATTGCCGCTTCCCGACGTTGCGATAGGTGCCCAGGCTTCCTTGTTTGATAGGCCCCTGGAAGATGATGGTCATTTAGGGGCGCGCCTAGTGGGGAAACTCGGAGGGGCGGTCTTAGAATCGTTATATGTATATGAATATAATAATTCTTTATCAAGTGGGACTTGATGTATGAGAAGTTCCATAAAGAGCACAATGAAATGCCATAAAGAGCATTTGATGATGATTATATTCATGCTAAGGAATGGAATGCTAGAAAGAACATAAACACTGTAATTATGAGTTCCTGATAAGGAACATAATAATGAAATGGAATGGTATAAAATGATGGAGGTTTTAATTTATGTTAATTATTCTTTTCTTTTGCATAACTTAATTAGATTTTTTTAATTAAATTGTTTTAGCTTATGCTTTAAATTGTGTAGATAGATTCTTATTCCTTTTCATCATAACTTATCATTCATAACTGTCATACTTTTTTATTCTTCTGGTGATCGTATAAAACCGGGCCCTGACCCATTCATATTTCTTATTTTGCATGCATCTTGTTTCCGCTCAGGTGCTCCGCCGCAAGGACGCCTGTTCTCTTGTTCTAAACCCGGTGAATTTTGGCGAGCCGTGATGTTTTGCGGGTATTACGGGACTTATTACAATAGACGTCATCATTCTTGCAGCCTAGTTAAGATCGGGTCTTTTTACTCGGGCGAGAGGCCCAATCTTTTTGTACTTGATTAATGTAATGTACTATTTAATTTATTGAGTTTGTTTATTTTATTGTATGAGTCTGTGACCGACAGCATATTCGGTCCGTTATTGTTTATTTGATGTGTATGAAATATTATATTATGTGGTTTCCACTTTCTTTTTTTAAATTGGGTTGTTTAAATTCTTTTCTTTAACTTTAAAACTAAAGTTTTTTTTGGCAACCCGTTTTTTTTTATGTAAGGAGTCGTTATCCCATATACTTCTTATTTTGTTGTGATGCTAAGAATGATTTAATCCATGATTCCGTTGTTTTGGAGTATCAGGCTGGCCACCCCTATTTCGGATGGCGGGTTGTCACAGATGGTATTAGAGCATCAGGTTCTAGAGTCCTTAGGAATCTGTGTGGACGCATTACGTCTTCAGCATTACTTTTGATTTGACATAGAGCCCTAGGATTAAGATCGTTAATTTCTCTTGTGAGATTTCATTCTTCTGCCATGAGGTAGAACCCATAGAATCTTTTGCGCATTCGTGTGAGATTCATAGGTCGATTGAAGAAGGGCGCCAGGGGAGATCGTTGTGAAGGCATCGCGAGATGGAATTATTAGGAACTGTAAGTTGTGGTTGGGGATGAGGACCGAATTGGAAGTCACTCCTTTTTGTGGCATTTTTTATCTTATTACTACGACCACTGATTACAGTAGACATAGTTTTTTGTGTATCGCAAGAAGTAGAGAGTGGTACTAAGCTTGGGATTCCAAGCGATGTTAAATTGAAGGGGTAAAGAGCCCATAATAAGGGCCACCTATTGAAGTAGGATGGAGGAAAATCCTTCACCCGTAGGAGTAGTGTTGAGATTGTGAGAACGTGGTCACCACATTCGCGAGTGCCGAAAGTTTTTCCCATGGAGAAACCCGATAGATACTTTCTATCATAAGTTTCTCTAGGATAACTGGAAGGAGGAGAAGGTAGATCCTCAAATGTTCACGCGAGGCTCGGTCAGAGGCCGACATGTGAATAAAGAGTGGTGCGATTAGGGAGATCATACACTAAATAAAGGTAGATATAAGGAAGAGCCCTCCAGGGGAATGATAGGCTCCAGAATAAGTGTCGTCAACACTTCTGATGGAGGAGTGATCATGAAACCCCATTGGTGGACATCCGCCTGGGGAGGTTTCATTGAACGGAGGAAGAGGAGGCTGAGAGCGTGTTCTCTTTTACTGAGAAAGTAGGAGGGACTGCGTGGGCAATTGTCTGGCAGCTAGGGGTGGAACAATGGTTATGACGTGGAAGAACCACGCATTTTCATTACGTTGATTGGAGAACAAGGGCAAGAATAAAGTGCCTAACTGGGGAGTTGACGGAAGAGATGTTGGTTCGGATGAGACTCGAGTACGGAGTCTGAGAACCATTAGTATTGACTCGGAGTAATTGGCATAAAATGTTGGCGGGAATTCCACCTTATTAGTGGGTGGTGTATTCCTTAGGATAATATTTAGTAGTATTATATTTACTATAGATTCGGGTGTGCATATTGAGGTTGTGGTAGTATCGACGCTACTAAATAGAGTAATTATATGACTTCCGTGGTAGGGAAGTTTTATGTTTTCCTTCACTCATCATAAAGCGAGTGATGATATATTTTTTTTCTATGTACTATGTACGTTATGTACTACTTGTATGATGTGTACTATACAAGTAAAGATATTTTGGTTTGTTTGGGGTGATAGCAAGCAATTTGATTGCGAGGCTATCCTACTTCTATTTTCAGGATATAACTAGTTGTCCTATAATATCTCTCCTGGATACAGGTTGAGACTTTATAGGGGTGGTTTGAGGTAAGTAGTAGATTTTCATTTCTTGTTGTGTTATTTTGTTTGAGTGTTTGGTTGTTTGTTTGCATTATATGTGATTGTTATGCCTTATCTCCGCGACCAACACAGTTGAGTATTAATGCATAGGAGGGGTTCCTTGTTTGGATTCCGCTTTTGCGGGACGCTCCACGCGTGAACCTCAACGACGTTGGAAGTGGAGAGATGTTGTTCTTTCTTCTTTTAGTTCATTACATTTTATTTTATTTTATTTTGTTGATTAAGAGTTGGTTTGAAAGGTTAAGCCGAGAATCACGTAGAAGAGTGATTAAGGGCTATTACAGTGCGAGATAGAAACACTGTATATAGTTATCTCCTCTGATTGATGTGAGGGAGACTGAGATACGAAGTCGAATTGAGACCTCGGGTTATGCCTTGATAAGTAGGCTGTTTAAAATGATATAATTATGTATTGGATAAGTATTTTTAAGACTTTAATTAAAGTAAATGTCTGATTAGTTGAAATCCTGAATCAATTATTATGGTAAGATATAGAAATAGAATCTTATTAATAGGGCTGTGAGTTAGACTTTTACCGATCCCGATCATGTGTAACGGGAGGGTTCCTTTTTTGGATTTCACTTCGGCGAGACGTCCCACGCATGAAATCGAGCGAATGTCAGAAGTTGAGATCGGTCTTGGACACTAGGGATATACTTAGTATTATAGGTATTCGACTTAAATAGGATATGTATAGATAGACCTTATATTTATTAAGATGAAGGTCCATTAGGGCATGTAATGTTGATTTAGGAAGGCTATAGGGAGTTGACCACGAATATGTTGTGGGTTAACCCTTAGGGGGATTAGATCCCTCGGACCGAGAAGTGTGGAATCTCGAGAGATTTCGAAGGTTAGGCCGAAGGAGATGCGACCTATCTTAGTTAAGGTGTTAATTGGTAACTTAACTTCTGGGGAGTTAAAAGGGTGAGTTGATTTTCACTCCTGAGCCCATTTTGTTAAGTTCGGGGGTGAATTTAAGGAACAAGTCTCTGCCAGGATGGGGAGTAATAATACTGGAGCATGGACACATTGTCTATGCGTCTCACAAGTTTAAACTTGTGGGAATTATTATTCCACGCATGATTTAAAATTCATTGCGGTAGCAATCGTCTTAAAGTGTTGGAGGCACTACTTTCTGGGCAGGAAATTTAGTCTTTCTCGCAAGCAACAAGTTATTGCAGTATGTCGTGGGAGAAATTGAGTTGGTATACGAAGTCGATGTCGGACTATTGATTAGATTTTTCTCATTCTCTAAGAGAATGCCATTGGGGTAGTAGATGCGTCAAGTAAGAAATCCATCGGAGATATTTGTGATGGCATGGGAAGCCAAATGAAATGAGCATGACTAAAAAGACTTTGTAGCAGGGGCATTCATGTCTATGACAGACCATTTCACCTACTCGTGTGAAGAAGAGTAGTAGTGGAACGACGAAGGGTATATTCATAGACTTCTATATTGAATTGCCGACATCAAACTGGTCCTGATCCTGTTTGAGAAAAATTGTTGATCGTTTGACCAAACCGTTGCTTTTCCTGAACATTACGGGCGGACAATCTGTAGAGGAGTACGCCCCGCTTCTTTTATGAAGGGGTGGTAAAACTGTGTGAAGTTCCTAACAATAGTGGTGGACCGAGACTAGATAATTCGTGTTGAAGGTTGGGAAAGTTTCCATGAAGGAATGGGAACCGTAAGGAAATGGATTATATCTTTCCACCTTAAAGTGGATGGATGAATGGGGGGAGAAATTAACTTATGGTCGAAAGGTGTACCTTAAAGGGACGCCTTAGGCTAACCATATGGACGGGGACAGTAGCTTGTATGGAATGAAAATTTCCCGTACACTAATTAGGCTTTTTGAGTGGCATAATGAATCATTTCCTAAGTTATGGCACCGTTAGTGGCCTTATGTAGCCGGGCGAGTAATTCACATACTCGTTGAATGGGGCCAGCGAATAATTGGTTCCTTGGACTTGGAGTGGTCCTGGAACATTTCTTAAAGGATTGGGCTTTTGAGCCATATGATTTGAAGGGCTACGCCTATGCGAGGAGAAGTTGAGTAGTGTTGGGGTTAAGCCATTTAGCATTGGTGTGAGTACCCATGTGGTGTGATGTAACGCGATTCAAGATGTAAGACTATTTATGCCGAGTCGCGTGGTTATCATCTTCCGCCGTAGGAAGTTAGAATTGATAGTTGGTGAGGGACGCTTTGTGCTATGCCAGGGCATAAAGATTATAGACCGAGATCGATAGTGACGACCTTAGTCCAAGTCCATTTTGGGACGCCATAATAACGAGGGTTTATTAAGGGCGATAAAAGGATAGTTTAAGATAGTATACCCTTTATGCGTATAGGGAATGCCCGAATTTTGAGGGCGAAATTCCCTCATAAGGGGGGAGTATGTAACAACCCTCGCTTTTAGGAGGCAAATTTTATATTAGTTTACCGCATAAGGTAATTATATAAAATGTTGGAACTGGAGTAAATATTAATTAAAAGTTAATAGTTACTAAATTGATGCATATTTACTGTATGTGAAAGTAAATATCATCAGGTTGCATGTTTTATAGTGTCATGTATTTTAAATGACATTATGGTTTAAATGAAATGGGAACTCAAAATGAATGATAAAATTTTCGGATGCCATTTTAGAGGGTGTAGTTAGTCCCGGAAGGCGTGAGATAGTCAAAATATGTTCCATATTGTATTTTTAGGTTCCGGGCACTTTTGACTGGTTTGAACTTAAATGCATATTTGCGAGTCATTTTAATGAGGTATTTACCATTTAATTTGGGAACTAGACTTAAGCCACGATTTGTGTCTCCTAACCTTTCCCATTCCTTCCATTACACACCACAAGCCCTAGAGAGAGTGAGAGAGAGAGGAAAGGGTGGAGAAATTGAAGAGAAAGAAGAAAAGAGAGAGATTCAAGCTAGGAGATTGTTGCTACTACAAGAAAATCTGAGTTTCCCACACCAAGGCAAGTTTTCTACTTGCTAATATATGATCTAAGATGGATAAATTGTATGATAGTTGTGTGTTTCGTTGATTTGAGGAAATTATTGGGTTTGTATATATATATATATATGTATGTGTATGTTGATATACAAGTGATTAAACCTTGGATTTGTAGGGTTAATGTGATTTAGAGACTAGTTGAAGTTTAATATTGTTGTGGTTATATGTATATGAGTGGTGATTTGGGAAATGAGATTGGGGTTTAAAAGTATAACTTGGGTTTTAGTTTTGGAAGAAGAAAGGGTCCTAGGTCTGCTATGACCGGTCGACCGGGCCTTCGGGGGAGGGCCTACTGCTTTCCCATAAAATCACAAAAATTGGTGTGCGGTCGACCGCGGTCCCTTGACCGGTCGACCGACCCCTCTAAACCAAACTTTCTGCTTTTCTTCTCAAGTAAAATTTTGAGACGCTGTCGACCGCGGTCTTAGGACCAGTCGACCGGTCCCCTGTTTTTCACCTTTAAACCTTATTTTGTTTCCTAGGTTTATTCTCTTTAATAGGGACTAGAACCTTCTTATATGAAGTAAATTTAGAGTTCTAGAGTCCTATATGAGTGGGGCAACCATCCTAGATTAGAATAGCGTTATGTGGGGACTTTTCGGGGGATATGCCAATTGATGTTAGGGCATTCTTTTCTGCTAGTAATTATTATGAAACTAGGAGTTGTAGTATTATGTTCGGGAGACTTTAGAAGCTCAATTAAGTTATGTTGGCCTTGATGGTTAATAGTATAACACCATAAAAGAGTGTTGGGTGAATTAAATTAGGAGTTCACTTATTCCTTGAGGTTATAATGACGATATAAATTATCGTATGGCTCCGGATAAAAAGGGGAATTATTCATACAACGAAAATGATTATGGTTTCGAATAAAATGAAACATACATATGAATAATGGTGAATGATAATGAAATGGAAATGGTAATAATGATGGTAAATGATAATTTACTTAATCATGAATATGGTAAATGCTAATTTACTTAAACACACCTCTCTAAATGACATCATAAGGGAAGTTCGCGCGCTTGGTGATGACCCCTGGCTAATGAATGCAGGGTGGATATAGTCCTAGGCCATATGCGCGATTATGTTATGTTTTTCTGCGCTGGTAAGGAGATTCCAGGTATGGTCTTGACTCTCCCGTAGGCATATGGTCGCTTCCCGACATTGCGATAGGTGCCCAGGCTGCCTTGTTTGATAGGCCCCTGGAAGATGATGGTCATTTAGGGGCGCGCCCAGTGGGGAAACTCAGAGGGGTGGTCTTACAATCGTTATATGTATATGAATATAACAATTTTTTATCAAGTGGGACTTGATGTATGAGAAGTTCCATAAAGAGCACAATGAAATGCCACAAAGAGCATTTGATGATGATTATATTCCTGCTAAGGAATGGAATTCTAGAAAGAACATAAACACTGTAATTATGAGTTCCTGATAAGGAACATAATAATGAAATGGAATGGTATAAAATGATGGAGGTTTCAATTTATGTTAATTATTCTTTTCTTTTGCATAACTTAATTAGATTTTGTTAATTAAATTGTTTTAGGTTATGCTTTAAATTGTCTAGGTAGATTATTATTCCTTTTCATCATAACTTATCATTCATAACTGTCATACTTTTTTATTCTTCTGGTGATCGTATAAAACCGGGCCTTGACCCGTTCATATTTCTTATTGTGCATGCATCTTGTTTCCGCTCAGGTGCTCCGCCGGAAGGACGCCTATTTTGTCGTTCCAAACCCGAAGAATTTTGGCGAGCCGTGATGTTTTATGTGTATTACGGGACTTATGACAATAGACGTCGTCGTTCTTGCACTCTAGTTAAGATCGGGTCTTTTTACTCGGGTGAGAGGCCCAAGCTTTTTGTACTTGATTAATGTAATGTACTATTTAATTTATTGATTTTGATTAATTTTATTGTATGAGTCTGTGACCGACAGCATATTTGGTCCCTTATTGTTTATTTGAGGTGTATGAAATATTATATTATGGGGTTTCCATTTTGTTTTTTTAAATTGGGTTGTCTAAATTCTTTTCTTTAACTTTAAAACTAAAGATTTTTTTGGCAACCTGTTTTTCTGAAGTAAGGAGTGCTTATCCCGTATACTTCTTATTTTGTTGTGATGTTGTCAATGATTCCGTTGTTTTGGAGTATCGGGCTGGCCACCCCCTATTTCGGATGGAGGGTTGTCACAGCCGGGAAATCTGTGCGACGTCAAACAATATGATGAAAGTGATGTAAGTTCTCCCATTACCTTATTATCATTTCATCATGGTTACATTTGTTAGAGCAACCCTTACGGGTAGGGTAAATCGATATATATGCGGTATATATGTATGTTATGGGTAGGGTAGAAGTGCAGATTTAGACGTTCCTAGGGTAAAAAATAACAAATATAGAATTGGACTAGTTAGTTTTTTGTGGGACCCACTGTCAAAAAGGAACATCTTGTTCCGCGCAAGAAAAAAAAAATAAAGCCTAAAACGGAACATCATGTTCCGCCCAAGCTTAAAACCATTACCCCCTATTTCTATTTTGACCCCCAAATTATTTGAACGGCTATATTTATTCAACGGTTATTTTATTTTTTATTTTTTATTTTTTTATAAATAGGAGGTTCAAAACACTCTCTAGTATCTTCATTTTATTTATTCAATACAACACAAATCATACCATTAATATTTTACAACTAACATAACATAAAAATTTAATTTAAATTATATAATTACACGTGAATATTTAGTAAATCGTTGTGTAGGGCATATAATAACATATCACATTAACTAATAATATTTTTTGGTTTTTTTCTACATAACATTAACTAATAATATTTTTTGGTTTTTTTCTACACAACTATTTACTAAATAATGTAACATTAACTAATAATATTTTTTTTCCTACACAACTATTTACTGAATAATATATACAACTATACAAAATATATATTACAACAACTAAATTATAAATAAATATAGCATGGAAATTAAAACAACCAAAAAATTACCTCTTTTTTTTTTGCTGGGAGATGAATTATTTGTTATGCAGTATGGTTTTCTTTTTTTAGCTGGGAGTTGAATTCTTTGTGCATAACTTTGTTTCGGTAGCCTATATATTTAATAGGGTTATTACATTTATTTGGATGGTTGGTAAAAGCGGTTGATATAATTAATTTGGGCGCTTCGTTAATTATCATAAAATGTGTAGGGTTGAAGTATGAATGATAGAACCCTTAAACGGAACATCATGTTCCGCATAAGGGTGTGACCTGTCATCTAAAGCGGAACATCTTGTTCCGTGGTTGGTGTAACAACCCGCCTAATAAGATACCGGGCGATCACTCCAATATAAATTAAAACAGGAGTCTCATATGGATCATTCTTAGCATCACTGTCGAAAAATCCATTTAATTACTAATAACCTATTAGGCCGGTGTCAAAATTTTAACTTTACTACTCTTTTTTAACGATAATAAATAAAACATCTACAATATAATGCTTAAATGAAACTGAAATGAAATAAAATAACCGAACACTCGGTCAAAATATACAACCATATCGAATGCTATACTGAAAGAGTAAATAAATGCAATTGAGCCATTGGCTCGAATGTTTATACAGTACCTCCTATCTAGAGTACAAGGATGGAAGCGGCTATCAAAAACCTGCACGCATCCACAGCTGCTGCAGCTGATGTCTGACTCGAAGGAATTGTCATCCAGGCGTCCCTGTGTCTGGACACCTATATATATATAGTATAGAGAAAGAAAGGAGAGTAGACAAATGGGTCAGAGCCCGAATGTTTGAAAATATTTTGCAAGTGCATAAATGCTTTATTTTTAGAAAAATAGTTTTATCTCATATTTAAATTGGTATCGCACTCCCATGAGATACCCCTCACCTCTCCTCTAGCAGTGCACTCTTAGCGCATCCCTTTAAACATCCTAGTCAAGCTACCCTGCTAACTAGTCTAATACCCAACCACTATCTACCCTAGATAGTCCAACAGATGTACTAAGGGCTAAACTTCACTCTAATATCGACGCTATGCCATGTTCGTGCGTGGGGTGTCTCGCGAAGAGAAATCCAAACAAGGAACCCCCCCGATACACTACTATGCGGCAAGGTCGATCATCGAGATCCGCCAGTCCCTCAGTACAGAAAGATATATAATATATTTATATATCATAAACATTTATAATATTAGAGCACTAAGGATTAAACTTCTCCCCAGTCTCAACACAGTGCCATATTCGTGCGTGGGGTGTCTCGCGAAGCGAAATCCAAACAAGGAACCCCCCCGATACACTACTATGCGGCACGGTCGATCGTCGGGATCCATTAGACCCTCGGCACTCGATTCAACCATATGTACATATACATATATTTTACCATAACCATCCGGATCTATCTCCCGGGCTGAGGTGTATTTTATACACAAAGTATTTATCAATACTTATCCTTTTCATTTCAAAAACTTCCATTTCCCTTCTCATATCCAGGAAATGTATTTAAAGCCAATTCATTAGCATGAATTGCTTTACCAAAACATATATCTTTTTAAAAGCTAATTTTATTAACATAAAAATGCTTTTCCAATTTAAATCATCCCATTTCCCTTTTTATACTCAGGAAATTTACCCAAAGCCATTTTCATTAGCATGAAAATGCTTTGATCAAATCATATGCTTCCACATCCCTTCTTCCATCCGGGAGTGTTACCGAAGCCAAACCTTTATCCCATTTCCCTTTTTATACTCAGGAAATGTAAATTAAAGTCAATCCATTATCATGAATTGCTTTAATAAATCTAAGACCGCCCCTCCGGGTTTCCCCACTGGACGCGCCCCTAAATGGCTATCATCTTCCAGGGCCTATCTATACAAGACAACCTGGGAACCTACCAACGTCGGGAAGCGGCCATATTGCCTACGGGAAAGTCAAGACCACACCCGGAATCCCCTAACCAACGCAGTAATACAAATGCCCATATGGCCTAGGGACTATATCCAACCTGCTCAACAGTCAGGAAGGCTTCACCACAACGCGCGCAACTTCCCTTATGATAGCGATTTAGGGAGGTGTGTATAATCCATAATTTATTAATTATGAAAAAAAAAACATTTCTCATTCCATTTTGAAAATATTCATTTTTATATTTTCAAAATCATTTCCATCATAACATATATATATATATATATATATACCTAAATCACACAGTATATATATATAGCCTATATATATTCCTCCTAGAATATATAACCGGCCATAATGGCCTATATCAACTAACGATGACCATAATCCCAAAGATTCCCTCCAGGAATCATAATCATGCCTTCATATTAGCATGATTCTAAATCCAAAGTATTTCCTTACTTCGACCAATAATAATTACCTTAATCAACTCTTAAAGATTTATTGGATATCTCCAAATTTATTCTAATCCACTCATAGGATTCACTCAACCAAGATCAATATGATTATTTATATCTTTAGATCATAATCCTCTTTAATACTCAATTTTTAGAAAGCCCACTTTAAACTCAAAGAGGAGGAGTAATAACAATCTCCAAAATCTTGGGGGCTGAAAACAGAGTACCGATCGACCGGTCCTGGACCCCCGGTCAACCGCGGGTTGCAATTTAGCCTACGAAACAAAGCAGTAGGCCTTTCTCCTTGACGCAGTCGACCGGCCATAGGGGCGCGGTCGACCAGTCACACGAGGTCCTCAAAATTAAACCCTCCAAATCTTCCATCCAACAACCCAATTTCATTATCGGGGTTTCTAAACTACCCCAAAAATTATTAAAAACATCTACACGACTAATCCTAGCTTGTATTTTTCCAATTCCCGATTTGATTTCCGAGTTGATGATTTCAACCCGGAGCTGTCATCTTGTAAAAATAATATCAAATCAAGGAAAAATCAGAAAAATATGCGGTCGGCCCCACGCGACCGTATCTAAAAGATCTAAAACTTTTTTGTTTTGACCGAAAGCTAAATCAATTCTTCTCCTGGCCGAAATAGCCCCTCAAGGTTACGGGGTTACTATTCATCACCTTCTTCAAGAAGGTTTTGGCCATTAAAGCTTCTCCCAAGCTTTGTTCGCCTCACCCAACGTCTTACAACCTCAACCAACTACAAATACACTTATAATACGGGTTCTAAACATCCTAGAACCCGGAATCACCAATTAATTTCAAGTAAAACCTAAGTTTCTCCAATTTACCATTTTTAGGGGTTTATTCGTTTTAACTCCCAAAAACCCATTTTATCCACGAATACCCACCCAAAATCATTAGGGTTTGTTATACCAACAATGATATGAGATATTTATGCATAAAAACAAATAAAACAAGTAAACACTTGCCTCGTGGATAAAATCCGACGTCCTCGAGCCGAATCCCGCGGAGGCTGGCCGGAATCTCCCCCTTTTTCCTCTTTTCTTCCTCCTCTCTCTCTCTTCTCTCTCTTTCTCTTCTTTTCTTTCTTTTTTTCTCCCTCTCTTCCTCTTTATATATAGAGAAAAGGGTTTTAACCCTTTAAAACCCAAAAACGACTCGTTTACCCAATTACGAGTTACTTTTACCTCTAAAATCATCCGAAACTTAATTTCGACAATCGGACACTCTTTTTCGACTATCTCGGACATTCCGAGACTCAAGGCGCAGTCGAAATTTCCATCCGAGGTACTTGACCGCAAATCACTATTCCAACCTATAAAAGTAATTGCGGGTTTTCCAATTTAAAATCTGACCTTTTCGTCAATTTTCTCCACGACGACATATAATTAAATTATAGCGACCTATATAGTCCCAAAAGTAATTACAATACCCATAGAAAATCATTCAATCCTCGAAAATCCCAAAAATCTCTATTTCGAGATATTCTCCAAATTCCAAACTATACTTAATTATGGAATTTAATTGTCTCCAAGAAGGACGGGTTGTTACAGTTGGGAAAGGATTTTTCACCACAGCGTCGTTTTGCATCTTATAGGGTATATTTGATATATACTTGTTTTGCCCGTAGCAATTTCAGTAGTTTTTGTAAGGTATTTTTAGACTAGTAATGTGTATTTGTAGACTCTTCATAAGGGTTGCTCTTAGAGACGACATCTCTATTTGCACAGATAGTTGGGCAATGGTTGATTATTTTGAGTTCTTATATTCAAATACTATACTATTTTTTGGAAATCAGTAGAGTACTCTTTTTATCACATATAGTGTTTTCATTCCTTTTCTGTTTTGGGTGACAAGACTTTCGAGGTTGGATTGTTATGTTGCTGCATTCATGTGTTTGCAAACTGGTAATTTAGTAGTCTTCTTTACCAGATCCAATACTTGAGAAGTAGATATATATTTTTACATCAACCTAACATCAAGAGATATAGTGGAAGAATTATTCAGAGATGTGATAAATTCTTGGTTCTTTTATCTGATCGAGGTTTCCTCACATGTTTTAATGAGAATTAAATTTTCCAAATGAATAATCTCGATATTGATTATGTGAAACAATTATAAATTTATTTTTCCTATGTCTACCTCTATGGCTGATTTGCCTTTCATAGATTTTTTTTAATGCTATTGTGATCAATGAATTTTTTTTATTAAGCAGGTGATACGAAGAGGTTTGGCCCAAAATCATGTATTTTTGAAACTCCTAAATACTTCCTCTTCTCATATCATATGTGGTGTGTGTGATGTAAAATTAATTTGCAAGTTATTTTTTAGCATGAATTTTGTTTTTTCTATCTGCATTCTCGGTATGGTATGTACATGGAGGAATTTTATGATTATTATCACTATTTTATCTTAGAGGTTGTGTCTAACACGTGTGATGTTTACATTCACTTATGTGATATTTTTTTACAATTTAACAAGTGTTCAATGTGATTATTTAACATGATTCTTAAAAATCTAGATTATTAATGAATTGCAGGTTTGTGTGGGAGATCATTATAATGATTTTTTTTTTGCCTTACTTCTCATTTGGAGTTTATAAGTCATTGTTTATTTACGTTTACTCACATTTTTGCAAACTAATATTCTTTTAACCGAATGCCATTGTATTTGGTCAATGATTGTTTTGCAACTATATTTGAAATTTTGGTCCAGAAGCTTGGATATTAGCCTTCAGGCATGGACATCCGGTAGTATATATATACTAGTACATGCCCGTGCCAGAAGGCACGATTCAAACTTTGCAAAAAACACAACACATTCTTTCAACATGAATGGTATGCGCACACGACGTTCCAAAAAATATATAATACATTCTCGCTATAGATAAACAATTTTTGAAATAACCTATAGGACGAACCTATTAGTTTTAAAAAACTTGGGCAAAGTTTCCTTTATTTATGAAACAATCCATTTTGTTTAAGAACAAAAATACCAACTATACTATTATTAATGTTGATTATGATAATTTAAAAAATCTGAACAGAGTTTTCTTTGTTTATTATAAAATTCATCCTGTTTAAGAACAAAAACATTAACTACACCATTATTAATACAGATACTAACATATTAAAAAAATAGGGCAAATTTTCCTTTGTTTATAGAAGAATCCGTCCTATTTAAGGGGAGACAAACAGCAATAACTATACTATTATTTCACAATAGCCACCGTATAAATAATTAGAAACAATATAATCCATCATAGACTATAATTTGTATCACAACCAAATCAGTATAAACAATCAAAAGTTGTAACTAGCATATACCCTCCTTAGTAGCCAGACTTGTAGAAAAAAAATATAGAAAGAAGAGAGTCAAATAAAACCTGTATGCCACTTGAAATTGTTATTAAAACGTTCAACAATAAAAAACCACATACTATTGAAAAAAAATATAACGTTCGTCTCTAACCCCGAATGACCTATGTTTTGCACCCGTAAATTTGTTTATATGTTCTCTAATTTCACCCCAAGTATCATAAATCCGAGGTTTATGTCCCACAAAAACAACATATATTTTTCACTGAATGAAAAAGTTCCAAGCAAACAAAAGGGGAGACACCAAAACACACTAAGAAAATAATTTTGGAAATGTGATTTTCCAGTAAATTTTCAAATCAGCCTTGGGAAAATATTATTATATAAATAAGTTTGAATCCTCGGCCAAAGTCATTGTGTTGTTGTTGCAGCAATGGCTGCTGTGTTGTTGCAGCACCAACAACAACGTCATCGACATCCTGCTGCTTCTGGAATTGCTCGGACAACATCCAAACGACAAAGTCCATTCAAGAACATAAACTGATTCGTTGCTACTACGCTCTACTCTATAACAAAAAAAAATTCAACTTAATATTGAGCTTGATGGTTACCTCGCTCCTCTGAATTGAAGTCACCCACCAACCAAAAATTGCAATTGAGAACAAAGGTTATCCGTTAGCTATTGAAATTGATGAACTTGCATACTACTTTAAATAGTAAAGAAGTTCTAAAATGAGTACATAAGCACGAGTACCTTGACAACGTTGGTGAATACTAATTTTGGAGTGAGAGATACAGAGGATGGGAGAGAATACTTCTTTAAGTTCCTGTCATTCCAAGATTTTTAATTCAGTCCAATGCCAATAATATGAAGGTATAAGATATACAAAATTGTTTAAAACTACAAGAATCAACAATTACTTCCAAAGTTTGGGGTTATATATGTAAATAACAAAAGAAGGGAGTTTATTATCTTCAATCATAACCACTAATTTTTCTTTAAAGTTAAGACAGTTTCTATTTCATTTAATAAGAAACAATACATATAAGTCTTTCTGTTCCATCAGAAAATTCAACATTATTGTCAACAAAGTATAAATATGATTCACATAGTGTTTCAACTGCCAGTCATCTAAATTCATTACATGAAGTCTCCAAGTTCTATGACTCACCAAATAATGTTCAAGTTGTAGACAAGCTTCAAACGTCCAGTATAATTTAATAGAATAAAATAAAATATTTTGTTCAATAGTATCTTACCCTTACACATAAGAACCTTCACTATTCCCATTAGTAGTCAATGGTATTATTCACGTCAGTTTCACAAACTTCATCCTGTGATTGGCATAAGATTTCTTGAGCTTCTGCAAGTGCAGGCTCCTTTGCATCAGTTGCATACAGTATCTTCTTAATTGCCACAGCCATCTTGAAAGCATGGATACTTTTGAGAAGATGACAAATCCATCATCGATGCCGGATATATATTGAATACTGGTAACTTTGAGTTGCGGATACCCATGATCTGAAGATGTAACAGAAGATGCTCCAATTCAGGCATCTGACAGAGTACTTCTATGTCCTGTAATTTTGCAAAATAAAAATATCTCTCTCCAAAAGTCCCACTGAAAGCTTCAACTCTGTAATCTCCTAGGACAAAGCCTGAATTTCCCCTAAAAAATTAGCCCCGGCTGCAAATGTGAATAACATCATTATTCACTAACAAACCAAAACTGAAAGATTCATGGAATCAAATTTGATAAGAGAGAATACCTGATTAGGTTCCTTGTTGAACAGTTAGATTGCAAAACAGAAGAATGAATATCAGCCTTCAATAAAATACTCACGAAATATCAGCCTTCAATATCATATACTCACAAAATATCAGCCTTCAATAAAATACTCAGACACTCTAAAAATATCAACTTTATCACAACATATCAAATTAGGGGAAATCAATACAGTTACCTTAAGTTATTATTGCATTCAAATGTTGTATCAAACAAAGTTCAAAGGTAAACGAACTCCATATGGAATCCCTAAATGAACCTCCATATGTAAGCGCTAAAATCAAAGGTTAAATCAAAAACTTAAATTGAAAGTTAAAACATTTGAATCAAATATGAATATAAATGGACGGCGTGGGGATTTATATGGAGGGGAAGTGAGGGATGTTCATTTTTTTTTTTTTGGGGGGGGGGGGGAGGGTTGGGTGATGAAGTTAAACCATTTGAATCTTACCTAAGAGGAGCGGTGGCATGTAGAGAGGTACGACGGGGTGGATAGAGGTGCGGCGGCGTGGGGCTGAGGTAGGGGGCAAGTTTTGTGAGAGATGGGTTTTAATTGGGGGCTGATAAGGGAACGGGAGAACGGTACAGAATGGGAGGTTTTTATGAGGTATTCCATATAACATGGCACACTTTGGTACCCTTAGATCGCACCACGACTGTTGGATCGTTTTACTATTTAAACACCCTTCTCCGATATATATATATATATATATATATATATATATATATATATATATATATATATATATATATATATATATATATGCGCAAGTGATTTGCTTGGTATTCGATATAATTTCTCATGTGCATATATTATATGTTTTGCATTTTATTCCCTCCCTCATCTGATTTCCATACCCATTTTTGTATATAAAAAAATAAATTGTATCAACTTTTTTTGTTTTACTTCTTATGACATTACTCTTTCCCTTTTCAAGAGGTCTATAGTTTTATTAACTGTTCTAACACATTTTCATTAGTTAAACGAGTTTTTGTTCAGAAAAATCACAAACATAAAAGGATCAATTACCAAAAAGTCCCTCAAATATTTTATAATACACATTTAGTCCAAGCCTTTTTATTTTTGTGACACCCCGCCTAATTAATCCCGGGTGATCAGTCCTAAATCAAGTTAGAAAAGGTTTCTTAGTTGGTCCATTCTTAGCATCATTGTCGTCTTTTTAATTACTAACCACCTGAGTGAGAAAAGTAGACTGGTGCCAATTTTTATGTTTCAATTAATTAAATAAAACTCATGCGGAACAAAAATAGAACACATTCACAGTTAACTAAAATAACCATCCACAATTAAGATACCTAACCGAATAAACCATCGGTCCAATTATCCAACAAAAATAAAGATAATAAGAAAATCTCAACAAGTCTAATACTGATAAATGAACTGTGAGTGACAAGCTCAAATAACTACTAGAGAGTCTCTACACGAATGAAAGAAGGAGGCGTCTATCAAAGACCCGCAACATCCACAGGTGCTGCATCAACGGATACCTGGAATAGAGTTAAGCCTGGCGCCCTTGTGGTTGGACACCTAAAAGGTTTTTAAAAAAATTTATAGCAAGGGTTAGTACCCAAAAACATTTGAAAATATTTAACAAATGATTAACTTGCAGTAATAAATAAACATGCATGCTCTTCATATTTTAGTTAGTGCCGCACTCTCTTGAGGATTTCCTTACCCCTCCTCTAAGGTGCACTATTAACGCTTTTTATTTAATTTACTAGGTTCTACGCTCCTAACCCAATACTTATTTTAACCCTTGAAATTTACCTACCCTAGCCGAGTATACTTTGATTCATGATTTTTAAGTTATTAAAACAACAAATTAATTAAATCATTACCCTTTTATTTTCATATAGCATTCACACCTGTTATGCACGTAATACATTTTACACTATGCATTAATCATCTCATATATAATTATTTACCTAATTATATATTTAATCATGTTACTGCATTCACGAACATACTGAAATAACATTTAATACAAATTTTCGACCGAGTAACGATACTCACAAAATATAATTTTTTTCCCAAGTTCTATCCCACTAGGTGTATTCACATAACCTAATTATCCAAGTTAGATTCGCTCACTAACTTAGTTTAACATACGAATTTGGAGGCGGTCATATTCCTTCCCTGAAAGTGAGATGCCCCTACCCATATAACAGATGCTATGACCTGGGATTATACTCGCCCTACTCCTCAAGCTAGGGGATTCATCCACTACGCACAACCTCCCCCCTATAGCACTAGAGTATATACTAATAATATTCGATCACTGATATTAATTCACACACGCTATATATATATATATACTCACACCCCGTACATATATATAAATATAAAATGTCCCGGCTACACCATGTACACAATCCGTAACATAAGCCTATTTAATTTATTAAGAGTTTATGGTCCAACTCTAATCATTAATTAATTCGCACATTAATTAATTAAGTCACCTTTGGTGTCGCCCCCACCATAAAATTGGACTTACTCTCGTAGTCCGAATCAACCTCACCCGAGTCTAAATTCCCGACTCCCAAATTATTTATCCTTTACCTAAATAAGATTTATCTCTTGGTATTCCTCAACCATTATCCCTGGACTTGTTCTCCAACTATATTTGATCCTTTCGAACCCTTCACAAAAATTCAACCTTAGTGTATCACACCTAATTTCTCCAAAATCCAACAATTTAAATTATGATGTCACACTAAGTCGTCTCCAAATTCTAATTAATTTTATTCACCATTAATTAGATTTAAAACCCATGTATAAATTTCTCACCAAATTAATTCGTGGAAAAAGATTAAATTAAATTTTCTTCATATAAAAGAAAACTGGGCGAACTGTCAAAATCTGCCGACCTTCGATCGATCGAACCCAGACCTTCGATCAATCGATCGAACATGTCTTCGTCTTCTTCGCGAAGACAGATTCTACCATGGACAAGTTTCATAAAACCCTAACTCCTTCTATCAGCAATCTCAAGCCTTTTTAACAGTAATACAAGTTAGGAACCTTATTAGGGACCTCCAGAATGTCCTCCAACGTTATCAATTCGTCCATTAACTACAATTTTTGAATTTGGGAAATTATTCATCTTTAATTTCTTACCTATTTACATCCCAAATTCCTTCACCAAATTCATTTCTAAATATCCAGATATCATCCTACTAGATTCGTATCAATTTATAATATCAGATTTCTACAAGAATTCTCATTCAAATTCGTAAATCATATTATTATTTTCAAAACCTCATGTTTATGCCATGAGCACCCAAAACGAATTTTGATCAAACACATCACATGAATATGAATTGAAATACAGATTCAATACTATTGCAAGTTATCCACTTTCCTTAGGTTTCGTAGTGTCTGATTCGGAGATGAATTCCAAGGATGAAGATGATCCTTGTTGGCTCTCTAGTGATCCCAAAATTGCCTTTAACTGCTATTAGGGTTCCTTAATACACTTAGCCTTTTTCTAAAACTCTATCAGTCGTTTTCTTATTCCTTCAAATTCCTTAATTTACCTAAATCCCGTTTTTGCCTAATGGGCCAAGCCCAAGTGACCCAAATGCCCCCGTGTGGGCCCGACTATGCCTAAAAATGCCCCGCGACCCGTTTACTACCCCCGGGTACACTTTTCTGACTATCTCGGCCCATCCAGACTCAACCGTACACTCAGAATTGACATCCTAATTAATTTATAAAAAATACTTATCCCCCACCCATTTAGTCTATACCGACTCCCGGTTGAGATAAGTGCATACCCTGTCATTAATACTCGAAATGACTTAAATAAATAATTACTATTCACTTAGTAAATAAATTCATGTAAATATTAACCATTTACTCCCCGATTAATATTTAAATAAAATTTCCCTAATTAATTCAATTAAAATTACGACTCACAAGTAATTTTCAATTCTCGAATTAATTATATATTTAATGCATGAAAAATGCGGGGTGTTACAATTTTGTTCCAAAAAGGCCCTCAAACATCCATTTAACCAATATTCTCTTTTTTTTAAAAGTTCGTACTAGCGACATGTTGAGGGAATTTTTGGAACAAATAAAAAGACTTGGACTAAACGTGTATTAAAAAATATTTGAGGGACTATTTGGTATATGCCCCAACATAATATTAGGCAGCCAAATGGTAAAGATAAAGAAAAATAAGTTGACAATAAATTTGAATCAGATGTTTGATTAGAAAATTGAGTTTGGAATTGCCATGTGATTTTAATTCATTTCAGTTCCATAAATGGAACTCCAAAGTGAAGTAGCTAATTAAAAATCATATTTTTATGGAAAAAAAATTGAGTTTGGAATTCATGTGATTTTTATTCTACAAATTCCAGTTTCATAAATTGAACTCAATAGTGAAGTAGCTAATTAAAAAATCATATTTTTTATGGAGTTGATTACAAAAACAAAATCTACACACACATACAGTGCACATAGATTTTCACTCACAGTTTCAAAAACACAGTTTCACATGCATACACTACAAAGTTTATCATACACGCACATAGTTACGCACACACATTACACAGAGTTTCACACATTGCACAGAGACACAAGCGCAGTGCACACACATTTCACAGTGTTACACATACACGCCCACAGGCACACACGAATTATTACACAAACACTATACACACTAAACCTATGTAGCACCGATACTTAAAAAATAGCAGAAATGGAGTTTAAGATATGGACACAGCCCCGATGCGGCTCTGTACGTATCCGATACTCCTAATCCATATGCATTGACCAAATCAGCAATTGTGACCTTCGGATATGGCTTGGATACGTTCCGATACTTCAGGAATATGACGGGGATACTTAAAGATGCGGCGGGAGCCATACTGTATTGTTTTAAAAAAGAAAACGGGAGTTAGTTTGTAATTTTAATAAACTTCAAAATCATTAAGCCATATAAATGTTAACGAGTTACTATCATTTAATAATTTGTATATATTGACATTCTGCAGTAATATTCTTGATCGCACTGGTTAATCTCGTTGTGAACTAATGTGTTTTTGCAAATGCTGAAATTGTGGTATTTCGTAAAAGAATATATACAAATATTTTATATATATTATTTATTGTCATATCGGTGGGGTAACCGAACTCTATTTTTTCAGATTTGTCGTATTGCCATATCTGAACATATAAGAACTCGTATTACATATCCGTATCTGTGCAACACAGACTACAACACACAAACATGACTTCAAAAATCTATTAAAATCCCACATAAATTCTTAAGTGAACCTAACAATTGACTAACAAAACTAATCTTGAAATAATTGAATTAGGATTCTACATGATTACAAAGTCAATTGAATCCCAATATTAGGCATCCAAACATATCCAAAGTGAATATTATATTAGTTAAATGTTTGTATGATAGAACTAGGGTTTTATAGATAGGAATTTTGGGAACCAGTGTATGCAGATCTTAGCACTATTGTAATGGCAAAACAAAACAATTCCAAGGTCAATACACCAAAACATAAATTATGAATCTTTAAGCCCATCCCATTGCTAACTCAACAAAAAACAATATCTACTATTACTAAGTTAATAAGAATTTATTCTATAACGTATGTGCACACGATTGTTGGCACTTTTATTCCTTTTTATTCTGTAGTATGTATCTTAACAATGTTAATACAATAAATCATCTTTCTTAGTCCAAAAGTTTTCTAGGTTATTGTTGCAATTAGAAAGTAATATTATAAGTGACAATTTTAGAATTTGGTAGTTTCGTAACAAGTATGACATTGAATCTATGCATGCCTTTAATTCAGAATGCAAGCAGATGCTGTGCAATATGAGTGATCATTGCTTTTATTATCACTGATATTATATTGATCTTACATATTTGTGGGTCTAGGGAACCCTTTAGATAATTATTAATGTTTAGTCTCTGGTGACTCAATCATTGTTTACACGAGTTCTATAACACTAGCTTCAAGAAGATGACTGTGGCTATAAGTTACACACAGTACACTCTCTTCGTAAAAAAATGTAGCTGAATTATCTCTGCTAATGTGGTTTAAAGCATGGGAACGGAGTGCAAGCTTTGTAAACCTAGAAAAGATGGAACTTTTCAAAAGTACACATATCAATAGAGGTGGTCCAAGTTAATACAAGGAAGAAGAATTTCAAATCTCCAAGAGTTAAAAAATACTGAACTTTTTGCGTCAGGAATATGCAACTTCAAGTTAATTTGCATCCCCTCATTCGGGTTTATGCGTAGCCAACTTTTATAATATTTTTGGACTTATTATATGTTGTTTGGGAAAAGAAATCTACCTTTATTTTCCCTTCATTCCCTTAAATATAATACCAATTATATATCAATGTGTTATTAAGACTTCTGCACCTCTCACTTTCTTAGTTGAATGTTGATATCTTTATCTATAGTAATGGCTAATCAAAAATTTGATACTTCTTGACAAATTATTTGTATTGTTGTAGGTCATGATATGTTTGAGATTTGGGTTAAATGAAATATAATATGTATACTTCACTAAATCCATTGTTATATTTATAAGATGATCAAACCATCGTAATAAGATAAGGTGAAGAGAGGAGGAAAAAGGGATGAATGAATGTATACTCTTCAGTATCCCATCTCATTCTATTTATGTTAATAATTTTCATAAATTATATAAATATCCTACACAACATAATTATAAAATAAATATTACAAAATTTTAGTTCACTATTCGTTGAACTTAGGATTGTTATTGGCTGGGCATGTGACCGTTGCATCAATACGGCCGATCATTCTTCGGTATGTGATATGCATATGTGCTGATTGAGCCCACTGCATATAATTTGTCTCATCCAGCTTGACACTGGGGATATACTGGCTGGATGATGATCATTGTTACATCACATTGTTGGAGTGAGGCTCGATGAAGACCCAGCTCCTCCGGAGCTCACCTCTGAACCAAATATGTTCTTAAAACTATTTTGGGTATACACTCCTAAAAAACAGAACAACAAATGTGTAGAGAACCACTGTGGATGTGAATCGCAAAAAATAAAATCAAACAGATAGAAAAAAAGGGTAAAACAAATCTGGAAAAGTTGTGGATGTGATTAACCTTACATCCTTGCAAACAAATCCCATTTTGTAATCTCATCAAACCCTTCACAAAACTATGGTTTATGCTTGCCCTAAGGATTTATCTACATATCTTAGAGCTTTACAAACCACACTTTGATACCTTGTTAGATTTTAAAGAGAGAGAGAGAGAGAGAGAATGGATTAATGAATGGGTACTCTTCATTTTCCCATCTCATTGTATTTATTAAGAAGTTTCAGATATTATATAAATAACCTTCACAACATAACACAACTGTTACAAACAAGTCACTCACAACATCAATGCTCTAATTGCTTGAAATATGTTTTATTGTTTATGCTTATTGTATATATCATGTGTCCAGGGAATCGATAAGGCAATTAACTGAATATGTTGTAGATAACATTCCATGTGAGTTTCTCTTTTAAGTTTGGTTTATTTTGTTAATTGTACATCTATAAATTAAAAAAGTGTATACATTATATGTTTGAAAGTTTTATTTATAAGATCAAAATACAAGCTTTTTGCCATTTTCTTCCATGTGTACCCCATTTACTTGTAATGAAATAGGTTTTTATATTATTTTCATATAATAAGACATTCATTATAAATTATCCCAACAGGGCCTTACAAAGAAGAGAGGCCTATGTTCTGCTCAAACTCAGAATACATCTTCATTTTTAAAGAGATGTTTATCTTAATAGGTAAGTAAAGCATCATATTTTTGTTATTTCAAACCTATGTGAATTGACTATTATACTTGTGTCACCATTTTCGTGCCCCCAAAGGCTATTTTATAGGATTCTTCATTGCATATAAAACATAAATGGCTTTTGCATACATATTTTGGCCATACATGTATATGCCTTTGGTTTCGTATTTGTTTACGATGGTATTACTTATTCTTTTTTTATATACGTTTGTTTATGATAATATGAATTTATTAAAGTAAAATGTGATAATTTCCATCTGGATGGGGAAGTGAACTGCTACTCTTAATAATGTTCTTTTTCTTCCCACAACTGAGTTTGGTTAGCAACTTGATTTGTATGTTTGGGACATTTTTGTCTCTTTCTATATTTACATGTACATATAACATGTGTAAATATATCATAGTTGAAATATCATCATGCAATCTCGATTTTAGTCGGTTGAATGTTAGGATCTGTTGTTCAGTCAGAATTAGTTGACAATATAACTTGTTGTTTCCATAATAAATATATATATATATATATATATATATACGTATGTGTGTATATATATACTTGATTCGCAAAGCAGAGGTGAGATGATATAGTGTTTCTGCAAAACGGCTCTGCAACGGAGTTATCAATTAATGCAAAACATATCTCCGGACTATATTCGAAGCAGACAGGCCCTGATGGTACTCATATGTTTCTTGTATAGTCTAGGTAGTGTTTGGTTTCCTTTCCTTTCCTGTTTTCTGCGTTAATAGCCACGGGAACCTACTATCATCTCCCTTAATTTTCGAATGGAACATCATTACTGATGATTGTTGTGATCCGTGTTCCGATATACTTATTTGAGCATTATTCTTTAAACTATTTCCTCATTGATTGACCCTCATAATGATGTTTTTATCGCAAAAATTACACCAAGGAAGAAATCATTGAACGGTTAAGGCTAGATGAAGAAGATCACATGGATTTCTTTGTGGTGTACATTAGTGTATTGTAGAAGCAACACAAAATTCAAAACTCCCTCTCCTTTGAGCGTGGGTGGAACAAAAGTTCGATTTCTAAATTTAAATATTCTCATACAAGTCCTTTAAATGATATTAACAAATTTTTAATTATCAGTTTCAATTTCACACTATCATGATTGACCTCCATATATTTGAAAATATATAATGTATTATAATTAAAACTAAAACACCCACACACATCATGCGGGGTCGAAAACTAGTAAAATATATTTGGAAAAATGGAAGATTTTAACTTGGCTTCACCATGTGTCAGCAATTATTTCCTCACTTATGAATTGGAACCACTCCACTCCCTTGTCAAAAGCGGGTAAGACTCGTCGCTCTCTCATTTACTCTCCAAATATTCTCCATAATTTCTTTTAGGATTAGATTCTTCTCGATGCATATATGTGCATCACAGAATTTAATTATTTTTTTAATTCTTTTAGGGATATTAGGATCCAATTATGTATTTTTCATGTGCCAACTCATACAAACACACACATATGTATGAAAATGTAACTAAATAATGAAAATCAGTAACTAATTAATGAAAAACGGAGTCTAATGACTGACAATTGAAACCACACTTCGTCGCCAATCGAAGAAGATGGGGGTCACTCAGCCCTATTGTGGCAAAAAATAATCAAAGTGGTTCAAAACGACGGGCGTTCTATTCCCCTGACTATTTATTCAAGTGCCCTTGCCACCTTAGATCGGTTTTTAGTCTTCATCATTTGCTTCCTTTATTTTAGTAGGTGCCAATCTTCTTCATTTGGCTGATTTTCCCACTTTCTTGTCAAAGTGGACTGAGAAGGTTATAATTTTCAGATGTGGAGGCCTTTTCAGATGTTGGATAGTTTTTGAAGAATACATTATCGCTGTTAAAATCAATTTAGTGGAGCAAATTAATTTATTAAAATCAAGTTTAACAATATATCAAAATATGGGTCGCAATTTCCTCCATTTTTATTTTGTTTTGTAATTAATTCCTAGGAAAACTGACGTAAACCACCCGCCAAAAGGCTCCTAAAAATTATCTAAACACCACTTTAGAGAGAGAAACACTCTTTTCTAATTCAAAATTGAAGTCTACCTTAAACGAGGCTTACAAGTGGGTATTTTAAGGGGAGGAGTAGCTTAGGCTCCAAGCTAAGGCCCTAATTACACAAATACCATTACTACTCCTTACCTCTAAATAATAAAGCAAAAGAAAGAAAAATACAATAACTTAAAAAAATAAAAGATATACTAGAGAAAATACAAATGACAAATAATCCCTAAAAATGGTCAATTCCCATCACTTTCCCCAGCTTCGAAAAGCTCGTCCTCGAGCGTAGGAGATGGACGGTAAGAAAGCAAGGCACCCATCAAAGAGCTCCTCAAATGGAAGAAGAGCCATCTTAGAAACGCCCCTTGTACCGGCTTGATAGAAGTCCATGGAGGATAGGAACACAACCCAAACATGTCCGATCAACAAAATCGCGACCCGAGATTCCCGTGATGATCCCCCTCAATGCTACACCGCGAAAAATTTCCTCCGAGCGCATATCAAATGTCACCAAAAATGGATCCACAAACCCACCACCAAACACATCACCTCCAATCACCACTTCAACCCCATTCCCAAAGATTGGGAAGAAATCTTCCAAATCAAATGTATTCGGCTCATGAAAATACGTTCGAGTCACCCAAACATCATCGATAAAAATGTCAAAAAAATTCCCAATACACAATCCAATTTCGTCATTACTATCTATATTTTCGTCAACCAGCTTGGGAGGGGATTTTTTATCGTTGATTTGACCCGTTTGGGTGAGTGAGGGAGGAAGAATGATTGAGTAAAGAAACCAATATTGGAATAGCCGCCTGCAATCTTGAATTAAGCCTCGAGAGTTAATCGGGGTGGAAATGTAATTTTTTTTATGCTTGGGGTTAGAATTTTGGAAATGGGTATAGATTTGTTATTGTGATTGTACCCAATCTCTCGTTCGTCTTTGAATCTCCTCGATTATTTGTTTGAATTTCTTGGGAGCCATTGAAGAGTAATGTACGATTTGATACAAATAAACACCAATACACCAAACAGCAATGTGGAGCGACACCCGCTCTGATACCAATTTGACGTAAACCATCCGTCGAAAGGCTCCTACAAATTATCTAAACACCACTTTAGAGAGAGAACCACTCTTTACTATTTTAAAATTCAAGTCTACATCAAATGAGGCTTATAAGTAGGTATTTAAAGGGGAGGAGTAGATTAAGCTCCAAGTTAAGACCCTAATTACAAAAATGACATTACTACTCCTTACCTCTAAATAATAAAGCAAAAGAAAGAAAAATACAATAAGTAAAAAATAAAAGAAAAATGACAAATAAAAATGAAAAATAATCCCTAAAAATGGCCTATTTCCATAAAAAAAGCTAACTATAATTTTTTGCATAGCAACTTAGTTTATTAAACTTTTCCTTTTATTGGTTTACAATAGTAGAAAGGATGTTATAGATCTAGTTATATCAATTTTTTTGTAAAATAGAAAAAAGCATTTAACTTCTATGTTTATTGTTATTTTCTTTCTCAAACCATTTGTTTGTATTTTTTTCAAAGGCCTGTAACGAAAGATAGTTTGTAACTTCCTCAACTGTTTGCAGAGAATATAGAAACGATGTCAACAAGGAATGAAGGTGAAGTGACGATAAAATTTTCCCTATTACGATTTCTTTCCCTCATTTTTTCTATTGTTTTAATTTTGGTATAATTATTTTCGGTTATGCCTCAAATTTTATTTATAAATAATATACTCCATTTGTCCCAAATTAAGAGCCTTATTTTCCTTTTGGGGACATCCTAATTAAATTTCATTTTTTTGGACATGATCCGATGAACCAAATTTCACAATGGTGAATAATTTTTGATCTTGATCACTGATAAAGAGTGTCCTTAATATTTACAAAAAATAAGTAAAATAAAGATAGGGAATGCTATCTGGATGGAGGGAGTAGGCATCACAATCGCCATTAAAGTAATTAAGTAATAGTCAACCCCAAGCACTCCTCCCTTATTCTAGACTGTGCCTCCATGAGTTCGTGATGGAGGTGCTCATTTTTTGGGGAAGGGAATCCTTTCAATCCAATTAGTCCTATAAATCCACCTGCCATACGGAGATTCCCCTCCTCCCCTCATGTCCTCTATTCAGTCGTTGAGGTATTTTTGTATTTGTTGTCCAACTCTACAATGTTGTAGATATTGATAATAGTTCCTTTAGTTTTTAGATAGGCTATCCAAATGATGTTGACATTAATATCATGTTTTTTAATTGATTAGAAATACCATATGTTGTTTAATAGATGTATTATGAAAGTCTGATATTCCAAATAGTTTGGATCATCATTCAATGTAAAAAAAATAAAAAAGGGTCGTACCCAGTGCACAAGACTCCCTCTTAACTGCAGGGTTTAGGAGAAGTGGATGTGGGTTGGACTTACCCCCATATATGTAGAGGCTGATCCCATGTCTCGAACCAGAGACCAATCGTAGCTTGGTCTAGGGCACCTGCCATTGCACCAAGGTACGATCAGTATGTTTAACATAATTAATCAAACACCCCATAACCACAAGGTCCATAACTTAGAGACTCTACCCTCGAGTCGCTTCGTCTCACTGGCTCAATCATTGCATACTTGACATTATTACCCAAATTTGGTTATTAGTGTTATAGATTTAGGTAGTCTTACATATGATCATTTTGAAGCTTTTGTGATCTGATAGAGTCAAACTTATTTCACCATTATCTTTTGTTATGTAGTTTTTTATGTTCAACAAGTTAATAACGGAATATAAGTGAATGGAAAAGATAATATGCAATCTGGGAGCTTTATAGGTAATCAATTAGAGATATTTAAAAAAAAAAAGTAGCTTAGGAATTTTAAGAACAGTTTTGGGGTCCATGAAAGTTCTTTTCATATACCTCATCTCTTTGTAAATTTTAAAGTCCTACATTTTGGAATTCTTTGG
Source organism: Sambucus nigra (assembly GCA_949130495.1). Classification (NCBI taxonomy): domain Eukaryota; kingdom Viridiplantae; phylum Streptophyta; class Magnoliopsida; order Dipsacales; family Adoxaceae; genus Sambucus; species Sambucus nigra. The sequence goes on along the minus strand of OX422209.1, from coordinate 433,588,437 downwards.
TGTTGTGGTGTAACTATGTTATGGGTTCGTGCACAGGGTGTAGATTTTGGTTTACTGAGAAATTGAGTAGAAAATACATTTATGAGTTTAGCATTAAAGATTGAAGCAACACAAGCGTAGTAAATATAAAATATTATTATTTTGCCACTACTATACTATTGTATCATTTGTTTTATTTGCATATGATATATTTGTGTTGGGGTATAAATAAACTATTGGTTGAAGATTATATATAACATACCCTGTTTTGACTTCATAATATAATGTATGTTTTTTAAGTGTTTGATCAATTATATATCTGTATTCAATTTTATAAGTGCCGTTTAGTTTTGCTATTTTGGCATTTACACTAGATTCAAAATATGTTGGTCTCTGTATACTTTGTTAATACAATAATGACATAGTACCCCCAAATGTATCTTTCAAATTACATTAAGTGATTGTACCTTGTGTGGGTCACACCCAATACACAAGCAGTTAATGCAGCACTTTGGGGGATGTTTGGGGTATGTAGCATTACCCTCGTTAATAATGTTAACGAGTAGTGCAGCATCTTTTATGACATAAATTTATATTTTTATTAACCCCGGCGCATATGTATATATGTGTGTGTGTGTACATATATATACACACACACACACACATACACACATATATGGATAATCTCTGGTGCAGACGAAACCGTGCGAACTTGGTGCAGACTTTGTCCTTTTCCCAAAAATGGTCCCCTCGTGGTCCCAAAGACAATTTTGTTATTTTCCTTAGTGGTCCCCTCTTGTCTTATACTAAAATCCCTTTTCAAGACTATAATTATAACATATTTATATTTTATACCCACAATTGGTATCAGACCTTTAAGTGCTTTTAGAATCCTGCCAAATTCCGACCCAATCCCAATTCTAGTATCAGAGCCACGACGCTCCTTTTCGACTTATAGTAAAAAAACTTTATTGCCCTTGGGATTTATCCCTCGCATTTACAAAGATATTTTTGGAACTAATCCAGATTACCAACCAATACCCATAACTAATTTAGACCCAGAAGGTTGCTTAACCTCACATATAGACGGTTGTTCACACACTAAACACATACCAGCCAACATGCAGATAGTAGACAAGTTACTGGCAGTGATATCAATAACATAATAGAGCAAAATAAGTGTAAAATCCTTATTTTAAGACAATTAATTAAAGACACTCAAACCCTAGAAACAGAAATAAAAAAATATCTCTAAAAAAATACAAGAAATAGATAGCCAAATCCAATAGACCTTATTCAAGTACTACAAGAAATAAATATTAAGACTAATCATATAGAAGTCCTTAACAAAGACATTTTAGAAATTAAAATTTTGACAAAAAATCAAGAAAGCGAGCTAATTAAACTCACTAAAGAACAAGCTAAACTTATTCCTAGATTAGACAATTATCTACCTAATGGAAATAGTTAGATCAGACTGGAATGAGGTACCTAGAGACCTCTCCATTCAGACCTTAGCAGATTTTTATCAAAGAATTCTAGAAAAGATAAATGATGATAGATTTTATTATAAGATAAATGAAAATGAGATTGCCAATGCTGCTAAAGCATCAAGACTTATACTTAAGAGATTAAATTTAATCTCAACATCAAAAGCAACTACTCAAGACTATAATAGTAGCTTTGTTAAAGACTTACAATTAGATTTAAAAGCTAAGACAGAATGATTAACCACCTTCTACACATACTTTGTTAAAATACAACAAAATTTAGCAAATTATCTTAACAATATGGAAAGCCATAACCTATCAAAAATGGATAATATTGTTAATGAACTTAGATTAAATATGGCACAAACAAAAGAAAAATATGAACAAGCTAAACTCACTAAAGAACAAGCTAAACTTATTCCTAGATTAGACAAATATCTACCTAATGGAAATAGTTAGATCAGACTGGAATGAGGTACCTAGAGACCTCTCCATTCAGACCTTAGCAGATTTTTACCTAAGAATTCTAGAAAAGATAAATGAAAATGAGATTGCCAATGCTGCTAAAGCATCAAGACTTATACTTAAGAGATTAAATTTAATCTCAACATCAAAAGCAACTACTCAAGACTATAATAGTAGCTTTGTTAAAGACTTACAATTAGATTTAGAAGCTAAGACAGAAGGATTAACCACCTTCTACACAGACTTTGTTAAATTTCAACAAAATTTAGCAAATTATCTTAACAATATGGAAAGCCATAACCTATCCAAAATGGATAATATTGTTAATGAACTTAGATTAAATATGGAACAAGCAAAAGAAAAATATAAAGAAATTATACAGGGAATTAAGGTTATATATAATAAACCTTCCCAAGCAGAATTAGACTTTCCATTTATTTTAACACGTTTAGATAAAATAGAAAAAACTGTAGAAACTATAGAAGCTAGAATGACACAAGAATCTGTGACAAGAAAAAGACGATGAGGTAAAAGACTATATTAATAAGATTGCTAATTCTCTTGTTAATACTCTGGCAAAACATAATTAAGACATTAACAATAATGCAAGAAATGAGAATAAGACCTTTAAAGAAGAAATCCTTAGCAAGATAAAGACACAAAAAGATTATTCAGACTCTTTAGAAAGAATTGAAAAAAGACTTGAATAAAAGCACGTAACCACCTGTAAATTTAGTGAATCTCCTTATATAAAACTAAGGAAGGAAAGACTATAACTAGAAGAATCATAAATGATGGGTTAGATAAGACTAGTAAAATAGTTAGCCCTATCCCAAATATTGGACATAGTAATTTTATGCTCCAAAGACTTAAAGATGCATCCTCCAATGTTAGAACATGGTGGAAAGAGAGAAATTTCACCAATCCTCTCTAATGGAAAGAATGGGGCTAAGTTGACTGGAAAATTGTTGAAGATTCCATACATAATGGACAACTTCCAGCAGTTAGATATATAGACTTGTTTAAAGAAGGAGAACTCCTAAGAATCCTAATTATACTATGACTTATCATTGTATAAATCATGTGTTAGATAAGTCTTACATTGAGCTTCAAGTTTTTGACTCAGAATGGCTTAGATCAAGAAGAACTGATAGGAAGTTCCAATTCCTAACCTTTGGACTCTTTCAAGCAAGAATCCAAGGATTACATAGGCCTCAAAATAATATCAACCTATTATGTTGTTTAATAAATCAAAGATGGAAAGATTTTGAGAAAAGCCTTATTGGGATAGCCTAATGAGAAATGTCAGACAATATCGGACACTTTAATGTCATTTCGGCATTTACAGTAACTGTAGACACAGCCAAACATTTTAAGTTAATCTTATATACTAGTGGCTATGAAGACTATATTATCCCTGATGCTAATATAAATATAAAATTCCAAAGCTATGTGAAATTCTCCCAATTCCCTTATGAAGGAATGCAATCGGGAATTCCTAGCGGTAGACTTAATGAAGAAATATTAGTTAGAACCCAATAATTCGTACTACAATCATACCATAATATTAGGAATACTGGACCTATGAAAGAAAAAGCTAAGACTCTCTGGAAATTGCTAGAATTTCAATAAATTAAGACTATACAGAATAAACCTTTGTTTATTAATCAAGATGATGTCGCTGGAAATGTTACTATCCAATTTGGTCCTTTTAAGATTATCAATAAAAATATCCAGGCTGAAGAAGTTATATTTAGGAATATGGGAGAAGACATAATCAATGATCCTTGAGAAGGAGAATGTAGTAGTAAATCTAGTTCTAGTTTACTAAGACAAGCTCAAGTAATTAGGCCTAGAAGATCATTTGAACAAAAAGACTTAGTTAGAGAAAAATCTAGAGTCCAAAACTTTGGACATAATCCTTCAGAATTAGACATGAAGACATTTAAAGAACATCTTAATAGAAGTTATTCTGTTAGGATCCAAGAAAGAGATAGATTCAACATGATAGCCCAATACCATATATTAAAATTAAAAGAATCTAAGAATACTAAAGAACTTCTTAGAAATCTAAGACTAATTGAAGAAGGAGAAGAAAGAGTAATGCCAGCTACACAAGTAGGTCCTAATAAATAAGAGATAGGAACTAGTAGTAGGCTAGAAGATACTCCTAGACTTTTTAGTAAACCAATAGGAATAAATATTCCTATATACTCAAGCACTTTAGTAAAGACCAAACCTGATTATACAAAAGACTTTCCAACTAATGACAAGAGTTTTACTCCTGTTAAGACTATGGCAAGTCAAGCCATACACCCAGTTGGGATATATCTTAATTGTAACAACCAGCGTAATTTTTGAGGTATTTTCAAAATATGGAGGAAAATAAAGTTTTTGATAAAATTATTTTTCTTGCACCAAAATGTTGGATTTAATTTTTAAAGAGGAGAATTTCAAACGGTTTCGAAATCGGAGTTACAACGGATTTTATATGAATTTTTATATATTTATCCCTTATAACATTTTTAAGAGGAACTGCCAAAATAACTGGCCGATCGATCGATCTACCCCAGGGATCGATCGATCGATGCCAATAGATTTCGTGCGCTGCAAGGATTTTTGGATAATTTTGGTTTGTTACAACTGCTTATCTTTTTGCCTTATAAAATGGAGGTCGTGGGCAGACCTTGCAAACCAACTTTTGGCACATCAAATATCCAAAAAACATATTTTCTTTTCCTCTTTTTTATACACAAACAATACCCTTTTATATTATGCATTCAACCTTAGTTTTGGTGTTAACTATTGGAAATGATTTGATGTTTCTTGGGAGAGGGTTTGGATGGTGTAATATGACTTTTCTGGGAAGAATGTTGGTATCCTTTTGGTGGTTTAAGATATGGGGTTTTACACAATACGCTCATTAATCTCGCGAGTGTTATTCCCTTTGATTTCATGTGATTATTGGCTCATATTTGAATTGCTGAATTCATTTGGAAATATCAAAATTTTTGTTGGAATCTAATTTTTGATTCACGTGGTACTATTATTGTTGTTGGGCATGTTGTCATGAGATTTTAATATGGCACTGATGTTGGGCACCTGCCAAGATTCCTGTTCCGTCTACTTGATAAAGTACGGCGCGGTACGGTGAGGCCTGGTGACTCGATTAATATCTTGTTGAGAAATTATATTGATATAATTCTTATGAGATTCGCATTTGATTTGAATATTCGTACTCGTATTGTTACGTTTTATTCACCGCTAATATATTTGTTGATCATCTTTCCTGTCATATTGCGTACTTCCCCATATTTTCTTTTAGTTGACAGGTTAGCGCGGATTTTTGGGGCGCTATGGACCATTTGGGATGATTTTAGCATGGATTATTTTGGGAAGAATATTCGAGTATACATGAGAAGATTTGTATTTATTGTGTTGTATAGAACATTTTATTTCGAGATAGATAGTTGTATTATTTCGAGAGATAGCTGGTTGTATTTAATTTGTAGAATTTGAGATTAGTGGATTCTTTTAATGTATATTGTGGGTTTTTAGATGCTTTATACCTTGTTCCTTGTGGATTTGATTAGTTTTTATTGAAGTAGCGCTCCGCTCGCTCTCCCCGGGCGGGCGGTGTGTTACATTAATCTAGACAATGTCCAGGATAGGAAGAAAGCCTTAGATGAATGGCGTAATCAGATGAACATGTGTTTTGCATCTAATGAATAATGGGATGCAAGTTCATATAAGCAATACGCTGAGCAATCCATTAGAGGTATTGCAAAATATTATTTAGATAGTTTAAGAAAAGCTACTGATGAAGATTCCCGAGCAAAGATTGAGAAAATGAAAGAAAACCTAGAAGAATGATCAATTGATGAATATTCGATTGTTCACTTAAGAATTCATTGGAGCTGGGCATTTATCTCAAATCAATGAACAAGACTTAGCAAAAACTAAGTTATCTCTTCTTAGTATTTGCAAATTAGATAAGATCAATGAATATAGTAATAATTATGAATAACTATATTACCAAATTAAAGAATTTGGAGAGATCTTAAAAGATGAATATTTTAGAAAGATACCAGTCATAGGACAAATCCTAATTAATGAATATAGGAATTGGCTAGGAGTAGATGGAGTTAAGAATAACTCCCTTGGTGAACGAATTAATTTTGCCAAAGACTATATCATATCTAAAAGACGAGATATAACTCAAGGAAAGTAAATTGAAGAAACTTTCAAATAGATTCCTCCAATCAAAGACGAAAGAGACATTGTTCCAATCAAATGGGGATGTGGTAATGAATCTAAGAAATTCAAAAATAAACTAGAATGGAAACAAAGAAAGTTTAAGGCTAGACCTTTAGGTTTTCCAAAAACATATAGATTTAGATCATCTACTACCTTTAGATAAAGGAACTCAAAAGCTAAGAAAAATAGATTTAACCAAAGATGATATTTTAAGAAAAACACCGGTAAGTATAAGAAGGTTCCTAATTATAGAAAGGAAAAAGAAGTAGCTCAATCTAAGACTGCCACCAAAGAATGTTGGACTTGTGGCAAAGAAGGACACTTTGCTAAAGACTGTCCTAACAAGAAAAATATAAAAAGTATTAAGATTATTAATACAATACTAGACTTTGCAGATCAAGAAGAATTAGATATTCTATACTCCATAGAAATATCGGACATAGAAAATGATGATAATACTAGTATCTATAGTGCATATACAAATAGTGATTCGGAAGACTATAATAGTGATACTGATGAGTATGAAGACTCTCAGGATACTCTAGAGCTATATATAATGCAACTTGACCAAGAGGATCAAGAAGAAGATTATATAGACTTTGAAGAAGCTTGGTATAAATATATATTAAGCCCCTTTTTAAAGAAAACATGGACAATTAGTAAGCCTGAATTACTAACATATATACCTAGATGTTACTTGATGAAAACAATTATTGCACATTTGAAATGAAATGCAGCGAGAAAGACTTTATATGTGTAGAATGCTTTGAGACTATACAAATAGAATTATTTATGGTTTGTGTTATTTGTCAATTACACTACCATGAAAAATGTTGGAGAACTAGATTTAGAGCAATTTATACTAACCAGCATGATGCTCGAATAAACCAAGAAATTAAAACATATTACCAAGACATTGAGAAGAATGTAGCTAAAAGATTACAAGAAAATGAAGACTTAAAAGGAAAAGGAATTTCCTATGATTTAGGAGAATACTGCTCTGATAGTAGTACAGAAGATTTAATATCATTAGATTTTCTAGATAAACCTCATAAAGGAATATCTATTTTAGAAAAGAATAATTTAGGAATTTCTACTAAACCATATGCTTGTTTTGTAGAATTTTTTATACAACACAAAGATTATCCTAGACGACTTTCAGCTTTTATAGATACAAGATGCTCTCAGAGTATTTGCAAGGCTAATGCCTTCCTTAAAGATTATTTTCTAGACAGTAATCAAGATATCCATGGTAAGGTAGCTATGGAGAACCATTCACCTTATATTTTCAGACTATTCCTATTTATTTTAAATTAGGAAATCAGACTAACAAAACTGTTAATCATCGATTTTGGATAATGGATCCTTGTCTTAGTTTTACAGGTAATATTATTTTAGGACAAGACTTTATTAGTAAATATCATCCTTATACTCAGTATAATGACAAGATATTAATTAGTGATAAAGAGGAATTTAATATTAAAGCCCCTCTAATATATTACAAGACTGCCTTTGACCTTATACAGGGCAAACCCAACTATAGACAAATCAAACATCAAAGTTCTTCAGCTGAGCATGGTGGACCTAGACCTACAAACCAACAAGAAGTCTTAGAAATAACTAAACCCTTACAAAAAGAATGTAAGTGTCCAGACCAAAAGTGTTATAAGCAAATAACACTTATACAACAAGACATTAGAGATCAAGCCCAACAAACCTTATTAAAAGTTCAAACCATATCCAAACCGAAGAAAATGGATATAGAAGTAGAAAAGGAAAAGATTAGGCAATTAGCATGGCATACTTTAGGAGAAAATCCCATTGCTAAGTGGGATAAAGACCAAAATTATTGTGAAATTATCCCGATACCACTATTAATGGCGGATCCTATAAGAAAGGATATTCACAAGAAGACAGAGAAGAATTCAAAAAGGACATAGATGAAATGCTCAAGCTAGGAATTATTAGAGAAAGAAAAAGTATACACAATAGTCTTGCCTTCTATGTTCAGAATGAGTCTGAACGAAAGAGGGGAAAAGACGAATGGTCATAGACTATAGACACCTTAATAAGAATTGTGAATTTGATTCTTACAAGATACTGGACAAGAACAATAATAAGTTTGATTGAAGACAAAATTATATTCAGCAAGTTTGACTGCAAATCAGGCTTTTAGCAAATTAAGATGCACCCAGACAATATTACTTGGTCGGCTTTTAGTGTTCCCTAAGGAAAATATAAATGGTTAACAATGCCTTTTGGATATTTGAATGGCCCTCAAGTATTCCAAAGACGTATGGATAATATTTTTAGACCATATTCAGAATTTTGCCTTGTATACATAGATGATATTCTTGTAGCAAGAAAGACAGAGATAAAACATGTAGATCATATTAAAAAGGTTATTTTAGAATTAGATAAACACGGTATTGTTATTTCTTAAAAGAAAATGCAATTATTTCAGACTGAGATAGACTTTATGGGAATGCATATTAATAAAGGAAAAATATCCTTAGCAGAACATATAACCAAAAAGATTCTTGAGTTTCCAGACCAGCTCAAAGATAGAAAACAATTACAATCATTTTTAGGATTGCTAAATTATGCTGCAGATTTTATTAAAGATCTTGCTTCAAAAAGACAAAGTCTAGCTACCAAATTAAAAGGAACAGACAATACCAATCCTTTTAATTGGACTAAAGATGATTTTGAAGTCATAAGACTAATCAAAGAAGCAGTCAAGAATATTCCTTTACTTGAACTGCCTGATGCTGAAGATCAATTTATAATAGAAACAGACGCATGTGATAAATAATGGGGAGCAGTATACTTTGCAATTGATCATCAGACTAAAAGGAAGAAACTTTGTAGATATAGTTCTGGAACCCTTACTGATCTAGAAACAAGATACACTACCCATGAAAAAGAAGTTTTAGCTATAGTAAGAGCAATAAAAAAATATATGCTTTTTCTTAGACGTAAACATTTTACTGTTTATACTGACTCTTCTTATGCAATAAAATTCAGAGACTTAGACTTATCCAAATCAAGGACTAATAGACTTATTATATGACAATAATTGATTAATGGTTATGACTTCTCTGTTATACATATTAAGGGAAGCAAAAACACCATTCCAGACATCATATCTAGAGAACCTATGTTTGCTAACACTAATATTATCTCGTGTTTTATGTTGCAAACAGAAGACTTAGACATCATGAGTTCCTATAGAACAAATAGACTGAACAAAGAAGACGTTACAGACTATCTTAGACTCCTAAGACCAAATGATGGTGTAATGCGAAGACAAACTCATATTCAAGACTCTAAAGAAAGACCTATCCTAGAGAACTTTGATGATATCTTAGTTCGTCTTGGAAAATCTAGACATGAGATCGTTTCTCAAAATAGACTCATTGGAAAAATGTATTTCCTTTAATATATACCCGATCAAAGATACCCAGACTTGATTAAATGTAGACGAGAATTTTCAGAAGATGAAAATACCCTTATAGACACTATATGGTGGGATGTAAAGAATATACTGTGGATATAATTCAAACATAATTTGGTAACTATTGCCAGATTCATGAGAACTCAAAGACTTGTAGTTACCCATCTTAATGGTACCGCTATTCCTAGATCTCAGACTCAGACTTATGCTCAGACTCTTGGAGAATCCTCTTGTGACACCCCGCCTAATTAAATACCGGGTGATCAGTCCTTTACTAAATTATAATCAAGGTTAAAGGTTGGTTCATTCTTAGCATCACTGTCGAAAAAATAACTTTTCCAATTAAACACCCTAAATAATTAATCTAAGTGTCAAAACCATTTTTAGACATCAATTTCCAAATTTTATTTTAAAAAACAACATTTAAAACTTTACATAATTCATAGTAAAAAAAATCACACAACAACTATACTGGAGCATATAATCCAAACAATTAAACATCCAACTAATTAAGTCCAACCTTAAAACTTAAAGGAAAACATCCTGACAGTAATAAATCCCAAAGTATAAATACTGGAAATAAACGAATCACAATCTCCGATAAAACAACTGAATAATGGAAAAGGGCGACACATGCCTAACTGAGTAAATAGTGCTAGAAGTGGAATCAACAATGAGTCCGTCTAAGCAAGAGGCCTGCAACTCCCACCTAAGCTGCAGCGCGTTTCTTCCAAAGGATCCTATGTAAGACGCCCCTGTGGCTAGGCACCTGTAATATATACAAGAGAGAAGGGAAAGTAGAAAACGGGTCAGAGCCCGATTGTAAAATAGTTTAAAATTAGTTTAGCAAGTATTTAAAATGCTTACCGATCAATGCAACGAACATATTAGTGCGACACTCCCTCGAGAAATTCTCACCTCTCTTCTAATGTGCACACCTATCGCACTAATATTCTCAACAGTTTAACTTATCTTATCTTAAGTTACTCGTAAGGTTTCAAGCCGACAATTTCCAATGTTAAGGAGGTTAATTTTATTTAACAACACAATTCTCACATAAGCCTTATTTGATAATAAAGTTTCTAAGTAATATATCATACTTTTCAAACACTTATTCCCAAGTTGAAATAATTATTCTTTTCTTACATACCATAGTCACAGCAGGTAGTTCCCAAATTCTAGATTTAAATATATATATTAAATACTCATATAATATATATATTCTAATACCACCCCACATAAAATCTATGGTGCGGGCATACTCTGCTATCCAGTCCCCGTATCACTCGTACTAAGGGAAATACTAGTTAGGAATCACTCTCGAACTATATTAACACAAAACACATACAAAATGAGGCGAAGCATAGTTCCAAGTCCTTAAGAGGTCAGCACATACCCTCACGTCTCTTAGGACCGTCTGACTATCGATCCGATAGCCTGTACCAAGGATTCCTATGTTCTAGGGTATGAGTCAATATCCCCCATAAAGGTCACATGGAGATAAGACTGTCCCTGCGCGGTAACCTCAGGGATAACAAGTAGCGCGGGCATGATTTTTACACATATATAATATATATGCATAAACACAGTCATATATGTATACTACTATTCCCATATCAAATCTAGGTACACTCTCACGACCCATAATTATGATATTTATCCTTGTTACTCATTATTTAGTTATCACGTATAACGGTTTGTCTCTTATTTTAATTTGTGGGATTATTTCAACTTACTACGTAACACTCGTAGATTCCTATCTTCCCAAGTGTAATTTCAGTAGGTACTTGTTCATTTTACAACGTAACTTCCTTGTGAGTCTCACCCTTTAACACATATTCCCGTTGTCCCTTATATGTAAAACACCCCCGTGAAATGTTAATCTCGCCTTACATCAACGGTTCCATATATTTCTAAAGTCCTACTGGTCTTCTTTATATCCCAAAATATTCTAACATTAATATGCAAGAATGTCTAATCATTTAAGTTGGAACAACCTATTAAAAAGGGATCATGAGTTATATAGGAAGGTTCGATCGATCGATGGCAGGTGTTCGATCGATTGATTCATCGATCGATCGATGATCTAGGGTCGATCGATCGATCAAGCAGGTATGGCAAATCTGTAGAATTTCCAGTTACGGGTTTTCTCTTCCAAAATCATCCAAAACGATATATTTGAATACCAAACTCCCAATAATTTATACTACAAGTATTATAACCTCAAATAAGTGATTTCTTACGTCAAGCATGCGGATTTTCATCATGAATAACGAATTAAAAGGGAATAATCCATAAAAACATCAAGAACCCTAATATTTCTTTTGTTTGGTTTCTTCCCATTTTTTTACCAGATTTCATACTCTTTATTTACTGTAATTTCATGGTTCAATCTCTACATATGAATTGGGTTATCCAGAATACATCTATTTCTCATACGACATGCAAATTCAAATCTCCAAAATAGGGTTTTCTTTCACAAAAACTAGTCCTAATCAGTCCTAGGCTAATATTATTGGAGCATTAACTGAAATAGAGCAAGATAGATACTTGCCTGAGAATTATTGGTTCAGATTTTTGGAGATATTTGTGTGGTTGTGATCCTCGTTGCACGATCTATCGTTTGGCGGCAACGGCGGTGCAAACGACGGAGTTCTTGGCCTAGAACTCCTTGGAAAGCCTCTCTTCTTCCTCTCCTATAGCCGTCTTTGATTTATGGTGATTCTAACCCTAGAAGATGACTCTTTCCATCTAATATACCCTTAGAATTTTCGTGGGTTTTCATGCCCAAAAATGTAAAATGTCCAAAATGCCCTCCCTGAGTGTTAATTAGGCCTAAAAATGCCCCAAGACCCAAACTAAACCCCAGGGTACATTATTTTGACTATCTCGATCCTTCCGGACACATTGGCGCACTCAAAACGACCATACGAGAAACTTATAATTTATTCAGTTTATATAATAATAATTTAGTTCTGACACGACAGAGGCGCGTCCCGACTTAAATTTCCATAATTGCCATTTAATTCACTCGTGACAATTTTTAATAAAATGAATCTCATATATTACTTTACTCGTCTAGTAATATTCAACAACTTTCCCATAATTACTAACTCACATCACGTTAGTAAACATAGAAATAAATTTCTGGATTAATATTAAATTAATATCTCAATTTAAATTTAATAAATCCCCAATTTTAAAAGCCATAAAAATACGGGATATTACATACTTCCCCTTAATAACAGAATTTCATCCCGAAATTCGAAAAATAAGGCCTACCTAGTAAAACACATTTTGGATACCTTAACAGTACGCAACCTATCCATATAGTAAGGCGCTCAATCACTATAGCCCCCGCCTCACAGCAAGCTGGTTTAACGCTCTTCATTAAAGATACTTCACATTGTGCTCCTATCCGACAACATTCACAGAAGACACATATATACACTATTAATTTCCATTATTTTAATATCATTGGGAGGCCGCACCTTACCGCATGGCAACTTCTCGAATTTATCTAAACACAAAACTCTCGTTCTGGGAGGAACCTTACGAACATCTGACCACTCTTGTTCGATAAAACAATCGTGGAATTCCACTACAGTCATCGGATTATTCTCGACCGATCCAAAATTTTGATTATCCGCTCACCTCTAAACATATGCAGAGGGAGAATAGTTAAAGTTTTTCCACACCAAAACCTCAATAAGCATCTCGTTCACGACAAACAGGTATGAGTGCTTCCACGAAACTCTACCATACTATACTTCACGTGCTAGTTATATCCGTTATGGAAATGAAATGATCACCAAGATTCTAAAATTGCCTTCGTGCAGCCCCACCAATCGTTTAATCACCGTGCGCCTGCTCCTCGGCTATGGGTGATACCTCCCACTCATAACGAAACGTTATTTCCGTTGTTTTCCTGAAATCCCATATTGGAGTTGGGATTCAAAAATCTCATCCCGATTCAAAAAATAATACCATGTAGGACCACGTACCGGCGCGATCCCTTCCTTTCAAAGGAAGACTGGGGCACATTAGTTAATATTGTAAATCATCCCAAAGGAATGTCAATCACTTCCTTCCTGGGTGATTTGTTTCACACATTCAAATGAACCCTTTATCTTGTCTTGAAGATGGTAACCCATCCGAGAAATTTTACCGACTCTACCAGCCTCTCCCATTATAGGAATTGTCGATGGCCACACAATTCTATGGTTTATCTTCTTATTTCAACCGATCTCTATCTATGAGTGGTGCATGCAGAGACTACTCACTATGTCCTGTTAAACATCGTGCTTTCTTAGAAATGTCTCACATTTGGTGACACTTAATACTCCCTTCTTTCCTTGGCGTGTACCAAAAGTTCTGACCCGTGCACTTTTCTCCACGAAGTGCACTTCTGACCTTTTTGACCATACTAACATCATCACTCTTTGTATGCGCAAGTCACTTTCACATTTGACTAATTACAACTCCGCTCTGAGTGTTCTCCATAATGATTAAATTCTACCCTTCTCAAGGAATACCCCTTTTTATTTGGCTTTCCACATCCTTCCAACCAAATTCGGGTGAGATACTCTAATCTCACCCGTATATGTATATATATATGGATTATCGTTCTTTATGCGACGTTTAATTCCCTCTACTACTTTCGCCTCGTTATGCTAGTTCCACAAACATATATTCCTCACGTACATTCCCACGTCCCTTCCACTCGGACGATTTTAACATCAGCTAACCAGGATGCCCACATTTATAACACCCCGACCGCCCGGGGAGAGCGAACGGATATTTATAGATCATCTAAATCCCACAATCAACAAAAGAGGGACTACAAATCTCAAATCTATTCAGATAAGTACAATAATTCTCTCGAATAAATACAATAATTAAAATAAATCACTAATGATCAATACATCCAAACAAATACAAGTCTCTTCTCTTGTATTAAAAATTCTTCCCAGATAATCCACACTAAAAATCATCTAAACTCCTTATTTCCCTTGTGTTTTGAATGCATCTACAACACTTGGGTACTCTCAATCACCCTAGAAATCGAAATTATTATTTTTTAAATCCTCCTATCATCGTTCCACCCCTCAACTCATGGCGATAAAACAAAACTTTCAATGCATTCTTACCACACCATCGGCTTTACTCGCCTTAAATCATAATTCAACTTCCATCTTATATATATAATTACCTGTTCCTTGTACGACTGAGGTACTGAACTCATGGACTACTGACCAAACATCTCCCTATTTCCGACCTTATGCTAAGTTTCATGCGTGGGATGTCTCGCAAAGCGAAATCCAAATAAGGAACCCCCCGATACACTACTACCTAGCATTGTCGGTTATCGAAATCTGTTAGGCCCTCCTTCCATATCATGTACCCCTTTACTCCTTCTCTTGATAGATAAGTTCCATCATTTCCAGTAATTACACCCACATAAAGAACATTTCGCCAATCCACTATCATCCAGTATTGGTGTAATCACTATTTGCAAACCTGTTACACATACAATCAGGACTCTCAAAATCATGATCCCAAACATAGGAGTCTAACTCTTAACTATCACATCTCTAAAGGGTAGATATATCATTTCTCTCTACCTATCACCAAGTCCTGATCACTCCACATGATAATGAGTCAAATCTTTTCGCTCAGCAGTAAACCCAATATATACTGAATCATAACAATAAAGTACCTACGCACACCAGTATCGAATATCTCGAGCCCACTATCCCTTCCGAAGTCTCTAGGATAGATAATATAAGTGCGAGTCCAACCCTCTTGCAGGTGAGGCCTCGCCAGAACAAAACATGTTGCACTAATGCAACCACTCCGATAGCATTGCACTAACTGCCTACTATCGTACTGACCATTTTTATAAAGTTGTATTCAATACCATATTATACTCGTATATCACATCACTAAAACGAGTAACCTCAATAAATTATATAACACTATTAATAAACTCACTCATCCTCCGCGGATAGCACTAAGGAAAATCCTGCTACACTAGGGAAAAAAATTCACATAATAATATCGTTTGTAGTTATACACATTAAACTCGTCTCACATGCTAATCTAGCAATGAACAAAATATAATGACTCGCTCGTGTCACATGAAACATGCCTCATCCTTCGAGGATAACCGTCATACTTCTACCTTTCCATTCGTACTGGCAAATCATTCCTCTGGGCGAGGCATTACCACTAAACACCTTTCCCACCCCAAAATGGCGGGGACAATACTCCTACCAATAACGACCTTATACTCATGCATATCTAACATCAGTATTGATCGCGGTTAAAAATGAAGTTATCAATTTCTATATCTTCACCCCTTCAAATAAAGAAAATCAAAGACTCTTTCCCCCAAATGGTGAGTCTACGCATGACAACTTACTCATCGTCGTGGCTAATAGCCCTAAGGCTCGTGAAAAATTAATAGCCATAAAACAGTGTGGTGCCCCGGTACCAATTAAAACTCAACCCATAGCACCCAGCATAAGGAAAGTACCTTGTATCTCGGTTGGGGCCTGAGGTGCTGCTATCTGGTGGACGTTACATACACGTCCATACTGTAATTGCCTCTGCTGAACTGAGGCTGCTGGAATGGCTAGTGAAGCTGGCTTCTGTGGTTTATTACTAGCGCCCTTCTATCGTGGGGCCCCATTCCTCTCTGGGCAATCCTAACGCCTATAGCCATTCATGTCACATTGGAAGCACTTCCCTCAAAATCATCTCACTTCACTATGTTGTTGACTAGTCTCGCTTTCTCCTTGGTCTTGCTGGCCTTGATAAGAAATTTGTAGAAAAACGATGTCAGGTTGAGGACAACCCCTCCACTTGTGACCTGGTTGCGCACATTTATAGCAGAGTCCCAAAATTCCTCGCTGGTCGGATTGTAGTTTCTCCCCAGTTTGATTCGGACAAGATTGGCATTTGTGACCGTCCATTCCACATTTGAAACACCTCTTTGTGACTTCATTCTGACCCTAACCTTTTTGGCCCCGACACTTTTGGCCCTCGACATAAATTTTGTTACCTCTAGAACTGTCTTGGTCTTTAGGGGTTTGTTGTAGCAATTTCGGTGTCTTCGCACAATTGTCAACTCTAGTCACATGAATTTAACCAACCTCTCTAGGTCTTTTGCCTCCTATGAGCTGCATGCTGCGTTCGTGGTACTGTAAGACTGCAGTGATAACTGCTTGTGCCACAATGCCCGTAAATTCGACGATTAATACCTTTTTTGGAGACACCTGAGGTGTGAGTTGTTCTTGCTCATTAACATCCCCAATGGCATTAGCTTGTTCGTCCTGACGGGCCATCTGAAAGTTTAAAAAAAAATTAATCTGGATAAGTTCAACATTCACATCGACAAATCGCAGAAGCACAAATTTCCAACGCATAAGATGAATACAACATTCCTAATGTTAGGGCGCTAAATCAAAGACGCTAAGCTGGAAACGAGATAAGCCGTGCAGATCCTAAATGACACTAGAACCTGATGCTCTGATACCACCTGTGACACCCCACCTAATTAAATACTGGGTGACCAGTCCTTTATTAAATTATAATCAAGGTGAACGGTTGGTTCATTCTTAGCATCACTGTCGCAAAAATAACTTTTCCAATTAAACACCCTAAATAATTAAGCTAACTGTCAAAACCATTTTTAGACATCAATTTCCAAATTTTATTTTAAAAACCAATATTTAATAATTCATAGTAAAAAAAATCACACAACAACTATACTGGAGCATATAATCCAAACAATTAAACATCAACTAATTAAGTCCAACTTTAAAACTTAAAGGAAAACATCGTGACAGTAATAAATCCCAAAGTATAAATACTGGAAATAAACGAATCAAAATCTCCAATAAAATAATTGAATAATGGTAAAGGGCGACACATGCCCAACTGAGTAAATAGTGCTAGAAGTGGAATCAACAATGAGGTCGTCTAAGCAAGAGGCCTGCAACTCCCACCTAAGCTGTAGAACGTTCCTTCCAAAGGATCCTATGCAAGATCCCCTGTGGCTGGGCACCTGTAATATATACATATATATACAAGAGATAAGGTAAAGTAGAAAACGGGTCAGAGCCCGATTGTAAAACAGTTTAAAATTAGTTTAGCAACTATTTAAAATGCTTACCGGCCAATGTAACCAACGTATTAGTGCGGTGCTCCCTTGAGAAATTCTCACCTCTCTTCTAATGTGCACACCTATCGCACTAATATTCTGAACAGTTTAACTTATCTTATCTTAAGTTACTCGTAAGGTTTCAAGCCGACAATTTCCAATGTTAAGGAGGTTAATTTTATTTAACAGCACAATTCTCACATAAGCCTTATTTGATAATAAAGTTTCTCAGTAATATATCATACTTTTCAAACACTTATTCTCAAGTTGAAATAATTATTCTTTTCTTACATACCATAGTCACAACAGGTAGTTCCCAAATTCTAGATTTAAATATATATATTAAATACTCATATAATATATATATTCTAACAGCACCCCACATAAAATCTATAGTGCGGGCATACTCTGCTATCCAGTCCCCGTATCACTCGTACTAAGGGAAATACTAGTTCGGAATCACTCTCGAACTGTATTAACACAAATAACATACAAAATGAGGCGAAGCATAGTTCCAAGTCACTAAGAGGTCAGCACATACTCCCACGTCTCTTAGGACCGTCTGACTATCAATCCGATAGCCTATACCAAGAATTCCTATATTATAGGGTACGAGTTAATATCCCCCATAAAGGTCACATCGAGATAAGACTGTTCAAGCGCGGTAACCTCAGGGATAGCAAGTAGCGCGGGCATGATTTTTACACATATATAATATATATGCATAAACACAGTCATATATGTATACTACTATTCCCATATCAAATTTAGGTACACTCTCACGACCCATAATTATGATATTTATCCTTATTACTCATTATTTAGTTATCACGTATAACGGTTTGTCTCTTATTTTAATTTGTGGGATTATTTCAACTTACTACGTAACACTCGTAGATTCCTATCTTCCCAAGTGTAATTTCAGTAGGTACTTATTCATTTTACAACGTAACTTCCTTGCAAGTCTCACCCTTCAACACGTATTCCCATTGTCCCTTATATGTAAAACACCCCCGTGAAATGTTAATCTCGCCTTACATCAACGGTTCCATATATTTCTAAAGTCCTACTGGTCTTCTTTATATCCCAAAACATTCTAACATTAATATGCAAGAATGTCTAATCATTTAAGTTGGAACAACCTATTAAAAAGGGATCATGAGTTATATAGGAAGGTTCGATCGATCGATGGCAGGTGTTCGATCGATTGATTCATCGATCGATCGATGATCTAGGGTCGATCGATCGATCAAGCAGGTATGGCAAATCTGTAGAATTTCCAGTTACGGGTTTTCTCTTCCAAAATCATCCAAAATGATATATTTGAATACCAAACTCCCAATAATTTATACTACAAGTATTATAACCTCAAATAAGTGATTTCCTACGTCAAGCATGCGGATTTTCATCATGAATAACGAATTAAAAGAGCATAATCCATAAAAACATCAAGAACCCTAATATTTCTTTTTTTTGGTTTCTTCCCATTCTTTTACCAGATTTCATACTCTTTATTTATTGTAATTTTGTGGTTCAATCTCTACATATGAATTGGGTTTCCAGAATACATCTATTTCTCATACGACATGCAAATTCAAATCTCCAAAATAGGTTTTTGTTTCACAAAAACTAGTCCTAATCAATCCTAGGCTAATATTATTGGAGCATTAACTGAAATAGAGCAAGATATATACTTGCCTGAGAATTATTGGTTTAGATTTGTGGAGATATTTGTGTGGTTGTGATCCTCGTTGCAAGATCTATCGTTTGGCGGCGACGGCGGTGCAAATGGCGGAGTTCTTGGCCTAGAACCGCTTGGAAAGCCTCTCCTCTTCCTCTCCTATATCCGTCTTTGGTTTATGGTGATTCCAAACCTAGAAGATGACTCTTGCCATATGATATAACCTTAGAATTTTCGTGGGTTTTCATGCCCAAAAATGTAAAATGTCCAAAACGCCCTCCCGGAGTGTTAATTAGGACCAAAAAAAACCCGAGACACAAACTAAACCCCCGGGTACATTATTTTGACTATCTCGATCCTTCCAGACACATTGGCGCACTCAAAATGACCATTCGAGAAACTTATAATTTATTCACTTTATATAATAATAATTTAGTCTTGACACAACACAGGCGCGCCCCGACTTAAATTTCCATAATTGTCATTTAATTCACTCGTGACAATTTTTTATAAAATGAATCTCATATATTACTTTACTCTTCTAGTAATATTCAACAACTTTCCCATAATTACTAACTCACATCACGTTAGTAAACATAGAAATAAATTTTCGGATTAATATTAAATTAATATCTCAATTTAAATTTAATAAATCCTCAATTTTAAAAGCCATATAAATACGGGGTATTACACCTCTAAAACTAGACCTACTAATAATCTTTATTTTCTGAAAAAGACCTTTAAGACTAAGATTGTTATACCATTTGGTCATAATAATCTTCCAATTTCATAAGACAGTCAGAAAGAAGCTAATAACATTATTGAAGATTTTAATATGTTATTATCCGAGATTAATGGAGATGCCTTAATGTTTAGAGGTTTCTTCACAAACGTTCCAAAAATTTATCTTTTTGGAAAAGCAGACATGGCTCATATAACCTTAGCATACCACGGGTTCATTGGACTCCTCCAGATAAAGACTATAAAGACTTTATTGCTCTTGGAAAAAATTTCCATGAGTACATCAAGAAGGTAGAAGACTTTCTTCCCCTGTTTGCCAGGATCTACCAGATTGTTCCAAATTCCTGTAGAGTAATGAGAGTGGAAGGATTTAGACTCATTAGATTTTCCAATTATTCATTTGAAGACGTTGAAATCCTGTCCGAAGATGAGACTAAAGACCTAATTGTTAATAAGTCCAAACTCCAAATTGCCCAAGCTATGGAGACGATAAAAATCATGGAGCTATTAATAAGTGAAGACAGACGATACACTTCATACCACAAAGAGGCTCTCATTATCCAAACGGATGAGCCATTTAATGGAAGGCTCAATAAAGAAGCTAAGGACACGGTAGATATAGCTTTGCCAGCTAGCCTTAGAGTGGTAAGCCTCATTGATGAATTCTTCAGCAATAATTCCCTACCAGATAAAGACAAGGTAGAAGAAGACATGAATGAGACAAAAAGGGCCTCTTATTAGCCAAATAATTATTGAAGACTGAAGACTCAATTATTTAGACTACTTTCTATAAAGCAAAAGATTCGTTGCAATCACAAGACGACGAAAACCTGCCCCACATGGGCCATTAGACATCTCCTTCTTCCAAAATTATTGGTAAAAGACAAAGATGTTTTCTGTTAAGAAAAGGCTTTAATAATTGTATTTCTTCAAACCGGTTAGCCTTTAGCCTCCGATTGCCAGTCAAATGTAGTGCCCTTGTAATTATAAAAGGGAGCGTCCAGTGTGCAATAGGAGGGGGGATCAGAAGTAAGAGAGAGAGTGAGTAAGCGTAGAGAAATAACATGTATATGAGTGAGTAAACCCCATATAGTTAGGGGAATGGTGAGAGTTGTATTTACTTATGCTATGCAATAAAAGTATTTCCTCTTCCTGAAATCTCTTATGTTAAGTTGTTATTATTCTCCAAACGTCTTCAAGTTTCTGTTCATAGAGGACTATTATGTGGAACCTTTGGTGTAGCACGTAGGTGTTATACTATTGAACTGCCGCCAGGTGCCAATTTTTCGTGAGCCGTTAGCCAGGTGGGCGTTAGGCGTGGTGGCCAAACTAGTGGATTGAGGTGCGACACATAAAGGGAGAGTTGCAGGAGGCCCAGACCGGAGAAGAATAGTAACAAAGCTGAAGAGACAAAGGAAATAAGATAAAGATATTACTGACTAGAAGGAAGGTATAAACTTAAACCACACCCCTAGCTATTTTACATATTATTATAATCCAAAGAAATTTGCATGAGCGTATAAATCACTACAGACTTTTTAGCATTTGTTAACCAAATAAATCCAGACTTAACAAGAGAAATCCAAGAGTGGACTCTTACAGACCCTAAAGATAAAGAACTTATAGAATCTGTTTTAACATATGCAGGTGGTACTTTCAAATATATAGACCAGGTTATTGAGTGGTTTGTATGTGATGTACCTAGAATAGAAATAATTAGAACAGGGATCCACGATCTCTTTAAACAAAAGTTAAGAACTGCAGAGTTCGCAGAAGAACTTTATTGACTAGAAATATATCAAGAATACACTAGAATACTTGAATATAGTATAGAAGTATTAAAATATATTATACGCAATGTAATACCCCGTACTTTTGGCTATATTTATTTTTGGGGATTAATTAATTAAATGCGTATTAATTGGAAATTAATCCGGGTTATAAATACTAATGTGATACGAGTTAGTATTTGATTATGTGCATATATGATTATATATGAACTTGGTATTATAAAATTTGTCGTGGGATTTATATACGGCAATTTGGGAATTTTGTTGAGACGCGTGGGACCGCCGCGTCACGGTATAATATTTCGTTAATAAAAGTGAATTTAAAATCTATAATCCGTATGGTCGTTTTGAGTGCGCCAACGCGTCCGGAAGGGTCGAGATAGTCTGAAAACACTAGCCGGGGGTATAGCTTGGGTCCCGGGGTAATTTTAGACCATACCGGTAACTTAAAGGGTATTTTAGTAATTTGGTATTTTTGGGTAATTAAAAGTGACGAAAATTGAGAGTTGTAATCTGATAAGGATTGACCCCAACCAACCCTTATTAACCCAACAAGCTACGGAGGTTTATTGAAATTAGGTTTCATAAGTTTCCCCAAAGCAAACCCTAGCCACCATAGCCTTTTGGAGAAGAAAGCTTGGAGAAGGAGAGAGAGAGAGAGATTCTGCAGAAATTCTACACCGAATCCACACCAAATTCAGAAATCAAACCAAGGCAAGTGACTTTATTTCCATTTAATTACTGAGAATGTCTTTTCCATGTTAGAAATTGAAGAATCTTAATTGTTCTTGAAAGATTAAAAGAAAACCCATGAAATTTGAAGTTATTATTGAATGTTGGGATAGGTTTGCATGTAAAAACATTGTTGGGAGATTTAATTTCGGATATTTCATATCTAGGTGATGTATAAACGAATTAAAATCTGGGAATTTTATGATGAGAAGAAGTTAGGGTTTATGTTCTTGAAGAAAATTGGGAATTAAAGTAGAAATTGTGATTTAATGATGTTTAGATGATATCAAACCCTTTAATGATGTTAGTATAGCCCCTTAACATGTTTGAGGATGATTAGAGAACTCAATATATTGTGGGAACGAATTTTAGAAGAGGTTTGAGGAGTAAAAATGGTGAAAAACGAGTTTTGGGAAATTCTGGGCCGAAACTGGCATCTCGTTAGAAGCAGCACCCAGGTCGTTCGAACGAGCTCGTTCGAACGAGCTTCTAACGAGTTGACCAGTCGTTATTAACGAGTAGGATTTTCGTTCGATATCTCGTTCGAACGAGATATCGTTAGAAGGGTCAGTTCGTTCGAACGAACTGGGACCTCGTTCGAACAGCCTCGTTCAAACGAGATTTCTAACGACCTGACAGTCCGAACTCGTTCGAAGCCTCGTTCGAACGAGACTTCTAACGAGTTGACAGTTTGACCCTTTTTGGACTGTTTTGACTTTTAGAGTTCCGGGAGATGGTTCAAGGGTAGAGTTAGCATCCCTTTGATGATATAGTGACTTATTTGGGACTTTTGGGTTGTTGGGATGAGTAGATCATATACGAGAGTTATATTCAATGAATCATTTGGGTTGAGACGTGAGTGACTACTACGATGAGAGGATGAATTATAGCGCGTATAATTATAAACCGGAATAAAATAAGTTGTGATAATTAGTTAGTACAAGAATGCGATATGTACTACGATTAAAATACGGTATTACTAAGATGTGTGTTTACTTAGTATTAGTATATGGATTGTTTGTATGACATACCTACCATACTTGCTATCACGGGAGGTTTCGTTCGCTTAGGACCCTCTAATCCTTGTGTGCCTACGGGGGGGATATAGACTGGTACCTTGATGAACATAGATCATAGAAGGACTTATTGTGATATTAATAAGTATGCATGACCATGGGAGCGTAGGTATGTGCGTGACCCATGAGATGGTGACTGTGTTCGCCTCCATTATTTGTGATGTTGTTATCGGTAAACTATTCCTGAGAGATTCGGAATATGTGATCCTTATGTACGTGATGTACCGGGATGGATAGCAGAGTATGTGTGCACTACAGCTTAGATTGCGGGGTGCTTGTATTGTATATTTATGAGATGAATAATATACGGGAATCCTCATGTTAATGTTGTAAAAATATTACGGTATTGTTTCGAGTTATATAATGAGTTAGCTGATAGTTATATCAATGGCATATTTAGTAACTGAGTTTACGTTAAAACCCCTATTTAATTACGAGCCTTGTTATGGTGATTGGAACCAAGTAAAATGGGTAGAACCTTTGGTTGTCTAGCTAGTTTATGTTGTCACTTAGCTAGTGGAAAGGTTAATTATAGATGGGTACTTACGTTAGGAGTGCACAGTTAGACGAGAGGTAAGAATATCATGCGAGTGTACGTCCTAACATGTACTTTGCATTTAATGTTTTAAATGTTTTTAAAGCACTTGCAGGTTTTTAAAATGATTTCCACTTTCGGGCTCTGACCCATTTGCTTTCAAATATATATTTTCTTGTAAAAACATTTTAGGTGCCCAGCCACAAGGACACCTAGCATAGGATTCTCATTCAGGTGACGTGCTGTAGCTGGTTGTGGAAGCTACAGGGATTTGCTCATAGACGCTTCTATCTTTTGGATTCCAGAGTCACTATCTATCAGTTGTAGGGCATGTTGCCCATTTCTATTTAGAGCATTTTTACATTTCAGTTTTCAGACTCTAGCATGTATTACTCAGTATTCAGTTTTAGTTATTTATTTCAGTTTACATATCAGTTGTGGGATTTGTATTGAGGAGTTTTTCCTCCAGGTTTTATTTACATATTGTGATGGTTATTCTTTTTACTTCAGTATGGTGAATGGTGTTATTTAGTTATTCATTACTCTTGTTGCATATTAATCAGATTTAATAAAATTTGGCACTTACTTTTTAAATACTAGGTGGTTAGTAATAATAGCACCCCGCAATCTAAGTTGTAGTGCACACATACTCTGCTATCCATCCCGGTACATCACGTACATAAGGATCACATATTCCGAATCTCTCAGGAATAGTTTACCGATAACAACATCACAAATAATGGAGGCGAACACAGTCACCATCTCATGGGTCACGCACATACCTACGCTCCCATGGTCATGCGGACTTATTAATATCACAATAAGTCCTTCTATGATCTATGTTCATCAAGGTACCAGTCTATATCCCCCCCGTAGGCACACAAGGATTAGAGGGTCCTAAGCGAACGAAACCTCCCGTGATAGCAAGTATGGTAGGTATGTCATACAAACAATCCCTATACTAATACTAAGTAAACACACATCTTAGTAATACCGTATTTTAATCGTAGTACATATCTCATTCTTGTACTAACTAATTATCACAACTTATTTTATTCCGGTTTATAATTATACGCGCTATAATTCATCCTCTCATCGTAGTAGTCACTCACGTCTCAACCCAAATGATTCATTGAATATAACTCTCGTATATGATCTACTCATCCCAACAACCCAAAAGTCCCAAATAAGTCACTATATCATCAAAGGGATGCTAACTCTACCCTTGAACCATCTCCCGGAACTCCAAAAGTCAAAACAGTCCAAAAAGGGTCAAACTGTCAACTCGTTAAAAGTCTCGTTCGAACGAGGCTTCGAACGAGTTCGGACTGTCAGGTCGTTAGAAATCTCGTTCGAACGAGGCTGTTCGAACGAGGTCCCAGTTCGTTCGAACGAACTGACCCTTCTAACGATATCTCGTTCGAACGAGATATCGAACGAAAATCCTACTCGCTAATAACGACTGGTCAACTCGTTAGAAGCTCGTTCGAACGAGCTCGTTCGAACGACCTGGGTGCTGCTTCTAACGAGATGCCAGTTTCGGCCCAGAATTTCCCAAAACTCGTTTTTCACCATTTTTACTCCTCAAACCTCTTCTAAAATTCGTTCCCACAATATATTGAGTTCTCTAATCATCCTCAAACATGTTAAGGGGCTATACTAACATCATTAAAGGGTTTGATATCATCTAAACATCATTAAATCACAATTTCTACTTTAATTCCCAATTTTCTTCAAGAACATAAACCCTAACTTCTTCTCATCATAAAATTCCCAGATTTTAATTCGTTTATACATCACCTAGATATGAAATATCCAAAATTAAATCTCCCAACAATGTTTCTACATGCAAACCTATCCCAACATTCAATAATAACTTCAAATTTCATGGGTTTTCTTTTAATCTTTCAAGAACAATTAAGATTCTTCAATTTCTAACATGGAAAAGACATTCTCAGTAATTAAATGGAAATAAAGTCACTTGCCTTGGTTTGATTTCTAAATTTGGTGTGGATTCGGTGTAGAATTTCTGCAGAATCTCTCTCTCTCTCTCCTTCTCCAAGCTTTCTTCTCCAAAAGGCTATGGTGGCTAGGGTTTGCTTTGGGGAAACTTATGAAACCTAATTTCAATAAACCTCCGTAGCTTGTTGGGTTAATAAGGGTTGGTTGGGGTCAATCCTTATCAGATTACAACTCTCAATTTTCGTCACTTTTAATTACCCAAAAATACCAAATTACTAAAATACCCTTTAAGTTACCGGTATGGTCTAAAATTACCCCGGGACCCAAGCTATACCCCCGGCTAGTGTTTTCTGACTATCTCGACCCTTCCGGACGCGTTGGCGCACTCAAAACGACCATACGGATTATAGATTTTAAATTCACTTTTATTAACGAAATATTATACCGTGACGCGGCGGTCCCACGCGTCTCAACAAAATTCCCAAATTGCCGTATATAAATCCCACGACAAATTTTATAATACCAAGTTCATATATAATCATATATGCACATAATCAAATACTAACTCGTATCACATTAGTATTTATAACCCGGATTAATTTCCAATTAATACGCATTTAATTAATTAATCCCCAAAAATAAATATAGCCAAAAGTACGGGGTATTACATACTTCCCCCCTAATAACTGAATTTCGTCCCGAAATTCGAAACTAGAAAGTACCTGCTAAAAACAGCTCTGGATAACGTTCGCGCATCTCATCCTCGCGCTCCCATGTGGACTCCTCGACATTGTGATGTCGCCACTGAACACGTACTAACGGGACTATCTTTGACCGTAGTTTCCTCTCGCTTCGGTCCAGAATAGCAATCGGCCCTTCCTCATAAGAGTTATCCGGCTGGAGATCGATGTCCTCCACAGCAATGTGAGAATGAGCCAAATCATCCCTAAGGTATTTCCTCAGCGAGGAAATATGGAACACGTCATGAATCCGATGCAAATGCTCCGGTAACCCGAGTCTATACGCGACCGGTCCGATCCGCTCAATAATAGGAAACGGCCCCACATACCTCGGTGCCAACTTCCCCTTCTTTCCGAAACGCATAATCCCCTTCATAAGAGATACCCTGAGCAAAACCTGGTCCCCCACTTGGAACTCCTGAAAAACCTCTTCGCATCAGCATAACTCTTCTGCCTGTCTTGAGCTACCCGAATGCGACTCCGAATCAACTCAATCCTTACCGAAGTATCCTGAATCACTTCCGGCCCAAGTAGTTTGTTGTCCCCCACTTCTAACCAACATGCTGGGGAACGACAAGGCCTACCGTACAATGCCTCAAACGGAGCCATGCCAATCGTGAATTGATAGGAGTTGTTGTAAGCAAACTCCACCAGTGGAAGGTACTGCTCCCATCCTCCCCCGAAGTCAATAATGCACATGCGTAGCATGTCTTCTAACATCTGATTGGTGCGCTCTGTCTGCCCATCAGTCTGCGGATGATAAGCCGTACTCAACCGCAATTCCGTGCCCATGGCCTCCTGGAAACTCTCCCAAAACCTCGAAACAAATATCTTGTCTCTGTCAGACACGATATTCAGGGGCACACCGTGAAGTCTCACAATCTCTGAAATGAAAAGCTGGGCATACTGTCCCGTAGTGTAATCAGTCCTAACGAGTAAAAAGTGAGCGACCTTGGACAATCTGTCCACAATTACCCAAACGGAGTCGTGACCCCTCTGCGACGTAGGCAACCCCGTGATAAAGTCCATGGATATGCTCTCCCACATCCACACCGGAACCTCCAATGGCTGTAGCAATCCTGTTGGTCTCTGATGATCCACTTTTACAAGCTGACAAGTGGCGCATTTCGAGACAAACTCAGCGATATCTCTCTTCATACCGCTCCACCAATACTGCCGTCTCATGTCTTGGTACATTTTGTCCCCTCCGGGATGTACCGCGAACCGTGAGCCGTGCGACTCTGCCATAACATCGTGTCGCAATTCCTCTCCTTCCGGAACTACCAATCTCCCATTGAAGCGTAATCCCCCGTCTGAGCTAACGGTATAGGATTCAGCTCCCTCTGCTAGCAACCGAACTATCTGCTCCTGACAGAATGAATCATTAGCCTATGCCCGTACTACCTTTGTGACAATCTGCGGTGTAACGGTCATCACAGACATGAAAGATCGGGACACTGCATCCTGGTGTCCCAATTCCTTCCACTTCGCTTTCCATACCTCTGCCACCTCATCTGCTGGCCTGCGGCTCAACGCGTCTGCTACCACGTTAGCCTTACCCGGGTGGTACTGAATGTCGAACTGGTAGTCTTTCACAAATTCAAGCCACCTACGCTGCCGCATATTCAGTTCCTTCTGCGTGAACAGATACTGTAGTGACTTGTGATCCGTGAACAGCTGAAACTTCTCCCCCAAAAGATAGTGCCTCCAAATCCGTAAGGCAAATACCACTGCTGCCAATTCCAAATCATGCGTGGGGTAATTCTTCTCATGAGGCTTAAGCTTACGGGAAGCATAAGCTATGGCCTGTCTCTCCTGCTGCAAAACACCTCCAAGCCCTTGCAAAGACGCATCAGTGTAAACCAAATACTCAACTCCCGGTCTCGGCAATGCTAACACAGGTGCTGAGGTCAATTTGTCCTTCAACTCATCGAATGCCAACTGACAGGCATCACTCCAGATGTATGGCACACCCTTACGAGTAAGATGTGTCAACGGACCTGCTATCTCCGAGAAACCCCGAATAAACCTCCTGTAGTATCCTGCCAAACCCAAGAAACTACGAATCTCCGTTGGTGTCGTGGGCTGTCCCCACTCCCTCATCGCTGATACCTTCCCCGGATCAACCGATATTCCCTGGTCGGAAATAATATGACCCAAGAACTGGACTTCCTTTAGCCAAAACCCGCACTTCTCATATTTTGCATACAGTTCGTTCTGACGAAGTGTCTGCAAAACCTGCCTCAAATGCTCGGCGTGCTCCTCCTCTGTCTGAGAGTAAACCAGAATATCATCAATGAAGACAATGACAAACTGGTCTAGGAAATCCCTGAACACTCTGTTCATCAAGTCCATAAACACTGCTGGAGCGTTGGTCAAGCCGAAAGGCATAACCCAAAATTCATAAGAACCATATCTCGACAAGAACGCAGTCTTCGAGACATCCTCCTCCCTGATACGCAACTGATGGTAACCTGACCTCAAGTCAATCTTCGAGAAGAAAGAAGCTCCTCTCAACTGGTCGAATAAGTCATCGATTCGAGGCAATGGATACTTATTCCGTATCGTGACCTTATTCAACTCTCGGTAGTCCACGCACAATCTCAGTGAACCATCCCTCTTCTTCACAAACAAAACTGGAGCGCCCCAAGGTGAGGTACTCCTGCGAATAAAGCCCTGCCCTAACAGCTGCTCTATCTGATCCCGTAACTCTCGCATCTCAGCTGGAGCCATACGGTACGGTGCACGTGCTATAGGTCTCGTACCTGGTAGCAAATCAATAACGAAGTCTATCTCTCGACTGGGTGGTAAGCCTGGTATCTCCTGAAACACATCCGAATACTCCCTGACAACCCGGATCGAATCTAAAGGAATCACAACCTCCTTAGAGGTATCCTCCTCTATGTAATACAGATGAGCGGTCGATCCTCCCTCTGGGCGAGGCATCGCCACTATAAACATCTCCTGCCCCGGAATGGCAAAAACAATGCTCCCGCTGAAGCAATCAATCATGGCCCTATATGCTACGAGCCAATCCATACCGATGATCACATCGTGAACATGCATGTCTAACACTAACATGTCCGCAGGCAATACCAAACCACCAACCTCTACCCCGACTCCCCGGCATATAAAGAAAATAAGTGACCCACTCCCCAATGGTGAGTCGACACACGTCACTGTGCTCTCTGCCGTAGCTAACAATCCTAAAGCTTTCGGGAAGTGTGTAGCAATAAAACAGTGTGTAGCACCCGTATCAAATAACACCCGACCCATAGTGCCATGGATAGGAAACGTACCCTCGATCGCGGGCGGTGCCTGTGGAACTGCAGCCTGGTGAACGTTGTAGACACGTCCATACTGTAGCTGCCCCTGTTGAGCTGGGACTGCTGGAATGGGTGGCAATGCTGCCATCTGTGGCGGTGCGGGAAGAGCGGCGGGAAACATAGGTCTCTGTGGCTCCTGGCGAGCACCCTGCTGCTGCTGCTGTGGGGCCCTGCCCCTATCAGGACAATCCTGCTTCTTATGGCCAGTCTTGCCACAAGTAAAGCACTTCCCTGGGAAGTTCCCTCCCCTCTGCCCCTGCTGTCTCCCTTGGCCCTGCTGGCCCTGATGGAACTGCTGCCCATTCTGCCCCTGCTGGCCCTGATGGCCGTTTGGACCCTGATGGCCCTGGCGGAAACCTCCCTGTCCCTGCCTGTAGTTCCCTGACCGGAACCTCTTATTATCCCCCTGCTGGGAGCCCTGCTCAGTCTGTCTCTGCCCCTGACTGGTTTGTGCCCCGCTGGCACCATGTCCTCCAGTACTGCCCTGATGGCTAGACTCCCCTGACCGCTTGCCCTCGGCCATATGAAAACGGTGGTCCTGGCAGTGCAATAACGCAGCGTTAACCACATCAGAGTACGTGGCCAACGATAGGTTCCCTAGCAGATGCTGACGGATTCTCCAATTCAACCCGTCGGTGAACTTCTCTATCTTCTTCTTCTCTGTTGGAATCTCGTCTGGAACGATGTTCAACAGATTAGTGAACTCGGCCTCATACTCGGCCACTGTCTTGCCCTCTTGCTTCAAACTCATCAGCTTCCTCCTCATCTCTGTATGAACTGCGGATGGAAAGTACTTGCGGTCGAACCGCACCCAGAACTCCTGAATCGTGAGGGTATCCCTCTCCTCCGCGGTGGTGATAGATTCCCACCACTGTAGTGCAGATCCCACTAGTTTGAAAGTAGCTAGCACCTATTTCTGAACGTCAGTGCACTCATGCATCCTCAAATGCCTCTGTATGTCCTTCCTCCATTGGCTCGAGACTACCACGTCTGAGCTACCTGCAAACTCTGGCGGATGCGCTTTCTGAAAAGCGTCACGTACACGTTCCCAAGCAGACGGGAATGCATTAACCTGGACTGGCGCGGCAACCGGCGCCTGAGGTGGTGCCTGCTGAATCACGGCAATCGCGGCATTTACCGCTTGGGCTACTATAGCAGCAACCTCAGCGGCGTTTAACATGCCCTGAACTGGAGCGGGCTGGGGTTCGGGCGTTGCATTCCTGGGAACTCGTCGTGCACGTCGTGGAGGCATCTGAAACAAGAACAAAGTTTATAAGTTCACGGTTTATAAACTTAAAATAGCTGAAGAACGAAGCATACACAATAAGAGTACAACAGTCCTAAAATATAGGGCTCTATATCAAAGAAACGTAGCGGAAACATAATAGCCGTACAGATCCTAAAGGACACTAGAACCTGATGCTCTGATACCACCTGTGACACCCCGACTAATTAAACACCGGGTAGCTACTCCTTTATAAAATTAATTCAAAATGCCAAGTTGGCTCAGTTAATAGCATCACTGTCGAAAACGTTTTATTATTACTAACCACCTAGTATTTAAAAAGTAAGTGCCAAATTTTATTAAATCTGATTAATATGCAACAAGAGTAATGAATAACTAAATAACACCATTCACCATACTGAAGTAAAAAGAATAACCATCACAATATGTAAATAAAACCTGGAGGAAAAACTCCTCAATACAAATCCCACAACTGATATGTAAACTGAAATAAATAACTAAAACTGAATACTGAGTAATACATGCTAGAGTCTGAAAACTGAAATGTAAAAATGCTCTAAATA
This sequence comes from Sambucus nigra, assembly GCA_949130495.1. NCBI lineage: Eukaryota > Viridiplantae > Streptophyta > Magnoliopsida > Dipsacales > Adoxaceae > Sambucus > Sambucus nigra. The sequence goes on along the minus strand of OX422209.1, from coordinate 433,556,230 downwards.
GAAATGGGCAACATGCCCTACAACTGATAGATAGTGACTCTGGAATCCAAAAGATAGAAGCGTCTATGAGCAAATCCCTGTAGCTTCCACAACCAGCTACAGCACGTCACCTGAATGAGAATCCTATGCTAGGTGTCCTTGTGGCTGGGCACCTAAAATGGTTTTACAAGAAAATATATATTTGAAAGCAAATGGGTCAGAGCCCGAAAGTGGAAATCATTTTAAAAACCTGCAAGTGCTTTAAAAACATTTAAAACATTAAATGCAAAGTACATGTTAGGACGTACACTCGCATGATATTCTTACCTCTCGTCTAACTGTGCACTCCTAACGTAAGTACCCATCTATAATTAACCTTTCCACTAGCTAAGTGACAACATAAACTAGCTAGACAACCAAAGGTTCTACCCATTTTACTTGGTTCCAATCATCATAACAAGGCTCGTAATTAAATAGGGGTTTTAACGTAAACTCAGTTACTAAATATGCCATTGATATAACTATCAGCTAACTCATTATATAACTCGAAACAATACCGTAATATTTTTACAACATTAACATGAGGATTCCCGTATATTATTCATCTCATAAATATACAATACAAGCACCCCGCAATCTAAGCTGTAGTGCACACATACTCTGCTATCCATCCCGGTACATCACGTACATAAGGATCACATATTCCGAATCTCTCAGGAATAGTTTACCGATAACAACATCACAAATAATGGAGGCGAACACAGTCACCATCTCATGGGTCACGCACATACCTACGCTCCCATGGTCATGCGGACCTATTAATATCACAATAAGTCCTTCTATGATCTATGTTCATCAAGGTACCAGTCTATATCCCCCCCGTAGGCACACAAGGATTAGAGGGTCCTAAGCGAACGAAACCTCCCGTGATAGCAAGTATGGTAGGTATGTCATACAAACAATCCCTATACTAATACTAAGTAAACACACATCTTAGTAATACCGTATTTTAATCGTAGTACATATCGCATTCTTGTACTAACTAATTATCACAACTTATTTTATTCCGGTTTATAATTATACGCGCTATAATTCATCCTCTCATCGTAGTAGTCACTCACGTCTCAACCCAAATGATTCATTGAATATAACTCTCGTATATGATCTACTCATCCCAACAACCCAAAAGTCCCAAATAAGTCACTATATCATCAAAGGGATGCTAACTCTACCCTTGAACCATCTCCCGGAACTCCAAAAGTCAAAACAGTCCAAAAAGGGTCAAACTGTCAACTCGTTAGAAGTCTCGTTCGAACGAGGCTTCGAACGAGTTCGGACTGTCAGGTCGTTAGAAATCTCGTTCGAACGAGGCTGTTCGAACGAGGTCCCAGTTCGTTCGAACGAACTGACCCTTCTAACGATATCTCGTTCGAACGAGATATCGAACGAAAATCCTACTCGTTAATAACGACTGGTCAACTCGTTAGAAGCTCGTTCGAACGAGCTCGTTCGAACGACCTGGGTGCTGCTTCTAACGAGATGCCAGTTTCGGCCCAGAATTTCCCAAAACTCGTTTTTCACCATTTTTACTCCTCAAACCTCTTCTAAAATTCGTTCCCACAATATATTGAGTTCTCTAATCATCCTCAAACATGTTAAGGGGCTATACTAACATCATTAAAGGGTTTGATATCATCTAAACATCATTAAATCACAATTTCTACTTTAATTCCCAATTTTCTTCAAGAACATAAACCCTAACTTCTTCTCATCATAAAATTCCCAGATTTTAATTCGTTTATACATCACCTAGATATGAAATATCCGAAATTAAATCTCCCAACAATGTTTCTACATGCAAACCTATCCCAACATTCAATAATAACTTCAAATTTCATGGGTTTTCTTTTAATCTTTCAAGAACAATTAAGATTCTTCAATTTCTAACATGGAAAAGACATTCTCAGTAATTAAATGGAAATAAAGTCACTTGCCTTGGTTTGATTTCTGAATTTGGTGTGGATTCGGTGTAGAATTTCTGCAGAATCTCTCTCTCTCTCTCCTTCTCCAAGCTTTCTTCTCCAAAAGGCTATGGTGGCTAGGGTTTGCTTTGGGGAAACTTATGAAACCTAATTTCAATAAACCTCCGTAGCTTGTTGGGTTAATAAGGGTTGGTTGGGGTCAATCCTTATCAGATTACAACTCTCAATTTTCGTCACTTTTAATTACCCAAAAATACCAAATTACTAAAATACCCTTTAAGTTACCGGTATGGTCTAAAATTACCCCGGGACCCAAGCTATACCCCCGGCTAGTGTTTTCTGACTATCTCGACCCTTCCGGACGCGTTGGCGCACTCAAAACGACCATACGGATTATAGATTTTAAATTCACTTTTATTAACGAAATATTATACCGTGACGCGGCGGTCCCACGCGTCTCAACAAAATTCCCAAATTGCCGTATATAAATCCCACGACAAATTTTATAATACCAAGTTCATATATAATCATATATGCACATAATCAAATACTAACTCGTATCACATTAGTATTTATAACCCGGATTAATTTCCAATTAATACGCATTTAATTAATTAATCCCCAAAAATAAATATAGCCAAAAGTACGGGGTATTACATACTTCCCCCCTAATAACTGAATTTCGTCCCGAAATTCGAAACTAGAAAGTACCTGCTAAAAACAGCTCTGGATAACGTTCGCGCATCTCATCCTCGCGCTCCCATGTGGACTCCTCGACATTGTGATGTCGCCACTGAACACGTACTAACGGGACTATCTTTGACCGTAGTTTCCTCTCGCTTCGGTCCAGAATAGCAATCGGCCCTTCCTCATAAGAGTTATCCGGCTGGAGATCGATGTCCTCCACAGCAACACTCTACTACTTGTAGCATGTTAATAATGATTCCATTATTATAGAAAATAAATGTGTGATGTGTCATTTTATGCAACTTGCCTCTGCATCGCACGGGCTTAAATAGTGCAGATGAAAATGTAGGTACTCCCTCTTTCTCAAATTAATAGTTGTCATTTGGAAGTCAAAGATTTTAAAAAAACTTTTAACTTTCCAAATTTTTCCTCCTAAAAATGATAAATACCTTTAAATGAAAGATATGAACTTGAATCATTATTCATTGTTCTCTTATGCGTAATGTTTGGATGTGTATTTTTGTAATATAACTCAGTTTCATATGCTTAGAAACACAGCTAGTGATAATACCAAGTATCATTTTCAACCTCAAGTCCATAGAAAAGGTCTTAGGACCTCGGTCAAGCTAGAGAGATAGACGGACTTCAACAATAAGTCATACCAAATAGTTACTCTAAGATTGTATCAAACCCGTAACATCTCCTGTTCAACTCCTATCCAGCAGAACTTGCACTGCCAATAAGGGACCTCAGTTTTCGTTCACACTTCATCCTCAAGTATCAAAAGGACGTCAAGGGGATCATATACACCAACTCAACATCTAAGGAAAGTGGCAAGCAAGCCTAGAGTAGCGTCATTATAAGCAAAGTCCATCTCAGTCGTATTATCCTGACCACACAACAGAGTCAAATCCTTTTTACTTAACAGTAGAAACATCCTCAGTACCTCATACCAACATCAACATGATCACGGATGCCAGACCAATCTAGCAGGTTGGTAGAAAGTACACTCACAGTTTTACCCCGTTCCCCACTCAGCATTTGCAGTTTGTCATGGTGCATTAATGTTGTCAATTACCATCACCACTAACCTGCAACTTTGTTCACCAAAATTTAATCCTCCTGCTGTAGTGGTAGAAGTCAGCCATGGCTGCCCATGCCTTTTACATTACTTCCCTGCAATTCCCAACAACTGGCTATATATAAGGAGTACTTGGGGAGAGCTACGAGGATCTGAATTCAAGTAATTGTTCATGATATCAAGTGTTAACGATTAATATTTAGCTTTTACTTAATAGTTAGAACCACTTCTTGCTCATACATTGTACCTTTAGCAACATATTTTGATGACTTCTTGCAAGTCCTAAGTGATCAAGACGTACTTATAGGAGTCTTTCAGTTATTTCCTAAGTTACTTCCTAAGATTACTCAGCTCATTTTAAAGACCTTAGAAACTTCTTCCCAACCTTAACCAAGGCCTAGGGATGTGCCTATTTATATTATTCACAACTACACTAAATATACTGAAGTGAAACACATTAATAGTGAATGTAAGTACCTAATCAGAGGTACTAAAGTGAAACACATTAATAGTGAATATAGGTACCTAATCAGAGGTACTGAACCACCATTCATTTTTGTGTCTTTATTATTCTCATTTAAGAACTACTCCTCATCCTCCTCTTCTTCCTCCTCCAAGGAGGTATATTTGGTGAGTAAAGCACCATCAGATATTAATTTGGAACGCAGAGAGTATGATTCACGCGTATGATTGGAAGCACTAGAATTATATAGCTCTCCTTAATTCATATCTGTGCAACATTTTAACATTTCATGTCTTTTTATTGACGATTTATACTTCTTAATTATACTTCAACCATTAATAATCATTCTGACCTAAATACCCTTACATTTAACTAAATAAATTTTGACAGTGAAATAGAGTTTTTGAAACTCCCAATAAGACTAAATGTCACTATAGTGAGTAGAAATTTGAGATGCAAATGAGTGGGATAAAGAAGGCAAAATGAAAACACCTAAATTAATGAGGTTGTGGGATAAATTCGTGTAGCACGAGTTGAAAAATATTTGTCCTATGGAATTTTTCTAGTTACTCCAAATTTTAATTTTACTCGAAAAAATTATTTTGGTCCAATTTTACAAAGCAATTATAGGCACACCTAGATTATGGAGATTCCTAAACTACTCACCCATGGGGAGAAAACTCTCAACCTATTAAAGGTTTGGAATTATGAGTCTCGAAGGGAACAACGTGAGGAACATCACTCCTAGCAACCTATTGAGCAACAAATCATATTTCCTAACCCAAATAGATCCCACAGGAGGACCATGGAGTTTGACAATTGGTTTGGTTCTAGTCTAGATGGTACCTTAGTCTTAGGATTTGAACTGAGAAATTTTATAGCTTTAGTCACATCATTGAGTTCTCTAATCAGGTTCTTAATCCTTTGAGCTATATGATTTGACTTCATCTTTGGCCACTGAAACGATTAGCTGTAGGCATCCTAGGAACTCTCCTAAGATCAAAATAAAAACCTCTAAAGTGAAACCCTACGGTTTTGGGGTGTTCATCTTCTTTGGTTTAGGAGTGATCTTAGGTGGGTATGCGTAGGAGTCTTGTTTATCCTTTTGCCACATTTTCGACTTTGGCAGTATTGCCTTTGGAATGGTCATAGCTAAGTCAAGTCTTGGCCTTTGAGGATTGGGGTAGTGCAAGGAGCATCTTGCCTAACTTCTTGGATCTCCCTTCAAGGTCAACCTTCACCTTCTTAGATTCCTAAAGGTCCTTCTTCAGTCTAACATTTTTGTACTCTATTAATATTCCAGTCTAAGAAGACTCGAGAAACACCTTCTTTAGGCTAGAGACCCTGTCATGAAAAAGCATACGCTTTGGATTTCCCTCCTTAGTCTTCTTAACAAGAGTAGCTTTTCAAGCCTTCAATTGGCTCAGAAATGTCTAACCCTTCTTCATGGAAAAAATCGCATAATGCTTTTTAAGCTTAGTGACAAGCCTATGATTCACCTTGTCCATCCTGAAGGACATATAAAGAATTCTGAATAAAGCCTTTTCAATGTCAACCTCCCTCTCTCCATCTTTATCATAGGAGCTATCAAATCAAACTCTACGCCATCATCCTCAACCTAGTCTTTAAGGCGGTGAGTGCGGTAATGTTGCATTCAACGAAAGACTTACTCTTGGAGCCTGATTCATTATCACTAAAAGTTGTATTAAATTTGTCCTTGCCCTTATTTCGTAGTTTAGTGGGACACTTGAATGACTTATCGAAACACTAATCCACATATGCTCATCTAATGACATTAAATGTGCAACCATATGAACTTTCAAATAGGAATAATTGCTACCATATGTGGAGGTCGAAGACACGAAGTACCATACATTTCACAAAAAGGATCTATTTTAGGGATTAAACCCAAGAAATAATGAAACCTGTTTAATACCAGCTGAGAGAGAGTAAATATAATCCTAAAAGTATATGTGACAAAATGTTCTATCAAGATTATCATCAACCCAAATTTTATATTGTTATAATACAAGTGGTTTCTAATAGTGAGGAAATATAAAACAATTCACCCGACACTAGTTGTACGAGGAAAACCCACTAATGGGAAAAACCTTGGGCACAAATTATCGTGGGAAAGATTTATACAATAGGAAAAAATGACATACAATCACATAACGCGCTAACTTCACTATCCACTTGTTCTCATTGTCGTCCCTAGAGAGAGATCGCCAATGGCTGGAGTACGCTACACATTACATCAAAAATGCCAATCTGACATGCTTACACACAGAGAATCTGGCAGGTATTAGAACGTGCCAAAATTCGAAACGTTTTTTAAAGTCCTGGAACAGTTTAAAACAATGTAAATTTTTTTTTCTTTTTTCCTTTTCATGTTGACCATATTTGGCTCCAACTTCTTTGTTTTGCCAAAACATTTTTCGATCCTCTCCCACCCAGACCTCCGTTGCATAAATTCTCAGATGCTCATCTCTTACCTCTCTCTACGTTTCCTAAAACTCCCACTTAGCCATTAAAATTTGGTCGACACTGGCGAGGAGACGAGTCATGGTGGGGGTGGTAACACTGGAGAAGAGACCAACATACGCTGGATATAAATGATTTAGATTTGGGACAAACATATACGAATTTAGGAATTTTATAGCGTTAAAAACTTATCCATACTTTACTTCCATAGTGGTTATAATATGTCTTTGATTTGGTAGTAGACAACATGATTCTTGCAATTTGATTATTATAACTTCTTGTGGCTTTTTTGTTTTCTTATGATTTATTCATCAATTTCATTCTAATTGTATATCCTATTGTACTTGTATACTTTCATATGTTGTTTCACTCTGAGAGATGAAGTTGATTTTATTTTTCTATTTATCAAAAAAGGTACAAAATGTTAAATGATTATTTAGGGTTTCCGATCTGACCATGAAAGAGGGAGTGTACTTAGTTTATTGGTTTGAAACAGAGTATTTTTTATCTAATTACTTTGTTCCATTCAATGCTTTAGTTTTGGGTTTCAAATTAAGGTAATGGGATTATTCTATTGGTTTGAAATAGAGTATTTTGTCATTCTGTTTGTCATTTTTTATTGGCTGAAAACAGTGAAATTCTGCTATTTGTTTGAAATAGAGTATCTAATTACCTTGTTCCCTTCAATGCTTTACTAAGTTTTTAGCATTAAAATTAATTGCTGCAAATATTTTATTTTAATTTGCTCTAATAAGTTATTTTTCGTTTCATTATACAGGTATAATCGTTGTTTTCTCTTGATTCTATAGGTTAGCTTGGATATAAAATGGAGGTATTTTGCTTCATCATGCAGGTATAACAGTACATTATTTTAATTTGGGGACTTTTTGATGCTAAATGTTAGCTTGGCTATAGAATAAAAAATGATGCTTACTTATGATGTTACACTCTGTTGATGAAATTAGTCTTTAATCGAATCCTTAATTGAATGTGTCTTACTTTTTTTTAAAAAATCAATCCTTAATTGAATTGCATTAGCTCTACACCATTAGTAATTTAGTAGGCATAAAACATGTGTCTTTTATTAGAGTCATTGTCTGACAGTGTCTTAATTACATGGAGACACAAGTAGCGCTGAAGGGACATAGTACCATTTTACTTTCTATGTATATGATATGAAAGGAGAATCTATTGAGATTCAAGAAATTTAAATCATGTTACTTTATTTATTCATAAAAAAGTGGACTTTATTTTGGTTTTAAAACTACCCCAAGTAGTAGAGAAGTATCATGAATTAGGTAGTTGTTTATTTTAAGTTGCCAAATTTATGTATTATTTGTTACGATAAATATTGAGTTAGTTCTTTTGAATATAATCCCATTGGTTAGTTTCTTATTTACATGTTTTGTTCTTTTCTAGTTTCTTCTTTATTGATTGGAATTAGAAGTTTTTGGCCCATTTTTAGTATTTTTAGGATTCGATAGTATTTTTGTTATTTTTTAAGTTTCGTTATTTGGTTGTATTTTATTTTAGTAATTGTTTTCTTGGTATTTAGGGAAGGAAGTAAAATTTGGCTATTAAGGACATATTTGCAATTACAGTCTTTACTTGGAGCCTAAGCTACTTCCCCTTCTAAATACCCATGTAGTCTTCATTTGAAGATGGCTTCAATTCCTGAAATATAAGAATTTTTTTTATTTCTCTCTCTAGAAATCATATTGTCTTGATTTTTAGGTCATTGACGTGTAGTTCACGTCAAATTGGTATCAGAGCGAGATGTCATTCCCCAATTGGTGTGTTGGTATTCAAAATCGTGCATTACATTCTCAATGGCCCCGAAGAAGACTACTCAAATTCAAGATGAGATTAACCAAGAATTACGAGAAAGTAGCCAAGAATTGAAAGAAAAATTGAATAGAGTGAAAGAACAAATGGAAACCCTAATTCAACTTTTTCCAAATTTCAAAACCCTTGTTCTAGCCTCTCCATCACCACTGCTACCCCAAAACCCTTCCCTACACCCCTCCAACCTCTATTTCTCTGCCCTAACCACCGCCCAACCCCCAACAATCCTTACCCATCCAGTCCCCATAGCTGCCCCACCTCAGAAATTCCCTTCCCCTGCTGCCGACCTACCCGCCTAAAGCAACCGACCTCCAAATCACGTCTCCGGCCAAATTTCGGTACTGAGTAATTCCGGTGTGTCCTCCCCCGCTCCCTGTTATCATGTTGGCACCCTAAAACCCCAATCCCCTGCAGTCCGAACATGAACTATTGTCCAAGAACATCAGCGGGGTCATTCCGACCTCAGAAAGCCTCCTAAACCTCCGATCATCCTACCAAACAGCTGCCCTATTTTTTCAGCCTTAAGAAAACCCTCCAACAAATTCAAGAACTAGGATTTGATATTCCAAATTTGATTTTTGACCCGAGTGGATGCTATATTTGTTGGTTGACATGAGAGGTAAGAGGAAGATGATGAATTTTGAAGCAAGAATTGAAGGATGACCTTTTCCTCAAATTTTAAGAAAATATTTTTATCCTCACAAGTCTTAATGTCACTTTTCAAGCACGTTTTGGAACTTCTCACGCAATTTTTCAAGCTCGAGGATGAGCTTTTTCGAAGCCGGAGAGAATGATGGTAATTAGAAGTTTTTGGGTCATTTTTAGAATTTTTAGGATTCTATAGTATTTTTGTTATTTTTTTAGTTTCTTTATTTGTTTTTTTTTTCTTTTAGTATTTGTTTGCTTGGTATTTAGGGAAGTAAGTAATAATGGCCATTAAGGAGATATTTGTAATTAGAGTCATTGCTTGGAGCCTAAGCTACTTCCCCACTTTAAATACCCATGTAGTTTTCATTTGAAGATGGCTTCAATTCTTGAAATATAAGAATTTCTTTGTTTCTGACGTAAATGACGTCAATGGGAAGAAGAAAAGATAATATCTCTCAGACTCTCTCTAATCAAATCTCAAAATATGGAATAATTACTCAAATGAGTCTACATAAGGGGTATTTGTAGGAGAAAGGTAGCTTAGGCTCCAAGCTAAAGAAGTAATTACAACTATGTCCCTAATAGCCTTTTGCTACTTCCTTCCTATAATACCAAACAAACAACTAATAAAAGAAAATACATCTAATAAAAGAAATAAAAGGAAATAACAAAAATACAAGAAAACTCTAAAATTACTAAAAGTAACCCCTATTCTTCATTCGCATCATTCTCTCCGCCTTCGAAAAAGTTTGGCCTCGAACTTTAAAATTTGAGGTTGAAATGCAAAAATTTCCCAAAATGCGCGGAAGAGGCAAACCTTGACGGGCCAAAATTTAATTTCTAAAAATGTGAGGAAGAGTCTTCAATTATTGCTTCATTCTTCATCTTCTTCATCATGCCACACATGTCCAATCAACAAAAATATCGACCACCCGGATCAAAAACCAAGGTTCAGATGTGAAACCCTAGTTCATGAATTTGTTCTTGATAGGATTGGGTCAAAATGGGCTGAAATGGAATTGAGTTTGTGAAAGAAGGGTTCTTGGATACTTTCGGGCGAATCTTGGAGGGGTCCGGGTAAAGAAACATATGTTCTTGAATGGTGGGAACAATTTCTTGAATTTGTGGTGGGTCTTGAATTGTGAGAGAGGTGGATTGCACCCAGGTTGGCAAATTCTGCATCGGAGAGGAGGTGGATTGTCCAGTCGGTGCTGGAAGGGGGCTATCAGGGCTGATTCGTCTGCGTGGGCCTAGTATGTACAGTGCAACAGTCGTGGGGCCGCTATCAATCACCGAAAATGAGGTAGGAGGTGCTGTCGACGCCGGCCAACCCTCTTGGGTGTAAATCTGACGATGTGAACCCCATATCGGGTCCGTAGGTGTGTCGGGGTCTGCCAACGTGGGATTCCGGCCTATTTGTTGACATTCCAGGTATGATCAGTGGCGACTGTGATAATCAGTGGTCAGGATGTGAGTTTCAGTGGACTGTAAGGTGGGGGGGCTTGGGGTGGAGGTGTTTTGGATCAGGGATAGAGCTGTTTGGGGTTTCGGTGGTGAATGGGGTTGTGTCGGGTCAGGGTTACTGAACAGGGGCTGTTTTGGAGTATTCCGTCCAGCTAGTTGTGGTGGTGGGATGGTAAAAGGTGGTGGGATGGTGTTTGATGGTGTGGTTGTTGGTGTGATACGGTTAGGGTTTTGATTTTCTTGGGGTAAGGGTGCAAAATGGGTTGCGGAATAGGTTGCAGAAGCGTGAGTGGAGGGATTTTGGGAGCTAGGGTTTTGGTTTCTTGAATTAGGTTTAGGCTTAATGGTGGTGGGTGGTTCGAGGTGTCTTTGGGGGTGGTGGTGCGAGGTGGTTGCCGGTACAGGAAGTTGCGCCTTCATCTCTTCTATTTGGGCCTTCATTTGATTGATGACTTTAAAGATTTGCTCGAGAGTGCTTGGCGCAGAGGTGTTTATCTTTTCTTGGACCCACATGACGTTGTTTACGAGTTTTTATTTTTTTACAACAACAACAACAACAACAATAACAACAGCAACGGGTGGAGCGACTAGACTCTGATACCAATTGACGTAAATGACGTCAATGGGAAGAAGAAAAGATAATTATCTCTCAAACTCTTTTTAATCAAATCTCAAAATATGGAAGAATGACTCAAATGAGTCTACATAAGGGTTATTTATAGGAGGAAGGTAGCTAAGGCTCCAAGCTAAAGAAGTAATTACAATTATGTCCCTAATAGCCTTTTGCTACTTCCTTCCTATAATACCAAATAAACAACTAATAAAAGAAAATACATCTTATAAAAGAAATAAAAGGAAATAACAAAAATACAAAAAAACCCACCAACTCATCGTTGCTTCACCGGAAGCCCCTACCCTCTTCAACCTGGGCTGAAACCACCCCTATCCCTTGCCGACCTCTTGTTTTCCCTACAAAGAGCCCCCGAAACACCCTTGTCCAGGCCTGCTGCTGTCCCAACCCTTCCAAACATTTTCCAAACCACCCTACAACCTTTAGGAGTGCACCAACCCATCAACAAACCTTAACCAAACCCACTACCACCTAGGGTTGCCATACACCTCCCAAATTCCCACAATCCAACCAATTTTTACCCTAACTTTACCCAAAACAGCCCCAACCCTCTTTTAAACCCTATTTCCCCCTTTTCCCACTCATTAATGCCCAACCACAAGTAAATCCAATCCAGATCGGGCTTGCCCTACTTCAACCCGATCTCACCCACCCTATTGACCTCTATTCCGGTCAATTTTTGGCGTAACATGACTTCTATGAGAAATGTACCCACTTGGGATACATTTTTCAATTATTTTCCATTTTGGCCCGGCTTTTAGGGATGTTGCTGTCTTCATTTCTCCTATTTTGTCATCGTACTCGTAAAGGTACGGTCGTCGGAATCACCATCCGGTTAGGTCCACCAAGCCAATTTGCAACCATGTGCTTATGGTGTTGATAAGGCAGAGTGGTCGTCAGTTTTTGGTTGCTCGGATTCTGTAAGGAGGCATCGTTGGGATTTAGGTATATTAGCCCATTTGTTGAAGGTCCATATGGGTCTAATCGAAGTTCGACCGGTCCATTTGCGTGTTGGAATTGATTTGGGGTTTTGCTTTACTTTGTAAGATAACACTTGTACTGACATGTGTTCATGTGGCATTGATGACTCACCCTCCAAGCTCGAGGACAAGCTTTTTCAAAGATGGGGAGAATGATGTATATGGGATATGAAGCGACACGTGGCGCGTGGTTGTGCCTACGGGGACTACTATCTTTTATTTTGCAATTTTAGTTTAGTATTTAATTATAATTTTATTTTATTTTTAGTGTCTAATTAGTTTCCAAGTATGTTTAGGATTAATATGTCATTTTTGGTTATTAGTTTCCTTTTTAGTCATTTTGGGTATTAGCTTCAATAGCAAACTAATCTCTCCTATAAATAGGCTTCTCGTCCCTCATTTGTAATCACCTTTGAATATTGAGAATTGAGAATAGAGAGAGAAAGAAACTCATTTCATTTCTTTAGTTTAGTTGTTGTTGTGTAGTTAATAGTTGTGTAGTGTAAGAATAGTTGTTGTGTAGTTAATAGCTGTGTAGTGTAAGAAACCTCAACGCTTTCGCATTTGAAGATTTACATCAAAATTGGTATTAGAGCGAGGTTTGTTCTTAGTGTTCGTAGAGGTGCATAAAACGGGTCACGAGTGCAGATTCCAACTACGTCAACCCTTCAATCGACAAATTGATAAATTCCATCACCACTAAAAGAGGAGATACCACCTCTTTGAGGTCCCCCAGCCCCTTTTCCACCACCACCATCCTCCACCTCCACCTCCACCTCCACCTCCTACCGCCACACCACCCCCACCATGTCTACATGAATATCCGTCTTCAAATTTTTCCAAACCCTAAACCAAGAAAACCCATCACCCCAAAATTGAAACCCTAACCCTCAAAAAATAAAAGAAAATACATCTAATAAAAGAAATAAAAGGAAATGACAAAATTAAAAGAAAACCTAAAATTACTAAAAGTAACCCCTATTCTTCATTCACATCATTTTCTCTCTCTATAAATCATATTGTCTTGATTTTTAGGTCATTGACGTGTAGTTCACGTCATTTACATGTTTAGTTCTTTGCTATATGGTGATGAATCCTCACTTGTTAGTTTAAATTTTCAAATTCAGTAGTTATTTGATTTATCTAATCTATTATTATCATATTAAACAACCTATTTGGTGGCTTAGAATACTAAATATTTAATCTTATTTAATTTCCCCATTCACTGTAAATGATTGTCAATTGTGTGTTATGCTTAGGTACAAGAATCAAAGAATATCAGTGACATTTCAGGGGGTTGTGGATATCGTCATGTAGCCCCCCATACTGACCCAGATAGTATCGATGGTCATTTTGCATTGTTTTTTCTACTTCTGTATATTTTTTCAAGTTTATCATACTCTAGTATAACTAAAATATATTCTGGATAACTAGGCCTGTTTGAGTAAGCCACCAGTTCTGTGCACCTTGACTTATTAGGAAAATCAACAAAAAATGAATTGAATAAATAGAGATTTATATAAAATGTATGACTAGTAGTAGGACTATTCTTTTTAAACAAAAACTATATCTGTAACTGATACAGGTCCTTATTGGTGTATGCAGAAATATAGTTTTTAATAAGAGTAATCATGGGACTGGGATGACTTGAAACTTATTTTTCCTAAGCATACATATTGATCATCAATTTATTGTTACTTGTCAATGTGATTTATTTATGTAGAGGCTTAGCTCAAAATCAATAATGATATGCTGGGATCATATTGATCACCATTTATTATTACTTGTCAATGTGATTTCTTTCTGCATGCCATAAAGTACCTTCGTTGTTGCATAGTATGAGAAGGGATCTTATCAACTCATCCTGAACTTCATTACTTACCGTTGTAATCAAACCAACTAGCAAATGCTTTGCATCAGAATTTTCTAGTTTCCCTGATAGTGTGGAATTCGAATATAAACTAGCAAGAGCTTCTATTGTACGTTCCTGCACGAGAAACGGTAAGCAGGGTTTAAACTGCTTAACCACTCAATATCCATAGAATATGATGCTCGAGTAGTTTCTTCGTTGCTGTCATATATCATAAGAGCTGAAGCTAAAGCCCCTAATGTGTCACCTACCTGCTTAACCACTCTATTGTACGTTCCTGCACGAGCTAAAGCCCCTAATGTGTCAGCTACCTGTGTGGGTGAACATGATTCAAGGCTTGACCAAGGCTCGAGATGACATACGACAAACCACCAGAAATGTTTGCAAGAGAGCACATTGCATTCTCCTACAAAGCTTGGGAATTATCACTTTGGAGTAGTGATAGTAGCGTGATTGGAAGCATTATGTCTTTCGTGGAGATCTACACATGGCATTATAGTTCAGTTTTTCCCTTTTGTCATTTCATTGTTCAGGTGGTTATTTACTTTTGCATATTATTATTTCAATCTTAGGCATTATGGTTTATTTATTTAATTTCTATCACTTAGAGACATATATGGTTAAGGATTTTTGTTGGAATCATTATGTTGGATTGATGTTGGAATTTCGATGTTATGGTTGAATAAGTTTAATTGATTTATTGTGTTTATTTGTGAATTTGAATTGTGAATTATTTTCAAATGAAATGATTAAACCCATTTATTGATCACTTGCAGTATTTAAATGATGAATTTTTTGTTAGGTTGTGTTCTAATTAAGGTTTTTTAGCCAAAAATTGGGGTGGCAATTTAGTATCAAATCTCTAGGTTTCCCTGGAATGGGGAAATAAAGAGTATAGGTGATTCTCGAATCTTGGAAAATAATAATTATGCATTAATATTTTGGCTAAATAGTTATTTATATTTGATGTTATTAAAGGTAACGATAAGGAAGAATGCATCCCAGAGTGATGGAACCAATTACCCTCTAGCTTATCAAGTTAAGGATACAATTGCTAACATTACCGTAGTCCATGTGAGGGATATAATGATCGATTTTCTCAAGGTTTGACAAAAATACCATGGAAATCAAGGCGACCATTTTGCTAAAAGGAAAAAAAGACTTTCATTACTTATACGGACAATAACTTAGCAAAGATGGAGGTCCACTGGAAGCTAAGGGGTGGATACATAAATCTGAGATGGTTTTTTAGATTATGTAGTTAGTTGAAGTGCAAATAGATGAATTGTCACCCCAATAGTTATAGGGTGAAACTTCATTTAGTGGGTATTTGTGCGTGGTTGTACTAATGTGGTTGTGATGACTTGGACCTTCATCAATGAGATCACGATAGTTTCACCTAACTTAGAGAACCATGTCCATAATAGAGTACATGGGAAGGTTTAATGACCTTTGTAGTTATGAACCACTTCTAATTGATATTGATAAGAAGAAAAATGAGAAATTAATTAATGTCTTAGGAAACTACCTACCCAAGTTTGTTCCTTTTTACAAGGGTGAGCCATTCGGCAAACTAAATTTTGAATAGGAGGAAAATAAATATCAAGAAGATAAGTGTGGATAGGAGAATGTGTGAGAGTATTTTAAGGATGATAAGCCCCAATCATAGTGAAGATTTGGGGGTTAGGGAAGCCAAAAACAACATCCTTATGATTCGAGTCAGAGGGGTTAACAAAGTCACATTACGGAGGACAATATCCACCACGTAACTAGGGTAACTTTATGACCCAAGTTGATCAAGGCCAAAGGTCGGGAGGATAACGAAATTATACCATCAAGGGCAACGTCTACAAGGCCACCAGGGTCAACGTAATCAAGGGAAACAGTGTTATGGAGGCTACCAAGGCTAGTAGGACAAGGATATCAAGAGGGTTGTTATCGTTCCCAAAGACAAAAGGTGGATAGGTGCACCGCAGGATCAACGGGTGTGCTTAAACTTCCACCAACCAAATCATGTAACTAAATTTTTCCCTCGCAACTAGGGAGTTAATGATCCATTAAGATCCGGCCCAGTAGCTCCAATCAAAGTGTTTGTAGTCATCCCTGGGCCAGAGAATATGAAAGGTACAATAATTTGTTTACATTCGAAAGTACGAGAACTATTTTGATTCATATGACGCTCGCTAATTTATTTTATACAATTTTTTGAAAAATAAAATAATATTGTTACTCTTTTGTCCGTGTCTTTATGTATTGAAATGCCCTTCGGGGGATCAGTGACCGTATGTGAGCAGTGTAGGGACTTTGAGATTGAGTTCATAGGAAACATATATTTAGCTAATTTAATAGTGTTGGTATTTGTGGGGTTATTTATTATTCTTTGTATGTATTGGCTTATAAATCACCATGTTGCCTTAGAATGTGATGATAGGAGTATTAATGTTTATTTCCTCATCCTATTAATATATATCAGGATAGTGGAGACTTGGTAATGGCTAGTTTATATTCTTAGTAGATGTGCCAAAGAAGAATATAAGTGATGTTGAGATTGGTAAGGATACTCCTCTTTTCTCTATCTTTTTGACTTGATTTTTCCTCTTACTCTATTCATTAACACATGTCATTCTTTGCAGTTTGTGTCTGATTACACTATCCTGCTGCGTGGCCGCGATGCTCTGTCTAGAAGGAATACTGAGATCAAAGAGTCTCTGAGGTCTTCCAAAGAGGCCTTGAAGTCTTTCGAGAAAGCTTTAACAGAAGACAAAGCTTCATTTGCCCAGGAGAAGGCTGATTGGCGAAGGAGCTGAAAGAGTGGTGGTTACAGGCAAGATGACCACAACAGAGGAGAATAAAGTGCTGGAAGAGGCAAATAAAGTACTGGTTGAGAAGGTGGATGAGCTGGAAAAAGAGGCGTCTACCGCTCAGGATAATGATTACAACGAGGGTTAGGAGGCAGCGTACGAGGATGCTGACTACCAGATCACTTACATCAGTGGAAAAAAAATAAAAAAGGCTTAGATCGAGCCTTGGTTGCCACTAGAGTTGCTTCTGACTCCCCTCTCAATGTCGAGCACCATTCGGGCCCTAATCCCATTATAAATGAGGATGCCCCATTTAGTTGAGCTATCGTGCAGCCTGTTGCCCCTACTGTTGATGCTCCTTCTAGCAACCAGGGAGCGAATAGTGTCCCAGCAAAAGGAGGTGCATCAGGTGCTGGAGTAGGTGAGGTCGCTAATAATCTTGCTTCTAACGAGGGTAAAGATCCATCTTTTTTTGAGTAGGTTGATGTCACTAGCTAGACTTCTAGGACTTCTTTTCCATTTTTGTACTTTTTTTTCTTTTTAGATAACTGATGTAATTTGTATTTGGCCAATGCCACTTTATGATGAACGAAAAAAATCTCACTTTTTCATTCACTGATTCATGTGTTATTTTGTGTTCGTTACTTGTAGTTTCTTGATCTTGATGACTATATTCCTACCAGTTCTTGTCTGGGCCAAATCCTTGGTTCGACCTTAAGTGCCCAAGCTCTTAGAGCTTTCGTTCAAATTTGTAAGTCCCTTAGGGAAAGAAATAAGGATTACAATGATCAGTCCGATGTGATTGCCAAGCTAAAGGACAGACTTGTGTAGATAGAGGAATTTGGGGCTTCTATTCAGGAATAAATGGATGCCTTGAAAGCGAAGCTTTTGAATGCATCCGAGATCAATTAGGTAGGGGAGGTGCTGCATAGAGAGAATGACAATCTAAAAATGGAGGTCGCGTGCCTTTAGGAAAATTCTCCGAGCAACGCTCATCGAACTATCCGAGGTTCCTCATCGTCATTCATACCATGAGCTAGGTTTGATAGTGTCAGTACCCAGAGGGATATTACCGAGCTGAGGGGGGATATTCCGTGAATATACATAATCACTGTCGAACTCTAAAGATACATCAAAAGTCTATGACACCTATTTCGAAAGGGTCCTCGGTAGGTGTGGGCTGACGGTTACGATCAAGGTTGGGATGATGCCCCCATAAAGCTTAAGGAGGCCGAGGAGATGGCCTTTATTAGAGGTGGCTGAGTGCCCTCAGGGAGTTAATGGTTCCCCAAAACTCTCCCCTATGGTAAAGGAATGAGATCACTCCCTAACTTTGGACCCAAATCCTTTTCGAAGGGATGACCGCTGGATACCTATAAATTCTATCCCAAGGCAGCTGCTGGAGTCGTGCCCGAAGGGGGTCATGGAGAGTTTTTCTCCTCATCCTGATGATGGTCAGAGACCTCAAGTAACAGACTATCTTGATCGCCGAACATAACCTTCATAGGTCTCAGTTGATTCTTTACTGTTGTACATGTAATCCCGTAACTCTTTAGTAAAAAATACAATTAAATATTTATGTTTTGGGCATTGTCTGAATAAACATGTGTTGCCTGCTTTCTATTTATTAGTTAGTAAACTCTCATTATTTTGGGCACTTCAGCCGACTAAATATTATTTAGAGTTTAGTTTCAATTGAGCATTCCCCCAGTCCCGTATGCCTTAGCTATATCATTCCGTCCACTTTACCTTTTGGGTCGTGTCGTCACACTACCTTAGGCCTAAGTAGGGTGATGGCGAGAATGCACCTGATTAATGGGAAATCCACCAGGGCAGGATTTTGGAGGCAAGCTATGTTGGCAGCCAACCCGAGTTGGCCATGTTGCCTAAGGATCCCCTGTAGGTTTTTATTTATTATCAGAACAACCTAAGAGGATAATTGTGCTCTTGGACAAAGGCTCGAGGAGGGTTACCTGTTCACCTTGATAATTATGCTTTGGATGTCTTTAGTTAAGATAAACCTAACACTGTATTGCAATCATATGGGTTAAATTACAAGATCCTTTGACTGAAGTAAATTAGTCAACTTACTGTAGTCCAGGAATTCTACTATACTCATAAAAGGAGTGGATCCTGTAACTTAGAAAGGGTGCATATCGAAATATAATTGAGACAACCAATGTATGTGGAATACCAAAGCAAATCAGGTTTCATTAATTAAAATTATAAATGAGGAGCAACATCAGTTTGTAAATAAATATTTTCCTAAACTAATGATGCATAAATACAGAAAGTCTAAAAGTAGAACTTCTTCAGATTGGTCTCATTCCAAGCCCTTTGTATCTCCTTGCCTTTGAGCATTTCCAAGTGATAGGCTCCGTGAAGGTTATCCCTCACTATCTTGAAAGGTTCTTCCCAGTTTGGTCCCAAATTGCCATCGGATGGTTTCACAGCACTGTTAAGGACTTTACTTAGGACGTAGTCCCCAACTTGGACTTTCCTTGGATTAACTTTTTGATTGTACTATTTGGCTAGTTATTGCTGGTAGGATGCCAACATAACTAGAGCCAATTCTTGTCGTTCATCAGCTAAGTCAAGTTCAGTAAGTAATGCTTAATCATTGTGGCCTTAGTCAACCAGTGTGGACCTTATGGTAGGGAGTCCGACTTCTAGCGGAATGACTGCTTCCATTCTATACATGAGTGCAAAGAGAGTTTCCTCTATTGCTTGCCTTGGGTTTGTGCGACTTAGAGGATGTGGGGTAACTCGTTCACCCAATCTCCTTTGGCTTGCTCTAGGTGTTTTTTCAGTCCGTTGATCACTGTCTTATTGGAGGCCTCAACTTGATCATTGCTCTGGGGATATGCTACATATCTGAAATAATGTCTGATCCCATGATCGTTGCAAAAACTTTGGAAGGAACCACTCTTAAACCGGGTCTCTTTGTCAGTAATGATGGTTCTGGGTATGCCAAAGAGGGTAATGATGTTCTTCCATATGTTAACTACTACAAACTCGATCATTTTTGAAATGTTTCTTGCCTTGACTGGAATGACAATCTTCCCCAAAGGAACTGTAATCTTTACAGCGAAGCCGACCAACGAAACAGTGGCTTCCTTGAGGTCATCTATGTTCAGCTTCAACTTTCTGAACAACTCCAGGTACATCACTTCGGATGAGCTACCTTGGTCAACGAGTAATCTATCGACGTCCCATTGGATATCCCGAGTGTGATGACCAACGCATCAAGATGGGGGGTTCTCAACCTAACCACACCTTCACCAGTGAACATAATGTGCTTATTATAATCGACATCCTACAGTCGTCGACGCTTCCCAACCTGAGTTTTGGCTGGGTCGATTTTAAAAGCTTTGATAACTGTAGTAATATTTTAAACCTCCATTTGAGCTACATTTCCTTGAATCTACTTGAGGTCCGATGACCCGTGCATTATCGTAAACTCATGGACGATATCCTCCTCGAGGACATTATCGGGCCTCTGCTCTCCATTCGCTACTACCTTTTCTACCTTAGCTTGGGCCAAATCCTTGAGATGGGATTTGAGGACTTTACAATGCTCAGTTTTGTTGTCACCCTCCTTATGGAACTCACACCGTAGTGCATTATTTCTCTTGAAGGGGTCTCCTCCTATTTTTTTCGGTCACTTAAAAATTGGTTCATCTTTGACCTTGGAAAGAATCTTGTATATTGGCTCCTTGAAGACTTTATTAACGGCCTGAAAGGCCTTAGAGGAGTCATTTTTTTCCATATTCTTGGAGCCATTTTCCCCCCCGTTCTTATTCCTTTTCTTCTGAGGCTTACTCTTCTCCACTCCTTTTCCAGCCTTCGCGTGACCATTATCCCCTGCATTAATATGGGTCACATCCTTAACTTTGGTGTATTTATCTATACGAGCCATCAAGTTATCAATGGATGTAGCCTCCTTCTTAGTTAAGGATTGGTGCAGGAGGTATGAGCTTAGAAAATTAATTTTGAAGGATGCTATGGCGACTTCCTCTGAGAAATACTCAATCTCGTCAAACACTTCCTAATACCTCTTCGTGTATTCTCTGAAGGTTATTTTGTAGCTTATTTTTCATAGTAAGTAGCACATATATCCGCTTTGGGTAGGAACCGCTTGTTATGAAATGAGCTGTGAATAACTTGGCTAAGGATTTGAAAATTCTGATGGACCTGTGGGGTAGATTTTCAAACCACTTCTGGGCCACATCGTTCAAACTAAAAGGAAATATTCGACACATGAGAGCATCATTGTGACTCCATAGAGTAATGGATTGACGATATTATTGGACATGCTCAATGGGATCAGTCTTCCCATTATAAATCTTGAACCTAAGGATTGCAAACTTTTTTAGGGCCTCCTCCTCTTCTATTACTTATGTCATCATTGTGCTGACCAGGACTCCTGTATTGCCGAGCCTGTTGCAACCGTTTTGAACGGTTATCATCTAACCTACTCCTCTCGGTCCTCTTTGAGCCACGCCTAGGGATCTTTCCTCCGCCGTGGGACTTTCTCACCTGAGGGCTAGGAATTCGATCAGGGCATCATCTAGTATTCTAATGGAGCTCTCTTTCCATTCTCTCTAGTCACCTTTTATGGCGAGTATTTTTATCTTTTTGTCGGTTCGTGGCCTCCTCTTGTTCTTGGAGTCTGTCTTCATACGCATATATTAATCTCAAAATTTGTGTGGACCTGGGTAGCCCCTGGCTTTCCTCAGAGATTTGCTTCTCTCGACGGAGCCTAGGGTTTGAATGGAAAATTTTAGACCTTACCCTTGGAGGGATAGGATGTTGTTGAATGTCACTTTCTTGAGGGATGTTGCTGCTAGATGAGACATCGTTGGCTCTTGTTGATGAATGCTTGATACGACGCAAATATTGCGTATTTCACCCGTTAACCTACGCGTTATTAGCCCCCTCGGGTATCTTAATCCCTATATTTATGCTCGTTAACCAGACAACCTCGGATTTCTATGTTAACATGTTTTGCAGGGGTTAATTGAGCTTTTGTAGGTATTTGGATGCTTAGTATGAAGTTCGGACGCTTTCCGGAAATGTTTCGTCGACTTTTGCATCTTCGGGGGCATTTTAGTAATTCCAGCATTCGGGTTTGAATCCCGAGCTCTTCACGGAAGTTGAATCCCTCTGATTTCTCTTCGCGTGGCCGCCGACAGTGCATGATTCTGAGTTGTATCGAAAGAGTTATGGCATTTTTAGGATGGTTTTTACTTCAAATTCACACTCAAGGTCACATTCAAGGGCATTTTAGTCATTTCATATTTTTGTTTTTTGGCCCAATGTCTTGTTGGATGTTGTAGTCCTCTGAGTTATCTTTGCGTAGCCTCCGACCGTGCCTCATTCCGAGCTATAACGAAGAAATGACGGCATTTTCCGTAAAACAGGACAAAGCTGCAGAATTCAGACCTGTAGGTTGCGAATCGATTCGGCCCAAAACCGAATCGATTCGGAATTCTGCAGAATTGCAGATTCGAACTTCCCCTGTGTCCGAATCGATTCGGACCATTTCCGAATAGATTCGGCCCTCCAGATTTTTGGTTTTCTTCCCTTTTATTACAAGTTTGCCATAGGATATTTGATATATAACACTTTCTCTTCATTTTGAAGGGGGATATGAACGATTTTAGGTTAGTTTTAGTTAGGGTTTTGGTTTGGAGAGATCATTTTCTCTTCCTCTTGGATTGACAACCCTTGTGGTTTTGTAATATTGATCTTTTCTCTTCCATTTCCATTAATATAGCTTGTTTTCATTCTTTCCTTGCTTTCTAGATAGATTTACATGCTTTCATAATTAGGTTTACATGCTTTATTTATTGCTTTTATAGTTTACTTAGTTTATTAATGCTTAGTCCGTAGATAACGGGTTGGGATTGCGTTTCCGCCATTAATGGGCGTTGAGCTCCGAAAGTTAGGTTTTGTGTAAAATTGCGTTTAATTGAAACCGCGTGTATTAAAGTTGGATTGTTATGCGTTTAACTTTATTTGTCACGCAACTTTAGTGTTTATAGCGATAATCCGAATTTAATCCGCGTGTGACCATTTTCAGTTAAATGTTTAATCTCCCAACTTTGGGTTAAATTCTTTTTTGTGTGATGTTTATGCTTAATTGTAAATGCTCGATTAAATGTTTTCGAACCGTAATTCTAATTAGTAGTTTTTTAGCCCGTGTGGTGGAATGCAATCCCGATCCTCGCTTTACTTTATTTTAGCGTAACTTCTCTTTTATTTAGTCACCATAAACACCATATCACCTTTTCTTATTTCTTTTACACCCTTTTATTTTCAGAAGTTTTAAAACAATTAAAGTCTAAAATTTAATCACTCCCTGTGGATTTCTTACGATACCCGACTTACCGCTGTGCTTGCTTGTCAAGTGTAGTTGTAGCCTAGGTTTTCTTTGTATCGCGGCGGCGAAACACACGACGACTGTGTCCTCACACGAACACACTTTTTCAGCCCGATCAATGCTTTTATAGGTCTAGTTCCCACAGACGGTGCCAATTGTGGTGACAAAATCACAACATAAATACTAAGAGAAAATAATCACTAGAAAGCTAAGAACAACATGCAATCACAATCACAATCACAATCACAATCACAATCACAATCACAACACAAGAATATACATGGTTTGGAAAATTGCCTACGTCCACGGAGAGGTCTACTATTTTTATTGAGTATCTCTCAAGAAGGTCTTTATTACATGCCCCTATGCCTTGGACCAGGGGTTACCATATACTGCGATCATTGAAGGTGGTTGTAACTAACACGATAAACCCTAAATCCCTTAAATATCTCTCCGAGATACTTGGGGATAGACTCTGTCTTATCTCAAGTTTGATTTATAATCAAAGCTCATAATTTGGTCTGGACACTTAATTATCCCTTATGGGCTTGGCCGGCTACTCTTATGGGCTACTCGAAAATAGGTACCCACGACTATTGTAAAGTTCAAAATGGATAATGTTCCCTCCTTATTTTGTTCTTCCAACTGTTGTAAAATATATTAATTTTTATTGATCAATGTAAGGAATCTTTTGATACGAATGTATGTTTGTGGTTTCCCTTTGATTAAACAAATTGTATCATTTATTTATGTTTTGGACTGGTATAATTGTGGGATTTAACCATTTTTAATTGATTATAGCTTAATAATGACTTTCAGCCAATTCGAACTTAGAACCAAACATGGCACATTAATTTAAGGCTTTATGAACCCTTAAATTGTTAGAAATAATGTTCATTTACATACATGCATTTTGATTGGCGGTGAGCCCACCAAATGTCATAGCATGCATAATACCATCCAAATGATGACTTTTACTTATCAAAATTGATAATCAACTAAGATATGGACAACTTTTGTGTAAGAACAATTTTTCTAGGATTGTTCATAGCATAGCATTAGGCTAGTTTGGCGTATACCATTAGAAGTCGTCACGTAATGTCAAGACAAACCAAACGCAATCATCTCCAAGTTTGAAGACTTCCATACATCCCAAAAGGTACAAAACGATATAGAGTTTGAATTAACTCATAGAATTATACTTGGGAGGTTTATTTTTTTTATCAAAAAGACTAATAGGGTTTTGACTTTTCGAAAATAATTTTTTCTAAAGACCTGTAGGCAGAGTTTTAAAAACATATTTTTTTCGGAGCAAGTCGTTCGAGCGATAAGAGCAAGTCGTTCAAGCGAAAAGAGAAAGTCGTTCAATTGACATTGTTGTTTCGTTCGAATGAGATGTGATGTCGTTCGAATGACCCCTATGCCTTGAATTTTTTATTCTTATAAATACCTGTTCGTGGATCACTTTTTCTCAAGACTTTTGACGAAAACGTAGTGCCAAATTATGGGCAAAAGTTCTTCAAGTTTTGTGTGTTAAAACTCCCTTTTAATTCAATACAAAGCATCCTTGCATATTGTTCTTGTGAATTAGTTTAGAACCCTAGATTGGTTTGTATCTATTTACATACACCTTGTTGTCAATTTTATAAAATACCGCAAGTGCACGGGCTATTATAGAATAGCGAGTGCAAGCAAGGGTCTAACCCTGAGAGATTTGTCAATTTTTCATTCAAATTAATTGTGACTATCTAACTAGACTAAATGGGATAGAGAATGATTATGAACTACACTAAATAAAAGAAACTACGATAAATGAAGGTAACACAAGATATTTGTAAACAATTAGGAAATAATTATGATTCGGGGTCCATTTATCACACAACTAATATTGGAGACTAATTTAATGTTGCCATTACCTTTTTATAACTCAAATTAAACCGACTCTCGCCGCGTTTAATTCGAAAAATCTGACGGTTATGATCAAAATATTTTTAACGTCTCTAATAGACGGTTAAAATCCCTATTCCCTTAGAAAATTCAAGTTTTAAAATTCGCAAATGTATTTAAGCATGTACTATCAAAACAATCAAAGTGCAAGCATAATCCATCAAAAATTTTTATTTTGAGATCTCAAAACTTGATTTGACAAAACAATCTAGAAGGTTCTAAAACACACTGTCATGTCGCTTTAAAATGAATACCGAATCTTTAATAACAATTAAAACAAGTAGGGAATAAACAACGATAAAATTAACGTGACAATATTAGCTAACTATGATAAACTTCACCCTACTCCATATATAAGAATCAAGATACCATAATGAAAGAGAAATTGCAAGAATGAGTAGAGATCTTCATTAATAAAGTGCAGGGTGAAGTTTCGTTTATTAATAAAGATTTCCTAACCCAAACGGTTTAATCCTCTAAAAAAATGATAAAAACTTGGCCCTCAAATTGATGACAATCACTCAGAGTTGCTCCCTGAAATCCTCCACAAAATTCCTCTCTAATTGTCTACAAAATTATGAGCCCAAGGGTCCTTTTTATAGGACAAGTGGTGAGGTATTTGAGTTGTGGTGGGACTCTTTCTGATTGGACGAAAGGTGTTGGTATCTATCTCTCCACCTCTTTAATCTTTGGATCGTGATCAGGGACGAAATTTCCCCCCACTCGAAAACTATTATATTTTCTTGTTGAACACGCATGCCGAGTTTCGTCCAAATCGAAGAATTTTGACTTTTTTACGATTTCACAAGTGTAAAAACAGCTATTTTTCGAACGACCGTAAAAATTACTTTTTCACGCCTTTTTTGAATTGATCATCAATTTGCACGAAATTCCATCATTACCTGCACAAATTTCACTAGGCAACTTTTTTCGCAAATTAGCACAAGAATATTATAAAGTTATCGAAGTGCCCATTTTTTATTTAAAATTGCCATTTTCAATATGAATTCAATCATTTTCGCATTTTTTCCTATTCTTAATAAAATAGTCCTAAGAAATTATTAAATACACTAAAATGGGACTAACAAAGTATAAATTTGGGTATAAAATATACAAAATAATGCACTCATCACACCTTATGGAGAGGCACTCCATGGCTGATTGGTGATACATGTGGGGATTCATTGCTGACATAGACTGAGGCAGGGCTGAATTGGGACTACGTGTTCTTGCTGCGGTTAATCCATTGCAGATTTAATTGTGTAAGTTGTAAGTTGTGATTTACTGTTCATCGTGAAATAAATGGTTTTACCAGAAAGAGATTTTTTCCTGAATCTTGGGCTTCTCATATTTGCGTGTTTGATTTATTTTTTTTATCATCATAGATGTATGTTTATGATTAAACAAGATAAAATCAATTGAATAGTCGTTTCAGCATAATTAATTGGTGTTGCAATATTTGTGTGTGAGATAACAAGTTTTGTCAATAAAATTCGAATATTAATTTAATTGGACTTATGTCAACTTTTAGTTGAAATCACCCTGCCGAAAGTTTCACCACTCTATAAATTGGCATCAGAGCGTGTTGCACTATTTTATTGTGTAGATCCCATTTTAGTGCGTTTTGGATGATTATGTTTTGTGCTTATTTTATCTCGTGATGGATTCTCCTAGATTTGACGATTTATATAGTTTGAATTTGACGTTTGTTAAAAGAATTAAGTTTTTGGAAAAAAAATCTTGTTTTAAATATGCTATGGAGCTTTTGCAAATGGTTCAAAATCAAAGAGATTTTTATCATGAGAAACTTATGGACATGGATCGTGATTTTAAAAATTTAGAACTGTTCAAGAAAGAGAGTGGTGATAGAGTCCTATTTTTGGAAAAAGAATTGGAAGACTTTAAAAATTCTAGGGTTTGTGTTTGTGCCAAAGAGGACAAAATTATTTTTATTGGTTTTGTGGCATGTGAAGAGACTCTTAGGGATAAGTGTGCTTATTTTAAGAGTGAGCGTGATAACCTTCTAGGAGTAATTGAAAATTTAGAGAAGGAATCCCTAATTTTGAAAGAGTTATTAAATTCTTTACTGGAGTATAAAATTTTGATGTTAAAAAAAGATTCGCCACACTCGAGTAATGTTAGTAGTAATGGTATTGGCACACATGTTTTTAATGCTTCCGTTGCTAAATACAAGACCATTATTTGTTTTAGAGGGTAGAAAAATTCCAAGGACATTAGAAAAGATCACACTTTAGGTAATATTCCTTCCGTTTACACATGTTCACACTGTGGTAGGAAATGTCACCTTAGGAGATTTTGTTTTGACCTTGGAAAAGGTTATACGATGTCAAAGTCTAGTGTTTTGTTGGTTCCCCAAACCCCGTATCGTCGTTTCACATCTGTTTGGGTTAGGAAATCTCTTTTAGAGACGCTAGATTTAGATGTGTTGATTCTCACATGCTTGACCATGATGTGCCACTTGATATTTCATATCGTTGATTGCTTGCATGATTTTTTTCATACACTAGTTGTAGTTTCATGATGTATTTTTACTAAGTTTTTTGACATGTACTTTTTGTATTCAATTTTTGGGTTTGAAAATTTTTGGAAAAATACAAAAAGATTTCTGGTTTATATATTTTTTGAAAAATACAAAAAGATTTTATTTTTTTGAAAATATTTTGAAAAATCAAAAAGATGTTCGATTGTTGTGTATTTTAGTTTTACACACTTGGTGTGGCATATTGGTGTGTTTGGATCCAATTCACTACGCAATTTTCATGTGGCTAGGACATTTGGTATGAGTTTAAATGCTTAAATTGATCTTAACCATGTTTATGGAGTTGTTTCGACATTGATTTTCTTTAAGGAATCGACGATTTTGATGCCTACACACACATGCACGAGCTTATTGAATTTTGACTTCATGATATATATTTGAGTTTGATGAGATGTTCTCCTATAAATCTTGTCATTTACATGTTTATTTGACTATGGAGGATTTGTGCATGTAATAACCATTGCCGTGAGAATTTATTTCATATTGAAAAATGACAAGTGTGCACGGGAAAGGGCTGCGAGAGTGTAAAATTGACTCGTCGTGAAAGCCACCATTTAAAAGAGCCCGAGAAAAAAATTAAGGCAATAAAAAAATTATATGCAAAAAATGGGCCAATTTGTTTAGTTTGATATATTCATTCAAAATAAAAGAAAAGTATTATTTTGAGGGTGTTTGGATGGAAATATCAACGGGTTTGTACAATGACAATGTATCCTAGTAAAGATTTTTATCATGACGCCATTAATTTGGAGAATCAATAAAATTCTAGCCTTTTGTGCATTGTTCTTGTTTTGTTCATTAAGTTCAACTTTATTTGTCAGTTGAGGCCAGGGCTGTAAATCAGGCTGGGTGAACCGAACTTGGGGTTGCTCAGGCTCGGCCCGAACTCATTTACCCATGCTTAAGCCCGAGCTCGGCCCAAATTATTTTTTCCCACCTAGGCCCAAACTCGGCTCATAAAATATTACGGTCTTCGGGTCCGATTTCAATTTTTTTTGTTAAAAAAGTTTGAATTAATTTTTCTTTTTTGTATTTCCATCATGGACAAAATTACACATTAAAATCTAATTGATATTTCATGAAATAAAATATATAATTATGAAATATATTAGATTAAAACAAGGGAAATAAGAGTGAATACCTATAAATTCCTATTAAATTTAATACATTTAGCAAAATTTGATCACTAACAAAAGCCTATTTTGACTTGAGCAATTATTAAATCAACTACCCATAATGAGATTAACAATAAAATCACAAAATTGAAAATCACATGTAATCTAATGTATTATGACAAATGAGTTTTTTTTTTAAAATAGTAGTAAATGAAATAAATGAACGAAACCTAATTAAACAATGTTAACATATTTATGTTATATTATATAAATTATTTATTTATTTATTTATAAATATGAAGTTCGGGCTTTGGGTCCAATTCGGGCTTGGCAAAGTTTGGATCAAGCTCGTCCCGAAATACATTCGGGCTTGAAATTTTGGTTCAGGCTCGGCTTGACTCGTCTCAAACTCAAATAAATCTCGGCTAGAAAATAGCAAGCCGAATGGGCGGGCTTCGGGCCTCGGATGCTTAATTTACAGGCCTACTTGAGGCTAAAGTTTAGTTTGATAAAATTTTGCGGTTAATTAGAACTTTTTGAACATATTTGAGTGTTTGGGTTATAACTCATTCATGTTTAGTTCACACCCATTCATTTCATTCCACACATTTGGACACATCGATACTATGCTAGTGTGTACGACTTATGTATTTTGTGTCGTGTGTTGTGGTTGTTTATACCTATATATGTGTGCCTGATTTGGTTTGGTATATTTTGCATATATTATATATGGTATTGTATGATATTTTTGTAAGTTTTATTTTTTTTAAAAATTGAAAATTTCAAAAGTAGTTGGTATGGTTTCTAGTCGTGATGCCTTGTACTTAATTCTTATTGTTTTACTTCTTTTTCAATTTGTCTATTTCGATAAAAACAAAGGGGGAGAGAGAATTAAAATGGAGTTTTTAAAAGAGTTTGATTTATGAGGGAGTTTAGAGTTTGTATTCTGGGGAAGACTTAATTTGATGTGATATGATTATTGTCTATCTCATTAATACTTCTTTCATGGGTATTTTGATTTATGTTTATCTCATATCAAGGCATCACGAAGGTATATGGTTGTTGCCTCATTTGTGTAGATACCTAATTACAGAATGCTCAAATACACGGATGAAGACAAGTTTGGAAAAAGGAAAGATAAGTTTTTGAAGACGAAGAAACTTATGCCATTCCATTTTTCTAGGGTTGGGAAGGGTATTAGTATCTTTTTATTTGTAATAGGAGATTTTGATTTTGATTTTAATTTGGTGGTCAGACATTTTTTTTGTTTTGTACCGGCATAGCCAAAGGGGGATATTTGTAAGAAAAATTTTTCTAGGATTGTTCATAACATAGCATTAGGCTAGTTTGGCATATGTCGTTACAAGTCATCATGCAATGTCAAGACAAACCGAACGCAATCATCTCCAAGTTTGAAGACTTCCCGGCATCCCAAAAGGTATAAAACTATTTAGAGTTTGAATTAATTCATAGAATTATATTTGGGATGTTTATTTTTTTATCAAGAAGCCGAACAAGGTTTTGACTTTTTGAAATAATTTTTTCTAACACCTGTAGGCGGAGTTTTAAAAATATTTTTTTCGGAGCAAGTCGTTCGAGCGACAGGAGTAAGTCGTTGAAGCGACAGAAGAAAGTTGTTCAAATGACATTGCTGTTTCGTTTGAACGAGATGCGATGTCATTCGAATGACCCCGCCGCCTTAAGAATTTTTTATTCTGAAAAATACCTGTTTGTGGATATTTTTTTCTCAAGACTTCTGATGAAAACGTAGTGCTCTGGGCAAGAGTTCTTCAAGTTTTTTGTGTCAAAACACCCTTTTAATTCACAACAAAGCATCCTTGAATATTGTTACTGTGAATTAGTTTAGACCCCTAGATTGGTTTGTATCTATTTACATACACCTTGTGGAGAGACACTCCATGGCTGACTGGTGATACTTGCGGGGATTCATTGCTGACATAGGCTGAGGCTGGGATGAATTGGGATTGCGTGTTCTTGTGGATTTCTTGTGGTTAATCCACTGCAAATTTAATTATGTAAGTTGTAAGTTGTGGTTTACTGTTCATAGTGAAATAAAAGGTTTTACCTGAATTTTTTTTCCTGAATCTTGGCCTTCTCATATTTGCCTATTTGATTTATCTATTTTATCATCATAGATGTATGTTTAGGATTAAGTAATATAAAATCAATTGAATAATCATTTCAGCATAATTAATTGGTGTTATAATATTTGTGTGTGAGATAACAAGTGCTGTTAATAAAATTGGAATATTAATTTAATTAGAGTTGTGTCAACTTTTAGTTGAAATCACCCTGCCGAGAGTTTCACCACTCTATAATTTGTCTTATCTTGGGGCTGTGTCCATTGGAGTTTTGTGCTATTTTTGTTATTATTTCACTAAGAACAATTGTGAGAAAATATTAGAACCATATAGCCACCAAAAGTGGTGCATGTCTCTCCACTTCCCTATAACTCCACTTTTCGGAGGGAACTTTTTTGCAAACCACGTGGCACTGCTCACTTGATTCACCTTTTCATTTCAAATGGTAATGACAAGCTATCTAAGATTATTTCTTTTCGCATATCCTTTCCACCATTTACTTTCATCTCTAGTAAACCCTTAACCTTCCAAAATCCTTTCATTTTTTTATAAAACCTTTCACTATTAATGGCATACACTTGCTCTAAGGTTAATGAGTTATTAGCATTTGAAACGACTATTAATTGACTCTACGCCCATGATGGAGTTGTTATTGGAAGCATTTTTTATCCCATCTAATCCAGTGGGATAGGTGTCACTACAACTAGTCCTTACTTCTGCAAACAACTTCTATTTCATGTTTCTTTCATTATCCCAAATTTAGGGAACATAAGCTCTTGGTTCAGTAGTTGTATACTCTTCTCATACTGTCCTCATTTAAGTTTATGTTTTCGAACAAGAAGATGGATCACAACAAGGAATATAAGGATAACTTGACCAAATGGGTGCTGAGGATGATTGCCCTCAAAATCGATGATTCGGAAGGGTATGGAATTATTATTGTATCAAGCTCTGTAAGGAGAACACATATTTTAACCAATTTTCCATTTCTAGTGGCATATGCTTTTGGAACTTTGATATTAACGGCCTTGGGTTCAAGTTTGGGATGGCAAGTCCAACACTCTTGGATGTATGACAACCTACTGGGTGTAAGTTTGTGGGGGATGACATTCACCCATTCATGTCAAAGGTTAACCATCCCTATTCATTACTTAAAACTAACCAAAAGATGGTTTATACTATCTTTGTGTATTCTCACATGAAGGGTAGCTCACAAGTCAACCAAATAGAGTATTTTTTATTTTTTTATTTTAGTTTTCAATATATGAATTTTGTTTTAAGTCCCAAATAGTAATGCTAGAGTATTCCTTCTTATTAGCTAAACTAATAGAGGGTAAGGAGGTGGCATTATCTATTTATGTTTTGGGATCCTTTTATAGGTCCTTATTTTAGATGGTTTTGGACCCATTTAATGTCAATTAATATGGTACATTATGGATGTTGGAAATGTGGCCTTATGCCTACTTCCCATAAATTGTTCATATCATAATTGAGTCCAAATTCATCCATTGACGTTTCTTTCACTCTAAACCCTCAAAAAAGGGCTTCGAAGTGCTAGTTACCATGTTAGTAGTCTACCGATTGATAGGGTAAATGCTTTTTTCTTGCCTTTACTAAAACCCCTCAGCTCATTATTTTGGTTGGCTTTTGCTTTGTGAATTCCTTGTTCAGCAGAGCATACTGACCTTTATTGGGGGAATTTCTTGATTACAAGGGACATGTACTATAGAACTTCACCTTCTCCATACCCAAATTCTAATTCCAATGGGGAAATATACTTGCCTACCCAATTTTTTATGTTATTTGGGCTCTATCAATCTATTCATGTTCCTACTAGGAGATAATACAATCACGATGTGTTTGTGAGAACATCTCAAGTTTCAAAGGCAATAATCATATGTGGTCTAGCTGAGTATTATAGGATTCAAGACAATTTTTCCATGGCATGAATGATTTTCCATGCAGGAATGATCCCATTTTTTTAGGATTGGTTGTCCAAGTATATGAAGATATTTTTGAAGCCTCTACCACTAGTGAAATAATATTTGAAGCCTTTATGTTTGAGTAAGGCTTTGATTGTTTCTTTAAGTTTTCATTATTTATTGAATGGCTTAACTCATCCATTCCAATTCTTGCAGAAGATCCCAATTATGAGTATTATGAATCTAGTAATAAGAGGATATATACTTCAAAAGTTGTGGTAGCTCTGCTAGAGGGTAAAGAAGAAGATGGAGCAAAGAAGAAAGTTTTTATTCTCAGTTAAAGAAGGAAAAATCCTCCTCAGACAACCCAATGAGTACTTCCTAAAGTATATATAAGCCTCCTTCAGCCTCTATGTTTGTTATTCCAACATGAAAATGTATGAATATTAAGGCAATGAGGTTTATTTCCTTATTTATGTTGGTAGATGAGCCAATATTCTACTCTTATGAGTTTGTCAAAGTCTTTTAGTATCATGTCCCTCATATTAATTTTGAACTGCTTTTTTCTTTAATTATAGACTATGTTTAAGACTTGTTGGGTGAGGATGTCTCTAATCCCCCTACCCCATAGGGTTTCAAAACATCACCTCTATCATCTCGAATTAATGATCCTTTTCTTTAGACATTTGAATCCAATTGTGAATGAAGAAGATGATTCTAAGGTAGTAGATCCTTCCATGCCTTTACTATTGAACTAAGGTGAAACAGTTAAGATTTCAGATTTTAAATATAAAAATCATCTGGACCATCCTTCTCTAATTGTCAATGAGTCAACTACCTTTATTATTTCCTTATTCCTGAGGTTATTACCACCTTACACACTTATCCTCATAATTAGTAATCCCCTACAGTTGAAGTGCATCCCACAATAAGAAAACTTCCTTGCGTGCTTACTGCTAACGAGGTTTTTCCTTTTCATGGGTAATTGAAAGAAATTATGTCCAAAGCCCATTTGTAAGACTTTGAAATAGTGAACATTAGCATGGAAGTATATTTGGAAAGTGTCATCCAAGATAAGCCCACTCCTCTTTCCTGAAAGCTAGAGACATTTATATTCTTGGTGTTACTTCGAAGTTTTGTTAGACTGACATTTGAATAATTAGTTAATTTTACTTTTGAGTGTTGATTGAAAGCATATTAGGCTTTCATTTATCGCATGCTAAGCTTATAAGGGTATGATGTGAATGCATTAATTACTGTGATTAATTCACTTTCATACTAAGTCTCTATAATGGCTTAGGCAGAGGATAAAGAAAACCATTTATATGCAGACAAACTTCATTCCCAGAGCCAAAAAAGATGAAGCTTCCAAAGATTTGCAAGACATGATAATCATTCGAAGTAAGAAGGCTACTATTTTGGCTGAGAAGGAAGAGTTGTAGAGGCAGTTGGTCGAGGTCAATATAACTTTGAATGTTGGCTTTGAGGAAAAGGCATATTGTCAACTTGGAATTGGCCTAATTATTGGGGTGATGCATGTATCCACTAATGAAGTTACTCAGTTTGAAGAAAGAGGAGCACAATTCAATCGAAGTTATTATGAATTTTTTTGCGAAGTCTTTAGATCTCTTATATTTAATCACTTCAATTGAGTTGTAATTTCTCCAATATCTTAATGAAATTATACCTTTTTCCTATTGCCTTTCTTCCCAAATGATTGGATAATAAGGCTTTAAAAATCTAGCATTAGTTTTTCTTATGTTGACATAACCATTAATGTTATCAAATGGTAAGACCATCCTTTAAATACTTTATGAATTTGGAATGGCCCTTCCCATTTTGAGTATCAGTTTTTAAAGGTAAGATGATTTGAACCCATAGGTAGATCAAATTTTCAAACTCAATCCCCCTCATTAAAGGATCTCTTTGTTACTTTCTTATTGCAGATGTTGATAATTTTCTTCTTTTTGATCAAGATGTCTTTTAGAGTCTTTCTATAACACCCTAACCCCATTAGGATATAATTAACTTAATAGTTCACAAACCACACTTATTATTTATTTATTTAGTAATACACATTAAAACCACTTCAAGGTTAAAATGCGGAATACTAAAAATCCAATCGTTTTGAGGAAACATAATTTATACAAAACTCCGATACCATTTATCTTAATTACAACTAGTACAATGTATAAAATAAAACTGAAGAGACCCTACTATTATTCACTCAACCTCCTAGACCTAGCAATGGCAGCTTCAAAACCTGAAAATGTAAACATATAAAACCACGAGTTTAAAAACTTAGTGAATGTACTACATCTCTATATTGTAAAAGTACTATATTAACATCGCAACATATCAATATATATATCCATATCTATGACAAATTAGTCCATATACATATTCGGAGTTAATAAACCCCACATCTACTGCCCGTAAGCGATAATCATATCCATAGGTTTTAATAACCTAACATCTCCTGAATTGCTTAGCAACTCAACATATCTTGGCTCTTATAAAGTCATAACATCTCAACATCTCTTGACTTTTAATAAGCCAAAACATCTCAACATCTCATGACTTTTAATAAGCCATATCACCTCAATATATAATACATACACATCATATCCATAATCAACTCAGTAAGTACACTCACATTGGGTTATCAACTAGGTATTCACGTTTCCCTCGGGTGGAGATGAACTGGGTTGATTTGACCTTACACCTGTTAATCCAACTAAATCAGTATTGAATATCAATCATAAGTATTATCTTAATATATCTATGTAACTTTCAATGACTATACAACAACAATATAATTCTACTCAAGTCACATTCCATGAAACACGTGTAACGACAAAACCATGGTATATATGTTGATAAAGTTATGGACATTCAACCATAGGAAATACCTCATAAGGAATTTATAACTAAACCCAAGTAAACATAAACATAAACATATACTTCTCAATGTATATACACATAAAACATGTACTCAAAATACCATTGGGAATGAGCAGATAAAAGCATTCTTTGATGGGCTATCCAGTATGGTCTCAAATTATTGTCTTCCATACATAACCATACCATATTCTTAAATTGTACACATACAGGTGTCGAAACTTATCAATATGAAAACATATCTTAATATAATTTCCATTACAAGTGACGGTGTAATTTTTCAAGCTTCATAGAGCAAGTTATGACTATTTCTTTACGACACAAGAAGTCTTCCCTACAAGCTCCTCTATTGTTCCTTCAACTTCCAAGAATTTTCGTAATTTTTTTCTAGCATAAATTTCCATGATTTTCAACCCATTTTCATTAAACATACGGAATAGAACATAATTAAAGTTTCATAATTTTTTGACTTCATTTGCTATCTCAAAAGTTGACCAAACTCAGGGCATACCGAAATTAAATATACAAAGAGTAACTATATACCAACTTGCAACCATCACTAAGGCCTAACGACAAGGAGTTAAATTCTAATTCTCGGATATGATATGAATATATGAGTCTAACTTCATATGCAATTGTAAATTCTCAATTCCAATAATCACACAAAGATATATGCAAGTTTGAATACAAGGGTTTTCAATACAAAGCAATATGACCTTTAAACACCACTTATCTCACATAGGAACCAATACATATTATCACAAAGGATGATAGAACTTTTTATCAATAATTAAAGATTTATATACTTTGAAATAAGTATAATACAAGATTAAAACAATATTAACTCATAATTTTACCTTGGAAACACTTTAAGGATTTTCTTGAAATTTTCTTAGCTTTTCTTGAAATCTTTTCTTCCTTAAACTTCCACTTTCTCTTTCCTCAAGCAAAAACTCTCCAAAACTTAACCTATGGTTTTATTCGTTGAATAAATAGCTTAGAAGAAGATTTTTAAGTCGGCCAAGGCTTCCTCCCAAGCCATCCAATCAAATTAAAACATTTGGTTTACTAAAAGATAATTTACCACTTAAATGGGAATGGACAGATTTGCCCCTTGTTCGTAAATTCAACCTAACTTCTTTCTCGGATATCCGTTTCATGCACCGTTTGTTGTGTTACAACCGTAAATGACCTGTGTACAACTATCTAGTTTTGCCTCAAGTCAATTGTTATGTTATAATGGTCAAAACTAGTCTTAAACATGGACATATCTATCGAAAATAACAAAAGTTTGTGTTCGTACATTACTCGACATTTCACGATTTATGAAAGTAGGATTAGACTAAACATAATCACTTAGCATTAGATATACTAACAACACATTATTTAAATCACATAAGATAATCATGATTTAAATATAATTTATCATAATTATATCCGAGTTGTGACAACTTCCCCCCTTAGAAAATTTCGTCCCCGAAATTTAATATAAAGGTCACTTACCAAACAAATAGGGATACTGTTTCTTCATGCTATCCTCCATTTCTCAAGTTGCTTCTTTAATTCCATGGCTCATACACATAACTTTAACAAGGGAATAACTTTATTTCTCAATACTTTTTCCTTATGATCAATAATTTCCATTGGTTCCTCGATGTACGACAAGTCTTCCTTCAGTTCAATAAGTTGTGTTTTCAATTGATGAGATGGATCTGCCAAATACTTACGAAGCATCGATACATGAAACACATCATGTAAATGGGATAAATTTGTAGGTAAAGCTAATCTATATGCCAGGGTCCCAATTCTTTCTAGCACTTCATATGGTTCAATGTATTTTGGACTTAGTTTCCCCTTTTTGCCAAATCTCATGACGCCTTTCCATGGTGAAATACATAGGAATACAAAATCTCCCTTCTGAAATTCCAATGGACACTTCCTTTTATCTGCATAAAATTTATGCCTGCTTTGCGCTATCATTATCCATTCCCGAATCATTTTAATCTTTTCTGTTGTCATATCTATCAATTCAGGACCCAAAAGTTTCCTTTCACCTACTTCATCCCAACACAAAGGCGTTCTACATCTCCTCCCATATAAAGCTTCATACGGATCCATACCAATGGTGGACTGATAACTATTATTATATGAGAATTCCATCAATGGCAATTGATCATCCCAACTACCCTTGAAGTTAAATACATAAGCTTGTAACATGCCTTCTAATATTTGAATCGTCCTTTGAGATTGCCCATTGGGTTGTGGATGAAATGCAGTGCTGAACTTAAAAATTATGCCCATGGCATTCTGTAAACAAGGCCAAAAATTAAAAGTGAATGTTGGATCTCTATCTGATATAATTAACACCGATGCCTTATGTAAACTGATAATCTCATCAACGTACATACGTACATACTTGTCAACAGTTTAGGTGGTCTTAACTGGAAGAAAATGGGCTGACTTTGTCAATCCCAATCACCCAAATAGAATCATTCCCATTTGGTGAATGTGGTAATCCGGTAACAAAATCCATCGTTATATGCTCCCACTTCCATTCCAGAATAGGCAATGACTGCAATAATCCTGTCGACTTCTGAGGCTCCGCTTTCACTTGCTGACATACTAAACATTTAGCTACAAATTCTATAATCTCGCATTTCATATTTTTCCACCAGTAATACTCTTTCAAATCTCTGTACGTTTTGGTACCTCTCGAATGCATAGAGTAAATAGAACTATGTGCCTATTCTAATATATCCTTCTTTATGGGTGGATCATTCAGTACACAAATCCTATTTTTATAACACAATGATTCATCATTCTTAATCTCAAAGTCACTCTCTTTACCATCCAGGACATCTCGTTTCTTATTCTGAAGGAATGGATCACTGACCTGCAAATTTTTGATGCATTTTGCAAATAAAGGTCTCAATGTGACATGTGCTAATAATCATCCCCTTTTTGAAAAACTTAATTCAATATCCATCGATGCCAAGTTAAGTATATTTCCCACACGTGCACACTGTATGAAACCTAGAATCCCCGATGATTTTCGACTCAAAGCATCTGCTACTACATTGGCCTTACCAAGATTATGATGAATAGTATAGTCATAGTCTTTAATCAGCTCTATCCAATGACTCTGTCTCAAATTAAACTCTCTCTGTGTAAATAAATACTTCAAATTTTGATGGTCAGTGAAAATTTCACACGTCTTTCCGTATAAATGATGTCTGCATAATTTTAAGGCAAAAATAATAGCCTCAAGTTCTAAATCGTGTGTAGGATAATTATGTTCATGCATCTTTAACTATCTAGATGCATAAGAAATTACATTTCCATGTTGCATGAAAACACAACCCAGACCCTGATGTGAAGCATCAGTATAAATGACAAAACCTTCTCCACTGGATGAAAAAGTGAGAACTGGAGCTGATACTAGTCTAGTTTTCAACTTTTCAAAGCTGTGCTAACATTCATCACTCCACATAAATTTCACTTCCTTACGGGTTAATTTAGTCAACGGTAAGGCTATAGATGAAAACCCCTTTATGAATTTTCTATAATATCCAGCCAATCCTTGGAAACTCCTTATCTCCGTTACATTTCTTGGTCTTTCCCATTGCATAATTGCCTCTACCTTCTTAGGGTCAACATAAATTCCATCTCCCGAAACAACATGCCCCAAAAATACTACCTGATTCAACCAAAACTCACATTTGCTAAACCTAGCAAATAATTGACTATCTCTCAAAACTTATAATACAACTCTTATATGCTTCTCATGTTCCTCTTGGCTAAGTGAGTATATCAAAACATCATCATTAAAGACAATCACAAATGAATCTATGAAAGGATGAAATACCCGATTTATTAAATCCATAAACAATGCAGGAGCACTTGTTAACCCAAATGGCATTGCCAAAAATTCATAATGACCATAGCCAGAATGAAAAGTTGTCTTAGAAATCTTATAATCTCTCACCCTTAATTGATGATAACCCGATCTCAAATTAATTTTTGAAAAAACTTTAGCACATTGTAATTGATCAAACAAATCATCAATACGAGGCAATGGATATATATTTCGAATAGTTACCTTGTTCAACTGCCGATAATCAATGCAAAGTCGCATGGTGCCATATTTCTTTTTCACAAATAATACCGTAGCACCCCATGGTGATACACTGGGTCGAATAAAACCTCTGTCTAGAAAATCTTACATTTGAACCTTTAACTCCTTTAGTTCCACATGTACCATTCTATACGGAGAAATAGAAATTGGAGTTGTACCAGGCACTAAAGCGATAGTAAACTCTACCTCTCTGCTAGGTGGAAATCCTGGTAATTCATTTGGGAACACATATGAAAAATTCTTAACTACTGGGATATCTTCTAATTTTTGCAATTCCCTATTTTTATCCACAATATATGCTAAAAAGCCTTGACAACCCTTATTTAACAATTTCCTCGCCCGGGAGGAAATAAGACAGTTTGGAACCATATTTCTTTACCCAGTAAATTTGAATTCATCCTCCCCCAGCATATTAAATGTAAACTCCTTACAAAAGCAATCAATCGATGCATGGTAGGAATATAACCAGTCCATACCCAAGATAATATCAAAATCTCGAATATCTAGTGGAATTAAATGAATGGTCAACTCCCTCTCCCCCACATACATTACACAATTTTTATACACAAGCTCCACTAACATAACATCCTCCATAGGTGTAGAAATATATAAACCACAATCTAGATAAGAACATGGTCTACCCAAATGCATGGTAAATGACAGTGCTACAAATGAATGAGTAGAATCTGGATCAATAAGCACGTAAGCATGTTTGTTCATGACAGAAATGTACCTGTCACCACCTTTGGAGTAGCCTAAGCCCTGGAACCACTAGCATGTCCTCTACCTCCTCCTCTCCCTATGCCTCTAGGTGATGAACCTTGACTAGTAGTAGATGATTGAATCCCTCCCAGTAGCATAGGACAACTCTTTTTGGTATGACCAATTTGATGACAATTATAATACTCTACCCCCTTTAACTTGGGACAATCTGGATTGATATGGCCCTCAGCTTTGCAAAAATAGCATGTAACAAGCTTAGATTACCCATTATCATTCTCCTGTTGTCTATTCTACTGGCCCATCGATCCTGCACCCCTAAAATTGCTTGGTGTCCTATTTTGAGCATAATTTCCAGACCCTCTATCGCGCTAAAATCTTTGACTCCCCTCTTTTGAGTATTCTATATTGCCTTCCTTTTGCGAAGATGGAACAAATCTACTCCTCTTTCCCCTTTGTTCCCTATTTTGTATTGCATCATTAACATCTCCTTCAACCATCATAGCTTTGTTAACTAATGAAGTATAATCTACCATTTCAAGTGCAGTGAGTCTAGACTTGATAACCAAATTCAACCCATCCTGAAATCTGGTGCATTTGTCCTCCTCATTGTGTAAGAAACGTAATGAAAATCGAGACTAAGATATAAATTTAGTTTTATACTCCCTGACCAACATATTCCCCTGAGTCAATGATAAATATTCTCGCTCTTTTTGCTTCTGATACATGCGAGGAAAATACTTTTCATATAGGACTTTAATAAAGGAATCCCAAGTAATTACCTCACCTCCTTTCGGAGTAAGAAATTAATGTTTGGAAGACTCCCACCAATATTTAGCTTCGCCCTTTAACATGAAAGTAGTAAAAATTACCTTCTGTGCACTAGGTACATTCATCACCCCGAAGATATTTTCTGTGTCTCTAACCCAAGCCTCAACTTCTAAAGGATCTACAGAACCTGAGAATGATGGGTGTTCAATTTGATAAACTTCTCGTCAAGAGTATTCTTCTCCTCTCGGTTTATTTCCCTTTCTCTTCAGACTAAAGTCTGCTCCTCCAAGTACTTGGCTTGTTGTTCAGCTATTTGCGTCATAAACATGTTTTGCTGTTCTTCCATTAAAGTCATGGTACGAGCCATTTTCTGCATATTTGTAAGTTGTTCAAGAGCCCACTCTACATTATTTGGATTTTGTTGGTTTACTGTATTTGAAGACTCCTCATCCACCCTCTCATGAACATTTTCTCCTTCCATATCTTACTATCTGTCATAAACCACAATTACAGAAATAAGAATACAACATTTATTTCTAACATAATGGTTAGTATTTTTCATAAGTTAATATAAATGACCCACACCACGCTATTTCTACCACTGCCACATCTAGACTCTCTAACCCCAGAATATAAAATCCTAAACTCTGATACCAAGTTTTCATAGCCTAACCCCATTAGGATAAAATTAACAAAATAGTTCACAAACCACACTTATTATTTATTTATTTATTTATTTATTTACTTATTTTGTAATACACATTAAAACAACTTCAAGGTTAAAATGCGAAATACTAAAAATCCAATTGTTTTGAGGAGACATAATTTATACAAAACTATCATACCATTTAACTTAATTACAACTAGTACAATGTATAAAACAAAACTGAAGAGACCCTACTACTATTCACTCAACCCCCTAGACCTAGCAGTGGCAGCTTCAAAACCTGAAAATGTAAACATATAAAACCATGAGTTTAAAAACTCAGTGAATGTACTACATCTCTATATAGTAAAAGTACTATATTAACATATCAACATATCAATATATATATCCATCTTTCTGCCAAATTAGGCCATATACATATCCGAAGTTAAGAAACCCATATCTCCTGCCCGTAGGCAATAATCATATCCATAGGTTTTAATAACCTAACATCTCCTGAATTGCATAGCAACTCAACATATCTTGGCTTTTATAAAGCCATAACATCTCAACATCTTTTAACTTTTAATAAGCCATAACATATCAACATATCATGACTTTTAATAAGCCATATAATCTCAATATATAATATATACACATCATATCCATAATTAACTCAGTAAGTACACTCACATTGGGTTATCAACTAGGTATTCACGTTTCCCTTGGGTGGAGCTGAACTGGGTTGATTTGACCTTACACTTGTTAATCCAACAAAATAAGTACTGAATCTCAATCGTAAGTATTATCTTAATATATCTACGTAACTTTCAATGACTATACAACAACAATATAATTCTACTCAAGTCACATTCCATGAAACATGTGTAACGACAAAACCATGGTATACATGTTGATAAAGTTGTAGACATTCAACCGTAGGAAATACCTCATAAGGAGTTTATAACTAAACCCAAGTAAACATAAATGTATACTTATAAATGTATATATAAATGAAACATGTACTCAAAATACCCTTGGTAAAGAGCAGATAAAAACATTCTTTCATGGGGTATCCAGTATGGCCTCAAATTATTGTCCTCCATACATAAACATCCCACATTCTTAAATTGTACACATACAGGTGTCCAGACTTATCAATATGAAAACATATCTGAATATAATTTCCATTACAAGTGACGATGTAATTTTTCAAGCTCCCTAGATCAAGTTATGACCATTTCTTTATGACACAAGAAATCTTCCCTACAAGCTCCTCTATTGTTCCTTCAACTTTAAAGAATTTTCATAATTTATCTCCAGCATAAATTTCCATGATTTTTAACCCAGTTTCAGTAAACATAATTAATAGTACATAATTAAAGTTTCATAGTTTTTTGACTTCATTAGCTATCTCAAAATCTTAACCAAACTCAGGGGATACCGAAATGAAATATACAAACAACAACTATATACCAACTTGCAACCATCACTAAGGCCTAACTACAAGGAGTTAAATTCTAATTATAGGATATGATATGAATATATGAGTCTACTTTCATATTCAATTGTAATTTATCAATTCCAGTAAGCACACAAAGGGATATGCAAGTTTGAATACAAGAGGTTTCAATACAAAGCAATATGACCTTTAAACACCACTTATCTCACATAGGAACCAATACATATTATCACAAAGGATGATAGAATTTTTATCAATAATTTATGATTTAGATACTTTGAAATAATTATAATACAAGATTAAAACAATATTAACACATAATTTTACCTTCGAAACACTTTAAGGATTGTCTTGTAATTTTCCTAGCTTTTCTTGAAATCTTTTCTTCCTTAAACTTCCACTTTCTCTTTCCTGAAGCAAAAACTCTCCAAAACTTAACCTAGGGTTTTATTTTCTGAATAAATAGCTTAGAAGAATAGTTTTAAGTCGGATAAGGTTGCCTCCCAAGCCATCCATTCAAATCAATACATTTGGTTTACTAACAGACAATTTACCACTTAAAGGGAATGGACAGATTTGCCCCTTGTTCGTAAATTCGGCCTAACTTCTTACTAGAATATCCGTTTGATGCACCATTTGTTGTGTTACAACCTTAACTCACCTGTCTACAATTATCTAGTTTCTACCTCAAGTCAATTGTTAAGTTATAAAGGTCAAAACTAGTCTTAAACAAGGACATTTCTATTAAAAATAACAAAATTTTGTGTTCGTATATTACTCGACATTTCATGATTTATGAAAGTAGTAGTAGACTAAACATAATCACATAGCATTACATATACTAATAACACATTATTTAAATCAAATAAGATAAGCATGATTTAAATATAATGTATCGTAATTATATCCAGGTTGTCACACTTGCCCTTTCTTCATTTATATTTTCCAATTCCATAAACATGGTTTGATCATAAACTTCCATAGTTAGATCATTTGGGACTACAACTCTCAATGAATTTAAATTTGTTTCTTCTAGGAGAACAACACCATGCCTATAAGTTAAGACTTATGGAGTTATTCGAGTACTTTACCTTTTAGAGATCCTATAAGCCCACAAAACTTCTCGCAACAGTTCGTGTTTGCTCAAGTTGTATTTAATTACTTTATTGATGGATTCATCCTGACCATTTGAATGAGAAAAATAAGGTTTTGT
Organism: Sambucus nigra; assembly: GCA_949130495.1. Classification (NCBI taxonomy): domain Eukaryota; kingdom Viridiplantae; phylum Streptophyta; class Magnoliopsida; order Dipsacales; family Adoxaceae; genus Sambucus; species Sambucus nigra. The sequence continues at coordinate 433,511,436 of OX422209.1, read as the reverse complement.
TAAAGTTATCCCTACCATGGAAGTGAATTCCAACACCATTTTTTATTCAAAAATAGTTGCATTGTTCGAGGTTATAGTTTCTGGGATCCCAAACCTATATACAATGTCATGCAAGAAATGTTACAATTCATTTTGGGTAACTAATTTTAAGGCCTAAGATTCCACCCACTGAGTAAAGTATCAATAGCATATCCTCTAAATGGACAAGTTTTGACCCCATAATGCATGTCAATAATAGGCATATGCTTCAAAGGAGCATATTGTTAGCAAATTTAATGCAATCTTTAAGGATTGAAGACCAATAAAACCCAGACCTTCTTAATATCCATCACATTTTGTGTCCATCTTGGTGATCCCCACAAAGACCTTCATAGATTTGGGCTATTGATGTTAAACCTTCATTCTTATTTAGGCACACTAGGATCACTCCATCATCACCTCTTTTGATAATTTATTAGCGTATATAACTGTGATACCCCGTCTAATTAAATACCGGGATATCAGTCCTTTATTAAATTAAAACTTGTATCTCATTTGGTTCATTCTTAGCATCACTGCTAAAAACTTTTATAATATTTACTAACCACCTAGTATTCAAAAAGCAGATGTCAAAATTTATTTATTTTTTTCTTTTTAAATTAACATGCAACAAAAAAAATTATTTAAGCATTCACCACTCAATAACCAAACTCATAGAGAATAAAGTGACAGAATGAATAACTGTGATTGGAATAAACACTTCCAGCATGAATCCCAAATACAGTAATCCAAAATAAAATTCTAGTCCAACCCACGAAAAAATAAAGATGTAAATCCACTATCTCTGAATAATATCTGAATAAGAATGGGCAACATGCCCAACTGAAATAAGTGTCTCATAAGAAGGAAATGATAAGTGTGGAGGGGCCTACTACTGAGATCCTGCAACTTCCACAGCAGTTGCAGCACATCAAATGATAGGAACTCCTAGGCCCGGTGTCCCTATGGCTGGCACCTAAAATATTTTTACAAAATATAGATTTGGATAAAACGGGTCAGGGCCTAAGAAAACATTTGAAAATTTTAGCAAGTCTTTAAAATGAAAAATTAGCAGAGAGTAAATACATGTTAGGTTTACGTGCCCTCACTTGATATCCTCACCTCTCAACTAATGTGCACACCTAACATATCTTTTTAACCCGTCCTAGTTATACTACCATACCTAATCTATCTCGACACAAACTAACTCGTTGTGCCATCTCATTGCCCATATCATATATTATCCCATAACCCATATCATTTCGCCAATTATAACTTTTCCCATTAGAGATTAAGTTTCCACATACTTAGGTTATTTTAGATGTCACTATCTCTCATCTACTTAAGCACACACAATAGAATAATTCATAAGTATATATGTATTACTCTTATTATATATATACACACTAATAAGACCCCCTAGGCTGAGCTGCGGTGCACGCATACTCTGCTATCAAGTCCTGGTACATCACGTACACTAATACACCCCCCTAGGCTGAGCTGCGATGCACGTATACTCTGCTATCAAGTCCCGGTACACCACGTACTAAATAAAAGGACAATAGGTTCAGAATCACTCTTGAACCATAAATACAATTCACATAAGTTGTAGGCGAACATAGTTCTAGGCCTTTGGAATACGTACATACCTAACGCATCCAAATGACCGGTCACACCATTGTACACACATATAGTGATCAACCCTAAGTGTTATGTTCTAAGGTATGATTCTAAAATCCCCCAAAATGGCTCATCAGGATAAGAACACCCATGACACGAAACCTATAGTGATAGCAAGCATCTTAGGTATGTTCATTACCCAAAATATCACAATCAACATAATATATGCATGCACTAATCCTATACATACATAAAATATATTTCAAGTTTATCCCATTAGCTAATAATTCACATTTTATTCCCATTTCCCATTATTCCTAACATCTCTTGTTAACCGAAAGGATATAAATAATTTAATTAATTATTTCAGTAGCTACCCTCAACTCGTACTTACTGGTCCAAAACCCGGAATCATTATAACAAGCCCGAATTATATTTTAATTCGCAATAATCCTTTTTCTCGATAAAGTTATATTATGTCCTGAAATATAAAATAACGATTTGAGGCTTTTCTGATCCTATTTTGAAAAAACTTAAAACTACAAATTTGTTCACAACATTATTTTATACAAGAACTCTTAAGCACACTACCAATTTTCGCTTAAAATAGTCCTAAAATTATCATACAATGTTCATCCTTTTTCTAAAATGATTTTACATGCGTTTGGCTTTCGAATTCGTATGAGTTCACTTCATTTCTAGTTAAATAGTTGAATCTCCAATTTAATCACATGATTTTCTCACAATTCAAGATCATCAATTAACTACATAATCCTAATCATGAGTTCTATAATCCCAAATGATGTTATCTTAAATCAAACCTTATAAACCTGGGTTTTATCCAAAAATACTATAATCTAACATGTATTTCAGCAAACTGATAATTAAGCAAGTTTAAAAAACTTGCTTCTTAGGATGATTCTGAATTTTTTTTTGAAGAAGATGATGTAAGTTCCTCCTCTTCGTTCTTCCTAAATTTCGAAGGTGTATGGTGGTGGTGCAAGGTGGCTATAGGTGTTGCTCCTCCTTCAGGACTCTTCACCTTCTTGAGAAACTCTTCACTTTCTAGTAAAAGCTCTCACACTTTTTCTCCTTTGGTTTCCTCTCACTTTGATTTTTTAATTCCCCATTTGATTATTCAAAGAGTTGGTTTTAAAGTAGTTAATCTCGTATCTCTTCATAGGTTGGAAATTCAAAGGTCAAAAATTGACTTTTCACTTGTTGGGTCAATCCATAAATGACCTGAGACCCTATTCATATGCATGAATATAGTTTTCTGACTATTTCGAACCTTCCGGAAACTTTGGATCACTCGAAATGACCATTTGGATGGCCCATTTTCAATTTACCTTTTTATTCCATAATTCAAGTCCCGACACGACTAATACGCGCGTCCCGACTAAATTACTGTAACTGCCGTATTTCTCACTCGCGACAATCATAATGTATAAATGATTATTTATTACATGTTCAGTAAGTAATATTCAATATATCTCTCATACAAATAAATATTAACCCTTGTCACGCTTACTTAATCTTTATTTTTAATCCAAATTAATTTCTAATAAATTTTCCATTTTAATTAAATTAATCCCAATAATAAAAATCATTAAAATTACGGGGTATTACATACTTCCCCCTTATAACGGAATTCTATCTCAAAATTTGGAATAAAAAAGTATACCTGGTGGAAACAACTCTGGATATCTGTCACGCATCTCATCCTCACACTTCCAAGTAGACTCATCGACATTATGATGCCCCCACTGAACCCGTACAAGTGGAACTACCTTCGACCTCAACCTCCTCTCAATCTGGTCTAGGATAGCGACTGGACTCTCCTCGTATGAATCATTGGCCTGTAAATCAAACTCCTCTAAAGCAATATGAGTGTGGGATAACTCATCCCAGAGATACCTCCTTAGTGAAGAAGTGTGAAACACATCATGAATTCTATGCAAGTGCTCCGACAACCCGAGTCTATATGCCACTGGCCCAATTCGTTCGATGATAGGAAATGGCCCAACTTACCTTGGTGCCAACTTCCCATTTTCCCCAGACCTCATTATCCCCTTCATAGGAGATACGCATAATAATACATGGTCCCACATATTAAACTCCCGAAAGAACCGCCTGGCATCGGCGAGATCTTTTGTTTGTTCGGGTTACCCGTATTCGTATACGACTCTGAATCATCTCGATCCTGGATGAAGTATCCTGAATTAACTCTAGCCCAAGTAGCTCATTGTCCCTCATCTCTAGCCAACAACTAGAAGAACGATAATCCTACTGTACAAAGCCTTAAATGGATCCATGCCAATAGTGAACTGATTGTAATTATTATACCTAAACTCCATTAGTGGAAGGTATTGCTCCCAACCTCCCCTAAAATTAAGGATACACATCCTTAGCATATCTTCCACCATCTCATTAGTTCACTAAGTCCGCCCGTCTGTCTGCAGGTGATAAGTCGTACTCAATCGCAACTCCGTGCACATGGCCTCCTGTAAGCTCTCCCAAAAGCGAGACAAACATATCTTGTCCCCATCGGACACAATATCGAGGGGCACGCCATTTAATCTTACTCAGCAATGAATGTCTGTGCATACTGTGCTATAGTGTAGTCCATCCAGACTGCCAAAATATGGGGTACCTTAGTCAATCGATCCACTATCACCCATATAGAATCCCCTCTGAGATGTAGGCAACCCGGTGATTAAGACTATGAAATGCTCTACTATTCTACATTTTGATTTCTAGTGGCTGTAGAACCTCTGCTGGTTTATGATGGTACACCTTTAGCAACTGACAAGTGGTACACCTCGAGACAAACTCTATAATATCTCCTTTCACATTACTTTTTATTTCACCCTCATTCTTACGAAAGCTGATAGACTTTTCTAAAGAATATTCTTACGTAATTGGACCGACATTCTAACAATTATACCATTCTCTATAGAGGGGAAAAACACCCTCCTCCTTAAGTGTCAACTTCCCCATTATTTTTAATCACATAACTCCCTTCATGGGATTTATCTAAAATCCTGCCCGATTACCCACTTCAGAATTTTACATCTTCAATTGGTCATGACATATCTCTCGTCATTTTTCTATCTTACACGGAGTAAATCTGATTTTTCCTCGTACATCCACAATGTACACCCCTTGTACTATAATTGTCCCTTACTATCTACTCCTCAGTCCTTAGTGACACACCTTGCTCATAATGCCACTTCGTTTCCATTCGTCTCATTATATTTTTGCCTCAATTTCCCCATGCGTATATATATATTTCATAAGTTTCCACGTCTTCTCATCGTGACTAACTCTAAAAATTCCTAACTAATTAGGGTGCCCATAGATCCTATGCCTCATGCATTTATGTACAAGTCAACTGGATGTAATAAACTTGTTTTACTAAGCATTGCATACTTGGTTTAATATACATGGTAAGGTTATACTCAACTACTCTACCAATCGCAGTTTAATTATTCTCTAGGTTGCCCCACTGATATACTCGTGGTGTAAGCGTTCCCCAATCTTTCCGCATATCAAATATGACTCTATCGACCTTAATAACAACTCACAGTTATACCTGCATATACGTATCATAACTAAGGTACCAAACCCATGTACTAACAACCGAATATTTCCCAACTTTTGACGTTCGCTAAGTTTCATGCGTGGGATGTCTTGCGAAGCGAAATCCAAACAAGGAACCCCCCTGATACACTACTAACTTACATTGTTGTTCGTCGATATCCATTAAGCCCTCGGTACATAACCTATACTCCCAAATCCCCATCTCCTGACATAAAAAACCTACTCGTCCACTCTCATGTCACTAAAGACGATAAACAACGCGATGCTTATTATTGTCACTAAGTCCTCGGTGCCAAATTAATAACGAGCGAAAGCTCTCAGCTCAATAATATATCAATATACCCTGAATCACATTAGTAAACATCCCTACTCCCTAGGATTAAAATAGTAAGACAACATACTAACAGAAAGCTACGATACAATACGATATATATGTAGGCTCAACCCTCTTTCAGGTTATGCCTCGTACAATAATATATTTTACCCCGAAATAACGGGTTTGATAGTCTTATCACACCATTTACTACTTCTCAAACCCTCGGTATCCAGTCACTACACAATATAAAAATAATATGATATTTTCTCATAACACTCAAAAGGAGCAAAAATCGCTTAGGCACAAATTGTTCATATTTATCCCCTTAATTTTGAGGTTTTTATCATCTTAGGTGATGTATATCGAGTTGATTTATCTAATATTATTACTACTAACCTCTTCTATATAGTGCATCGAGTTTCGTGTATTTTTCTTATACTTTTTAGTTTTTTAAACAATTGGAGAAAAGAGAAAAATCAAACTCAAGAATGTTACAAGTGAAGACAAGTCTTGGGCAAAACAATAATTTCACAACTGGAATTCGGACACGGAACCTAAAGGGAAGTTGAATACTTTGAGTTCATGAGAAATTAGGAAGAAACTTCATCCAATTCGGAGTCCCGGGTGAGAAGTTATGGACCTTCGAAGTTGAAAAGCAATCAAGGAAGATGATGATAAAAAATTAAAGCAGCCGAACCGAACCGACGGAGGAAAGGCCGAACCGGTTTGCCCCACTGCAAAATCCAAACCGAACTTATAAAAAAGAATAAGAACCGGTTCACCCTACTGGTATATACCGAACCAGTTCACCTAGTAAAGAAGGCAAAACCAGATCTGTTCACCTGGACGAATTTGGAATTTTTCTTTCTTCAAAAATAGAGTTGTGCATGGTTCAAACTCTTAAAATAACATGACATACTTATTTCTTTGTCGTACCAGACATTAGGGATCTTAGTTTTTGAAAGGTTTGAGAGGGTTTTGAAGCCAAGAAGTGTAGGATCCATATTGTTAAAAAATTTGTTCATGTTTTTGCATTAATTCAAGGCTTCTATTCATTCCAAGTAACTTATTCTTTATTGCTTTCAATTGCTTTCGTAATTTCTGTAGGAAATTCATTCTTCTTAGTTAGAATCCTCCCTTACATGTTTAGTTTTTCTTTTCACGCAATTATGATTTTATGCAACATAGAATCCTTGGCTAATTGTAGTTTCGTCATGTCCGGCTAGATTTTTAAGGGTTGGGATGCATGAACCCAACCCGATGTGGTTTGCATGAATATAAAAGTAATTCTCTGAATTAAATAAATGATTGGATCATGTTGATTAGTTGTTATAACCTTCATAGGTATTTTAACCTCATTTTCCCTAGGTAACCGGGGTGTTTAAGAGTTCGACGTGCGTGTCAGCTATTTTGACACTTCTTTATTTCTATTCTTGAGTATGTATAATGCGGGCTTGTACCCTCATATATGTAATGCTTGTAATCAATAAAGTCTGGGTCTAATTAATTATTTAATTCACTATTTCTTTTATATCCGCCAATCATACTAGGCTTCGGGGGATTATAGTCCAACCTAATTTTCTCATTCATATTTAGTTAATCACAGTTAGTTTACTTCTGCACGCGTAGTTTAATTACGAGTATACTTAATTTGCATCTAGTTAGTAAAAAAATTCCAAAAATTCATTACCTTTTCCTTTCCTTTCTCCGAGTCAGCTTAGAATTAGTCATCTTGCCTATAGTCGTCACCTTTTATGCCTTATTTCCATGATGATTCGACCCCATCTTACCGGGTTTATTACTTGGGCGATATTTTTGCACTTGAATCATAATTAGAAGCACTAGAGACATATTTTGAGTTGCGTCAAGTTCTTGGCGCCGTTGCTGGGGAATTAGGTAGACTATTAGGTTGGGTCAATTTAATCTAAAATTTGACTCCAAATCTTAAAAAGCCAAAAAAAATCATAAAATCACCCCCCCCCCCAAAATTCAGAAACGACGAAAGTAAAAAATAAATTTAACATCTCTCAAAGTCCTTTCATGCAAAATTCGCAACAAACGCCTCAATCAACTCCCACTAACATTCACGAAAATCTGATAGTTGAGTATGACCATAATAGCCCACACACTCCTAACATACCACAATTTTGGGTTCCCGCTCCTATCCTGCCAAATTCTATTACGAACCACACTTCTAGGGCACCCAGTGAGGATTTCGAGTCATTTGGAGAGAGAGACATGTTGGAACACGCGAGTTATGGCACGGGTGAGGGAGATATAACATATTGTCCCATGAAAGAGCTATTATATCCTGAGCGAACTGTCACCCCTGGATGCATTTTACTTCCGTATAATGTGGGACAGTTCCACTTTCGTAATGGGATGATACGAATTCTCCCCACGTTTAACGGGTTAGATTCGGAAAAACCATACCTTCACATCCGTGAGTTCGAAGTTGCATGTGATATATTTAACGATCAAGCTTGCACACAAGATGTCGTTCACCTCAAACCTTTTCCTTTCTCCCTAAAGGATAAAACAAAGACATGGCTATGGTCTTTATCACCGAACTCAATTAGTTCATGGAGAGAGATGGAATCCAAGTTTCTCTTAAAGTTCTTTCCTCAACATCGAAAAAATTCCATCAAAGCTCAAATTCAAACATTCTAGCAACAAGAAAATGATCCATTCAATCGGTCTTGGGAGCGCTTCCAAGAGTTGATTAGCACATGCCCACATCATGGTTTTGAAAAAGTATCACCTTATATCTTTTTTCCACCAAGGGCTAAGTATAACGTCTAAACAACTCGTTGAGACTATGTGTGATAGGCCATTTTGGGAGTTAGATGAGAATGATGACAAGACCCATCTCAAGTACGTCTCCAAGACTACTCAAGCATGGGACACATCCGATCCTAACACCCAAAACTGAGTTTGACAGACGCCCATGGTCCCTTCTGGGTTCGGATTCTCTAATTTGGACAAAGAAGTTGCAATGAAACTTCAAATAAACCAACTTTCTAAACAATTAAAAGACGTAGTAGAATTGTGGGCAAGAGAAACACCCGAATTCACTCAATCAAAAGAAAAGGTGTGTGCCATTTATGCGGCGGTTCATTCAACAAAGGAATGTATTACGATACCCGCCTACAAAGTCATGCTTCAAGAGAAAGTGGGATAGATAGAAAATTTTAAGGATAATTTTAATGCTCCTCTGGGGAATTCTTACAACCCTTTACAGAAGAACCATCCTGGTTTTAGCTATGAGCAACAACATGCTGCGTCGAATCCTAAATCACACATTGTCCCACCTCCACATTTTCAACAATATTCACAAATGCAAGTACATATGCAAGAACCACCTCCCACATCGTATATCACCCCACTGCGGAGAAATCTTGAGGATACTTTGAACCAATTCACCCAAGCCCAAAATGCAACCAATGCTAAGTATGACCGCATGTTCACCAAAATAAATGTGAATATCTCTAAGTTGCAAGAATCCATGAGTATACAAGAAAAGGGCAAGTTTTTGTCCTGAAGAAAAAGACCTCCCCGAGGTCAATTTAGTGTTAATGCTACATCCCACGACCATCCCGAGCAATGTAGTATAATTATCACTCTACGTAGTGGGAGAGTTGTTGATTTATTACCTCCCTCACACGATAAACCCAAAGATAAGGAGGTTTCGCCCAGCACGAAAGAGGACGAAGATGCCCCCTTAAATGAGAGTGACGATGAGGACAACACTAGTGGGCCCAAAGTCACTATAAAACCATCCAATGTCGTGTCGTTCCCTCAATGTTTGGTTCCATCTTAAAAAGGTACCTCCCGTGAAGATGTGCTAGATGTATTTAAGCAAGTAAAGCTGAATTTACCTTTCCTCGATGCCATAAAGAAAATTCCCGCCTATGCTAAAGTCCTTAAGGACTTATTGATGGTGAGAAGAAGGTTAAAGGTAAATAAAAATGTGTTTTTGGCACAAAACGTCAGTTCAATCCTGTCAAGTGACCTTCCACCAAAATTCAAAGATTCGGGTGCACCCACCATTTCATGCATCATGGGGAGGGATCGAATCGAGAGAGATATAAGAGATTTAGGGAAGAGTGTTAACATTCTCCCCTACTCCATATATAAGCAATTAGATTTGAGGGACCTTAAGGCCACAACGATGACTCTCCATCTCGCAGATCACTTAGTAAAGATACCTCGGGGGGTTGTTGAGGACGTGATCATCCAAGTTGGCACTTTCTACTTCCCAGTATATTTTTCCATCTGGGATGAGGAGCCCTCCTTTATACTGATCAATCATGTCCCGTCATTCTTGGCTGCCCATTTTTAGCTACGGGTAACGCATTAATCAACACTTGAAATGGGCGAATGCAATTAACGTTTGGGAATATGACCCTCGAAACAAATATCTTCAACATCACCAAACTCAAGGGTGATGAGAGCGAATTGTGAGAGATGGATCTTATGGGATATATAGTACACGAGCCCAAGAGTAATTATAAGAGATATCCGTTATGGGTATGCCATGTTAAAGCAAGTGAGAGCGATAATTCAGAATTTGAGCTAGAGGCCGAGAAATAGGAGTGTGTAGTGACGAATGTGGAGAACGAGAGAGATCACATTGTTGAGTGCGAGAGAGAGGAGTTATAAATTGAGCGAGTGACAGAGGACATCGAAAGTAAGAAAGAGAACTAGGTAGGAGACATGAACCTAGAGACTTTGAGAAAAAAATCGAGCCTGTGGAGGAGAGCCTCACTGTTGACGTCCAATAACTATTGGACCCATATAATCACATCGAAGAGAGTTAAATGAAAAATAGGATAAATGAGATCCTTCTTCATGACCATCCACCCGTGCCACTTGAGTCCTAGGATGTGATAAAGGAGAGGACTCAAGTGTCGTCCGACTTAGAGCCCGATCCATGCATTCCCAAAGTTAAGAGAGATCCAGGCTTAACACGCCCCTATAATTTCGACAAAGATGTTCGCTTTAAGCCAGGGAAAGTAAGTTGCAATTCGATTGGGAACCACGAGGATACCATTCATGACAGATATCCCGAACCTCAAAGTGACTCCCTTATCTATGGGATGGGTCCCAATTTGTTTCGAATATTTCTTTATGATGTTAGGACAGGGAAGACGAGGAGAGCATCAGACCCCGTACAGGGGGTTGGATGAGTTTTTAGTGGAGAGAGAGAGAGAGGTCGTAGCATCCCCGATGCGTATATGGTGAATTTTATTGTATTTTTGAGTCGTGTTAGAGTTACATAGTGTCATATTGAATTTTAATATTTGTTCATTTTATTTTTGCACTTATACCTTTTCTTCTTTAGCTTTTTAGTACTTTTGATTGACGATAATGAAAAAGTCTAAGTTTGGGGGGATGACAAGTATGTCTTTTAAAAGCTTCATAAAATTTTAAAATCCTCAAAAAAAAAATTAGAAAATTTCCCGAAAAAAAGTGCATACAAAAGGGTAAGAAAAAATATTCATCAAGTACATCCAAAAAGTGCATACAAAGGGGTAAGAAAAAAATAGAATGATGCTCACCAAAAGAAGCAAGAAAAGAAATATCCAAACACTCCCAATGAGCAAAAGCCCGAAAAGGCATTAATGGACATCATAAGAACATTTTCCACTTCCAAATATCCAAACACTCCCAATTTATCCAAATGCAACTCATATCTCGAAGAAGTCCTAACCAAGTCCGAATTTCAAAATTAATTATCGAGTGGAGAGCTAAAATGAGAAAAGATAAGATGAGAGATTAATCGGTGTGAATAAGAGATGATGTTTCCCATTTTCCAATGATCGTATTCTGATGAAGAGATCTCTTCACCATAAAAATTCCGTCTTTCCAAGTTGTGTGCATGAGTTTTCATTCCAATTTAATTACTCTTTATATCACGCACATCGAGAGAGATAGCCACATTTCGAGTGATTCACTTGTGAGAGCATCCCATGAGAATTGAATCAAAATGAATTTTCAAAAAAGTAACGTAATGATTAATCGGTGGAAGTTAGCGATTTAATTTTTGGCTTCTTGCATACACACACACACACACACACACACACACTACAAATTGAGACTTGTGAATATTAATTTAAGGTGACTATTTTTGGGAAGTTTAAATTGTACAATTTTTAGGTATTTTGATTTTTCTTTGAGTCGAAAATGAATTTTGTTTGTATTCCCTGCAAACCTTCATGAGACACAACTCGTCTGACCAGGGTAACTTAGGGATTTGAAGGCTTGTTGCATATGCTAGATGCAATAGCTTTGCCGTGAAAGAGGTATTCTATCCCAATAATAGGTTTGTTGAATTCTTTTACATTGCTCGGGATGATCAAAGTTCTAAGTAATGGAGGTTTGATTAGGCATAAATTCTTTATATTTATGCCCTTAATTTAGAGGTTTTATCACCTTAAGCGATGTATATCGAGTTGATTTATCTCATATTATTGCTACTGACATTTACTATGTAGTGCATTGATTTTCGTGCATTTATCTTATATTTTTCAGTTGTTTTTACACAATTAGAGAAAAGAGAAAAATCAAACTCAAGAGGGTTACAAGTAAAGAAAAGTCAAGGGCAAAATAGTAATTTCACACTAGGAATTCGGACACGAAACCTAAAGGGAAGTTAAAGATTTTTAGTTCATGATCAAGTAGGAAGAAACGTCATCCAATTCTGAGTCCCGAGGTGAGAAGTTATGGACCTTTGAACTTGAGAAGAAATCAAGGAAGACAAGGAGAAAAATTTGAAGCAACCGAACCAAACCTATGGAGGCAAGGCTGAACCGATTCTCCCCATAGACAAAGCCTAACTGAAGAGATAAAAAAAATATAGAACTGTTGCACCCTAAAGGTATATATCGAACCGGTTCTCCCAGTAAAGAAGTCAAAATCGAACCTGTTCGCCTGGACGAATTTTGAATTTTCTTTCTTCAAAAATAGAGTTATGCATGGTTAAAACTCTTAAAATAATGTGATGTACTTATTTCTTTGTCATACCAGACATTAGGGAGCTTAGTGTTTGATAGTTTTGAGAGGGCTTTGAAGCTAAAAAGTGTAGGATCCATATTATTCAAGAATTTGTTCATATTTTTGCATTTTTTCAAGGCTTCTATTCCTCTTAAGTAATTTCTTCTTTATTGCTTTCAATTGCTTTCATAATTTATGTAGGAAATTCATTCTTCTTAGTTGTAATCCTTCCTTGTATGTTTATTTTTACTTTTTACGCTATTATAATTTCATGCAACATAGAATCTTGGCTAGTTGTAGTTTCGTCATGTCCAGATAGATTTTTAAGGGTTGGGATGCATGAACCCAACCCGATGTGGTTTGAATGAACATAAAAGTAATTCTCTCAATTAAATAAATGATTGGATCATATTGATTAGTTGTTAGAACTATTGTAGGGATTTTAGCCTCATTTTCCTTAGGTGATCGGGGTGTTTAAGAGTGCGACGCGCGTGTCAGCTATTTTGACACTGCTTTATTTCTATTCTTGATTATGCATGATGGGGGCTTGTATCCTCATATATGTAATGTTTGAAATTAATTAAGTCTAGGTTTAGTTAATTATTTAATTCATGATTACTTTCATATCTGACAAACATACTAGGGTTTGGGGGATTGTAGTTCAACCTAATTTTCTCATTCATATTTAGTTAATCATAGTTAGTTTACTTCTGCATGGGTAGTTTAATTATTAGTATAATTAATTTGCATTTAGTTAGTAGAAAAATTCAACACATTCATCACTTTTCCTATAGTTTTTCTGAGTCATCTTAGGATTAGTCATCTTGCCTATCGTCATCATGTTCTACGTCCTAATTACCTGAGAATTCGACCCCATCTTACCGGATTTATTACTTATGTGACCGGTTTGAACTTGAATCGTAATTAGCACGCACTAGAGACACATTTTAAGTCGCGTCATGGCACAAAAAGTCCCACTACCCAATGGTAATTATATACATAATAAGGATGATACCGCTAGTGCACGCACTAAACCCAATGCACACTCAAATTTTTGTGCTAATAATCAATTATTGTGACTCATCCTTATCACCCGAAATGTCATGCCCTACTTATAAGGATAAGGAAATTATTCTGTCTCCATTTTCCACCTACCTGGCCTTGTCAACGGGATCCTGAGCACGATCCCTCGTGCTGGAACTGACCCATTGTTCATCTATCATGGTTGTATATCCAAGATCTCATCCTGTAGTTTTCCTATGCCTCACTTTGAACAAAATTTCTTCATGTGGATTGTCTCTCCATAATTGTAACAACCGCCAGAGAAACTCTTTTACTTCTAGACCTAGTCCTACCGACCTCCCCCGCCTTTTTCTTAGCCCTGGAGGACCTGAGGAACGGGATGTTACTATTATTGAGGACCTTGCTGGTCCTTTCTGAACCCACCATTCTTGGATTGGTAACCTCTGGGTCTAAAACTCTTAGCCCGATTCCCCTGCCGAAGATCTAGCTCTTGTTAATGTGGTGCACCGCTCGCACCTTTCCCATCTACCTTCCCAGCCTAACTATTTTCACTTTCTTACTATAGACAAGTTCAATACTGGTGGTCCTAATCTTCGTACATAGGACACCTTTTTGTGCCATCCCCTATCTCTGGCCCTACTGGTCATGTCGAGGTGTCCTTCTCTCGGACCGAGTAGTCTTGGCCCACGAATGCTACCCCCGTTATCCTTTTAGTTTCACTGGCCCTCTGGAACTCGTTGTTAGCCTTGAAGGACCGAACAAAATCCACCATCACGTGCTAGTAATTCAATTAATTTGAATCATTTAAATGGGTTCCCTACTGGGTATACCCTCCAGTGGTGCTTCACTGGTACCGTTAAACCCAGTCTTGCTCTTTAGGCTAGATTCTCCATCCCTCTTAGCTCCCTTCTCATGGAAGTGTTTATGTAAAATTATAAATGTATAACCTTGACGACATCGACACTAATCATCCTAGATGGGTTTCCCATCCACGCTTGTGTATTCTGTAATACCCCGTATTTTTATAACTTTTAAAATTTGGGGTTTTATTAAATTTAAATTGAGATATTAAATTAATATTATTCTGGAAATTTACTTTAAATATTTACTAGCGTGAAGAGAGTTAGTAATTATTGGGAATTTTTTTTAATATTACTAAATGAGTAAAGTAATATATAAGACTGATTTTATAAAAATTGTCACGAGTGAATAAAATGACAATTATGGAAATTTAAGTCGGGACGCGCCCGTGTCATGTCAGGACTAAATTATTATTATTAAAAGTGAATGAATTATAAGTCTCCCGTATGATCGTTTTGAGTGTGCCAATGTGTCCGTAAGGGTCGATTAGTCAAAATAATGTACCCGGGGGTTTAGTTTGGGTCTCGGGGCATTTTTAGGTCTAATTGGCATCTCGTGAGGGTATTACAGACATTTCATATTTTTGGGCAATTTAACCCACGAATTTCCCAAGGTTATATCAGCCTTTAGGAGTTGTCCTCTAGGGTTAGCAAGAGAAAAATCAAAGAACGACCATTAGAGAAGAGGTGGGAAAGCCTCCCAAGCAATTCAAGGACAAAAACTCAACCGTTTGCACCGCCACCACCACCGAGTCGTAGATCGTGAAACGGAGAACGCAACCGTACCAGTTTCTTCCATAAATCAGAAACTCAATTCCCAGAAAAGTATCTATGTTTCTTCCCTTTTATTTAATGTCTCACCGTGTTAGATTAGGATGGTTGAACCTACGCTTCATGAAAGAATTTAGTCATTTAGAGAACCCAATCACATGTTATAGAGAAAATAAATAAATTCTGGAATCTAAATCATATGTAGAGGATTACCCACGAAATTGGAAAAAAATTAGAAGTGATAAATCTGGAAAAAGAATTAGAACAATGAAAGTTTAGTGAAAAACTAGGGTTCTTGATAATTAAGACAAATTAGCCCTTTAATACAATCCCGTTGATGCATTTGTACATGTTTCACGTAGGGAATCATGCATATATGTATAAATAACTAGTAGTAATGTTATTTTGGAGTTTGGCAATCGATAATGATGCTTTGGAGAAATTTGAAAGATGAAACCCGTAGGTTTAAATTGCAGTTTCTGGGCAAGAACTGCTTGATCGATCGATAGACCCAAGAACATCGATCGATCGACCCCTTACATCGATCGATCGACCCCTCCTGGAAAATTGCATATTTTTCTTTGGTTGGTTTAATCCGATTAAAATGCATAGTAACCCTTGATTATTATTGTGGGAGCATAATGGGATATAAATAGGACCATTAGGGGCTAGGTAAACTCCGTTGAGTAAGAATTTAATGTAAGATAAAATTAAGGGTTAACGGGGAGTTATTCACACATATGAAATTATGCGTACGTTTGATAAAAGGTCGAGACTTGTAAGGAAGTGAGACTAGAAGGTAAGTGAGAGTGCATACTGAAAATATACTTAGGGAGTTAGAATACTTCGAGAGACGAGAAGTAGGTGTGGAGTAACTTATATATATGAGAATAAAAGTGACAAATCCATTATGCGAGATAATCAAGTAAAAATGTGATAAGAGCAGATAATTATAATTATGGGTTGTGGGCACACCTAATTTAGAAATGTGAATATTTATATATATGACTGTGTGACTGTGCATATTATATATCTGTGTAAAAATCATACCCGGGCTACTTGCTATTATGGGGGTTTCCGCGCCGGGACAGTCTTATCTCGATTGGACCTTTATGGAGGATAGTGACTCGTACCCTAGAAGATAGTATCCTCGATATAGGCTATCTAAAAATGATAGTCAGATGTTCTAAGAGACGTGAGGGTATATACTGACCTCTTAGGACCTGGAACTATGCTTCGCCTCCATTTTTTGTGTATTGTGTTAATACAGTTCGAGAGTGATTCCGGACTAGTATTTACCTTAGTTTGTGTGGTACGAGGACTTGATAGAAGATTATGCCAGCACCCTAAGTTTTATGTGGGGTGCCATTAGTATATTTATTATATGTGTGACTAATATATATATATGTATATCTATATGGGAACTTTCTACTATGCGTATAAATAGATAAGTAATGAATAAATGCTTTAATTTTATTATAAGTGTTCGAGAACTTTATAGGGGAAATGAGTTGTTCTTAATAACGTAGAAATTTCGAAGAGAATGATTTCCTAAAGTAAATATCATAACCTCTCTTGTCACATGATAAAACCTTATGGAATAAGTGAGAGAAACTTATGAGATTTATTAGTACGGTAGAATGAGAGGTGAGAATTCTCAAGAGAGTGTCGCATACTAACATGGTTGTTGCATTAGTCGGTAAGCATTTTAAATACTTGCTAAACTCATTTTAAACTATTTTACACTCGGGCTCTGACTTGTTTCCTGTTATTTCTTCTCTCTTGTATATATATATATATTTTATACAGGTGCCCAACCACATGGGCTTCATGCTTAGGTTCTTTGGATCGGACGCGCTGTAGCTTATGTGGGAGTTGCAGGCCATTGCTTAGACTACCTCATTGTTGATTCTACTCCTATTTGAGTCCTGATTAGTTAGGGCATGTGTCACCCATTTCTCTAATCATCTTGGATTTTTGTCAGAGATTTACATTCCTTTATATTCCCATTAATTGGTACTCTTTGGGAATTAATTACTGTTAGGATGGTTTTAATTATAGTTCAAATTGGTTTGGTTTATATGGATGAATCTAATTCTTGTGTGTTATTACCCATCTTTAGTATGTCAGAGTTCTTAAATTGTTGGTTATTTAAAAAGGTTTGCATATTTGGATTTAATAAAACGGAAGTAAGGTTATAAAATTGTTTTGACATTTAGCTTAATTATTTAGGGTGTTTAAATTGGAAATTTTATTTTGCGATAGTGATGCTAAGAATCAACTAACCGTTCACCTTGATTTTAATTTAATAAAGGACTGATCACCCGGTATTTAATTAGGAGGGATGTCACATATTCTACCCATGATTCCATTATTACCTTACATACTCTTATATTCTTTATATCCCCTTCGTTGGGTACGAAGTTCGCTAAATAAGTCACTTCTCCCTCACGATTGGTCTTTATCTAGTCGCCTTGTGATAAGTTACAAAACTCCATTCGCATCTTCATCTGAACAACAAATGGAAGATCTTACGTCAAATCGCACCCAAATTTCTTATTTAAACTCCATGAATTCTTCTTTATATGTTGTGATTGACTCTCACCACTTTATGCTGCTCTAATGAGCTAAGAATTTCACCCGAAATAAATCCTGGGTGTCGCTACACTCCACCCTATGCAATTTTCTATGGGTTTTCTCCTTCCATTGCCCCATTACACTTCCTCTCTTCCCCGAATCCTCACAGATGACTCTTCGAAAGTGTCCCTCCGACTCTCCCCGTGCCTACTATGCTGGGTGAGTCTAAATTTGTACCACCTTTATCTATGACAATGTTTGGGGAAGCTACAACCCCCGAGTGATTATCCTATTATCACATGCCTGAAAAAAATCGTAGTGACTTTTATCGTGATCTCCATTCCCAGACTACTTCATGGCTTCTACTGAGCCTCTCCTCCTGCTATGCTTCTCACGGCCCTTGTAGGTCATCTTAGATTGTTCGGTGTATGAAGCCCGACCGAACTCATATAGGAATTACATTAACTATGCTTAATAGAAGGAGAACATAATTCACTTACGTAGAGGAATACAATAATCTTATAGTAAGGCTCTATATCAAAGAACGCTAAGCTTAAACATGAAAAGATGCACAGATCCTAAGGAAACTAGAACCTGATGCTCTGATACCATCTGTGACACCCCGCCTAATTAAATATTGGGTGATCGGTCCTTTCTTAAATTAAAATTGGTATCTCATTTGTTCCATTCTTAGCATCACTGTCAATTTTTTTAATATTTACTAACCACTTAGATTCAAAAAGTTAATTTCAATTTTTTTCTTTTTAAATTAACATGCAACAAAAACAAATGAATAATTATTTAAACATTCACCATTCAGTGACCAAACTCATGGAGAATAAAGTGACATAACGAATGACTAGCACTATGTTAATTACTAGCACTATGTTAAAATCCATTCTTCTTAATTATTAGCACTGTGTTAAAAATTCATTTAACATACTTAGCAATTCAAATGAAACCAACCTTAAGCACTTTTTT
The DNA here is from genome assembly GCA_949130495.1 of Sambucus nigra. NCBI lineage: Eukaryota > Viridiplantae > Streptophyta > Magnoliopsida > Dipsacales > Adoxaceae > Sambucus > Sambucus nigra. The sequence goes on along the minus strand of OX422209.1, from coordinate 433,492,671 downwards.
AATTTCTTCTTTTATCTTAGTTTTCACTTATAGAGTCATTTGCCTTGGTAAATGCATCACAAATTTATAGCCCTCCTTAATTAACAATCTATGTTCCACTAATTTTCTATCTATTCCAGGTAATTAATCATACCCTCATGCAATGCAGTCCTTGTACTGGTGTGGAAGGTCTATGACCAATTATTGGTCTTCTTTGTTGAGGTTTAAAATGATGTAGGTGACTCTTTTATTTTGATATGTCGCTAAATTATGTTCTATCAGGGTTCAAGTTGATTCATCATTAACTCTTCAAACTCAATTGGTGCACTTGTTAACTCACCACTATCTTGAGTAGTTTCATTCTCCACATCCTTTTTGAAGACATAGTCAGCCTAATTAATGGCCTTTTCCTCACCAGGTCTAGTGGTCAATTATATATCTTTAAATTTATATAAAACTATGGCCAAACTTTCATTGCGCAATGAATGTCAATGGATGTATCAACCATTAAACACCTATTTTATTTTCTTTAGTTGGATCCATCGCACTAAAAATTATCTTATTCTAACCTCCATCTAAACTTCTCCATCTGATGCCTTTGGTACCAAAGCCTCTTTCTTGACTGGCCCCACATTCTCCTAGTAGATCCTTGCTTTGAAACAGTTGAAAGTAACATGGAAAGCTAGTGGATCACCCTCCACTTCCTATTGAAGCCCATTTACCTTCATCAGTAGTAGTTTTTTATGCATAGAAGAAGGAATTAATTTATTAGAATGAATCCAATATCTACCTAAAAATGCATTGGAACTAGGTTTTCACTCAATTATAAAGAAAACAGTTTTAAATTTTACAGTGCCTACTTCAATGTCAACTAGTAGTACGCCTTTCATAGAGTTTTTATCTCCAGCAAAACTAGCGATGGAAATATTTGTCTGTACTAATTTAGCATTTTATTTGTTAATTATGGTTAACATGGAGAATGTCATTAGGTTAATAGTCGCCCCCTTATCTACTAATATTTCACTTATAAGAACACCACTTATCTAAGGTTTTATTAATGGAGGTGTTATGTGGTAAGTCATGTACTTAGTTGGTTTTAAACCCATACAAAATATTAAGTGCAATGTCAAATAAGTCAAAATTATCTACCTTCGATTCACCTTATCCATCCACCTTCATGGCAAGTACATCTTAGTCTCCTTCAGCTTTGAACCTCTAAGGAAGGATCACAACCATATTGATTGGAACTTACTAAGGTAGGGAGATAAATTGGATGAGTTCTTGTTACTTGACTTATTGAATAGGTATTGTGGCACTATCTTCCACTATTAATCCTTCTCTTCATTCTAAGAGTTTTTTTTATTGAGATGGACTCTTTTTATTTATGCTCATAGTATTTTCCATGGCCTTTAAACTTTATACCCATATGTCTAAAGAGTTCTATCTCCCCTTTATTTCCTTATGAAACATTGGATTTGACTTTGAGAATGAAGAGGAAAAAGCCTTATAATCCACAAGTTCTTGCAATCTTAGATGCCTCTTTGTAGGCCCTACACTATCTATAGAATCTTTTTTTGTTATGTTTGAGAGATCAAACCTCCAGGTTCTCTCCTCTTTAATTTTGGTTGATGCCCTTTATGCCACATTCCAGGAGCCACTTGTCTAGGAGTTATTGCCTTTAGCCTCTTTGGAATGTCATTGAACTATTGTGCAACTTTTGGGTCTTGAACCATAAACCAATCTGGTACACCTTAATCATTGACACGAATTTTGGAACTTTTATTGACCCATAAATACCCCTCTGATAGTGGGGTTTGCCCCCTTGAATCCATGCATGATGTATTGGTTATTATTTGGTATCTTTGCATTTTCATGGGGGTTAAAGGGACCAAAATTTGGTATAATTCTCCCAAGAGGCTTGTTTTGAACTTCTTGTTGTTCTATAGGCATTAGGGCTTTGGTTTTGTTGCTGATGTTCCCAATTTTCATGCTCTTTTTTTGTTATTATTTCCCATTTGAAGAAAATAGCAGGCACATTTCAGTATAATACTCTCCACATCTGATGCATATGTGTTTTATCACCTTTTTATTAGGGTCTTCAATGGATTTATGATTTGAAGCCTTAGGATCAACCTTAGTTTTCACTTTAAATTCCATACGCCCTTTATTCCTAGACATTTGGATTGAATGCACATTAGTCTCCAGTTCTTTGGCAGTGGGGAAGGGATCTTCATCGACCCTTATTGTATTTTATTCATTAGTAGGGAACTTGATTTTCCCCCACCTAATCAAATCTTAAACCTTGTCACTGAATACAGATAAAGCGTTAGTTGTGTGAGAAAATACATTATGCCACCTATAATAATCTTTGCCTTCAATTTCATATAGAGTTTTAGCATGATCGGGTGGTTTCAATATTTTGAATTTTAAGAGAAAGTAAAAAATCTCATTAGCCTTAGTAATATTGAAAGAATACTTTTTAATCATTCCTTTTAACTTTGGTGCAAAGGATTCTGCAGTAGTATCCTTTCGAACCAATTGTTCACATATTATGGTTTAAGTTCCTACATTTTTAATAGCATTTATTTCAAAATTAGGTTCTTTATAATATATTTTGAAGGGGGAGTACTTTTTTCATGCAATTCTTCAATAAGAGCCTCATATCTCGATACTTTGGTAGTTCGTTCCATCAAGTCTCCAAGTTTTATTATATAAAAAATTTTCAATGTCTAAACTCTAAACTATTTTGTGCCAATTTTACCATCTCTGACTCAGGAAAAACTATTTTCCACTCATTTCTAACCTTTTGAACCTATTTATAATTGCAGTAGCCCTTGCATCAAGCTTTTGAGTTAATCTGGCCAAGTCATCCATGGACACCTTTGGTTTAGTTTGGAAGAACTGTGAATGGAACAAGTCTTCCATTTATTGCCAATTACTTATAGAGTTTGGTGGCAAACCTATGAGCCATGTGAAATATGCATATGTGAGGGAATACAAGAACAAACGCAGTCAAATAATCATTTGTTTTAGCATCTTTACATTGTATAGTGAACCTAAAAAGGTGCCAAACTATAGATTGGCTTCCATCCCCTGAAAAAAGGGTAAAATCTAGAAACTTGAAGACTTTAGGAAGTTGAATCCTATCTACCCATTTTTGGCATGTCTTTATGTAAAGTGGGGTTTTTACCCCCAGCTAATGGTCCACAAATTCATATATCAGATCCATAATCTCATTCCTCCCTACACCCTAGGAAGTTGCGTGTTTCGTGGAGCAGTTACTTGGTTTACCAAAGGGGTTAGTTGAACAAAAAATGGTGGAATTTGTGGAGGTGTCGTTTGTTGTGTGTGGTAGGGTATGAGTTGTGATACTTAGGGAGTTTTATTACCCATCCTCCTAAGGTTTACCAACCGTCTAATTCTAGTTCAAACACTATATTATTAATAATTTCCATAGTTTGAAGTATTTTGGAAGCCTACATTTGTCTTTCTTGGGTAAGGTCTAGTCCTTCCTACCTCTAAAAGAGGTATTCTCCCTACAAGGTTGTTGTAACCCAATTGTTGGTAGGTGTTAGATGCTCCTACTATCTTATTTGATTATTGACGTAGAACCAGTGGTATTATAATATCCTCCTAACTTAAAGTTATTCCCAAAGTTGGTTTCAATAATATTAGGTTAGTAATACACTAGATGGTAAGGATTTGGTTGGGTGGTTGTGTTTAAACCAAATTGTGGTGCATAGGTTTGACTATTAGTTGTCATTCCATTGGGTAATGAAAATCTACTATTCTACATCATGATCATTGCCTTGAGATTTTTAACCAAAGTCCTAAAATGACCAAAAAATTGGGTTTAGTCGGCTGATCAACTAGTCTTGTATGTTTGTAGGTACACCAAATTCTGGTGTATATTGAAAGCGACTGGTTGTTTGAGTCATTAACATGTTCAAATCTTAACTACAAGCCATTTTTCCTAACTCTTGAGTTATTTGGACCATTATTTTCTCTAAAGTGATAATGTGTTGGCTGGTAGATCCAATTTTAACAATATTGTATGTTACATCTTCGCTTCGATGTATCCTAGCCATTTATAACCGTTACATACCACTGGTGTCCCACTAAGCATGCTAGAATTATAGTTGGGTTATTTTAACTAGGATTAGTGAATAGTTAGGGTTGTGAGTGTGCCAGATAATATTTGTGGTCTTGTCAACGAAAGACATTAAACTAGTGGGAACTATCAGGCGATTGTGTTGTGTTCAATGCCTAATTCATGAGGATTTATGCTTCCCATATGGAAGACTTAATGTAAGTGCAAAGTGTTGTTGTAATTAACTAGGAAAAATAGTAAATTGTATGAATTATAGAAAGCAAATCTTTATAAATGAGGATGAGAATGTGATTAAGTAAAAGGTTTGATAGAAGATAAATTGTGGGTGAAATAGAGGATTACACTAATAAAGTAAACAAAACAAATTTAAAGGCAAGAAATTTTAAATAAACTTGGGAGAAAAGTTTACAAATACGTTACAATATACTTGCAGAATGAAAGAAATGTAGTAAATGAAAGAAAAAATAAATTAAAGAAAAGGAAAAGAGGATAAAAGTAATGTAAATTCATTTTATGGTGAGGAGTCCTTTTTTCCTTGTTAAGTTTGTTGCTTATTTATAGGGTTTCTTTCCCATGCAATAGAACTATTATGACAGTTATTGGGTAGTTACTTACCCATTAAGTTTTTCCGTTTTGGTGAACTAAGGCCCAATTTAAATTATAGGTAGTTTTCATTCGAATTAGCACGAACCAATTTATAGAAGTGTCTTACATACATGCTACCCGATATTTTTTATTTCAATAATATTATTCAGCTATTTGTTTTAGATTTAAATACTATGTGGCAGCATCTCATTGGTTCACATTAATATGTTGCAAATACTAATAACATGCGAAAACTTATGGACGAATGAACGATAATTATACTAGGGTAGAGTTTTACAAAAAGAATGAGATGACTTAGAATTACATAATGCGGCAAGTGGTTATCTATTCTTTCACACCATTTTCTCCCGAGAGATTGCCAATAGCCTGAGAACTCTTCCCAAACACAATCGATTTTGGCCTCATCCAATGTCTCACATCTTACTCCAATAAATATATTTTAAAGTGTAAGAACACTTAGTTTTGAGACAAAGGACCACTGATCAACCACAGACTACAACTAGGATGTGTGAATATATCCTATCTCATGATATCCAATTCTCTCATACGAGGACTAAGGTCATGGGGTCGACCGTAGACCTATGCCAGAGCACTGCAGAGTCCCCAAGACTTTTTCATCCTGTAAAAAAGGACCACAATAATGTAGGAGACCTTAACAACCTCCTAGGTCTTCCAAAAGTCTTAGTCGTTCCAACATGTCTCTCCAACAAATCCTAGAGACCAAAACACCAGTGTTTTATCGTGTCTAGCACAGATAGCAGACCTCAAACTAAAAAGAAAATAGATCTCAAGGTCATATAACCATAATAGTGTTTCTCTCCCCAAATGGAGTTCTGATGACAATTTTTCCAAAAGTTGGCCTCAGAAAGGTCTTCTTACCCCAAGATGACCCTTATGTCATCTCATTGATCATGGGGAGCACTAGCATTAAAAGGATATTATTGGACACTGTACGATCAGTATATATCATGTCTTTAGATGCCTTTAAGGCCATAAAACCCGGTGCCAAGAACATGTAACCTGTTACCACCCCTCTGATTAGGTTTAACGGGGAGCGAACCTATTCTTTGGGGTACGTCACCCTTCTCCTCACTATTATCTCGCAATATTATTACTCTACCATCTGGAATAAATTAATGGTGGTAGATCTTCCTTCATACTATAATATGATCTTAAGTAGACATTCAATCAATGATTTGGATTTTGTCATATCCTCATGGAAGCTAGTACTGGGTTTCCCATCCCTAAGGGTGTGGGAGAAGTGAATGGGGAACATAATAAAGGAATTAAATGTTACAAAACTTTTATGAGAGAAAAGAAAAGGTCACTTGATACTTACCAAGGCAATTCAGAGGTAACATAAAGCTCACATAGATGCCTCAAAGTCTTGTCAGAGGTCTTTCCTCCTCCACCATCAATTCTCGAGCTCCCTACAAAGATATTAGCCATAGATTTCATGAATATGAATACCCTTGATCAAAAGATGAGGAGAAGGAATAAAGAGGTGATCTTACAGAGGCTCTAATTATTATTTGCATTGATAAAAAGGACCCAACCAAGGATGTACAAGTTGGTGCTGACCTGGCCTACTTCCTCGAAAAGGAACTCATCCAGTTATTATAAGAAAATAAAGGCGTGTTATCTTGGAACCACTCAGACATGAGTATGGTAGACTTTGAGGTCATGATCCACCACCTTATCTTTGAACCAAACCAAAAGTCGGTCTTCTAAAATAAGAGGTTCTTTGGATCAAAGAAGAATAATGATGTGTAAAGGAGGTTGATAAGATCCTAGTGACTAAATTCATCAGAGGTTAAATATCCAAAATGACTCTCAAATGTGGTACTTATGCCTAAGCTAACCAAAACTGAAGAATGTATGTTAATTTCACTAACCTTAATAAGGTATGCCCCATGAATTCCTACCCTCTACCTCAGATCGACACCTTTGTGGACTTAATAACACGTCATGAGATACTTTCATTCATGGATTCATATTTTAAATACAACATATCAACATGGCCTTGCCTGTGAAGAAAGACCTCATTCATTATAGACAAAGGTATCTAATATTAAAAAGTTATTCCTTTCGAATCAAAGAATAAATATTTGACCCAATTCCATTTTTGAAGACCTCATTGGCAAGATCATTGACTTATATGTTGATGACATGTTGGTCAAAATCCTTGAATCACAAAACCATGTGTAGAACCTCAAAGAGAGCTTTTTCCATCCTTAGGATTAACCAAAAGAGATTCAACCTGAAGAAATGCACCTTTGAACTGGAGTCAAGTTACAAGGTTCTATGGTTGCAAAATGTGTAATAGAGGTTAATCAACAGAATAAAGCTATACTGGACATGAAGTCCCCAAGGACAGTCAAATTGGTCCAAAATTAGCTAGTAGAGTTTCTACCCTTAAAATGTTTTGTCTTGAAATCCATAGATAAGTGTCTACATTTCTTTAAACTCTTAAATAATGAATTTGAATGGATTCTTGAGGTCAAGCAAGTATTACAGAACCTTAAAAAGTACCTTGGGTCAAAACCTCTGTGGTCTCGGGCCATCACTCTGGAAGATTTATACTTTTATCTTGCTTCTTCACCAACCATTATTAGTTGAATCCTGATCCTAAATGAATTTGGGGTTCAATACCATGTATATTATGTTAATCTATATCTACAAGGGGCTAGAAACCAATGCTCGATGATAGAAAATCTCACCTTTTGCCTCATTACCTCACCTGAACATCTAAGGGCTTACTTCCAGTTTTAAACCATGGTGGTCGTGAATTACCAACGCCTTTGAAATACGCTCCATAATCCTAATACCTCGTAAAAGCTCGTTAAGTGGTATATGGAGTTGGGTTAATATGATATAAAATACCACCCATGGAGTGCCATTAATGGTCGGGCCTATGATTACTTCGTTATAAAGTTCAGTAACCTAAAAGAAGTGGAAGAAAAGACCAAAATATCTGAATCAGAGGTTATAACGGAGCCTAAAGCTCAAATAACCATTATTCTAGGAAGTAGACCTCGACTCTCCTATATGGGATTTTTCATTTTATAATATGCCAAGTAGGAACTATCTCTTTTTAAATTTAAATCCTCTAATAATGAGACGAAGTATAACTCCTTGGTGACAATATTAGGCCTGACCATCCACCTAAAGGCAGAGCAGGTAGAAGCCATTATCGACTCTTAACTAGTGGTCAATCTGGTTAACGAGGCTCGTGTGGCCAAATGTGATAGTGTGGCAGGGTACTTAAAAATTATGAAGCACATCAGCTAGAGAATCCCTAGATTTTGCACTCGGCCCGAGCATAGAATTCAGATGTTGACCATCTTGCACGAGTGAACTCATTAGATGAGGTGGATCTAGAGTCCTAGTTATCACCTTAGACCAACCAATCATCACACAACTACACATTAACATTACAGAGGTCAATTAGAGCTCAGACTGGACCACTCCCATTAAGGCCTACCACAGAGATGGAGTCCTACGCAAAGATAAGTTTCAGTCCATATGGATAAAGAGTTTATCTTCAAGATGATATGTTGAGAATGGGATATGGTTTAAGAATGGGTACTCCTCAGGTTTAAGGACCCATAATAGTCAAACGAAAGGGACCTTCTTTGCATAAAAAAATCATCCAAAAGCTTAGAATTATACAAAAATGAAAAAAATAGCAAACTATCTTTTTACACCCCATTTTGTGAAAAAAATGAATAATTTTAAAAGCCACCTTTAGAAACCATGATAAAAAATCTAAGGCTTAAACCAGAACTTCCAGTTTCAAACAAAATTGGGGGGATAAGTGTTTACATGAAAAATATTTGTCCAAAATTCCAGTTTTATGAACAAAAGTACAAGGTATCAACATTGTACATTGAGGTTCAAAGGTCTTAAGACCGTTGGTGGAACCTCAGACTTGTGACACAAATCTTTCATCCCAATAGGCTGAACAACAGAGGTCTTATGATCCAATAAAGGACTTCAAATTTCAAAACTCCTTAAGCTCATCTTATAACTCGTGGGGGGATTAAGGTTATAACAAAATTCCAAATTCAGAGTCTTATGACCCATTTTGGGACTCTGAATTTCAAAATTTCCAAGTCATAGGTTTTATGACCCATTGTAGGACTTCAAAAAACTCCTAATGTCTAAAGGTCTTAGAACCCTTTGGGGGGCTTGAAATTATGAAAATTCCTAAGTTCTAAGGTCCTTGGATCTTCAACAAAACTAGGATATTTAGCCTAAGGTTTTCATCCTTAGCTAAAACATATTTTAGAAGTCTTAGGACCCTTTATTAAGAAAATTTCAAGTGTGAATTTTAAAACTAAGGTCTTAATACCCTTAATAGATTTATATTTTTATCTTTGAGCCCAAAATGTTTTTAGGGGGGTAAGTGTTTATACAAAATTTTTAGAGCTTTCAGTCCTAAAAAGTACAAGATATTCTATGGTTCAAAGGTCTTATGATCCATTTCAGAGCCTTAAACTTGACTTGATATGTTGTACAATACTATAGCAAAGGTCGTAAGACCCTCAAGTCTACTTCAACAAGGTTATTGCTTAGTTATTTTTATTTACCAAGGAATGTTAGGGACTACTAGGTAATTCTACCTACTGGTAGACCTCAGGTAGATGAATGTTATGCAAAATACTTCAATAATCTAAAATAGAATAAGTATAACAAAGAAAACCAATGCATAAGTAAATGTTTCAAAACCAAGCCAGTGTCAATGATTTTGGATATTTTGGAGACTACCATAAAAGTCCAACAACCCAAGACAGTTCAAAAGAAAAATAAAAAATAAATAAAAGCTTACTCAAGTATTAAGATTGATTGTGGTACTTCACGACAGCTTCACTTTCCTTCTTCGAAGGGCTTGATTGGGGCTAAGAAGTGAAAGCTTTCTTCATAACTTTTTCTTCTTAGACAAGGTAAGTAGACGTCTCATAGTCATTTCCTTCACTATTTCTCTCTCTATCAAAGACTTCATCATATTGGGGGCTTTAGTTTACATCAGGAAAAAAATCCTCGACCATAGCCTTGTAAACCTCAAACCTAATTATGGAATACAAAATCTTATAGGGATCAGACCCAATATAGGAATCAAAGTTTCCAATCATTATGGCATGAATCCTCCCCTGGATCTTGATGTAATTCACCAGGACCACAGTATAATCCTTATACATCCCTTAGCCCTTAGAGGTCCACTATTCCTTCACAACATTGAGACAAATCACTTGCTGCTTCAGAAGACCATATCCTTCTTAGTTTGAAGAAGTACTTTTAAGAATTTTTAAGATTGAGGGTTTAGCCCTAAAGTACCTCCACTATTACTTTATTATAGATCTGAGCCAAGGCATGAGCTTCCTTAACTTTAGTCAAGGAGTCTCGAGCAGCGGTCAAGAGGGAAAAAATATTCCTGAGGGTCTTCTCGCTAAGAAGCTTGTCATGTTCCAGTAAGGTGATTTTAGACCTCAAGCTTACACCCTCCTTCTAAAAATAAGCAACTTACATTTGTTAATTGTTAAGGATCTGGTTCAACTCCAACTGGACAAGTTCCCATTTGTTCGTCATCTCCAACTGGAGCCTGCATTCTTGTACTTGAGCAAAAAGGCAGCAGACCTGGGATGCTCGCCGTCACGCAGAGGCTCCCTGATATTCCAAGCTTTCACCAACTCCGAGATATGAACCTCGCTGAGAGCAGGCTCTAAGTTCTTTGTCCTCGCTGTGGAATGAAAAGTAAAGAAAGGTTAGAAAAGTCACAAGTTAGCAAAGGTTAAAATAATAATACAATGTCTACCTATATATTCTTCCCCGTAAAAAGGGACAGTGAACCTCTCAGACCTCGACCCTTCAAACTAGGGAGGGAACTGCCAATTCCTAACGAGGAAACCCTCTTGCAAGTAGTCCTTATGGGAATCAGGTAGATTTACTACCAATACCGTATGAGGACTCCTAGCTTTGAGGTATAAGACACCTGAGCTAGTTCGAGAGAAGGAATAGTAGATACAGATCTCGGCAAGTCCTAACCTTGTACCATACAGCTGGTTTATTCTATGGACGCCATTTACGATCTTCCACACATTGGGTGAGCACTGTGCGGGAACAATACCGAAATAACCAAAAAAATGCAGAAATAGATCATTAGGGGGAAAGTAAGTCCCCCCTGGGAGAGAAACAAAACATGGATCCAGTGGGCATCCTCTATATCCCTAACGTTCCTAGGAGGGGAGGCATAACATTCAATATCTACCCACTCAGGAATATTATAGAACTTCCTGAACTCAGAGATTGACCTATTTCCAATCTTCGCCATTAAAAAACTCTAGAAACTCTACAAACCAAAGAGAAAGTGCAAAGAAAGGGCACGAGAAACTTACAAAATAGAAGATCGGTTTGAGCGATGAAAAAGCACGAGCCCAAGACGACTAAGAAGCAATGGGAATGGGGATTCAGAGAAGAAGGTACGAGGCGCTAGAGTTCTCAGAAGAAGGAAGAGTACTGGAAAGGCTGAAATGATGGATGAAAAAGTGGCTATCCCAACAAGCCTTCAATTCTAATCGTAGCGCACGGATAGAGAAGCGGGTGCCGCCAAAGCAACTTCACAGTTTTTGAAGAATCACAAATCAGCCATAATGGCTGATCATTTAAATCCATTAGACCCATAAACACGGCCCAATAAATTAAGGGGCAATTGTGGGTACCCGAAATTCAGAACTATGGGCCTGGACGAGTAGCCCAGTCCTGGTGGCCCAAAGTCCAGGCCCCTCATCTTTTATAATTGATCCGGTCTCCCCCCACGATCACATGAAGGGAAGTTATGGGGGAAATGGAAAATGTGGAGGAACCCATCACCCCCACTCATCTACATGCACATGTATATATTAAACCCTAGGTCCGGGGCAAAAGGACAAGTTGTATTCTCTGTAATGACTCTCCGGAGTATATAGAAATAGTATCGACTGCACCACCGTGGACGTAGGCACATCTTGGCTGAACCACGTACATCCTTTGTTGTTTGATTGGCATCTTGTATTCCTTGTTCTCATCTTGATAATCTTTCTCTCATATTTATTTGTGTTGCATAATAATTGCCTCTATAATTGGCGCCATCTGTGGGAAGCGTTCATCTTTCCCTGAGAAGAGCCCACATCAAGAAAGGAAGTTAAGATGTCTGGTCACAGCAGCAATTCCCCCCAAGCAGGAGATATTCAAGAGCCACCTGCTCCTCGCAGGATTAGGTATGAAGTCCGATGTTCAGATCAGAGAGCTTGCTTGGAAAGACCAGCTTCAGAAGAGAGTCAGGGACCAGCTAGGTCCACGCAGATATCAAGGTTGATTGATACGTACGAGGCAAGGCTCCACGAGCAGAATGAGTCTTCTTACAGATAAGAGGCTGAGAATGCTCGCTTGAAAAGAAGACTGGAAAGACTAGAAAGGGAGCTTCGCCCTAATAATCGGAGATGCCCATATCGCACTCCCAGCCCTCGGGAGAGCAAGTCTCGCAGCTGAGGAAGGAGCCCTAGGCGATAATCTCAAAGGGACGAAGGAGACGAGTTAGACGATGACCTCCGCGAATAGCTGCGAAGAGCTCGCCACCACTAGAGCCCTGCTCGCAGCGACGAGCACATACAAAACATGGTCCGCAGGGAGATGGACCAGCACCCCTCTCACCCTGGAACAAGATCAACTAGAGAGATTGCGAGGAGAGATCTCAAAACCCAGATGAAGTCACCTTTCACAAGAGAAATCGAGGAGGAGCAAGCTCCCAAGAAATTTGCTATTCCAAGGTTCAAGATTTACGACGGAAAGACTGATCCCATCGATCACGTTAGGCAATACCGACAGGCCATGACCCTCTGAAGTCACCGGGATGCTCTGATGTGCCGTATTTTCCCCTCAAGCCTTCATGATGTAGCACAGAAGTTGTTCGAAAGGCTCCCCCACCGGTCGATCAAAAATTTCAAATCCCTAGCCGAACTCTTTACGGCCCGATTCATTACCAGTAGCTCCCATCCCAAAAGGATGGATGCTCTACTGACAATGAAGAAAATGCCTCAAGAGACCCTCCGAGAATACGCGAAGAGGTACTGGGAGTTATTCAATAAGATCGAGGACTGCGCGGAGGAGGTGGCAGTGGCCTCCTTTAAAATTGGGCTCCCTAATTCTTCCCTCCTCTACCAATCCCTGATGAAGAAGGAAGCTATGACTATTAACGACCTTATGGCCCGAATCGAGAAATACGCAAAGGTGGAAGATGTCACCTGCTCTAATACAGGAGAAAACGGTCAAGCTAAGCTCATTACCAAGGTAGGTGAGAAAACTGAGAACCAGAGGAAAGGAGGAAAGAGCGGGGGCAAAAATGGCTCCAAAAACAGAGGGAACCAGGACGCATCGAAAGCATTCCAGGCGGTCAACACCGTCTTCAAAGAACCAATTTACAAGGTTCTCGCGAAGATCAAGGATGAGCCATTCATCAAGTGGCCCAGGAAGATGGGGGAGATCCCTCGAAGAGGAACAATGCGTTGAGATGCGCTTTTCACAAAGAGGGAGGGCACAAGACCGAGCACTGCAAAGTTCTTAAGTCTCACCTCAAAGAATTGTCCCAGTCCGGGCATTTGAACGACTTTATGGAGAAAAGGGCAGAGAAAGTGACTGCCAACAGAGAGATGAGACCTGACAATGTGCTGGAGGATGATGCTGGACACGAGTTCGCCGTAATTCATGGAGTATCTGACGTCAAGCACATACAAGGGAACTCGGCTCGAATGGAGATGAAAAAACTTACAACGGTAATGCATGCCTTTCAAATCGATCCAGCAAAATCATAGTCAGGAAAGCATCGACGAGCAGAGGACGTCAACTATAACAATCATATTATTTTCACGGATGAAGATTTGATGGGAGTAAGGACCCCACATCATGATGCCCTGGTCATTACACTCAGGATAGACAACTTTGACATCGACAAGCTGCTCGTTAATCAAGGAAGCTCATCCGAAGTAATGTACCTCGACCAGTTCAGGAAATTGAAGTTGAGCGTCACCGACCTAAAGGAAGATACTGTACCTTTAGTCGACTTCGCTGGGAAAATGACCATGCCCCTAGGCAAGATAGTGCTGCCAGTTTGTGCTGAGAACGTCTCCAAGATGATTGAGTTTTTGGTAGTTAACATCAAATCACCGTACCAGGACATCCTCGACAGAGGATGGCTTCATGCAATGAAGGCGGTCTCCTCGACCTACCATCAGAAGCTCAAGTATGTAATCGAGCGAGGAGTAATGGAGATCCACGGCGACCAAGCGATGGAAAGGAAGTGCTTCATAGCAGCCATCCGACCAAAGCTAGAGAAGAAGGTAGGTCAACCCAGCGAGGAAGTTGAAGAGGGTGTGATACCTTCTAAATATCAACTAAAGTATGGAAGACGAGGAGTATAGGAGACCAGGATCCTCCCCTCTGAGCGTGTCATCGAGGACCTAGTAGAAGTTATAGCCGAAGTTGGCGACAGTAGTAGAGTCTTCTTCATTAGAGCATCTCTCACCGATCAAGAACAAAAGGAGTTGACGACCTTGCTGAGACACAACGTAGATATTTTTGCATGGGAACCATACGAGCTGCCTGGGATTGATCCTGATATGGTTTGTCATCAGCTGCACGTCGACCCCACGTTCAAGCCAGTCATGCAGAAGGCACGAAGAACTGCACCTGAGAAGGCTAAAGCGGTCGAAAAGCAGGTCAAAAAACTGATGGATGAAGGATCCATACGAGAATTACAATTCCCCGAGTGGTTGTCTAACCCAGTAGTAGTTCCGAAGAACAATGGGTAGTGGGGAGTTTGCATCGACTTCACTGACCTCAACAAAGCATGCCCAAAGGATAGTTTCCCCCTCCCAAAGATAGACCAACTAGTAGATGCCACTGCAGCTCACGAGCGAATGAGTTTCCTGGACGCATACTCAGGATATCACCAGATCCCCTTGTATGGCCCAGACCAGGAAAAAATGGCGTTCATCACGACGGTTGGGTTGTATTGCTACAAAGTCATGCCATTTGGGCTCAAGAATGCAGGGGCAACCTACCAGCGGCTGGTCACAAAAATGTTCAAGGATCAAATGGGAGACACAATGGAGGTCTACATCGATGACATGCTCGTTAAGAGCAAGAAGAAGTAAAATCACCTCTCAGACCTATCAAAGACCTTCCAAATCCTCAAGAAGTACCGAATGAAGCTTAATGCGAGCAAGTGTTCCTTCGGTGTCCAGTCAGGAAAATTTCTTGGATACTTAGTCAGCAAGAGAGGCATAAAAGCTAATTCGGACCAAATCGATGGAATCAACAGGGTACAACCACCTTGAACAGTCCGGGACATGCAGAAGCTCACTAGAATGCTCGCTGCCATAAATCGTTTCATTTCCAAATCCTCCGAGAAGTGCAAGCCTTTTTTCCAGCTTCTAAAAGGGAATAAACCAATAGAATGGAGCCCGGACTGCTCGCGAACATTGGACGAGCTCAAGTCTTACTTAAGCTCTCCACCGCTGCTTGTCATACCACAACCAATGGAATCTTTGTACCAATACCTCTCGGTATCCAGTCACACTGCTAGCTCGGCGTTAATATGCGAGGTCGAAGGAATCCAAAACCCCATTTACTATGCGATCAAGGCGTTATTAGACGCTGAGCAAAGGTACCTGCCATTAGAGAAGCTCGCCTTTGCACTAGTGATAGCCTCGAGAAAACTGAAGCATTATTTTAAAGCTCATACTATCATCGTCCTTACATTGCACCCCCTTAAGGCGATCCTAAGGAAAGCGGATTTATCGGGCAGATTATCTAAGTGGTCAGTCGAGCTCGGTCGGTTCGACATCCAATTTCAACTAAGGACCGATATCAAGAGTCAGATCCTCGCTGATTTCATAGCCGAATTCACTGGCGAAGAACTCCCCGACCAACCTCAACCAACTAAGAAAAAAGAGAACCCAGCAACAGTGGAAACCTGGAAACTATTCGTTGATGGAGCCTCCAACTCAAAGGGGACAGGCGTAGGCATCGTCCTCATCACCCCAGAAAACACCATCCTTGAGGAAGGAATCAGGCTTGGATTTGCAGCCTCTAACAACGAAGCAGAGTACGAAGCCCTAATAGCCGGTCTCCAAAAGGCGCAAATTCTGGGAGCAAAACATTTACAGGTGTTCGGCGATTCTCAACTAGTCTCCAATCGGATAAGTGGAGATTATAACGCGAAGGATGAAAGGATGGCAGCCTACCTTGCCCTGGTGAGGAAACTAATGACGAGCTTTGAGGAGCTCAACATCCAGCAGTTTCCGAGAGGGCAAAATAGTCATGCCGACGCCTTAGCAGCCCTAAGCTCGGCAGTTGATTCTAGTCTTAAAAGGGTCATTCCCATCGATTTCCTCATTTGTCCAAGCATTAACCACAACAACAAGCTGCCAAACGTGGAACAAATACTCCAGGTGGGATCAGCCCCCAGTTGGATGGAACCCTTAAGAGACTATTTAAAGGAGGGCACGCTCCCCGAGGATAAGAAAATTGCCCACCAGATAAGAGTCAAAGCTGCTCGCTTTCACTTATCCATAGGAGGCGACTTGTATAAGAAGTCCTTCTCCGGTCCCTACCTTAGATGTGTCCACCCAGGCGATGTCGAGCAAGTGTTGCGCGAGCTTCACGAAGGAATCTGTGGAAGTCATGTCGGAGGAAGATCTCTAGCCTTTCAAGCAATGAAGGAAGGCTATTGGTGGCCATATATGCAAAAGGACTCAGCAGTATATGTCCATAAATGCCCGAAATGCCAGATTCATGCTCCAATGGTCCACCAACCAGCCAGCGACCTAAAATCCCTGACTAGCCCATGGCCCTTCGCCCAATGGGGGATGGACATCGTGGGACCACTACCCACTGCTGCCGGCAATCGCAAATACCTGTTGGTTGCAATTGACTACTTCACAAAATGGATCGAGGCATAACCATTGGCAAACATCCAAGACGCTGACATGATAAGATTCATATGGAGGAATATAATCACTCGATTCGGAATCCCCAGAACCATCATCACTGATAATGGGACACAATTTGAGAGTGGCCCCTTTCAGGACTTCTATAACGAGCACGGGATCATGCACAACTTTAGTTCGGTGGCCTACCCTCAGAGTAATGGGCACGCAGAAGCTTCCAACAAAACTGTGATTGATGGATTGAAGAAGCGATTAGAGCGAGCTAATGGCGCATGGGCAACCGAGCTACCCCATGTCCTATGGGCATACTGAACAACTCCTCGGCGAGCAACAGGAGAAACCCCATTTTCACTAACATATGGCATGGAAGCAGTCATTCCACTAGAAGCGGGCTTGCCAACAATGAGATCCGACTTTGTCGACCAAGGCCAGAATGATGGGGCGTTGCTCGCTGAACTCGACCTCGTCGATGAGCATAGAGAACTGGCCCTGGTGAAGCTTGTGAGCTATCAGCAACAGCTCGCAAGGCATTACCACAAAAGGGTTAGCCCAAGAAGATTCCAAGCTGGGGACTATGTTCTAAGGAAAGTCCTGGGCAACACAGTAAGGTCATCAGACGGCAAGCTAGGCCCAAACTGGGAAGGACCCTTTAAAATAACTAGGGACGACCTGCAAGGTGCATATCATTTGGAAACAATAGAGGGAAGAGAGATACCACGAGCATGGAATGCAGCTAATCTCAAGAAATTCTATTTTTAAATTCTCAAGGAATTCTATTGTTGAATCTTTTTCTTGCATTTGTTATGTGAAAGGAATAAGTTCATTCCCCTTATTACTAATGAAATCAGTAAACTGCATTTTATCACACATCTTTATCCAAATCACAGGCACAATAGTCGATATAGCAGGGGAATACCCCTCCTCAGGTCATCGTCATGAAACACGAAAGACCTCTTAGACTTGCCCTTGGCAATATATAAAGCCCTACAGAGGATTCTTAGGCAATACGGCCAGATTTTATACTGGCCATCAAACCTACTTTGGTTGAGCAAAATCCTAATCGGATGAAGACATCCAATACCAGGTGTGTCCTCGCCAATTGCCCTACTTAGGCCTAAGGGAGTGTGACGACACAACCTAAAAGGTAAAATGGGGCATAATGGTATTTTGGTATTATACTGGACTGGGGGGGACACTTGCATGGCAAAATAAAAAGGATTATGAAGTAGAAAGAATATAAAAACATTGGATGAACACGTTTAGTCGGCAAAATCGCCCAAAACACGAACTTTTCATTGATCTCTTATATTTACAACAGTGATAATACATGTTTAGTCGACGAAGCTTGCCCAAAGCATTTACATTATCAAAAAGGACAAAAGAATAACAGCTTGTTATATTTATAACAAATATAATACACGTTTAGTCGGCGAAGCTCGCCCAAAGCGTTTACATTATCAAAAAGAAAAAACTTGCAAAAAATTCAAGAAGGAGGAAGCCTCCGAACAAGATAGTCTGCCACCCTAGCTCTTCGTCCATCATCAGGAGAAGGGACCAGCTCTTCCACAGCCTCATCTGCGTCCAACTTTAACAGTTGACGAGGAATAGCATCAATAGGGATCCGTCTATCATCCCTCCTGAATGGATTGGGCATCAGAGTGGAGGAGGACATCTCGTGACGATACCATAACACTAAGTTTCTCGAGACCTGGAGTTCTTTCAAGGCACTCAACCACCCTCTCACGAAAGAAAGTTCTTCGAACTCAGATAATCTTGTGGGAGCATCTATCCATCCTTGATCATAACCGTCAGCCCATGCTTGTCCAGAACCCTTCTTGAATAAATGCCGCAATCGAGTAACGTCCCTTTGAAGCCCAGCAGCAGTTACATATGCTCGGCGGACATCATCATGGAGCTCTTCCATCTCCTTATCCCGATGTTCTTCTACTTCCCTGCTCCTACCCCTGGTGCTCCTACTAGCTCGCGGGAGGGGAGGACAAGTGGAACCTCGCAGCATAGGAGCAGTATGTCCAGCTCGCGAAGATGAGGAGCCTTACAGAATCGCTGAAACAGTGCTTGGCGCATGCTCTCTAAGTTGCAGGACTTCCTTCCTGAGGTTTTCATTCTCCTGCTGCAGGAATTCCCCAACTTGATTTATCTCGGTGGACTCTAGCAACCTTGCTCTCAGTACATTGACTTCCTCTTATACAGAGGCACCAATGCATTCCATCTCCTGGAGCCTGTCCTTCAGCTTAGCCACTAGCTCGGACTGATCCTTATATTTTTGGTTCCTTGACCTAAGAGACTTGCAAAGCCTAATAAATGTGGCTACCTGGGACTCCTTCTCCTTCAGCTGCTCGGTTAGAGCCTTGTTCTCCTCCACAACACCCATCTTGCTTGAGCAGACTAGGTCATAGGCCTGCCTCAACTCGCTCAGCTCCTTGACCGCCGCGTCCCTCTCTTGGTTAGAATTGATAAGGTCCAGATCAGAGGAAGCTCGGGCGGCATCAGCAGCCTTCAGATCAGCCTCCAGCCGAGAACCCCTGACTTCCAGAGTGGATTTCTACTGCTCCAGCTCTCCATTCATCGTCACCAACTCATCGCGAGAACGGTAGAGCACAGTGAAGTCCGTCATAAACTGCCAAAAATAAAGAAGAAATAAAGAAGGAGAAATAATTAAAACTTGTTAAGGAATTGAAAAGGGCGAGAACCTTACCAAGGCCAGTCTCTAGCTATCTTGGAGGGCTAGTTGATCAGACCCCAGCGCCCTCTGGCGATCTGCAAGAAGAACTGCCCTCTCAAGCAATGCAGGAGCCAGCTGAGGGGAAGTGGCAACTGAGGCCCCCTCGGGCAAAGCTGACCCGGGACCAAGGCTTGCCCAGCCTTCGTCCTCGACTCCATCTTCCTCCTATCTTCCTCTCTCTCCCTCTCCATCCTTTTCCTCTCCTCCACCTTCTTCTTTTCCTCCACCTTCTTCCTCTCCTCCTCCTTCTTTCTCTCCCTCTCTCTCACCTGCTCTTCCACTCTCCTCTTCCTCTCTTGCTCCTGAGTGGAAGATCGAGAGCCAATAGCCACTGCCCCAGAAGAAGACCTTTGTTTCTTTAACCTCTGTGCAAGAAGCAAATGGTCCTCATCATCATCGTCTCTAATCAGGTTCTTCCTGGGAGGCATCTCTTTGCCTGAACTACTGGAAGTGATCGACGATCCTCTAGCTTCAGAATCCTCTTCAGAAGAACTGCTACTGTCAAAGCTCCTTCCACCCAAATTACTCCCAGCTCCTGTAGGCTCACTCTCAGAGCTGCTCTCCTCTTCGTCCAACTAAATAGGCTCGGCAGTAGTCTCTTCGAAAGAATCAAACTCTGGAACACTATCCATAGGCCGTGCAATGAAGCTGGAGCCTGCGTTCTTGTACTTGAGAAAAAGGTAGCAGACCTGGGATGCTCACCGTCACCGAGAGGCTACCTGTTATTCCAAGCTTTCACCAACTCCGAGATACGAACCTCGCTGAGAGCAGGCTCTAAGTTCTTTATCCTCGTTGTGGAAGAAAAAGAAAAGAAAGGTTAGAAAAGTCACAAGTCAGCAAAGGTTAAAATAATAATACAATGTCTACCTATATATTCTTCCCCGTAAAAAGGGACAGTGAACCTCTCAGACCTCGACCCTTCAAACTGGGTAGGGAACTGCCAATTCCTAATGAGGAAACCCTCTTGCAAGTAGTCCTTATGGGAATCAGGTAGGTTTACTACCTATACCGTATGAGGACTCCTAGCTTTGAGGTATAAGACACCTGAGCTAGTTCGAGAGAAGGAATGGCAGAAACAGATCTCGGCAAGTCCTAACCTAGTACCATACAGCTGGTTTATTCTATGGACGCCATTTACTATCTTCCACACATTGGGCGAGCACTGTGGGGGAACAATACCAAAATAACCAAAAAAATGCAGAAATAGATCATTAGGGGGAAAGTAAGTCCCCCTTGGGAGAGCAACAAAACATGGATCCAGTGGGCATCCTCTATATCCCTAACGTTCCTAGGAGGGGAGGCATAACATTTAATATCTACCCACTCATGAATATTATAGAACTTCCTGAACTCAGAGATTGACCTATTTCCAATCTTCGCCATTAAAAAACTCTAGAAACTCTACAAACCAAAGAGAAAGTGCAAAGAAAGGGCACGAGAAACTTACAAAATAGAAGATCGGTTCGAGCGATGAAGAAGCACGAGCCCAAGACGACTAAGAAGCAATGGGAATGGGGATTCAGAGAAGAAGGTACGAGGCGCTAGAGTTCTCAGAAGAAGGAAGAGTACTGGAAAGGCTGAAATGACGGATGAAAAAGTGGCTATCCCAACAAGCCTTCAATTTTAATCGTAGCGCACGGATAGCGAAGCGGGTGCCGCCAAAGCAACTTCACAGTTTTTGAAGAATCACAAATTAGCCATAATGGCTGATCATTTAAATCCATTGGACCCATAAACACGGCCCAACAAATTAAGGGGCAATTGTGGGTACCCGAAATTCAGAACTATGGGCCTGTACGAGTAGCCCAGTCCTGGTGGCCCAAAGTCCAGGCCCCTCATCTTTTATAATTGATCCGGTCTCCCCCCACGATCACATGAAGGGAAGTTATGGGGGAAATGGAAAATGTGGAGGAACCCATCACCCCCACTCATCTACATGCACATGTATATATTAAACCCTAGGTCCGGGGCAAAAGGACAAGTTGTATTCTCTGTAATCACTCTCCGGAGTATATAGAAATAGTATCGACTACACCACCGTGGACGTAGGCACATCTTGGCTGAACCACGTACATACTTTTTTGTTTGATTGGCATCTTGTATTCCTTGTTCTCGTCATGATAATCTTTCTCTCATATTTATTTGTGTTGCATAATAATTGCCTCTTCATAACTTATCGACAACCGATGGAGAGCATCAAAGGTTATGACAACTGATGGGATCAACGGGGTATAGAGAGACCCAAGATCCCCTAATGAATAAGAATCTCATTTTCAAGCTCTTAGAAGCATTGTGCCTATCCATTACAAATACCACTATTGCCTTAGGGGAAAAATATTTTAGCTCTTTATCTTTGGACTTACTCTGCTCCTAGGTCCTATATATCTTGAAGAATTAGGTTGGAGTAATGTCATGTTGTCCCCCGCTTGATTCTCTAAAGGCAAAGATTATATCCATCGTAGCTATACAAGTTCTAGACACCAGTTGTGAAGGGGATATCCCAATGGACTTTAAGATCCTCACCTTTAAAAAAGGAAGTGGTAAGCTGGATCCACATTGAAGCAAGCCCTCATTGAAGCACATATATTAAGAAATTGAGGAACAAGCCCTCTTATTAGGCATTGTTTCCTTCAAAATAACAAAGTTTGTTATTTGGTATATCATCCTAATTTCTTCCAGGTCTTATTCAGATATCTGAGAATAAGAATGATCCCTATGTAAAAGTTAGTGTTTTGACCCCAAAGTAATAATCACCATTGAACCTAAAGGGATGGTCTAAGTCAGAAGATGGTTAGTGGTCTAGGCCCCTCATTCAGTAGTTTATAAAAGAGAAACATGAGGCCCCACTTCCAAAAGAGGTATTAACTCCAAGACTTTAGAGGGGGAGATATTGTTAATAGAATTTTTCTTACGTTATATATAAGGAAAGAATATTCTTTCTCAAAGATCTTTAAAGACTAAAAATAGCTGAAGTGAATGGTAAAGAACTCAACCCAGACCAATAGGCTCCTTTATAACCTCTAAGGTCTCATGATTTGGTCCCTTTATCCCCAAGGGATATCGCATCAATGCTCTCAACCACTTATAATATCCTTCCCAACGCAATATAATTATGGCAACAATCTTGGTAAAAAGTTACGCTCCTATCCCCAAATTGCATAATGGATAAGAGTCGCCCCTTGCAATTCTTGAAAAGAGGAATAAGGTTTGAATATGGTATCATCAATACGAGGACTAAGGTTCTGGGGTTAGTCGTATACCTCTCTCAGACCACTACTAACTCACCAAGACCTCCATAGCCTGTAAGAAAGGACCACGATGTTATAAAAGACCTCATCAACCTTCTAAGTCTTCTAAAAGGCTTAATCATTCCAATATGTCTTTTCAACCAAGATTAGAGACCATAAAACTAGTATTCCATAATGCTTGACGTACATAATAGGCCTTAATTTAAAGAGAAAAGATATATTAAGGTCATTTAATGCTCACCATAGTACTAGTATGAAGAGGGATGTTTCCACTTTTTTTTTATAGGAATGTAATATGTGTTAGATAGTGAAGGTGGATCATTAAAGTCCGTCAGGAATACTACAGCTCTTACTCATTCCATAGTGGAAGTGGAACATCATCCCGATGTATTTTATCAATTGGGTTGCCGTTAACACCCTTACATCATGTCTCTATATGCGTGATACCACCTGATAAAGGTGTTTCATGTCTTTATAATTAGTACAAACTTTATAGTGGGGAAGTATTCCAGATTGTGTATCACAGAAATAATTTGGTTACATAGGTTGATTTTATATATTATATAAGATAAGGATCCCAACTTTTGTATCGTAATTTTTAGGATAGCTTTTAGGTTATAATAGGGAAAAAATGGCACCTTAGAACATTGTATCATCCTATAACGTAAGGGTAAATGAACAAGTTGTCAAAAGGTAGTTGGGAATTTCACCTACCTTTAATGTATTTTTCCTATAACAACAACCATAAAGATACAATAGGTATGGAACTTTATAAGGCATTGTATGAGACATCGTATCATAGGCGTGTTATTTGGATATAAATTAAAGTTTATTGTTGGGCCAAAATATTTTTCATGACATGACTGAGAAGATTCAAATGATTCAATATCGTATTAAGACTGTAAAGAGCTGCAAAAGTATTATGTTGACTTGGGGAGGAAATATATGCAGTTTTCAATAGGAGATCATGCACTTATCAATGTATCATCCATGAAGGAGATGATGGGCTTTGGGAAAAAATGGAAGTTATCCCCAAGATTTATTGGGACTTTCATGACTCACGTATATATTAGCACTTCCAAACCATTAAGATAGGGTACATAGTGTGTTTCATGTTCCACATTGCATATAATTTTATGTAATGAGGTCTACTATCATCACATACACCTGGGAAATATTGAGTTATAGCATGATACTTCATATAGTGAGAAGCTTGGGAGCATCCTTAACCATTAAGTTCATATATTGAGGTGTATGGAGGATATTTTAATACGTGTTCAGTGGAGTAATCCTAGTGGGGAGAAGTCCACTTGGGAGCATGAGGATATGATGAGTTAGAAATATCAACATTTATTTGATGCAGGTATGTTTATGTGAATTTTGAGAACATAATTCTTTTTGTTAGGGAGGAGACATTAATAGCCCTTTATTTTTAGAATTTAATAAATGGAAAAATTAATTAATTAATGGAATTTTGGGATTTAAATGATCAATATAAATTGATTAAATTATAAAGTATAAATGGATTGTAAATGATATTTATTCTTAGGTTAATAAAAGTTTTATATACTAGTATTAAATTTTGATTGGGTTTAAGATAAAGTAAAATGGACAGATTTAAATTAGTGGTCTAGCTTGTTTGGGATTTAGCCTTAGAGAGAGATCATATAGTGGATTGGAGAGAAACCTTAAGGGTAAAGGTGTATCTAGAGTATCTCTTGATGATAAATACAAGTTTTTTTTACTTAAAATTTTGTGTATAATTAAATAGACAAAATAAAATGGTATGGGCATGGGGTCACGACCAAGCTCATATGCTCCGCAATTGCGGATTGAGGATTCCGAGCATGGGATCCACTAAATTACTTATTACACATGAAATTGACCCATTTTCACCAAATTTGTAAAAGACTAGAACACCCTAAAATTGAAAAAATCGCGTAAATACTCTATGCGTTCAAAGACCCAAATCCTCCATTAAAAATCTAAGAACAAAACTCAACCAAGAATATAAATATTGAAGGAAGGGGTCAAGAAGATTAAATCAAAATTCAAGGAAGAAATTTCAGAGCATCTACCAAACTTGAAATTTATTCAAATTTAAGGTAAAATGATGTTATACCCATCTCCTTTTATATATGTTGTTGATGTAAAAAACTAGATTTGATCTAATTAATTAATTAGAGATAAAAATAGAATAAATCAATGAGACAAAAGATTTTTAAAGTGGTTCAGCCTTATGAAAATGGCATACGTCCATTGTTTGTATTGCCGATGTTTGCTTAATCTCGATGATGATTACAAGAGATCAATTACCCCGTTGTGGAGGGTGTTACAATGTATTTATAGACTTAGGGCTATCAGTATGAATAGACGATATGCCGTTGTTTAATAGACACCTACATATGTACAATAATAATGTTCATTAAATCCGATGTTCATTGAATGTGCAATCGTCGCTTGATCTTCCCATCCAGGTGCTCTGCACGCTGAGTAGGTAGGCACGCTATGTAACTCAAAAAGTTATGCAGCTCAGCATGCTATGTAGCTCGGTGAGCATATGTATTTGCCACATAGGATGTTATGTGTCTTTATATAATTGGTCCACGTCATCAGCCTAATTTTTGTATCAACAGAAGCCTCCAATGTTTCACATTTAAGCTTTGATATGAGTGTGAAAAATTTTACCCAACACTTGGGAATTTTACCTTTAGCCTCGTCGTTTGAGCGCAAAATGGCAAACTTGTAAATATTTTGAATCTGCGACAGATGCTTGGGTGTTTGCATCTTTTTCATCATTTAACCGCCGGAAACACAATCGTCTTTTCTAGTAATCATTTCTTTTCCTACTTCCCGATGCAAGGCATTTAAAAGCGATAGAAAAAGATCATCATCTACTTTTTACCTCCATATTTCTAAACTCTATGTTTTCTCACTCTGTTTTGATACTATCGTTCTTTCCACCATCCGCCTTAGCAGATTTCTCAATTTTCTGCAAGAATTTCTCCCTTCTTCTTTCTTTGCTTTAGTCATCATGGTTTATCTTGTCGAATCGCTGGATAAATTTCGAGCTGATTTTGTGATTCTCTCTTGGGTTATTCTAGAAGATCCTCCTTCTCCATCTGATTTATTTTCTCTGGCTGAAGGACACTGGTTTCCCTCACTTTTTGTAGCGGAGTGTGGCTTTTCTTTTCCGACTAATCCCCTATGTTTGGAGTTTTGCCAATATTTCGATATTGCTCCTGCAAGGGTAGCTCCAAATACATGGAGGATAGTTAATGGTGTACATTGGTTAAACCAAACTTATGGGACTCACTTAGGGATCCCTGAGATTATGTTTTGTTATAAGTGGGTCACCAGTGATACCACATTTTATTTAAAAACTAGGTTTTCCAACAGAGCTTTAGTAGTCAATCTTCCCGATGCTAATAGGGACTATTTTGATCATGGGGTTGTGATGAAAAATTGGCAACACCCTCCATTAAAAGGAAATGCTATTTACCAAGGTCCCAGGTGTCCACTTTATGGCAATGGGATAGGTTGTTTTTAATTTTTTAATTAAGCTCTGTTTACGTTTGATGAAATGCGTCACTGATATTTATTTCACTTTTTGCAGTTGATAACAAAAGAAATCCCCCAAAAGAAAGCGACATTAATATAAAAGATCTGAAACTTATCTGGAGTTTTCACCAATCAATTACCGGGGAGCATGTTAGAGCTGCTTCTTATTTGCTGAGATACAAAAACACCACCTCTTCTTTCATTGCTCGTCCTCTTGCCCCTCCTGTGGTAATTGATCTTGATCAAGTGCCAACATCTCGAGCAAGTGCCGAAGAATCTTCTTCTAATTTGAATACCTCTATTATTGATTTAATGACGAAGAAGATGATAATGCATGCATTCTTTATCAAAGATGCTCCTGGCATAGATGGGGCAAAGAAAAGCAAAGTTTATTTCCCAGCGGAGGGGACGAAGAAAATGGATAGTACTGCATCTAAAGGATCAACTGCGGCTGCCAAGGGTGTCGGCAGGAAGACATATGTTGTCCCAAAAGAGGCAGCACCTTTGATTGAAGGTGTTGATATTTCACAAGAAGAGGCAGCACCTTTGATTGAAGGTGCTCCTTTAAGGAGATTGAGGAGAGGTCTGACATAAAAACTTGTAGAAATTACTTCTCAGCCTTCTGATGTTGGGGATACTTCTTCGAGAACCAGGACTCCAAATTTCTTTGCTTCGAGCTCGGCTAAAGATTTGATTAAGTCTTGGAATATTCCAGAATACCGAGCTGCTGAGGGTTCCCTTTCTCGAGAGAATATTACTGACTTAGCGGCCCAATATATCGCGTTAGTAAGTATTATCATCCCTACTACTTTATATCCATATACTGTATTCATATTCTGATTTGAGTTTCTTTTCTTTCCCAATTCATGACATGTTTTAATAGTATCCTGAAGAAAAGATGAGGCTATTAAGGCTTCAACTTCCTCCAATGGGATTGAAGTAGCTTTTGCTAGGTTGTCGCAGTTCTTGAAGGACTCCCGAAAAAAGTACGATGAAGATAAAGCTTCTTGGGAGAAGAGATTTCTTTCTGCAGAGTCGGCTCGAGACCAAGCTATAAGTGCCTCCAAGGATTTGGAGGAAAAATTAAAAGTCACCTTTTCCAGTAGGAAAGAGACTGATGTCAATCTTGAAGAGGCTGAGCGGTGTAAGAAAGATCTTGAGGAGAAGGTGAGGCTTATTGAGGAATATGCGTCTTCTGAGAAGGTGGAGAGAAAGGCTACCAGATGGAGTATGCAAGTTTGAAGTACTTCAGAGACGGATGGGTTACAGCATTGAAAGAGTTGAGTGTTGTGAACGCTTCTAAATTATTTCAGAAACACACTCATGGCCCTCCTCCTACTATTGACGACGAAGAAAAGGATAAATCTGCATTTGATGAGTCTTCTATGATGATAGTAGAATAAGTACCTGCTATTATTGTTCCTCAACCCTCCAAGCAAGTTCAGCAGGCATCATCTTCTATCGAGCAACGTCAAATGCCTTTCGAGCAACCAACTCCTTCGTCCAAACCTATTAATGATGTTATAGGAAATAAGGAGAAGGTAGAGTTATTCGGCTCTTTCTATATGTTGTTCTTCCGCTTTTCTCTTTTTTTGTTGTAACTTTGGTTGTACCCTCTTTTCTTATGATCAATAAAATGGATTTCATTATCTACTTATGAATTTCTCCTTGACTTGCTCTGTTTGTATCATTGTTGATGCATTTTTATTTTCCCTTGCTAGTTTGTTGCCAGGATGGAACTCTTGTCAGCTCATGACACAGAGTTGATGAAAAAATGTAATAATTACTTCAAATCAGGTCGTGCAAATTTTACTGAGGCTCAAATAATTAATATCCTTGGACCTGATGCTTCGAAGTGAGCAGTTGATGCATACCAGTACTTGAAGTGTTTACTTGATCATGCCAATAATGTGGCTTATTATGAAATGATTGAAGACCTTCAAGGGATGATCGAGGAACCCCAACTTCAGCACAAAGAAACCATTGCACTTTTGCATGAAGGGTATGAGAAAAAGTACCAATAGTTGAGTGCTGATCGGGGTTATGACAAATATATCTCGGCCTATGAGAAAAGGGAAAGTGTGCTGAAACTTGAGATCAGAGAACACAAGAAATTTTCCAAGCTGTTAAAGCAAGAGAATATAGCATTGCATGAGGAAGTGAAGCAACTCAAATCTGCTGCCTCCTCTTCTTTGGGAGCTTTGGTTCCAGTTAATGATGAAGGTTTTACCTTTTTGGAGGCCAAAAATACTTCCATGAGAGTAGAGATGGAGGCTTTGAAACAAACCAAACCTATGTCCTCCTCGCGAAGTAGAACTAGAGTTGGGTGGAGAAGTGTTGAAGAGACGAGGACTGAGAAAGCCTTAGTGAATCTGCTTGTTCATTTGAAAGCAAAGAATCAATCCTTGGCTGAAATGTCTCAGAAGATTCAGATGCTTACCTCCAACCAGAGCTCTGCAATGGAAAGTAAAGAAATTTTGGTGAAGAAACTCCATGAGCAGCTTGAGAGATTGACTTATCAATTTCATAAACAGCCTAGAGAATTTTAGCTGACGGGATATAATGAAGCTCTATACCATCTCGATGCTCGGTTTCAGTAATCAAATAACAAGGGATACAAACAGGGATGGTTGAATGCCTTATGTGTGATGAAAGTTGATCGAGGACAATCTTTATGGGATTGGTGTGATCTTGTATTACTTGATTTACCTGTTCCCCCTTTAAACTTGATGTTATCTGGATTCCAACTCGTGCCATTCCTCGGTGTTTGATCTCCAAGTATCTTGGTGATTACCAACTTTATTCAGATTTTGAGATATCTCGTCCTGAACATTTTTCTTGATCGACCATGTCCGGGCAACGTCAGAATGCTACAAGATATGAATTTTATCAATTCTCCCTATGCATTAGATGACCCTCCAACTGGGATGGAACCTGCATCAAGATTAGAGGGAAAGAAAGCCATAGAATAGGAAATTTATACTTAATGAATCAAAATTCATGTTTATGTAATCTTCTTGTGTTTAATGAAGAAAAGTTTGGTCTTTGTACAATATTATTTCCTTGGAGATAATTTACAAAATGTTTTTCTTATCATATGCATGTATATCTATAGAGGGACCATTTACCCTGTCTTGCCTAGATAATGGAGCTTGCCCCACTTGCTGCCTACTTGTAGTGACTTGTCACCCATTAGTGCCTAAGCAATGGAATGTGTTTCATTCCATGTTCCTGCTTAGTTGTAGCAATCTCATCTAGATTACCTTGGTACCTAGACAGTGGATGCCCTGGGAGGTCACCCATCTTCTTGCCTAGTTTGGGATGTCTCTTGAGAGCATCCGTGATCAAACAGGCTTTGCCTTGTATGATTGTTATGCCAACATTGTTGGTTAAATTTATTATTGTCGACCAACCGAAGTTGGTGGTTGTTGACGCCGACCAACCTGAGTTGGTGTAGTGTGTAGCACTAATACTCCGAAAATATTGAACCGAAAAGGACTATAGAAAAATCAACAATTTTCTTCATTTAAAGAGAAATGTGTACATGTAAATTTGTATTATTGATAATACTTCCATAGATGCTCCGCATTCCATGCATTTTTTAATTCTTCTCCCTCTAAGGTTTCTATTCTATAAGTCCCAGGGCGCACAACTATAGTTACTCAGTAAGGCCTATGCCAGTTGGCCTCTAGCTTATTATGATTATGGATCTCCATCTTGAGCACATAATCCCCCTCTTTAAGATCACATTTCTTCACTCTTTTGTTGTATAACATGGTTGTTCTTTGTTGGTAGGCTGCATTCCTGATTGCCGCATCTTCTCTAACTTCCTCGAGCATGTCCAGGTCTAAGCGTATCATCAAATCACTTACAGGAGAGTTAAAATTAAGTACCCTGTGCGTGGGTAAGCCCAATTCAACTGGAATAACTGCTTCACTTCCAAAGGCTAGCATGTAGGGCGATTCCCTAGTGGCTGCTCGGGGTGTTATACGATATGCCCATAACACAGAGTGTATCTCGTTAATCTAATTTCCTTTTGCATCATCCAGTCGTTTCTTCAAGCCGTTTACCAGAGTCATGTTCGTCACTTTATTTTGCCCATTGCTCTGGGGATGGCCTGGTGTAGAGTGGACCTTCTGGACATTGGATTGATGACAATATGTAGCGAAATCCTCATTATCAAATTGGGTTCCATGGTTAGTGATAAAGGCATGTGGCAGACCATACCTGCAAATAATATCCCTCCAGATGAACTGGTAAATCCTTTTGTACGACATGTCAATGAGAGGTCCAGCCTCAACCCACTTGGTGAAATAATTGACCGCGACTACCAGATATTTGAACCTCCCTTTGGTAGTTGGCAAGGGCCTGACCAAGTCTATGCCCCATATAAAAAATGTCCAAGGGGAAGTAATTGGTGTTTATAATGCCTGGGGAGTTCTTCGAATGGGAGAGAAATGTTGGCATTTATCGCATTTCTTCACATAGGCTGTGCAGTCAGCTCTCATCGTCGCCCAATAATATCCCTGCATCGTTAACCTCTATAGGAGAGTCCGACCTGCCACATGAGCTCCATAAGAGCCTTCATGAACCTCTTTAATTAGGTCTTTAACTTCTGAGGGATGCACATATCTCTATAGACCTGCGATGATACCCCTTTATACAAAACACCATTATTCAGTACATATCGAGCAGCTTTAAACTTCAGCCTCTTGGCTTCAAGTTGGTCAGTTGGAACAACCCCTTCCTCGATGTATGCCCTGATGGGGTCCATCCAGGATGGTCCCATATCTAGGGTAATGAATTTCACCATTAAATCTTCATCTATGCTCCGTTCTGCCAATATCTTTATAGGAATCATTCTTCGTAGCTCGGTACGAGTGACTGAGGCTAACTGAGCTAGTGTGTCAGCTCTCACATTCTCCAATCTTAGTATTTTGTTAAATTAAACCGCTGTAAAGGTGGACACAATCTCCATAGCTTTGGCGTGATATCTTGACATCAAGTCTCCCTTCGTCGCATACAACCCTAGAATCTGATGTACAATTAATTGGAAGTCACTAAACACGGTGACTTGCTCTGCACGCATTGATTTTGCTAAATTGAGGCCCACGATCAGAGCTTCATATTCAGCCCCATTATTGGAAGCTTTAAATTAAAAGCGTAGAGCGTATTTGACATCTAACCCATTAGGGCTATTAAGAATTATTCCGTCTCCACTCCCTGTACCACATGAAGAGCCATCAACATACAAGTTCCACACAGGTATACCATTATCAAAATCTTAATTTGATAAGGTTCCCTGATGGAATATTTGGTACTTCCTCTTATCATTCTCTATTGGTGGGCTATTACCCGATGATGCTTGTTGCTCGTTATTTGTCCCTTCTGATGAATCTGCTAACGATAGTTGATCGGGTATTATCTTTGTTGATCCCGTAACATCCACAAGTTATTCTACATTAGACTCTTACTGGTCAAAGGTATCTGGGTAAGTGAATTCTGTAATGAAATCTGCCACCGCCTTCCCTTTTAGTGAGGACCTTGGCTCATAAACAATATCATACTCGCCTAGTTTGATCGCCCAATACATCAGTCTTCCCAATTTTTCTAGCTTGTGTAAGGCCTTTCGAAGTGGCATATCCGTGTACACCACTATGGTATGGGACTAGAAATAAGGTTTTATCTTTCTACTCGCCTCTATTAGAGCTAATGATATCTTTTCCAGCCTTAGATATCTAATTTCTGCTCCTCTGAATGCTTTGCTGGTGTAATACACCAGTTTTTGCACTCCATCCTCCATTCTTATCAACGCTGAACTGACGACACTTTTCGAGATAACCATGTATAAGTATAATCTTTCTCCCATCACCGGCCTGGATAACAGTAGATGTGTCCCCAAATATTTCTTTAATTCTTAAAATGCCTTCTCGCACTCATCATTCCACTCGAAAGTTGTTCTAAGAGTCTTGAAGAATGGGGTACACCTGTCCGTTGCTCTTGACACAAACCTGTTGAGAGCTGAAACGTGACCTATGAGGCTTTATACCTCATTCTTCGTAGCTGGAGATCACAGTTCCATTAAAGCTTTAATCTTCCATTTATTCGCCTCAATGCCTCGCTGATTCATAATATACCCGAGGAACATGCCTTCTCGTACACCGAATATGCATTTTGTTGGGTTCAGCTTGATTTGATATTTGTCCAACTGATTAAAGGTTTGGCTGAGGTCAGCTAGATGGTCGGAATCTTTCTTTCTCTTAGTTAGCATATCATCGACGTAAACCTCCATGTTTTTATCAATTTTCTCTGCGAAAACTTTATTCATCAACCTCTGGTACATAACGCCTTCATTTTTAAGTCCGAAAGGCATAACATTATAGTAGTATGTTACCCTTGGGATAATAAAAGAACTACTCTCCATGTCTTATGGTTTCATCTTAATCTGGTTGTAGTCGGTGTAAGTGTCCATGAAGCTCAATAACTCGTACCCCGAGGTAGCATCCCCCAACTGATTAATTCGGGGTAAGGGAAAGTGATCTTTTAGGCAGGCTTTATTGAGATCTATGAAATATACACACATTCTCCACTTGTTATTATTCTTCTTCACCATCACAACATTAGCTAGCCAATTAGGATATTTGACATCTTCAATGAAATAGGCCTTTTGTATCTTCTCAACTTCCTCTTGGATAGCTTGGTTCTTCTCTGGGCTGAATACCCTTCTTCGTTGCTTCACTGGCTTGACCTCCTTATTAACATTGAGCTCGTGGCACATGAAGGCTGGGTCTATTCCTAGCATGTCTTCATGACTCCATGCAAAAGCTTGTTTTCTATACCATAAAAATGCCACTAGTTCCTGCTTTATTGACAGCTCCAGTAAAGCGTTAATTTGAGTTGTCCATTTTGGTCGTTCATCGTCCAAAATGACGTTCTCCGTAGCTTCGACGACCTGACCCTTCACAAGCTGGGACTCATCCCTAGGGTGAAAAGTCTCAACCTCTACATCTTCAGACTCATCCACCTAGTATGTGGTGGTTTTCTTCCTAGCCTCCTCACATTTCTCCTGTTCGTTAGATGAATTGTAGCATTCCCGGGAAAATTTCTGGTCACCTTTCATAGCTACAACCCCGAAATTAGTCGAAAACTTCAAGCATTGGTGTACCATGTATGGCACTACCTCGAACTTCTTTAAGCATACTTTCCCCATGATTAAGTTGTAGGCTGATTGGACATTCTTGTCCATTACGAAAAAGCGTACTCTTTCTGTTCTGTAAGCAGGCCAGGTGCCAATGAGCATGTCCAACTTGATCGTCCCAAGCAAAAAAACCTTTTTTTTGGTAAAATCGAGGAGGGTCCTGTGATATGGATCCAACTGGGCTACTTTCAAATTCAAACTATCAAAACAGGGGTAGAACATGATGTTCGTAAAGCTATCATTATCGACTAATACACGCAAAATCACCATATCCTTCATTCTCATCTTCACCACCAAGGGGTCGTCGTGAGGATACAGTACACCTGCAAGATCATTTTTAGAAAAACTGATAACCAGTTTATCCTTGTTCGCCTTCCTCGAGCGATAGTCTTCGGCCAAATTTATGCGATGTATGTAAGAACAAGCTTGGGCCTCATTGAGGTAAGCTTTCCTTTCAGCAGTATGATCTCCTCCCCCTGCATCGCCACCTATAATCACATTACATTCAAGTGATCCAAAGTGGATTGAGAATACCTTACGCTCGGGTTGCCTTGGATTTTTGGGGAGGTCGGGGTCGTCCTCTAGATTATCTTTGTGGTACCTCTTTTTGTCATCTCTTGTTCGGCGGGGATATTTGGACCTTTGTCTTCCACTCTCGTTGGTCTTCCCACCATTCTAGTGATGAACGAACTTACTCAAATTTTCGTGCCTAATGAGTTCTTAGATTTCATTCTGGAGAGCTATGCAACGCTTAGTCATATGACCATGATCTCTATGGAATTCGCAGTATATGGACTTATGCCTTTTATCAGGGTATGTCCTTATTTTCTCCGGCCAAGTTAGCTACTCACTGTTCTTGATCTCCTTCGGGATATGGTTTATGTCCACCTTTAAAGGAGTGTAATTCCCATACTTTTTTAATTACTCGTGCGTCTCCTTGCCTTTTTGTCACTTGCCATTTCCAATGCGCTTTTGATCCTTCTTCTTCGCTATACCTTCAGCCTTGGTCTCTGCTATAGTGTCAATACTCTTCTTCGTAGCCATGGCCTCTTCGGCATTCATGATCTTAGCTGATTTTGCCATCAATTCTGCCATGGATTTGGGGGGATCTTTGGCCAAGGTATAATATAATTGTCAGGTAACAGACCGCTCATCATTGATGTAATTATTATCTTCTCTTCGTAGTCGATCACCTCTAATTTCTCATTATTAAAATGAGTGATGTAATCCCTGGTACTTTCTCCTATTTTCTGCCTTACGCTCAGTAGGTGTGATACTATTTTAACTGGCTTTGCACCAAAGAAGAAGTTCCCTATGAATAGCTCTGCCAGCTAATGGAAGGTGTAAATCTTCCCCCGAGGAAGGTTATTGTACCATATCTGGGCTGACCCAGTGATAGTTCATGAGAATGCCCTGCACCTCATCTCATCAGGAACCGCATAGATATCAGCAGCGGCTTGGTACTGCTCTATGTGGAGAATGGGATCAATTTTTCCATCATATTTAGGCGTCACTACAGGAGCTTTAAATTTTGATGGTGTGGGAAAATACACAATAGCCTGGACAAAGGGTGATCCTTGGACAAAAGTTCTTTGGAGAGGGTTCTTGAACTTAGCCATTTCACCTAACCGATCTTCCAGTCTCTGAATGGACCCCTTCCATGCATTATTCCCAGCTTCACGCCTATTTTTCCGAGCAATAGAGCGCGTTGAATTCTCCTCTTGGGATCTTTCACCACGAATTACTAGGCGTGATTGGGCAGAACCCTCCCGTAGATTGGTTGGTCGTTGAGAATTCCTTGATGCAATCCTAAGGATATTTCTATTCCTCCTAGGGCCCAAATGGTCAAAGGGAGAGACTCTACTCAACCTCTCCAAAGCGCTTGTTCGCTTAGGAGTTAAGGTAACATTTTGTTGAGAATCTGTAGCTCTTATAGATGAAGTCCGTCTAGGCTGATATGAAGGATCGTTGGTCCTCTCAGTATGATGAGAGACACTGAGACTGGGTTGTGAAACATCCAGAAATAGCATACGTCTGGTTCTTAAAGATGCCAGATGGGCGTTTCTCTGAACGCTTCATTGACCTGACTGGGTAGGTGATCCGTTACGAACAGTCTGAATGAGTTGTCGCATGGTTTCTTGCATAGACGTTTTCCCTTGGGCTAAGTTCGTCACTATTCCACTAAGTTGATCGATAGTTGGAGGGTCGAGGGGTTTGGGGGGACCCCGGTATTGTTTCGGTTACTGGATTCTGGGAGTCCCGCCATTGATGATAAGTTTTTAATGAAAAATGCTACGTATAGTCGTTTCCCACACACGACGCCAATCTGTTAATGTAAAAAACTAGATTTTATCTAATTAATTAATCACACATAAAAATAGAATAAAGAAATGAGACAAAAGATTTTTAAAGTGGTTCAGCGTTATGAAAATGGCCTACGTCCTTTGTTTGTATTGCTGATGTTTGCCTTAATCTCGATGATGATTACAAGAGATCAATTACCCCATTATGGAG
The DNA here is from genome assembly GCA_949130495.1 of Sambucus nigra. Classification (NCBI taxonomy): domain Eukaryota; kingdom Viridiplantae; phylum Streptophyta; class Magnoliopsida; order Dipsacales; family Adoxaceae; genus Sambucus; species Sambucus nigra. The sequence goes on along the minus strand of OX422209.1, from coordinate 433,456,727 downwards.
TGTGTTACAATATATTTATATCCCTGGGGCTATAAGTATGAATAGATGATATGTCGTTGTCTAATAGGCACATACATCTGTACAATAAGGATGTTTATTAAATTCGATGTTCATTGAATGTGAAATCGTCGCTTGATCTTCCCAGCCAGGTGCTATGCACGCTAAGTAGGTCGGCACGCTATGTAGCTCGGCAAGTTATGCAGCTCGGCACATTATGTAGATCGGCGAGCATATGTATTTTCCACGTAGGATGCTACGTGTCTTTGTATAATTGGTCCATGTCAGCTGCCTAATTTTCGTATCAACATATGTAATTAATAAATTCACCAAAATTAATCGTGTAATTTAAAAACTGATTAGTAATAATTAGGTTTTCACACATTCCCTAATTAGATCTCTCATTTTTTAAAATTGGATTATACTTCACATTATTTGTAATAATTAACCCTTAATTGATATGATAAATAGTTGAATTAGTGATAATTGATGATAATCCCCATGGTAGAGTCACATGTTTAGGAAGTCGGTCTTAAATCATATATTAGTCCAATAATCTTAGGAACTATATGTTGAATATACATTAACAAACATTTAATTCTTCTTATCAATTATTTTTTATCCTAAATCCTTTTAATTTGAGAACTTATGAATTAGGAGCCCTTGTACTTTACTTTAAATATTTTTGGAATTTTAATTTAGGAATTTAATTTTTGTTGAAAAACATGTTAAACAGGAATTGGGCAAAGTCATTTAGTTTCCCAAAATTTACCCCATGTGAGTGAAAAAATTAATTAATTACTAAAGGTTTATTTTATCTTTCTCTTAATTAATTATTAAATTATGATTTAATCTTTTTACCCATGAATATTATAAAGAAAGGATTCCCCCTTTTCGTAAAGCTAGTGTAAAGCCCGGAATCGTGCCCTGTTAGGATGCGAGGTTATTTCACTAGATCTCACATAGAAAACAATAAAAATATTCAATTAGGGTAATCTTATTAAGCCGCGTCATATAGTTAGACCTTAACCTCATAAGAGTTAGTAAGAATATCCATTCACCATAATTAATAAGGCACAAGAGATAAAAATCATTCCTTAAACAAAAGTTTTCATCTAAGATAGCAAGTGTAATAAATATAATACATGTTTTAATGAGTCTCTTAATCTTAACTACATAAATGGTTTCTAGACAAAGGTATGTGATTAATTATAACTACATCAGCTCTCAAATCTTTAAACTTCCCATGCCTCACTACCTATCCGCGTACTCTATAGCCCTCCGTGATCATTCTTCTTAAGGAATAAAAGGATAAAAAGGATAGGCTTAAATAGCCTAGTAAGGGAAAAATCAATATGTCCCCAGTCGACCTGTTAGTGTTAGTATTCACAAGACTATATATGTACTAACAAAAGTAAGGGATTAAACATCAACAGAGTAAGTTATGACAATATTAAAGTAAAGAAATGATAAATCTTATTCCCATTCCCAAATAGAGTGTTTTGATGTCCCAAGGCGCAATCTCCCGTGGACCATCACTCCTCGCTTTCCCCAAGGTTCAATCTCCCTTGGTTTGCCCAATTTTTTGTGACGTTTTTTTACCTTAGAACTCACAACTCCACGACCTTAGTCTGAGTTACTTTGTCTCAGTCATGACATAGGTCGCGTCCTTCTCTCCTTCCTACTTACAGAATGAATGATTTGCGGTCTGCTATTAACTCCACTCAGTCGAGCTCTACTAGTGTGCAAGTCCCATAACTGAACTTGGATCGATCTTTCCAAGGCTAGTCTTTTTTACCTCGAGTGCAAAAGTGGAAGGCCTTCTATAGACATAATGTATTGGCTTAGTGCATCGATGCCATGAATTCAACATTAGAATCCCCCAAAATGCTCAAACAATGAAGGCATAATAGTATATTTCCTAACTCTGCGACCTCAAAGAAGGAGTTAGAACTCCTGATCTCCATTTAGAGAAGTTATTTTAGTAAAATAAATTTTTTAAAACCCTAAATAAGTCATAACCTATCTTTCCAAATATATAAGTAAAAAACCATAACGAAACCTCATATGATCAATATAACTATATCCAACAGTAATTTTAACTTAAGACACACAACCCCAAAACAAATCTATAGAAGAAGTCTTATAATAATATAAGGGTATGAATAGTAAAATTCCATGGTCTTTAAACTAGAAACTTAGAAATCATAAATGGCAATGATTAGTAAAGTTTCATGGCCTCTAAAATTGGATAACTCAAAATTCTCAAGTGTAAATGCGAATAATCTTATGGTGGTTCTAAACACAAACAAAAATTCTCAATTACGAATTTTTATCAATTAAATTACCAAGCATACATAACCAATTTCTTAACCAGATTTTATCTTGTTTATCCTAAACATGCAACTATTTGATAAAATAGAAAACTCAAACCATGCATTAGACATAGGCAAAGTTTTAGGAAAAATCCTCGCAAGGCAAAACCCTTATTCACTTTATAAAGTTTATAAATCTCAACTTAAAAACTTTTACGAAAAAGTCTATAGTAGATGAATCTCCTGCAGGAAACCATCATCCACAACTATGATCATCACAATAATCACACGATCATAGTCCTCTTTCTGCCTCAACCTTTTTCTTTAGCAGTGAGTACCCTTAGGTATCACAAGTCAACCGTGGAGATCCTCTCCACAAGGTGTATGCAAGAGATACAAACTCTCTGGGGTTTAAACGGATTCACAGACTATATTTTCAATATGTTTTTATTAATCAAAAGTGTTTTGTAACACTAAACAAAGAAGAACTTTTGTAATAGTTATTCAGTAAACGTTCTTTTAAAAGTCTCAACAAAATAAAATGAGATACAAGTTTTTATAGTCGTACAAAACAATTGAGGCGGTGGCATTGTTCGAACAAGATTAAGCTATTGTTCTAACGAGATATAGATCTCATTCGAACAAGGTGGATATCTCATTTTAACGACCTCAACGAAAATTAAAACTCCGCTTATAGTAAAACTCAGAAGAAATATTTTTCTTTTCGAAATTAAAAATCCCCATTCGTTTTTAATAAAAATAAAACATCCCAAAATAAAGTTTATGAATTAATCTAAACACTAAGTCTCTTTATACCAAAATAAAGTTTTAGACTATGCTATGAACAATTATAGAAAAATTGCTTTTACAAATCTCCCCATTTTTTTATTCCGGTACAAAACACACAAACATAAACGAACACCAAATTAAAATAAAAATTCTCCTTTGAAAAAAATCCTACGAGCCTTCCTAACCCTAGAACGAAATGGCACAAGTCTCTTTTTCTTCAAACTTCTTATTCTTCCAAAAATTTGGCTTCATTTGGTGTATCTCAAATTCCACTTTCAGTAACTACACACATGAGACAAAAAACATATACCCTCGTGACGCATCGAGTTTGAAACAAAGTAAAAGTCATTAATAAATTCCCCCGCATAAATCAAACTCATCAAAACTCCTTTTAATTTGCTTTCCCCCTTTGTTTTTATCCGAAATAGACAAAGAAGTAGAAGCAATAAACATTGAGAGCAAAGCATCATGTCGAAGAAAAGATATCATCACAAAATATATAAACCAAACAAGTGTAATGATAATCTCAAAGGACATCAAAACCCAACTATTTCTGCACTTTTTTAATTTAAAAAAACCAAATTTCACAAATACAATGCAATACCATATATAATATAGGCAAAAGATACTGAAGAAATTCCGGCACACATATATAGGTATAAATGACCACAAAACATTACACAACACACATAAGCTTTACACACTAGAATAATATAGATGTATCTAAACATGTGTAATGGAATGAATGGACGTGAACTGGCAACAAATGAATTATGACCCAAATACTCAAATATGTCCAAAAAGTTTCAATAGATCGCAAAACTTTATCAAAATAATATTTAGCCTCAAGTGAAAAGATAAAGTGAACTTAATGAACAAACAAGCACAATGTACACACGCCTAGAATATTAATGATTCTACAAATCAATAGCGTCATGACACAATAAGCACAACTAGGATTCATTGTGCAAACCCGTTGATCTTCAACTAAACTTCCTCAAAAGATAAACATATAGCATAACTTATATTATTTCTTTTGAAGTAAATGCTTTTTGAAAGATCAAAACAAACAAAACTAAGTTGGCCCCTCTGTGGAAATTTTTCTGTTTTTATTGCCTTTAATTGTTCTTATTGGGCTCTTACCAACGACGGCTTTCTCGCAAAGACATTAGTCTTTCGTAGTCATTTCCCGTGCACTCTCATATTTTTCAAAACTAATCAAATAAATGCTCACATGCAACGGTTCTTACATGCACAAATCCCCCATGTCACAAAATATGTAGATGACAAGATTAATGGGAGAATATCTCACAAAGCTCAAATATACATGTGAAGTTAAACGTTCAAAAAGCTCGTGCATGTGTGTGCGGAGGCATATACAAAGTCGAATCCATAAAGGAAATCAAGTTCGAAACAACTCCATAAACATGGTTAAGAAGAATCTAAGTATCTATAATCACAACCAAACACACCAATATGCCACACAAAAATGTGTAAACTAAAATACACAAAACCAAAAATCTTTTTGTATTTTTCAAAAAATTGATCAAAACAAAATCTTTTTGTATTTTTTTAATAGGACTCAATAAATGAAAAATATAATACAAAAAGTACACATGTCATAAGACTATCAAACATATATCATGAAGCACAACTAGTGCATGACAAATAAAAATATGCAATCAATCACCCATAAGATATAGCATGTGACAAGTCATATGCAAGCATGCGAGAATCATAAAGTCTACCATGTAGTGCCTCTAAAAGTGATTTCCTAACCCAAAGATATGTATATCTATCGTGACGGGTTTCAGGAACCAAGGAACCACTGGACTTCAAATTCCTAGGACATCTTCTAAGATCATAGAAAAATGGCCTAACGTGACCTTTCCTATCATAATACGAATATGTGTAAACTCGAGGAATGCTATCGAAGGTTTGACCTTTTTTAACGTCCTTCGAATTGGATGACAAACAATGGTATTGTCTTTGTCAACTAAAGCATTAGAACAAGATGAGACATTTCCATTACTACCACAACTACTCGAGTCTGTTAAATAATCTTTTAACTTCAAAATTTTAGACTCAAGCAAAACATTAGACTCTTCCAATTTTAGGGACTCCTTCTTCGTATTTTAAATCATTACTAGAAGATTATCTCGTTCCACCTTAATTAAAGAAAACATGTCCCAAAGAGTCTTCTTGTGTGTGTGGCCATCCCTGATCCTCGCCCGTGAGCAGGCGCGCGGAGGAAAGGATCCTTGGGTCCCGTTCATCCCTCTCGGGAGCGCTTCGGCCGGCGTTATTTGAGATGAGGTGTAAAAAATATAGAGAGATTCAGAGTCGCTAGTCTATTTTACTCAAAACAGACAAAAGAAAAAGGGGAAGCCATCCCGAAGGATAGAATCCAAAGACATACTGGTGCATACGAAACAAAATGATTCGAGAAGGGTTCGAAGGCTTAGTTACGAAATGGGAAGGTGTTAGGCACCCATTCCGCCCTTTCAGTATCTCATGGATATTTGCTATTTTACTTTATTTTTCCCCGTGATATGTGTGCATGTGTATATATATATAAGGGAGATAGGAATCCTCGACTTGTATCATGGAAGAGATAAAGCGAGTCATCCGTAGGAAGATATAAGAATAATATTAGAAAGTAAAATTTACGCAATTACCCTTACGTTCATTGTTATAATGGAACGATAACGCATATGAAGTAATACGTCACTAAGGGCAAGTATATAGATTATAAGGAGATTGGATTTAGAGAAAATAGAAAATAAGAGAAAAAGTGAGAAAGGGACTCGAGTCTCGGGTTTTACCCCAAGACGCCTACGTAGCCTATAAAGGCATCAAAGTCCACGTAGTTCGCATACAAAAAGAGGGGTGGGGTTTATCCCATAAATCCAAATGGGGGATCTCTTATTTGTGAGTGTGTGTGTGTGTAGAAAAAAAGTGTTTTAGTTGTGGGAAAAGTATGAGAATACCTATTTGGAATTTATGAACAAACCCTCTTTATCTTATTTTTTGGGTTTTATTTATACGAAAACAAGAGATGTGTAATAATACTAAATAAAGAAGTATATTAGGATGTGTGAAATGAGATAATAAAAGTGCTAAATAATAAAACAAGTTATTGCAAATTTAAGAGAAGTTGAAGAGAAAGTTGAGAAAGATGGACCTTCTTGGAGACATTAAGCTTAATCTTGAATGTGGGAGAGCAGCCCTTGCACTTGGATGATGATGGAGAGTGGATAATTCACCAAGTTTGATGAAAAGGATGATGAAAAGTGGAAGTAAAAAAGGGATTTGGAGGTTGAAATCACGCTGCCTTCGAGAGAGGTTTCTGGGATTCGTTGAGAGTGAATTTTATCAGATCTGGGATCCCCTTGAAAATGAGGTGAAGGCCTCCTTTTATAGGCTTAGGTCACTTCCGATCTGTATAGACCTGATCCTGCCTATCGGCACCTGCCGATAGGCAGGGCCTGGAACCTGCCATTTGGCAGTGTGTTTTAGGACTTTTTGGGAAATCGGCTGCCGAGGGCAAATCGTTGGTCAGAATCGCGCACGGGGTAGACAGTTGGAAAGGTAATTAGAGACCTTTGAAAGTCCTTTGTACCGCTACCGAGTTATGGAGTTGAATTCGGGTCCAATATGGCTCGGAAGCGTTTGTCGGTCCATTGGACGGGAAATCATTCGGACGCAAATGGATCGTTCGTCCGCATGGTAAGTCCAAATCGCGCACGGGGCAGACTGTTGGAAAGGTTAGGAGATGTACTTCGACATTCCAAAGAGTTTAACCCAGTTTAGGGAGTTGACTTTGGTCAACCGGTCCCTGGAAGCTTTCAGTGACCTCTTGGAGTCAAATGGATCATTCGTCTGCATAGTAAGTTGGAATCGTACACGGGACGGACCGTTGGAAAGGGTATTCAGTGCCCTTCGAAGATTCATTCAGTCTCAGTCGAAATGAAGAGTTTGACTTTTTGGTCAAACTCAACCGGGGAGTGTTCGATGGCTTCTAGGTCAGTACTCGGGGTATGACCTGAGTTTGTAGTGATAAAGGGAGGTACTAGGGACCTAAGGAGAGTTAGGGGTAACGGAATAGGGTGTCTACAGCGTGCCGTAAAACTAGAAATCAAAACATTATCCTCATTGTCACAAAAACAAACCCTTGAACTTTTAAGGTCCTCTAATTCTTTCTCTAAAACAAGTGTAAGAGGGTACTTTAGATAAGATGGAGGCGTAACCCCTATTTAAGTATGATAATGATAAGCTAACTCGGCCAAAGCTTTGGATTAATGATAGGACACACAAACATAAACCCAATGAAGACCAACTCAGTTTAAACTCACAAAACCAAGTGTATAACTCAGGAAATAGTAATAAACCTTAGAAGTAACTTAGCTAGAGGGAGAGAGAAGTAATCACCCTAGATACACCTTGGTAGGAAGGTATAAACACACCTAATACCCTCAGGAATCTCTGTTAAATATTAAAAGATTCATAATAAGTAATAATGGTGAGTGGGTAAACTCTCTGGTTTGTAATAACTCTCTCCCCCTGGCAATAACTTCTCATACTCTCAAAAGGATCATCCTCTCCTCAGGGGTGGTTGGGGTCCTTAAATATCCCCCCACACCATCCCCGAGGCAACTCAGTCATTAAAGAATATTAAAGACATCCCTCATACTTTATGTCACAACATTAAATGCCTGATGCACTAGTTGTCTCCACGTCATAAACATTAAATGCCAAGACATGACTTTTGCATAACCACTGTGTGTCAGGGGGCTGTTGTTGCAGAGGTGGCTCACCAACTGTCTGACAGCCCCAAATACCACGGTGGTTTACTCAAGTGTATGTCTGACATTATTTAGCTGTCTAGTGACATCACCTACAGTAGATGTGACATGAAGTAGAGGGTTATTTAGTTCACAACTCAATGCCCGATGGAACTCGAAGCTGTTTTGCCCGAGGTTCCACGGTCAGGGTCCTTCAGTGTTTTACCAGGTGTATCTAAGATGGTCAGGACAAACCCCAATGGTGCCTCACTTCTCAATCCTCCAAACCAAGTCCCTCTAAAGTTCCCACGACGAGGTCATTCGATAGGGCATGAAATCTCTCCCAGGCCCTGCCAAGTCTGGTCTCTCGCGAGTACCGTTTGACCTCACACTAAAACTCATTATTATTCTCGTTATATCATTACAACCGTTATAGCTTACAGTCAATCATAAAAATAAATACAATATGATTAGTACAACAAGCTGAAGCATGAGTTGTCGTGCCAAGCTGCCTCACTGAGTTGCCACGCTTGAACTTCCTCGGTTGCTTAATCTCAAACTCTATTGCCAATTAGGGAATTATCCCTAATATTAGGATTACCTTCAGCCCCCCTACATTTTCCCCCTCGTGGAGGGATTTATTTGTGGGAACAAGAAATACCTGCACGAAAACTTCTCAATCTGAGGAACCTTCTCTCCGCTGAACTTCGTGCTGATCTTCAACAGTTCTAGCTTTAATATTTGAAACTCTCTCGAGAGAACTAACAACCTTTTAAAATACTCGTTTGGGCTCCTGGTAAATGAAATTCTCCCCCGTGGTGTTTTGTTGTGTTTGAATAACGTTTGTCCATGTGGGATGTTCTTCGTTAGGAATTTATTGGATATGCCTGACAAAAATTTCTGGCGCCAAAACTGAAACTTGTTGGAGAAGGCAACGCTTACTGTTCTCTATGCGTCACTTCATTAATGATGTGGCAATGTCTTTTCAACTGCCAAAGTACTTCCCGAAGTGCCATGTGTTCATGTAAAATTATTATAGGTGGCCGCGCACGTGCAAGGGTGGGGAAATCTAAACACCGAACTCGAAATTTCAAACGTCCATATCCAACACTTAACCTTTCTTTTCTCTTACTTTGCTTTCATAGTCTTCAAGCTTTCATTGTCTCTAGAGAGAGAAAAGAAATTGTGAGAACTCCATTGTTATTTTGAGCTCTTACCTCCTGACTTGTTTCTTCTATTACCATCTCTATCTCCAGTTGTGCTCGTGTTTCTCCATTCTCGTTCTAAAACTTTTCTTGCTCAAAGTTTCTCTGTTACTTTATCGTTATTTGCCATGGTGCCTCAAGCAACCTCGTCGCGTCTGCTGCCAGTGCTCCGCCCACTCCCTCTACCATTGCTACCACCCCGGATGCTGCCCGCCAGGAATAACTAAGGTTTTATCGTCGATCACCCATTTTTGGAGAAGGTGACGATTTTTCTGGTGCGTGTAAGAGGGTCCATTTTTCTTCTAAGTTTGACCCTTTATTATTGGGTGATGAAGACGAAGCTTCTGCTGAGTGGGGTTTTCTTCCTCCCGAAGGGACTTTCTAATTTTTCTGGGATCGAGGGGACTTCTCGTGGTCCCACATTGAGTTTGAAGCACCCAGGGGTTCTCCTGCTCACTTTTTTGCGTGGAACTCCCACATATAGAGCTCCTATGCTGAAATGCTTACCAAAATTGGGCTGCAACGGGTCAAGTGGTTCGGTGAGTTCACTCTATCCAAGAACAACGTTGCCCTTCCTGTTCTGGTGTCTCGCTGGAACGTTACTACCCACACCTTCATCGCTGCGTGGGATGAGTTCACAGTGATGTTAGAAGTCGTGTGTAAGCTCCTGGGCCTCAAAGCAACAGGCCACGAGCCCTATACTGATGAGGCTTTAGATTCCCAAGAGACTGCTGGCCGTTTGGAGTTGGACCGGATATGCCGAAGCTACACTGGTTCATCAAATAAGGTCACATTCTCCCCACTTATCAATTATTTCTTTAAGGACCCTGTCGAAGGTAGTTCTTCTGGAGATGCCCCTGGTTAAGGTACATCGCTGGAACCTCCTACTTATATCCTTGTCATTCTTTCCCATTTTCTTCTACCGAGAAAACCCAATGATAAGCCCCGAAGGGACCTGATCAATATTTCCCTTCGTTTGGTCCGAAGGACCAAGCTTCCCCTTGCTGCAATCGCCTTGGGATCTCTCTATACCTGGCTCGACAGAACCCTCTTCGACATGGAGCGATCTCTTGTTCGTTATAACTTGGAAAATTTTGCCAACTGTGTCCTTCTGACGAGCGTTCTCTATGTTCATTTTCCCTCCGTAGCGGTTAAGATCAAACGTCCTCTTCCTGGGGAAAATATTCTGCCCCCACGCTCCTACCTTTATCATAAGAAACTGAGTCGAAAGGAGTTGATCTCCGTGATTGATCATTTTTAGGACTTTGTTATGAGGACCTACGAAGAAGATATCTTCGTTCACAACTGTGACTTTTTCCAACACGAAGCCAGGTTAGTGGGGGTAGGTGTGGATATTGAAGACCCTTCACTGTCCGTGGTTGTTCTTTTCTCCTCCGGGTATCTGCCCTCTTATACCGAGTGGGGATATACTAGCGAGCACTACAACCCCAATCGGTGCAGTTGTCAATTTGGTTTTGATCAGGGGGCTCCTCTCCCAGTTTTTCAATCATCAAATGCTAAGGTTTCTTTTAGCGAGGCCTGCTCCCTATTTTCATCTACCGCTGCATGGGGAATAAGTTCTGCGATGGCTGGGCGAGTAACCATTCCCAGTAACAAAAGTTAAGGGAATGTGTATTCTTTGTTCGCTACATGCTACTGGCCGAAACAGTTGGTTGATATTGCGGAGTTCGTCGAGGGGGATCTAGTGTACCCTCTAGTGCTTTCCTTTTCTGCCTTGGAACTGGGTTTGAAAGGAAATTCCATCCTTGGGGCTGAGTTCCCTATGAGTAAGACCCAAGGCATGTCCCACTGAGCTTCCTCCCCTTTATTCCATGATTCCCGCTACTATGCCCAAACCAAGAGTGCTGCAGCCTCTAAGAAAGCTGCCCCCTCGACCAAAGTTACTACCGATGAACCCTCAGGTCAGAAGGCAAAGAGTGGGACGTCTTCCAATTCCAAGACCAAGTCTCAACCTAAATCTCAAGCTCCTAAGGGGTCATTCCCCATTGTCTCCATTCCTCCTCCTATTCCCCGAGAGAGGGCCAAGGAGTTGAGAAGGAAAGCACAAGCTGAGGTGGCACGCATAAACGCTGAGTTCGAATGGCGTGTACCAGCTGTTCCTCCACCGGGAACCTTCGCCATAATCATTGTTGATCCCACAGAGCCCACATCGAAGAGGAGAAAAATCTCAAACGTTCTTCGAGGTAGTGGCCCCGGTATATCAGGAACGAGGAAGAAAACTCTGGGCACCAAGTCCCAGAGGAGACCGACTTCTGAAGTGCATTTCTCTCCTGCCTCCTCGCCTATTAGATCTGAGGTATATTTGTTCTACTAACATTTCCCATTTGCTTAAAAAAAAGTGCATTTGCTTATGCATTTTGGTAATTTTGGTACAGGAGGTTGAAGAAGAAACTGCCAATCCCCCTAGCCCCCCCGTGAGCCCTTTCGTGGGGGGCGTTTCGGTTCTTCGCCACTCGTTGTGAGTTCTCCTCGTTCACCCATGACTGGGCTTACCTATACTCGTCATTCAACCTCTCAACGTACAAGAGATGTTGTCGTGGATGATGGTGGTGCTGACTCTATGGGCGTCTCTTCGCCACCAGAGACAACTCTCCCCACCCCTTCTGGTTTATCCTCTCCATCCGAGCTTCTTCTGCCCATTATTCTGGCTGAAGAAAATGAGCCCGAGGTATGATTTCTTCTATAATTTATTTGGTATAAAGTCCTTTTAGTCTCACCCCTTTCTTTATTTATCATGCTGAACCTTGGGTGCCCCAGGTTGAAGTGCCCTCGTTGTTAGTTAACGTTCCTCTTCCAACAATGCTGGCGAGACCTCCTATCGCCCTTCCCCTTTTCAGTGCCATAACTGAGGTAAGTAACACCCATAAGTATTTCTCCTTTTTTTGTACTTATTTCTCCTTTTTAACACTTATCGTCTTCATGTTGTAGCTTTCTTCCAGCCTCTTTCCATCTTCTCTTGATGGTCTGCCTCATATAAGGCCAAGGTTGGTGCTTTTGCCCCCCGTGGTAGTTTTTCTGCACCCACCCCTGTTGGGGTCTCATTTGAGAGTCCATCATCTTCTTTCGGTGAACTGCCCATGCTGGACTTTGTCCCTTATGTTGGTGAGGGAGTTTTGTCTGCCATTGAGGCTTCTCTAACCGGGGATCCCATTGTAGCCTCTGAGGTAACGAGCCCACCCCCAACGGTTCCTATCCTTACTGCTGCCATAGTTACCCCCGTTCTGGCTCCTGCCGTGATTGAGGTATTTTCTAATTCTCTGTATTTTTTGTCGAAGAATTTTCACAAACTCCCCTATAGCATAAACTCCACCTATATCGGTGACTTAATAATGAAAACAGTTGTTGAGATTTTCCACAAACTCCACCTATAACGGTGAATTAACAATGAAAACACTTATTAAGATTTTTCACAAACTTCACCTATAACGGCGACTTAACAATGAAAACAGCTGTTAATATTTTTCACAAACTCCACCTCTAACGGTGACTTAACAATGAAAACACTTGTTAAGCTTTTCACAAACTCCCCCCTATAATGGTGACTTAACAATGAAAACATTTGTTAAGCTTTTCACAAACTCCACTATAACGGTGACTTAACAATGAAAACACTTGTTAAGATTTTTCACAAACTCCACCTATAACGGTGACTTAACAATGAAAACACTTGTTAAAATTTTTCACAAACTCCACCTATAACGGTGACTTAACAATGAAAACACTTGTTAAGATTTTTCACAAACTCCACCTATAACGATGACTTAATAATGAAAACACTTGTTAAAATTTTTCACAAACTCAACCTATAACGGTGACTTTAACAATTAAAACACTTGTTAAGATTTTTCACAAACTCATTTCTTTTATTATCTCAGGTTGCACGAGAGATCTCTCCACCTGTTCTTTCGCCTGTTGGTTCACCTCATCGGGAACCTGCCGTCTCGGAAGATTCTGACTAGGCCGACCAAGGTTCCACGACCGGTGCTGCAGTGGAGAGTGAATTCGGGTGCGATCTTCCTCTGCCGAATTTGGCTCCCCATGCATTTTGCTTAATGGTTCTTCAACATTCTCCCCAGATGCCTACCACTCATCGACTGGTGATCGAGCAACTTGTGAATCACCATCCTGAAACCTTCTCGGTGGACTTCTTGCGTTCGAACATCTCTGTCATGAGTTATAGGTTGCAAGGCATGTCCACTATTGTTACAGAAATTGCCAGTACTTCCACTGCGACCGTTACCAGACCACTCTTTAACCAATTTCTTGGCTATTTGAAGGAGTTGGGTTGTGATGGTTTTTGTTTCAACTGGCTTATGTCGTACTTAAAAACTTTGAAGAGCCAGCAACTGATCAGGCAGAGGGAACTATTACAGAAGCATCAGTAGGACCAACGAGCTGAGGAAGCCAGGTTGGCCGAAATAGTACCCCTCTTAGAAGAAGTTGATAAGGAGGTGAATGATGCCGATGAAGTTTTGCGTCTGGCCAAGCTAAAATGAGAAAGACTCTTTATCCAATGTGCACAAGTTCAAACGAGGTTGGAGGTTTCCCTCAATGCCCTACAATCTTGTACTACAGCTTCTTCGGGCCTTCCCAGATATTTTTTCTCATCTTCGGACCTATGGTTCCTTTTAGGCTAGTCAACATTTGTATATATCTTCCTCTTGCTTATTTCTATGTAATTCTTAGGTAGTCATTCCCAATTTTGTAATGCTCCATCGTTTACAAATGAATGAAAAATGTATATTTTCCACTTCTTCTGCATGTTACAACTGCTTTTGCATGTTATAAATTTCTATATTTTTGCAACTCTTTCACTCTGCTCAAGTCATAACTAAAACTTGTATATTCATAAACAACAGCTATTTACAATCATTGTTCAAACTTAATTATCTACACATGATAAACCTTCAGCCACTTATTTTTAATTTTAAATGGCTTGTCTTCCTCCATCTTAGAAATTAAGAAACAACCCGAGTCATGAGCTTCTTTTACACAAAAGGTCCCTCCTAATTGGCTGCAAACTTCGGTAGAGGAAGCCCCCTGATATGCTTCACTGCTGCTTTCAAGACGAGGTCTCCCTCCATGAACTTCCTAGTTCTCACCAAGTTATCATATGCCATGGAGAGCTATTTCGTGTACATTTGGAAGTGTTGCATCGCGTTATCTCTGTGCTCGTCCAACGCTTCGAACTGCACATGCCTATTCTGGGGGAGCATGCTGCTTCGCAAGGTGTATCGGGCAGAGGGAACTTTTAATTCCACTGGAAGGATTGCCTTCGCCCCATAAATAAGCAAGAACGAAGTGTACCCTATGGGTTTCCTCTTGGTTGTTCGATAGGCCCATAACACAGCTGGTATCTTGTCATCCCACGATCCTGAGAAGTCCTCCATTACCTTAGCCAGAATATTAACCAGCATTTTGTTAGTCACTTCAGCTTGACCATTTCCTTTTGGGTATGCCACCATTGAAATGTGATGAACGATGGAGTATTTGTCTGTGAGCATTGTTACTTCTGAATTAATGAAGGGCGTCCCGTTATCTGAGAGAATAACCTTTGGGATCCTAAAACGAAAAATGATGTATTGTATGATGAAGTTACTTATCACCCTAGCCATTGCCCTTCTGAGTGGTATCACTTCGGCCCACTTTGTAAAGCATTCCATTGTGACTAGTATCCATATCTTCCCCCTCGAAGAAGGATGTATTAACCCCACTAGGTCAAACGCCAAGTGTGAAAAGGGTAAGGCGTTGCCAGAGAGTGTAAGTCTACCGATGGGGCATGGATCATGTTTTTATGTAGTTGGTAAGCCTTGCACTTTCGAACGAACTCAACAGAGTCCTTATCCATCATTGGCCAATAATACCCCAACGTCATTAGTTGATCATACAACTTGGCCCCTCCTATGTGAGATGGATCGTGCACCTATTTGAGGACCTCAGGTGCTTCTTCCTTCGTGATGCAATGCAATGGCCTATTGAAGTATCCCCTTCGGTAGAGCTGCCCCTCCTAGATATAGAACCTTGAGGCCCTTCGCTTTAGTCCCATTGCATCAATTTTCTCTGTCGGGGCAACTCCATCTTTAATGAAGTCAATATAGGGTTTCCTCCAATCAGCCTAAGTTTCAATTAAATGACATTCAGCCGCTTTAAAAAAAAGCTGACACTTATCGCACCTCCATTGTAGCTTCGCCGCATCCTGCTTCATTCTAGGCCAGAAGTATCCCTCTCGTTGAATTCTCCTATAAAGAGGTACCTCAGTTGTTTCGTAGTGCTCATCATGTGTTTTCTTTAACCTTCACTCTGATTCTTCTGGGCCAATGCATCTTGATAACCATCCACCTACGTCTCTGAAGTAGAGATTTCCCTGGTTTGTAAAATATTGGGCCAACTCTCTTAGCCCCATTGCCCCCTCGCCAGACTCCAGCTGCTTCATAATCTCTCCCCTCAAGTCCACGTCCTCCTCCATTGGTAGAATTGATTGCACCACCGAAGGAGTTGTTCTTCATTGGATTATGACGATAGTTGTATCGTTACTCATGACCATTTTCTGGGCAATCGTTGCGTACGCACCTGGGTGGCGATTCATCATTCTAGGATGTCTCTTGTTCTTAGTCCGATGGAACTGGTTGAGGAGTCTCTGGATGATCATTCTGTATTGTGCCAGGTTCATGTGCTTCAACGCGTATTCTCCGTTTACTTGCTGGATCACTAAGTTCGAATCACCCTTAATGTAGAGTGAACGAATTCCCCTTCGAAGAGCTTCCAGCAACCCTAGCACCAATGCCTCGTACTCTGCTTCGTTATTGGTGCAAGGGAAATCAAACTTATAGGAAAGGAAAATCTCTTCTATTCCCTTTGAAAGAATAACCCCTGCCCCTCCCTTCTTCTCTACCGAAGATCCATCGAACTTCATCGTCCCCTCCTCCTCAGTTGCACCCAGATAATTAGCTTGTAGGTTGTCTCCCAGAATGTCTTCTTCAGGTGGTTCAAACATCCTGATGGAAATATTTCCAATAGATCGGCATATGCCTGGCTCTTGATCACGCGAGGAACTACACACTTCAAGTCATATTCTGAAAGGATGAGGAACCACCTAGCTGCCCTGCCAATTAATATAGTTCTTGCCAACAAATACTTAATGGGATCACATTTAGTTACAATGTGAATCATAAAAGATAGCATATAATGCCTAAGTTTTTATGCTACAAAGACTAAGGCCAAACAATGCCTTTCTAGGCTGTAATATCTAATCTATGGCCCATGTATGATTCTACTGAGGTAGTAGACTAGTCATTCTTTCCCATCAATCTCTTGTTCTAGCAAAGCTCCAACGGACCTCGTGGTAGATGTAAAATATAACTGCAACGGCATTCCTACTCGTGGGGGAACCATAGTCTATGGTAAAACCATCAGCTTCTTCAGCCCAGCGAAAGACTCTTGGTGAACCTCCTCCCAGCTGAACTTCGTGCTCTTTCGCAACAGCTGCATCAGCGGGTGTGTTACTTCGGCCAATCCAGGCACAAATCTCCTAAGGTAGGAGACTTTATCGAGGAAGCTCTTCAACTCCCTCGTTGTCTTAGGGCTTGGCATTTCTAAGATCGCCCGCCGTTTGTCTTGGTCCATTTGCACCCCTTGCCGATCAACCACAAAGCCTAAGAAGTTTCCACTCATTAGTCTAAAAACACACTTCAATGGATTCATCCTCAACTTATACCTCCTGTGATGAGAAAACACCTTCCTCAAATCGCTCAGGTGGGACCCCTCCTCCTTCGATTTGATGACCAAGTCATCCACATAAAATTCTACAAATTTGTGGAGGAAGTCATGAAAAATGGCCATCATCGTTCTCTGGTAAGTCTCCCCAGCGTTCTTGAGGCCAAATGGCATTACCCTGTACATGAAGTTACCCAACGGTGTTCTGAATGCCATTTTCTCTGCATCTGAGGGGTCCACGTTGATCTGATTGTATCCCATATACCCATCTATAAAGCTATATATCTCATGACCAGTCGTTGCATCTTTTAGGCTATCGGTGGAGGGTAGAGGGAACTCATCTTTAGGATAAGCTCTATTCAAATATCTAAAGTCCACACAGATCCTTATCTGGTTTTTGTCCTTCTTTCCCACTGGGATAATACTGGATAGCCAGAGTGGGTGTTGTATTGGTACGATGAATCCTGCCATTAGTAGGCGATGGACCTCTTTATTAATCTTCGGATCTAGCTCGGGTTTGTACGTCCTTGTTGCCTGCTTCATTGGAATGGCTGAAGGCATTACGTTTAACCTGTGGCAACTTACTTCCTCATCCAGCCCTTCCATTTCTGTGTATTTCCACGCGAAAACATCTATGAACTCCCGAATCAATTCGACAAAGGCTTCTCGTTTTTGAGTGTTGAGATCCTTCAAGATGAAGATGGGTCTTGGTTCCTCTCCTTCTTTTGTCAGGTTCAACTACTCTAACTCTTGTAGCTGCGGCCTTGGTCTATATGTCATGCAATCAAGCTCTTCAGACACATCTCCCATAAACTCTTGTATGTTGGAGTTATCTATCACAATGCATTGCCCTTTTTGATCTACCATAAATCATTCATATACCGGGTCAGCCTCATAATTGGTCCCTTCCGCCGCCCGTTCACACCATCACAAACGATTAACCACCTTTCCTTCTTTGGTGATGACCTTCTTTCATTGTCTGTCGGCCATTACGACTTCCTTTTTTTTTCTTTCTCTGGAAGGCTCAGTAATCCTTCCTCCTGAAAACTGACTCAACACGCTCTGGCGTTGGGCCTCGTACTGCATTGGGTCCATTCTATGTCTCATCCTATCTTTAAGCTCCTTCGAGATGCCTTGGGGCCGAGGGGTCACCTATTGAGCTTCCTCGGCTGTTTCCCTTGGGCCGCTCTCCGTCTTTTGTTCATTTAAGGGCCCCATCCTTTCTTTGATCAAGGGAACCCATGCTCTCTCCATTCTTCTTGTTAAGATCCGGACATCTTCCTCCATCTCCATGTCAAATGCTGCGTCTACCAAGTGAGCTTCTTCAACCGCGAAGGGCCTCTTTGTGGCCCTAATGGTTACCTCTGTTCCCTTGACATTTGCCTTAGCACATTGGTGGTATGTAGAAGGAACCAGGCCTTAGTTGTGCATCCACACCCTTCCTATTAACAGATGATAGGAAGTTGCACTCTCTATCACATGGAACTTTATATGGGAACTCAAGTTTCCCATCACAATCCCCATATTAACATACACTATAGATTTTGAGGATTGGTTATCATACCCTGAAATTACCAAAGGCATGGGGACCAGCCTTTCTTCTGGAATATTTATCGCGTGAAAGGAGTTGATTGGCATAATATTGATAGAAGCTCCTCCATCCATAAGAGTCCTTGTGAATCTAACTCCATTGACACTGGCCGTCACATATAATGGCCTATTATGAGGGAACCTTACAGCTCTATCTGCATCGCTGAAGGTTACCTCTGACAGAAACCTTCTCACCAATCTGGCCATAGGTCCCCTCCACCTTAGCGAAGGGACTGCGTTCTTCCTCGCAATATCAAGTATTGCCTGGGTTATCTCGATCCTAATCTCCTTCGATACCCCCACTTGGTCGAAGAACCAAGTGAACTTCGGGGACCTCAAAACTGCGCAGTATTCCAGAGCTGGGTCTATTTCCTCGCCTTCAACACTGTACACCTCTTTCACATCTTTAGAACTTGATTCATCATAGTCCAACACAACATTCGCCATTCCCTTCGTACAGTCTTCCAGAGCCTCTTCATATTTTTCTTGCCCTGCTGTTGACCCCCTTTCCCCTCTCTCGGCCTCTTCATCATAGGCTACCACGAGATTGGCCCCATGCATGGGTAAAGGGTTGTTATTGACATTCTGGGGGGGATTTGTAACGTCCCTGCCTTCACATATATGTCAATAATTCTTCTCAACGTAAAGCAGCTCTCCGTTGGATGTTGGATCCTTTGATGAACCTGGCAGTACTTTGGATCCGCCTTCATTGCTGCATCGG
Organism: Sambucus nigra; assembly: GCA_949130495.1. NCBI lineage: Eukaryota > Viridiplantae > Streptophyta > Magnoliopsida > Dipsacales > Adoxaceae > Sambucus > Sambucus nigra. The sequence continues at coordinate 433,437,592 of OX422209.1, read as the reverse complement.
GCTCCCCTACGAGGATGTTATTTGGCTCATAGACCGTTCCCCCTTAAACCATCGCATTGTAATAGCTGATAGCTTCTTCTACTGTACAGGGCAATGGTGGTGGGTCTTCTCTGTCTCTCCCAAACTTCCTCTTATTGTCCTTCTTCGGTGCTTTGGCCTTATCGTCCCCCTCGGTGTATCCTACCCATGTGGGATGAGGCCTCCCCCTCGTGGGTTGCATCGTCTACCTGAACATCATGGGCGCCACCACCAGATTGGGTCGCACCACCAAAGAGATATTTCTCGCTGCTTTTAAGAATTCCGCAAAAGTCCCCTCGTGCATCTCGTTGATAAGATGGCAGATGTATTCAGGGAGCAGTGCCTCAGCACAAATTTGTAATAACCTGGACTCCTTGGCCTCCTCCCTTACATCGAGGGACCTTTCCCTGAACCTTCAAACATAGGCCACCACTTCCTCCCCAGGTCTTTGCCTCTCCCTACCTAGTTGGGTCAAGGTGAACTCATCCTCTGCTAGAAAGAACTTTCGGACGAACAATACATGCATCTCCTCCCACGTAGAAATGTTGTTGGGAGTCAAATGGGAGTACCAGGTGTATGCCTTATCGGTTAGGGATTTGGAAAACTCCCTTAATCAAAGATTCTAATCATTACAATGTGCTCCCAAATGTTCAACAAAGCACTTAATGTGCTCCTTTGGGTTCCCATCTTTCCCTGTATATTTTTCAAAGATAGGGGGAATATAGTCCTTCGGGTAAGGCTCATCATTATATCCCTGGGGATAAGGTGTTCGAAAGTCATCATAAACCAAAGCCACCTCGCTAGCTGATTGCGAGGATGCTTGCATGAACTTCAACATCTCTTTCTGCATCTCTCTTCTCATTTCCTCCATGGGCGATGATACTGGGGCAACCACCCGCGGGGCCACAGGCTGAGTACCCATTGTAACTATAACAAGCATTACCGTTTGTGCCGTTGAAACTCCTGAGGTTCCTACTACTGGATCCACGATGGAGGGTACGCTTGTCGAGATCGCTCCAGCAATACCTGCACCTGGTGGGGCCATGGGCGCTACTCTTGGTGTTACGAAAGTGTTAGCCTCCAATCCTCCCAGCATAGTTGAAGCTACTGGGGTTTGTAAGAACTCATAAAACTTGCTCATGAGGAGAGTAATTTGGGAGGGACCCAACCCCGCGCTCGTGGGAGGTTGTGTCACCCCTAGAAGGCCTGACGCTATCGGAACCGGAGGTACCTCTACTCGAGGGGCCCCGTCCCTTAGGGCCGCCAGTTCTCTCACGGCCTGTTCTTCATTATGTTGGATATAATCAAAGTTGAGTCTTCGAGTAGCATTATCTTGCGCCATACTCCTTACCTAGGAGAATGCCTCCCCAGCAGAGTCGCCAAATGTAAGAGCGTACTTTAGATAAGCTGGAGGCATAACCCCTATTTGAGTATGATAATGATAAGCTAACTCGGCCAAAGCTTTGGATTAATAATAGAACACAAAAACATAAACCCAATGAATACCAACTCAGTTTAAACTCACAAAACCAAGTGTATAACTCAGGAAATAGTAATAAACCTTAGAAGTAACTTAGCTAGAAGGAGAGAGAAGTAAGCACCCTAGATACACCTTGGTAGGCAGGTATAAACACACCTAATACCCTCAGGAATCTCTGTCAAATATTAAAAGCTTCGTAATAAGTAACAATGGTGAGTGGGTAAACTCTCTGGTTTGTAATAACTCTCTCTCTCTCTAGCAATAACTTCTCAGACTCTCAAAAGGATCATCCTCTCCTTAGGGGTGGTTGGGGTCCTTAAATATCCCCCCACACCATCCCCGAGGCAACTCAGTCATTAAAGACTATGAAAGACATCCCTCATACTTTATGTCACAACATTAAATGCCTGATGCACTAATTGTCTCCATGTCATAAACATTAAATGCCAAGACATGCCTTTTGCATAACCACTGTGTGTCAGGGGGTTGTTGTTGCAGAGGTGGCTCACCAAATTCCTGATAACCCCAGATACCACGATGGTTTACTCAAGTGTATGTCTGACATTGTTTAGGTGGCTAGTGACATCACCTACAGTAGATGTGAAATTAAGTAGAGGGTTATTTGGTTCACAACTCAACGCACGATGGAACTTAAAGCTGTTTCACCCGAGGTTCCATGGTCAGGGTCCTTCGGTGTTTTACTAGGTGTATCTAAGATGGTCAGGATAAGCCCCAACGATGCCTCACTTCTCAATCCTCCAAACCAAGTCCCTCTAAAGTTCCCACGGCGAGGTCATTCGATAGAGCATGAAAGCTCTCCCAGGCCCTGCCAAGCCTGGTCTCTCGCGAGTACCGTTTGACCTCACACTAAAACTCATTATTATTCTCGTTATATCATTACAACCGTTATATCTTATAGTCAATCATAAACAGAAATGCAACATGATTAATAAAACAAGCTGAAGCATGAGTTGCCGCGCCAAGCTGCCTCGCTGAGTTTCCACGCTTGAGCTGCCTCGGTTTCTTAATCTCAAATGCTATTGCCAATTAAGGAATTATCCCTAATCTCGGGATTACCTTCAAGCCCCCCCTACAACAAGGACTTTATTCTCACTTTATTTCCTAGACAATTCTAAAGATATAAAATCACGATCCATGTCCAAAAGTTTATCATGAAAGAAAATCTTTTTGATTTTGAACCGTTTGCAAAAGATCCAAAGTGGATTTAAAACAAGAAATTTCTTTTTCCAAAAATTTAATTCTTTTAGAAAACTTCAAATTAAAATGATTTAAGTCATCAAAACTAAGGGAATCCATCGAAATAAAAAATAAATAATTCAACCCAAGAAAGTCAAACAATACAACTACCTAAAAAGCACTAAACATGATCTACACAGTAAATTAGTGCAACATGCTCTGATACCGATTTGTAAAAGTTGGTATCAACCGAAAAAGCATTTTTTTTAAATCAGGATCACACGATAATTTGGTGTAACCCGCTCTGATACCAATTTTGTAAATTCAAATAATCTCAGGGTGGTTCTAAACACAAACAAAAATTCTCAATTATGATTTTTTATCAATTAAATTCCTAAGCATACAAAACCAATTTCTTAACCAGATTTTATCTTGTTTATCCTAAACATGCAACTATGTGATAAAACAGATAAATCAAACCATGCATTCAATAAAGGCAAAGTTTCAGGAAACATCCCCGCAGGGAAAAACCTTTATTCATTTTATAAAATTTATAAATCGCAACTTACAAACTTTTACAAAGGAATCTTCAGTAGATGAATCTCCCACAGGTGACCTTCATCCACAACTATGATCCTCGCAAGAATCACACAACTGCAGTCCTCTTTCATCCTCAGCCTTTGTCTTCAGCAGTGAGTCCCCTCAGGTATCACAAGTCAACCATGGAGATCCTCTCCACAAGGTGTTTGCAAGAGATATAAACTCTCCAGGGTTTAAAGGATTCACAAACTAGATTTTTAGGATGTTTTTATGAATCAAAAGTGTTTTGGAACACTAAACAAAGAAGAAATTTTGTAACAGTTATTCAAAAAACTTTCTTTCAAAAGTCTCAATAAAATAAAATGACGAAATAGTTTTTTATAGTGGTATAGGAAAATCGAGGCGGCGACATCGTTCGAACGAGATTAAGTTGTCGTTCTAACGAGATAAAGATCTCGTTCGAATGAGGTGGATATCTCATTTGAATGACCTTAATGAAAATAAAAACTCCGCCTACAGTAAAACTCAGAAGAAATATTTTTCTTTTAGAAATTAAAAAGCCCTGTTCGTTTTTGATAAAAATTAAACATCCCAAAATAAAGTTTATGAATTAATCTAAACACTAAATCGCTTTATATCTCAAATGAGATGTCGGGAAGTCGTCAAGCTTGGAGATGCTTGAGTTGGTTCATCTTGACGGTGCGTGGCGACTTGTAACGGGATAAGCCAAACTAGTATAAAACTATGCTATGAATAATGTTAGAAAAATTGTTCTTACATCAAGGGTTCATCTCATTCAATGAAAACATGGAAATTGGGGTTTATACCAGGAAAAGAGTAAGAGGGAGGAATCCCTTAGAATAGGACTTATTCCGATGAACGGTCATCTTTCAGCACCCTCCGTAGCTCTCTTCTCACTAGTGAAAAGTACATCTCCTCAACCTTTTTTTAGAAAACACCTCCCTCTCTTTGAAAATCTCATTTTGTCTCTCTAAACTGTGAAATCTGGTTTCTAACATATTTGGGAATGGATCTAAGGGTTTCTATATACAGGAAATGATAGGGAACCTAGGGTTTCTACTTATGTCATGACTTTTCCATAAATACCCTTTCAAAAAGATTCTAGAAGCTCTAAAACTTGGTTTAAAATAAATAAGTTAGTTGGGCATGTCATCAATCCACATGCTGGGACCATTTCATAATTTTCAACTATAAACATTGCGAATTTTGATCATAGGGCATATCTTTGAGCTCTCAGTCATGCCCTTCATTATTGATTGTAGTCTTATTACACACTATGTGGTTACAAGTCCAAGGTCGGTGATTATTATAAGGTCCCAGCCTTATATGGTTCTAGGGTTGTTAAACTATACCCGTCTTAGGAAATTATATCCTCATAATTTAAAAATTAAGGAAGTAAAGTTGAATTCATACCTTAAATAATTGCGGGTATTTGTCTCTGATAATGGACTCTAGTCCTCAAGTGACTTATTTCGTGGATTTATTTCTCCATAGCACTTTAACTATAGAAACTTTCTTTGGACTTACATTTTTCTCTGAGCCTTGGTAAACATCTCCCTCACTCAGTTCATATACACCGAGGGTACTGATGGTGGGGCCACCACCTCAGACTCCACGATCTATCGCACCATTCTCTCTCCTAGGTACTACAGGTTCCCAAACTCACGCGCCATCAAATGCCGCATCTGCCCATGCATACTCGTTACCCCCGTATATTGTCAAATAATCAATATTAATGTAAGAAAGAGAATGCCAAAAAAAGCCTCAAAAGAAAAATGAAATAACCAAATCGCTCGTTACGATGTTCAAAGCTTGTCGTACTTCCACCAAGGACAAAGACTGGTTTGATCACTTGTTGGACTTTTGACTTCGGAACATCCGATAGAAGTCCCCCAAATCCTTGTCCTTTAGCGCTATCAAACTCACATTGGGCCCAATAACCTCATAGAACCACGTCTGGAAAAGATAGGAATCAACAAAGAAGAAGCTAAAGAAAAATGCAAGGAAATACATAAGAAGAAAAATAAGTCAGAAGTTACCTACAAAAGGTATGTGGACCCTATAAAAGTATGCCAACAACACCAGTTCAATGCATCCAAATAAGAATAAATGGTCATCAAAATCAAACTCTCACAATCATAAAAGTGGAAGTCGAAAAACGTCCTCAGAAATGGCAAAAACAGAGATGAACGACGTTGCCACTTGTCTCCATCAGAAAACCACCCAACAGAAGCAAAATGAAAAATCTGGCCATCGATGTCACTTGATTTCCACAAATATTATCTAATATCCTACTCAAAAGCACCTCCCAAAGAGAAGATATGCGGATTAAATCCCTAGAAATGATCCTACCCACATCCCCCAGCGCTGCCTGAATCGCCTTCAGCGTCACCCTCACCGTGCGATCCACCTCTATCTGCACACCCTCAAAGTCTATCACTATCAGCTGTTGAACATTGATGGGATTAATATTCATCTCCCCTAAGCCCAAATGGAAGGTGTGGGTAATGTCCCACCACATCTCCCCCAAATCACATAGCACCATAGTAGAACGTGTCATCTTGTCCAAGGCCTGTGCCAGACGGCCAAAACCACCAGAAATAACCATCTAGCGCACCACCGTCGGGAAGTGGTCCCAAACATCCATCAACCCAGTCGTCCCCCAAGAACGCATGCTGCAAGGAGCTATATCAGTCTACCAAAGAGAAATAAAAGAATAAACTTTTCATCAGCATAAGAAAATAAACAACAAAATGAAAAGGAATACCAAAAGTCACCATACTTGCATAGCCACTAGGGTTCCTCACCCTAGACGAACGATGGTGTGCATTCTCGTGCAAAAGGAAGTGCTCTTTAGACACTGACTTAACAAGATCAAAGGCATTCTCATTGCCCAAGGAAAGGGGCACCCTAGACTGTCACTCCAAGCCAGCCCAATCATCAACGCTCAACCACTCCAAATTATATCCCTCTCTAGAAGAACCCTCCATTTGAAGTCTTGAAGGGAAAAGGAATTAAGAACGGTTTTTATAGAGAGGAAGTAGAATATTCAAACACTTAAAGGTGTGAAAAATTATGAGGGATCGCCCCATTTTTATTATAGACTAAATGGCATGCCGATTAACAGGCCCCTACACATACCGATTGGAACCTACCTATTCTTATTCCCAAGGAATCCAAGGAGTTCGTGCCATTGACAAATGGCAAATCCTCCAGCATACCAATGGAAAACCCTTACAAATTTTGTATAAAAATGTCAGAAAAATCCAAAAATTACTCAGAAAATCATAAAAATACAAGACAAATATTGGAACATTTCTTCATCAAGAAAACCATTTTTTGGAGAACTAAACTAATTACAAACTCTCAAAATCCCCAACAGGATTAATATTACGCTCTTATCCCCAACATAATCCCTAAATGGATTAATCTTACACACCTACCCTCAACATACCCCACAAACAGAACCAGCAATGCACCCGCATCCAAGTCTACTACAAATCCCCAGCGAAATCCTAAATCTCAAAGTCTTCCCTAGCATAATCTCATCCTTAAATGAAACGATTCCTCAACAGGATTGCAAGGTAATACCTTCATAGTTCCCCGGCAAAATCTCCAGACTAAAATTTCTCCTGAACCATCCTCAGAATTTCAAGATACGCGTGCAATCAAAATCCCTCACGGCTTCCCCAGCCAAGTTATCCCTCTCACAACAACATAATCCCCAGTTGGATGTCTCGAGGATAAGTCCTTCCCCACTAGAGTCTCAAAACAAAACAATCCCCAGTGGAACCACATATGCATTTTCATTCCCAAGACAACTTAAAATTTTCCTAGGAGATCAACTGCCACATAACAACTTTAGGTCCTCATAATTGATATCAACCCTCATAATCGATCCTTAAAACTTTAGGTCCTCATAATTGACCTCGACCCATAGAATTGGTCCCTACAACTTTAGGTCCTCAATATTGACCTCGACCTACAGAATCGGTCTCTATAACTTTAGGTCCTCAGAATTAACCTCGACCCGAACAACCGATTTCTATAACTTTAGATCCTGAGAATTAACCTCGACCTGTAGAATCGGTCCTACAACTTTAGGTCATCAAAATTTACCTCGACCCACAAAATTAGTCTCTATAACTTTAGGTCCTCAAAATTGACCTCGACCTGCAGAATCGATCTCTATAACTTTAGGTACTCAAAATTGACCTCTACCCATAGAATCGATCTCTATAACTTTAGGTCCTCACAATTGATCTTGACTCGCAGAATCAATCCCTACAATTACAGGTCCTCAAAACTGACCTCGATCCGCAGAATTGGTCTCTATAACTTTAGGTCCTTAGAATTAACTTTGACACACATATTCAGTCTCTATAGCTTCAGGACCTCAGAATTGACCTCAACCCGTTGAATTTATCTCTATAAACTTTAGGTCCTCAGAATCAACCTCGACCCACAAAATCATTATCTATAACTTAAGGTCCTTAAAATTGACCCCGACCCGCATAACTTTAGGTCCTCTGAATTGCCCTCGACCTACAGAATCGTTCCCTATAACTTTAGGTCATTAGAATTGACCTCAACCCATAAAATTGATCGGCATAACTTTAGGTCCTACGAACTAACCTCGACTCCCGAATCCATAATTCCTAGCAAAACCTTAGGTCCTTAGAATCAACCTTGACCCCCAAATCCTCCATCCCCGCCATAACTTTAGCTCCTTAGAATCGACCTCGATCCTTTAAATTAGTCACTGTCATCCCTTTGGTCTATAGAATTGACCTTTAAACACTCTCTCCCCCCCAAACATCAATGTGGTGTCTATTCGCCGGCCTTCACTTATTCCAAGATCACCCATTGAGGAGCTATGTAGACACCACAATTTAGGACCCCTTAAGCATCTCCTTAAGTCCCTATCACTTCCTCCTTCATAATAAAACCGAGATCATACTTTGAGTACTGATTTGGAGGCCACCGGGCGCTTTCAGGCCCTATTTGATTATTGATCAAATTTCTCACTTGAGCAAGAGCTCATTGGATCTTTGAAGGGCACTAAATATTCTTCCTAACGGTCTACCCCATATAAGAATTGGCTTTACAATTCAAACGAATGGTCTATTTTCCCCCCAAAACTGGTCTGGAGGCCCCATTTGACTCTGGCCAACTCTCCAACTTGATAAAACCTCATTCAATACTTGAGGGTCTATGAATACCCTTTCCAACGTTCCACTCCATGCATGAATCAACTTTACAGTAATGGTGAATGACCTGTTTTACTCCAAAGGGTCATCGGGCACTTCCCGTCCCCTTTGACCTTTGTCAACTCTCTAAATTGAGCAAATCTGTTTAGAACAATGAAAGTCCCAGCATAAACTTTCTAATGATCCATCTCATGCATGAATGGACATTATGGTTCAGACGAATGACTTGTTTCCCTCTTGTCCAAAGAACCATTGGGCTCTTCTAAGCCTTGTTTGATCGCAGTCAATTCCCAAACCCGGGAGCGGCCCATGGATTCTTAAAGGTATCTGAATACCCTTTCCAATGATTCATCCTATGTGTTATTCAGACTTATGTATTGCATTTAACGACCATTTTTCCTGGAAAATATGCCTGAGACTAGCAAATGGCAAACCCATTTCCCTACATATCAATAGTGTGTCTGGGGCTTCCTTCCAATAGGCTGATCAAAGACAATGCCGATTGGAACCCCCTTGACTCTATATAAGTAGAACATGAGCTCACTTCGAAAGAAACCTCAGAAACACCCCTCTCAGTGATCTCAATAACATTCTCTCAAAGTCAGGGAGGTTTCCATATTGAAACCTCTCCCCCACATTCCATTTTTATCCTTTCCTCACCTAATTTGGCAAATTCCCTCCCTTCTCCCCCTACCACCTTCATCCAATTGCAATAGTATCCCTTCAACATTCAAGATCAACCTTAAAATCTTCCAAAGAGGCTCCAAACCTCTCACCCTCTCTTTAAATTCTCTTATTTTGGCATTAGTTGCTTAATTCTTATCTTAGCATTTCAGCTTTATTAGACCACACATATTAATATCCAACTTCTTTATTATTAGTATTGCACATACTATATTTCTATAAAAATCCCAAAAATAAGAAAAGGAGGGTTTCTTTGTAAACTCCAAATGGGGATTTCTCACTACATTTTCTCACACTAAAACATCCTTTTTACACACACGTATTTAAGAAAAGTTCTCAATTGGATTTATGAAATAAACTTCACCTCGTGTTATAAATGAACTATGTGGACTTTGATGCCTTTTTAGGCTATGTAGGCGTCTTGAGTAAAATTTGAGATTCGAGTCCTCTCATACTTTTATTCTCATATTATTTTCATATCATATATTTTTATGATTCATGATTACGTTTTGTCCAACCTATACCATAGTTCTTCTATAAATGACCAGTGACCTAAAAAAAGCACACATAATATTTTTAATTACTACTTTTGGAACACTCCCAAGGATGACCTCACTCTGTATTTATCCATGATGCGAGTTGACTAATTCCACTCTTAATTTATATATACACGTATAAACTTCATGGAGTTATTAAGAAGATGAATAACACATGAAAATGAGAGATCAAAATGGCGGTATGGGTGCCTAACACCTTCCCATTCCATAATATATTCCCCCAATTCTTGAACTAATTGGTTTCATAAGCATCAGTATGTATTTTAGGTTGTTCTCTCGAGGTGACAACATTTCTTTTGTATGTTTTGTGAAAAATGGGTTGGCGACTCTATCCCTATACACTACTCACACATCACTTTAATTAACGACAATTGAAGTGCCTCGAGGAAGGGATTGAACCCCCCACGCGCGCGTGCTGACCCACATTTGTAGCATTCTCTCTATAAAAAAGATGGATTATTTATCATTCCTTAACTGCTCCAAATTTATCGTGTGCTCAATATTATAGGTGAACGGATCCACTTCACTATAAGGGAAGGATAACCCGACACCTAAGACAAAACATTGAGAAAATGCTCCTAAATTCGGAAACCTCTCTCTGTAGGCCTAGTCCTATGTTATTTGGAGATGGGTTCAAAAGGAGTATTATCCGTTGATCTCTTATAGTCAACGTTTAAATACCTCCTTTCCTTTTCCTTTGGCCTTGACGGTAGTGGTAACATCAGTATCAACTCACCTCTTCACCACATATTCAATATTTTTATATGCCTGAGTATTGGCCATCCTCTCAGAAAATGCCTTTTACTTACCCCTGGTCTTAATATCAACATCCCTCTTCCTATTAGCTTCTGCATTAAGCTTTCCCTCCCTGGAAATCTCCATTGCCCAATTATCAAGAGCAGGAGGAGCCGTGGAAGATATTGGCTCAATGCAAAAGGCGGACAAGATAAGAATAGAAGTTGCATAAAAACTCAATGTTCAACAGAAATGAAAAGTCCAAGTGTTAAATGGAAGATGAGTATATGAAGAGCCTCATACCTACTTCGACCACCAGATCAGTGGGATCTTCTTGAGCCCATCCTTATTTAAAATAAGTGTTGCCTAACTTTATTTGGTTATCAATTAGAGGAGATCCTCTAGGAGTAATATAGTAGATGATATGACCAAAGTGTACCCTCGTACTTGGAGTCACCAACCTCGGCCTCTTCCCAACTGAGTCGCCAAGAATCTCACATCAATCGTCAGAAAGGTTGTCTTATGTAAGATCAACTCTTCATTGACCAACCTCGGTTGGATAACAGTCAAGGTCAATAACATCTTATGAGCTCAATCTATTTCCAACATCGTACTATGCCTTAGTCAACACTACATCCTACCTCATACCTAACCTCGGCCAGTCTCCTAGGCTGAGATCATGATTATAATTGACAAGAAAAAGAAACTACCACCCAACATCGGACTCAGCTGGGCCGAGGTCCCACCAGATAATTTCACAAGTTCGAGAACACTCAAGCACATGGAAGACTTGGAACACGTGGAAAATAATTTATAACCAAATCATTCCCCAAACATGAGGGAATATTTGGTCAAGATTCCTAACATGCGTCACAACCAGGTGTCCACCTATGATTAGTGTATTCAACTCACACATGCTCATGGCATGCTTGGGGGTACATTACACCCCCCAAGCACTATAAATACATGTATTATCCTACCTTGGAGAAAGATCCATAATTCTAATCGTAGCGGGAGCTCTGCAAGAATAAACAGTAGAGAGAGAAAGTGAGAGATTGTATCACAGGCCATTAGTGCCCTCATTCTAGTGAAACTTACGCACAAACTCAGAGTGAACGTAGGGCAAATTGGCTGAACCACTTTTATACTAGTGCTTCTCCTCTTATCCTCATATCCTTATACTAGATATTTACTTTTGTGCTGACATTATTATTGATAGCTTGAGCTTATCAACACCTCATAATGGTGGTGTTATTTATCGCATCATCAGTTTGGCACCGTTTGTGGGAACGAGAAGCTACATCTCTTCGTTCTTGAAGCTTGGCCTCATTGGAGATTCTAGTGGTGCACTAGTCCTCCCCCATCGCGTGGAGATGTTTCACCATCGAAAGAGATCCTTAAAGTTATCAAGCTCTCTAGTGTTTACATTTACCAACTCTCTTGTCTTCTTACATGGAACTAGAGTTACCACCACCACCATCTGGTATTGGAGGGACTAGTTCCAACCAAGAGCCACCCCAGTCCGAGATGGCTGATGTGGCAACAGCCTTGAAGTCCTTAGCCGCTACTCAACAAGCGATGCAGGAGCGATTTTCTCAACTCAGCTAGAATATGTTGATGAGACCACCTGGGGTCTCTCCAGAGATGATTACTCCAGCAGATGCTCAGGGACAACATGAGGCTAGGGACCATCCCAAGCACCACGAAAAGACCTACCTCCTCCTCAGCGACGGAGGGATGTTGCTAATCCTAGGCATTTACTCCTGGGGAGGAAATTAAACCATCTACCGGAGGATATGTATGATGATATAGATGCATAGGATGCTCCAGCTGACTGTTAAGAGCCATATGAGGTCTTAAATAACACTGTACGTCCTATCCAGTAGAGCCGAGGTCAAGGTGAAAGATGATATTGTGATGCCTATCAAAGAGGTTCAGCTTTTGATCGGTTAAGTAGAGGGTCGGCCTTCAAAAGACTTGGCCCAGTTAATGACCTATGAGAAAGGTTGTTCACACCAAGAAGCATCGCTGGCTCATGAAAAGAAGGTGACGACTGTCGACCCCATCATGGTTGACCTCCATGTGGCCTAGACTGTGGTCAGATGAAGGTCAACAGCCGACGCTGTGCAGTAGCTGGGGAGCCCTCAGTCCACCCTTTGGAAGTGGTTTGGAACGACCTCGGCCAGGCCGATGTTACTAAGCCATGGAACGTCTCTATTCAAAGGCTGAAAGAGAATATAGGGGATCTCATAAAAAGATGAGACCCATTATTGAGGGGGTACTCAGAGGGTTCACTATTTTTGGCAAGGATTGTCAACTTCCCAACCCCTGCCAAATTTAAACCTCCAGTGGTATCTCCCAAGTACGATGGAAGTACCAACCCAGTCCATCATATTGAAATGTATCAGTCTGTAGCAGACATTTATTCAATCTTTGATGAGATGAGGTGCTGAGCTTTCTCAAGCATTCTAACTGGGGCTGCACATATCTGGTTCACTTCTTTTCTTAAAAATTCAATTGAGAGTTTTAAAGGTTTGGCCAAGTGGTTCATTCATAACTTATGTTTTGGGGTAAAGCCTCAGAAGAAGATGACCCATTTGCTTTATGTAAAAAAAGGGAAGAATGAAAGACTCATAGACTATATCGCGAGGTTCAACAAGGAAAGGTTAGGTGTAGAGGACTATGAAGAGAGTATAGCCATGACAATCCTCATTGGAGGACTTCATAAGGGAAAGCTACCCTGGAAGCTTGCCGAAGACCCTCCTAAGTCTATGGACAAGCTTTTGACAACAACTGGAAAGGTAATGAACATAGAGGAAGCAATGGCTGCGAAATATGAGGATGAGAATGGAAGTAGCAGTGGTAAGTTCCAGAAGAAAAAGAATGGAAAGAAGAGGGATGCAAACGATAAGTTTGCAGACTATATTCCTTTAACTGTGAGCTGTGAACACATCCTCAACGAGATAAAGAATTACAGGTCCCTAAGATGGCCCGAGAAGCTGAGGGCTCCTCCACATAAGAGAAACAAAAATTTATGGTGCGATTTCCATCAAGATCACAACCATCTAAATGACAAATGTTTCACCCTGAAGGATAAGATTGAAAAAATGCTAAAGTCTAGAAAGCTGAGAAAGTACGTGGATGATAGAGCCTCAAAGGGTGGACGAGCTGGCCGAGAAGATGCCCCTACTTGCAAAGATGATACCTCTGATGATGATGATGATGACCTTGACGTCCCATCAAAAGATGACCATATCCCAATAAAGAGAGTCAACTTTATCTCTTTTGGTGTGAGCACTATCCGCGGGGGACTATCAGGAGGTGGTGCAGAGGTAGATGATCGCAAAGCTCATGTGGAAGAGGCTAAAGCAGTGACTAAAGCCGAGGTTATGAACTTGGATTCAAAAGAGGTCAAACTTGAGAAAATAAAGAAGGTAAATACGGACACCCTCATAGTTGGCTTCTCGCGACTTGATTTCAAGGGTATCTGAGCCCTCACGACGACCCTCTAGTCATCACCTATTTCTTTGTGATAAATGAAAATGTCTTCTCTGCCTCAACCTCATCATGGGATGAGTGGCCCTCAACTTCAACGGTCCATCAGATGCTAAAATTCCTGACTCCCTATAGAGTAGGGAAAGGGCAAGGTGACCAAACATCGACGCATGAATGCTACTTCAACTCTACAGAAGAGAGAGAGGCTCATAAGAAGGTGACAACCACTTATAACATTGACACCTTTGATCCCAGAGACGAAACAAAGCTCAAAAAGGGAGAGGCTGTGGAGGAGGTAGAATCCATCGTCCTTAATGAGGATGAGCCAAAAAAAACCATCCAAGTCAGAAAATCCCTAAAGACTGAGATCAAGAAGGAGATAGTGAAGTTGTTAAGGAAGAGACAAAGTATCTTTGCCTAGAGCCATGCAGACATGCTAGGTATTGATCCTGAGATTATGTGTCATAAAATCAATGTTGTAGAGGATGCCAAGCCCATTAAGAATAGAATAAGGATATACTCAAGATAGAAGTACGAATTCATCAGAGACGAGGTTCAAAATCTTAAAGAGGTCGAGTTTATAAGAGAAATTATATACCCTGAGTGGATGTCTAATGCTGTTATAGTGCCTAAAGATAATGGGTAGTGGAGGATGTGTGCAGACTTCACCAATTTAAATAAGTCTTGCCCAAAGGACAATTTTTCCATACCTCGTATAGATCAGATGGTGGATTCCACAGCAGTACATGAGCTCATAAGATTTATGGATGCATATTTTGGGTATAATCAGATCTTCATGGATTTGGTTGACTCAGAGAAGACAACCTTCATTATAGACAAGGGGACATATTGCTACAAGATCATGCCCTTCAGACTGAAGGATGCAGGGATTACTTACCAACGTCTTGTAAATAAGATGTTCGAGGATCAGATAGGCAAAACTATGGAAGTCTACGTTGATGAAATACTGAAGAAGAGTCTGAGGGCTGACACTCATGTGGCCGACCTCGAAAGAACTTTTAATACCATGGATAAATACAGAATGAAGCTCAACCCGACCAAGTGTGTCTTTGGCGTTGGAGCTGGAAAGTTTTTAGGCTTTATTGTCAATCAAATGGGGATAGAGGCCAACCTTGAGAAGATTAAGGCTTTGATGGAAATGAAGACAACCAGAACCATTAAAGACATTCAGAGGCTGACCGAACGAGTGGTCGCACTTAACAAGTTAGTCTCTAGAGCTACAGATAAATCTCTTCCTTTTTTCAAAGTTCTTAGAAAAGCCTTCAAATGGAATGAAGAATGTGAATAAGCTTTTAAAGAGATTAAGTCCTACCTCGGATCCCCTCTACTCCTATCTCGGCTAATTTAGGGTGAGAAGTTATATGTATATTTAGTTGTCTCAGAGTCAGCCATAAGTGTCGCAATAGTAAGAGAAGAGGATGAAGTACAAAAACCATTTTACTTCAATAGCAAGGCACTCCAAGGGTTTGAGAAGAAGTACCCTTAGATGGAAAAGTTAGCCTATGCTTTGATACATGCTTTTAGGAAAATGAAACCATACTTCCAGGATCACTCCATAGTCGTCCTCACTGATTCTCCATTTAGGCAGGTCCTCCATAAGCCTGAGAAGTAAGGAAGGTTAATGACCTGGGTAATTGAGTTGGGGGAGTACAATATTGTTTACCAACCTAAGGTTGCCATCAAGGGACAAGCTCTCGTAGATTTTATGGCCGAGTTTACCTGGGATGAGGCCGAGGTTGAGAACGGTCTTGAGGCTGTAGATGAGCCAGTATAGAGAAATGTCAACTGAATTTCGAACGAGGCTGAGATAAGTACATCGAGATAAAGAACAATTGATAATAAAGAGGAGAGATACCTCTTCAAGTAGGGGATCCTATTAGAGGGAAACCTCTCTTCAAATAAAACCATCTGGAACCTCTTTCTTGATGGGTCATCCTACGAAAACGGTAGTGGAGCAGGGCTTATAGTGTCATTACCAGATGGTATAGATATTGAGTATGCTCTAAGGTTTAACTTCAGAGCCTCCAACATTGAGTCAGAGTATGAGGCATTAATAGCAGGTCTCTCTTTGTCAAAAGTCCTCGGTGACAACCAACTCCTAGTTCACAGTGACTCAAGATTTGTCATGAACCAAAGTCTGGGGGTATATGAAGCTAAAGATGAAAGGATGGACAGATATCTGAAGAGGGTAATATTGATGCTAGAAAGATTCAAAGAGGTAAAGATGAAGAGGATACCACGGCTAGACAACAGTCGAGTTGATGCACTCGTGAGGTTAGCTTCAGTAACAAGAACATACATAAGGAGAACAGTACCAATTGAGATTCTATTCAAGTCGACTATTGAAAAGTAAGAGGTTGCTAGACCTTACCTAAATATGAGTATGGAAGCCTCATGGATGGATCCTCTTTACATCAGAGAAGGAGAACTGCCAGAGTCAAAGCTAAAAAAGAGAAAGTTAAGGTTCAGAGCTACTAAATTCTCCATTATGGGAGATGTCCTATAGAAGAAGGGATTCCTACTCCCTCTTATTAGATGCGTTCATTATTTAGAGGTTTCATACATCTTGTAAGATGTGCATGAGGGCTCTTATTCAAGCCACATTGGAGGAAGATCGTAGGCTAAAAGGATAGTCACTAAGGGGTATTGGTGGCTGACCTTGGCCAAAGATGCAACTGCGTATGTGAAGAAATGTGATAAGTGATAGAGGTTCTCCACTATCCCCCATCAGTCTCACCAGCCTCTGACTTCTATTAGCTCCCCTTGGCCATTTGCAGTATGGGGTTTTAATTTAGTAGAACCCTTACCAAGGGCTGTAAATATCTTTCGGTACTTAATTGTGGCAATTGATTATTTCTTCAAATGGGAAGAAGCCGAGCCAATGATCATAATCACCGAGCAAAAGACCTTCCAGTTCATCTAGAAGAACATCATATGCAGGTATGGTCTTCCAAACACCCTCATCTCAGAAAATAGAACCCAATTCCAAAATGTTTCCTTAGAGAAGTACTGTGAAAGAGTAGGGATCAAGTAATTCTTCTCTTCTCCTGGCCAACCCCAAGAAAATGGTCAGACCGAGGTCACAAATTGAACAATCCTTGATGGGATAAAAAAAGTTGGAAGAGTCCAAAGGAAGATGGATTGAAGAGGTATATGCTGTGATTTGGGCTTACATGACGATAGTGAGGACACCCACAGGGAAAACTCCATTTATGTTAGCCCATGGCTCAGAGGCTATCATCCCCACAGAGATAGGGCTTCCTGCTCATAGAGTTCAGACATATGACCCTTAGAGGAATGGGGGAAGAGATAAGACTTGATCTTGATTTGATTTAGGAAAGAAGAGAGGATGCAGAGATAAGATAGGAAGCCTATCAGCAAAGAACCATTAGATTCTACAATCAGAGGGTAAAGTCAAGGACGATAACTGTGGGAGACCTAGTACTGAAGAAAACATGGAAGAAAACCGATAAGCTACATCCCATTTAACATGGTCCTTATAAGGTAATTGATGATGTTGTACCAGGTACCTATCGGCTAGAGAATCTTGAAAGAGAACCTTTCTCCAACCCTTGGAATGCCTACCACTTGAAAAAATATTACTTATGATGTTGAAATTATTTTATCCTTTTGTAATACATGTATCAACTTATACAAAGAACGTCAATGAGAAAATAAAAATGTTGTGTTGATGCTTATGTTCCAATGTATATCCTTTATTTAGTGAAGTATGAGGGGAAACATCATTAACTTGGTGACATCAGACCTTTAACATCATTTATTTGGTGAAGTATGAGGTGAAACATCATTAACTTGGTGACCTCACACCTTTAACATCATTTATTTGGTGAAATTATGAGGTGGGACATCATTAACTTGGTGGCCTCAGACCTTTAACATCATTTATTTGGTGAAGTATGAGGTGAAACATCTAAGTTAAAACATCATTAACTTGGTGACCTCAGACCTTTAACATCATTTATTTGGTGAAGTATGAGGTGAAACATCATTAACTTGGTGACCTCAGACCTTTAACATCATTTATTTAGTGAAATTACGAGGTGAAACATCATTAACTTAGTGGCCTCTGATCTTTAACATCATTCATTTGGTGAAGTTTGAGGTGAAACATCATTAACTTGGTGACCCCGAAAATTTAACATCATTTATTTGGTGAAATTATGAGGTGAAACATCACTAACTTGGTGACCTCAAACCTTTAACATCATTCATTTGGTGAAATTATGAGGTGAAACATCATAAAGTTAGTGACCTCAGACCTTTAACATCATTTATTTGGTGAAGTATGAGGTGAAACATCATTAACTTAGTGACCTCCGACCTTTAACATCAATCATTTGGTGAAATTATGTGGTGAAACATCATTAACTTAGTGACCTCATACCTTTAATTATAAGTCTCACCTCAGGCCTTGAACATCATTCATTTGGTGAAATTATGAGGTGAAACACCATTAACTTGGTGACCTCAGATATTTAATTATAAGTGTCAGTTGTTGATTTTATTCCCATCATTCAATTTTTATGATATGGTGGATAAATGAAACATCCTAGACGTAGAATAACAAAGAAAAAAGTAAAGAAAGTGGGATTTCATTCATTTGAAGCATAAAGATTACATCATTTAAAAAGAAGAGGTTACAGTTCATACAAAAAAGGGGTTACATAAAATCTACACAAAAATGGCAGACATGACGGTGAGACACTCAGAGCTCAGTCTGTCCCCCTACTCCAGCCGACCCATCAGCAGTAGGGTTAGTTTGCTCAGGGTTTGGATTGGTCACTTTAACATCGTCATCATGAGCATCGTCATTGGTCTCTGTAACCTCTAGCTGGCTTCTCTCTGCTGGACCACCCTCCTCAACCTCCTTCAAGGCATGAGAAAGCTCAGGATTGCAAAGCCGAGACCAATAAAGTCCTCAGTTGATAGACTTCCAGAACTGGATTATTTTATAGCAGCCCATCGGCTAGTTACCTTAATGCCCCTCTCTAGATACTCAAGGTTAAAGCTAATAAACACATTCGAGGTTTGATACTCTTTGATGATCATCTCTGAAGCATCTTCCATAGCAGCCTTCACAACAGTAGGAACTTTTGATTGAAAGCTCTCATCCTTTGCCTTCAGAGCCAGGGTGTGGTCTTCCTTAAGCTTAATAATCTGGTCATCTCTCTCCTTAAAATATTTCTTCAAGTTAGAAATTTCCCTTTGGAAGTCGGTCTCAGCCTTCTCAGTAGCCCTACCCTTCTAGATCAGAGGCAACCTCTTCAACGTATAGTCGGCCAGACGATTAAGAGAGAAGGAACTCTGGAAAAAGAAGAATTAGACACATTAGTAATAGTGAATAGCTAAGATCAGAGGTAACACTTGAGAAAAATTGTAAATAAATACCTAAGTCGCCCTATGGATAGAAAATTCAGCCAATAGAGGGACGTCCATTGAATGCAAGAAGTGTTTGTTATCCTCGATCATTATACGACCGAGGGCATCAGAAGACTGGACACTGTGGCCGATGAGGCTATCACCAATCTTCAGCTGGGACTGCCGAGCGGCGAAAGCATCGTCTGAGGAAATGGGGATACCACTCTCAATAGTTGGAGCTTTGTTAGGCCTCGTACGGGAAGGGTCTGCCGGTGACTTCTGAAGCCCTTATGCTTTTGACTCACTTGAGTCTAGACTGTATAAGAGCTCATCAAGTTTGGAAATAGTGACAAAATAGTGTCCATCCTAGAAACCAAAGAGCTTCAGAGATTGGGTAGCTTCTTCTTCTATTCATCTTGTGATGATCCTGAGACTATAGCCATCACTCACACACTTAGAATTTCATTCTTGCATTTCATATTGCACCACTATGTGTATTAATGTTGTGAGTGTGTTTAAATCCCTCAATTTGATTTTTAATAATTTTTTGGGAATTTAAAACATATTTTAAACAAGGTTTTATTTAATTAAAACTTGATTTGAAAGGTCTTGGGGTTAATGTGTAAATATGGATTGTTGTGTTTATTGGCCTAAAGTTACTCTGGGTAGAAACCGAAAGCGCTAAAGACTTTAGGGTTGGCTTTGTAATTATTTTGGGACGCGCGTTTACATTCATCCTCAGGCCTACACCTGATGTCCTCTGATTGGCCTGAACTGTGTTTCTTTACTGAGACAAACCATCGCGTGCTTTCAGCCCTTGGATCAACCCTTATCGATGGCCTGCATGTCTTTTGAGTGAATCCCAGTGTAAACCCTTTAACCAATCATAGCCTGTTTAATCCACCGCCTGCTGTGAACCCTTAGATTGTAATCAAAGGAGCTTGACTCAATCACAGCCCTTGATTTTGAACGAAGCTCTGGAATCTTATTATCTTCCTATTTAAAGGCCTCTCATCTCAGCCTTCGAAAGCTTTTGCCATTTTGAAAAGTCTCAGAGAATAGAGAGAGGAGAGAGGAGAGAGAAGAGAGAAGAGAGAAGAGAGAAGTTAGAGAGAGAAACAAAACCGTAGTTAGAAACCCTAACTTCATCAAAATACCTCTAAACCTAAACCACTTACCTCTCCATAAACACCATAACCAAATAAACACCATCCTTAGTGTTTCTTGAGTTATGAGAGTTCGAGTTGAGTGATTTCTGGTTTGCTGAAATCCTTGTGTTCATAAATCTTATTTCCAACTTAGACATAGACTCAGATCTTGTTTCTCTTTCAATAGAAATCATAGATCTGAAGTTTTTCATGTCACAACACACTTAGTTGCATTTATTTCTCATCTTGAGAATTTCGTTGTTGATTGTTTTCTGATAAAACATTTTCTTACTTCAGAATCAACAATAGATGTTTTTCTATTTCTGTTTTTACAAAACCTAACCTGACCTAGTGGGATTCGCACTTGGAGGGTTCTCAATCCCCATAATATTTTCAAAAGTGATTGAGAAAGGTCTTGACCGATTTCTTAAGCAAGATCTCCGTGGAATCTGGGTTGTTTTGAAAGGTCAAAAAGGTTCTTGGTTTTGTAAGAAATAAAAATAACAAATACACTGCATATAGACTTTATATGTGATTTGTTAGGATCGTCTGTAACTAATAAGTGTGTGTGTGTGTGCATGCATGTGTTTTAGAACACCATTCACAAACATCTTCACACTACAAACACTGAAAGTGTTGGCTATAAGATTTGGTGAACATAAGTCGACGTAAAGTGCTGAAACAAAGAAGAGTTGACAAACTGAGACAACTACATCAACAAACAAGATCTGCAGAAAAGTTAAGGACGCCAGAGGGTACAATCCTGAACTTGTATAGATTTGTTTTTGTGTGCATGTTAGTTAAATAGGTTGTAACTCATATATTTGTTTTAGTGATTGTTTTTGTTTTACTCCGTAGAGGGAGTCGTGGATGTTTCCTCAAGGTTGAGGTTTTACCACGTAAAAAATCCTGAGTATCAATATTTCTACATCTTCTCATCTCATTCTGATCGTGTGCTGAGTTTAAAACATTTTAAACTGTTTACTAAAACTTGTTATCAAATCTTGTCCATATCTCTTACATACTTTTGTTAACACATCTTGTGTTCAAATCGTTTTGATTTAAGTAAAGAGTTTCTTCAACAAACTTTCGGAGTTGCTTAAATAGTTTATTTTCATAAACGGCTTTGGCAACGCTATTTCAATTGGTATCAGAGCTTTTGGTGAACTTTTTTCAAAAAGATCCTGAGTTTCTGAAACTGTTTTCTCAAAATCATTATGGACGAGAAAAACGAAAGATATGGTAACTTGACTAGACCTCCAGTCTTTGATGGAACCAATTTTTCTTACTGGAAAGTAAGAATGATTGCTTTCATTCAAGGCACTCTGGGAGATGATGTCTGGGATATTATTGAAAATGGATACTCTTATCCAACTAAACCAGCCACTGATGGAAGCAATGAAAGGATTAAGAAAATATTGAGTGAATTTACTCAAGAAGAGAAACAGGTTTCTCGAAATAATAACAAAGGCAAGAACGCTATAATTATGTCTACTAACGAACATGAGTTCAAGAGAATCTCATCCTGTACCACTTCCAAGGAAGCATGGGATACCTTGATTACTGCCCATGAAGGAGACTCTAGGGTAAAAGCTGCTAAGACTCAGATGTTAATCCAACAGTATAATACCTTAATCATGTCTGAATCTGAGTCTTTCGATGATTTCTATATGAACCTTACTGATATTGTCACTAAACTTCATGCCAATGGTATAACTTATGATAGACAAGAAATTGTCTCTAAAATTCTGAGATCATTACCACATAAATTTGACAATAAAAGATATGCTATTGAGGAGATGTGTGATATAAATCTAACTCCTGAATTACTCAGTAGCAAATTAAGAACTGTGGAAATGGAATTAGAGTTTAAGAAACAATTGACCCACAGTAATAGGAAACATACCAATTCCAATCTTAGCTTTACTTCTAAGATGACCAAGCCTGAGTTAAACACCCCTAGTAATGATTCTGATGAGGACTGTGACTTAGAAAGTCTAGATAATCAGATTGCCCTAATGACAAAACAATTTAAGAAAATTGTTAAATTTAGAAATAGTGTTGCAAACAGACAGGGCAAGTCTAATTATTCTACTCCTTCAAATCACAAACCTCATGAGAAACCTCATGACAAACAGAACAAGGACAACACAAGACCTCACAGAGACCTCAAGAAGACTGAATGCTATAGATGTGGTAAACTAGGACACATTGCTCAATACTGTAGAGTTAATTTGAATGCCCAAAACAAACACTCTAGAGCCAACATCTGCAAAACCTGGGATGACTCAAGTGATTCTGAAAATGAGGAACCTGAGACATCTGATGGTTTTGATCCTTGTTTATCTTTCTTTGCCAAAATCATATATAATGATGATATGCCTGTGCTTGATATTGAGGATGAGCCTAGTAATTCTAGTTCTGTTATCTTGAATCATACCTTAACTGGTTTAGATGCTTTACTTACTGAGAATATTAATACTTCTTCTTCGGGGTGTGTGAGTCAAAGGGGAATCGATACTGCTGATGTCAATGGGTGCGTGAGTATAAGAAATGAAACCTTAGGGGTCACTTCACACACTTCACTTAGTGACTCAGACAATGATGATCTCCCAGACATTCACACTCTATATTCTAAGACTCTTAAGAAAAGCACTAGACTAGAAAACATTGTGAAAGATCTTACCAAAAAGCTAGAGGATCTAAGCCTAATAGTAAAACTGAATGCTGAAGAGTATACTACACAATGCATGTCTCATGACAGTGAAGTTAAAGTGTTTGATGAAAAACTGAAAACTTTAACTGAAGCTAATGAAATTCTGGAGAAAAAATACAAAGGGACATTATTAGAATTGGAACAAACAAAAGAAAAGAGAGCAACTGTTTTCAAAAAATTTACCAAATTTGAAAACAATTCTAAATATTTTGAGGAATTCGTTGCTGAATCTAAAACCAATTCTGATGATAGAACTGGAATAGGGTTTTGCCCCAATTTGAAGACACAAACTAAAAATGTTGAACCTATAAAATTTGTGTCAGGAGGTAAAAGACCTATTGAAACATGTCCAGACTTTCATTCTCTAAAAACTGAGTTTGATCATCAAAACACTAACACTGGAGACACAAGTTGCTCTAAGCATGAAAGTTTACCAAAGGGAAAATATGTCTGCCCCCCAATTAGGAAAAGTGAACCTGCCTTCAAATCTGTGCTACCTAGGAATAAAATTCAACCTCAAAATCTCTCTAAACCTTTGTTTAGAGACTTTCCTAAGGAAAACCCTATTCTGAGCAATCTTTATTGCTCCTATTGTGATATATATGGTCACTCTTTCGATAATTGCTATGCTAGGAGACTGATTAAGCCTATCTACAACACTCCTATGTATCATAACTTTAACTATTCTAGGAGGAGTCGTAACAATTATGTCCTTCCCAGGCCACCAGACAAAAACTCTAACTATAGGAATAGAAAGACTAAACCTAAAAGAACATTTACTAGAAGGATTACCAGAAACTTTTCTAAATCAAATGCTCAGGAATTCAAAGTTATTCAAAATCATGCGCAAAATGTTTTTCAACAAAAATCTAATGCTCGCAAATTTTATCAAATAAGAGCAAACAAGCGCAAACAGAAAACCAGAGCAATTTGGGTTAGAAAAGATGATCTAGTACCCCAGATGAAGTGTAATATTGTTATTTCTGCCTTAAAAGCTGAACTTACATCTTCTGGTTGGTATCTGGATTCTGGTTGTTCCAAACATTTGACAGGTGATGATACAAAACTTTTAAATAAAACCCACTTTAATGGTGGAAAAGTTGTTTTTGGTGATGGTATGTCATCCCAGATCATAGACAAAGGAACCCTTAAAGAAAAAAGGTCTTCCTGTTCTTGAAAATGTTCTCTTAGTTAAAGGTCTTAAGGCTAATTTACTTAGCATTTCGCAATTCTATGACTCAAACTATACTGTTACCTTTTCAAAGAACAATTGCAAGATTTTAAATGAAAAGGGAGAATGCTTAATTACAGGATTCAGGACCCCTGACAATTGTTATACTGTCATGTCTAGTTCTGAAATCTGTAATGTTGCCAGAATGGATGACAACGAGATATGGCATAACAGAATGGGTCACATTAATTACGAAAATTTGAGTAAATTGTCTTCTCAACAAATAGTTAGAGGAATACCAAAAATTAAACCTATTCATAACATTGTGTGTGGTCCCTGTCAAGAAGGAAAAATTGTTAAAGCACCTCATAAAAGGGTTAAAGATATCCTTACCTCTATTCCCTTAGAACTCATCCATATGGACCTAATGGGTCCTTCTCAAACTGTTAGTCTTTGTGGACACAGTTATATTCTAGTTATGGTTGATGACTTCACCAGATTCACTTGGGTAGCTTTCTTAAAACAAAAATCCGATACTTTTCAAACTTTTTTAAAGATTCTTTTACGGATTGAGAATGAGAAAGACACTCAAGTGAATAGAATCCGAAGTGATAGAGGTGGTGAATTCAAAGACACTGGTATTATAGAATATTGTGACTATAATGGTTACAAACATGAGTTCAGTGCTCCTAAGACCCCTTAACAAAATGGAATAGCTGAGAGAAAGAATCGAACTCTTCAAGAGATGGCACGTGTCATGCTCCATGCCAAGAACTTACCTAAGTATTTTTGGGTAGAATCTATTCGTACAGCTTGCCATCTTATTAATAGGGTCTATCTTAGAAAGAATTCGAAACAAACCTCTTATGAACTTTGGTACAATAAAAAGCATAATCTTAAGTACCTTAGAACCTTTGGTAGTACCTGCTATGTTTGCAAAGATAGGGAACACTTATCTAAATTTGAGAGTAGAGGAGATAAAGCCATATTCTTAGGTTATTCACCTAACAGTAGAGCTTATCGAGTGTATAATCTTCGCACTAAGACCTTAATGGAATCCATAAATGTAATTGTTAGTGACACTACTGTAGAAAGCAAGACTAGTGAATTAACTATAGAAGAAGAATCGTCAAATATTTTAGAAAATGACTCTTCTGAAATAGATAATTCATTACCTATTGAGTCACCTGAAGTACCTAACTGGGTTTCTAAAGATCATCCCATAAACAACATAGTTGGTAACCCTAGTGAACCAGTACGTACAAGATCCCAACTTAGAAATTATGCTCTCTATGCATGCTTTGTTTCTCTCTTGGAACCAAAGAATGTAAATGAGGCATTGAATGACTCTCACTGGATTTCTGCTATGCAGGATGAACTTTTACAATTTGTCATTCATGATGTTTGGTTTCTTGTTCCACGTCCTGATCACAAAAAGGTTATTGGTACTCGTTGGATTTTCAAAAATAAAACTGATGAAAATGGGATGATAATTAGAAATAAAGCTAGACTAGTTGCTCAAGGTTACTCCCAAATAGAAGGACTTGATTTTAATGAGACGTTTTCTCCTGTTACTCATCTAGAATCAGTTCGTATGCTTCTTGCTATAGCTTGTCACATGCATTTTACATTATATCAAATGGATGTTAAATCTGCGTTCCTTAATGGAATACTTGCCGAGGAAACCTATGTAGAACAACCTAAAGGGTTCATTGACCCTAATTATCCTAATCATGTATTTCGGTTGAAAAAGGCTTTATATGGTCTTAAGCAAGCTCCTAGAACTTGGTATGAGCGGCTGTCCAGTTTTCTGCTGGACAAAGGTTTGAAAAGAGGTGGAAATGACCAAACCTTATTTGTCAAACATTTTGGCAAACACATTACTATCGTTCAAGTCTATGTAGACGATATCATATTTGGATCCACTTCTACCTCAGAAGTAAAATCTTTTGCTGAAATTATGAGTAAGGAATTTCAGATGTCCCTTATGGGGGAGTTACAGTTCTTCCTAGGTCTCCAAGTCAAACAACAACCAGATGGCTTGTTTCTTTCGCAGACTAAGTACGCATTAGAGATAGTTAAGAAATTTGGCCTCGAGAGTGCTAAAAGTGCTAAAACGCCTATGAGTACTACATAGAAATTATCTAAAGATGAAAATGGAAAATCTGTAGACTCTACCTTATATCGTAGTATGATTGGCACATTACTCTATCTGACTGCCTCGCGTCCCGATATCATGTATGCTGTTTGTGTTTGTGCGCGTTATCAAAACAACCCCAAGGAGAGCCATTTAAACGCTGTTAAACGCATAATTAAATATGTTAAAGGCACTCTAAATTTAGGAATTTGGTACACGAATGACACACCTAGCACTATTATTGGGTACACTGATGCTGATTGGGCTGGGTGTACTGATGATAGTAAAAGCACTTCAGGCGCATGTTGTTATATTGGTAATAACTTGGTAGGATGGAGTAGTAAAAAACAGAACTGCACATCTCTCTCGACTGCTGAATCTGAATACATAGCCGCCGGTAGCTGTTGTGCCCAATTGTTGTGGCTTAAACAAATGCTAAGTGATTATGGTATTTTAGAACCCACACTTCATCTCTATTGTGATAATCAAAGTGCGATTAACATTTCTAAGAACCCAGTTCAACACTCGCGAACTAAGCACATTAAAATAAGACATCATTTTATTCGTGAATTAGTTGAAACCAAGGAATTAGAAATCAATTATCTTTCTACTGATCTACAACTTGCAGATTTATTTACCAAACCTCTTGATTATAATAGATTCATTTCTTTACGTAAATCTATTGGTATGATTTGTGTTGAGTAAATACCTGTTATATTTGCCAAGTTCTTTCCCTTTGTCCATTTGAGACAAAATGGGGGAGAAATTTGAGTCTACTGCATATACTAAAAAGCTTGATCTTAGTAATTCTTTGCAGGTATTCTTCTTGTACAGTCATTCTTTATTGTAATAATAGGATGTTAAACTGTATATAGTTGAGTTATGTAATTGTTCCTTTCTAGGATTTGGGTAGATAGATCTTTTATAGGAATAGGATTTTCTTATTTGTTGTAGCCCTACGAGTTGAGATGACTCAAAGGAGATTTTGTCTCATATTTCCAAAGGGGGAGATTGAAGCCCTTATGCTTTTGACTCACTTGAGTCTAGACTGTATAAGAGCTCATCTAGTTTGGAAATAGTGACAAAATAGTGTCCATCCTAGAAACCAAAGAGCTTCAGAGATTGGGTTGCTTCTTCTTCTATTCATCTTGTGATGATCCTGAGACTATAGCCATCACTCACACACTTAGAATTTCATTCTTGCATTTCATATTGCACCACTATGTGTATTAATGTTGTGAGTGTGTTTAAATCCCTCAATTTGATTTTTAATAATTTTTTGGGAATTTAAAACATATTTTAAACAAGGTTTTATTTAATTAAAACTTGATTTAAAAGGTCTTGGGGTTAATGTGTAAATATGGATTGTTGTGTTTATTGGCCTAAAGTTACTCTGGGTAGAAACCGAAAGCGCTAAAGACTTTAGGGTTGGCTTTGTAATTATTTTGGGACGCGCGTTTACATTCATCCTCAGGCCTACACCTGCTGTCCTCTGATTGGCCTGAACTGTGTTTCTTTACTGAGACAAACCATCGCGTGCTTTCAGCCCTTGGATCAACCCTTATCGATGTCCTGCATGTCTTTTGAGTGAATCCCAGTGTAAACCCTTTAACCAATCACAGCCTGTTTAATCCACCGCCAGCTGTGAACCCTTAGATTGTAGTCAAAGGAGCTTGACTCAATCACAGCCCTTGATTTTGAACGAAGCTCTGGAATCTTCTTCTCTTCCTATTTAAAGGCCTCTCATCTCAGCCTTCGAAAGCTTTTGCCATTTTGAAAAGTCTCAGAGAATAGAGAGAGGAGAGAGGAGAGAGAAGAGAGAAGTTAGAGAGAGAAACAAAACCCTAGTTAGAAACCCTAACTTCGTCAAAATACCTCTAAACCTAAACCACTTACCTCTCCATAAACACCATAACCAAATAAACACCATCCTTAGTGTTTCTTGAGTTATGAGAGTTCGAGTTGAGTGATTTCTGGTTTGCTGAAATCCTTGTGTTCATAAATCTTATTTCCAACTTAGACATAGACTCAGATCTTGTTTCTCTTTCAATAGAAATCATAGATCTGAAGTTTTTCATGTCACAACACACTTAGTTGCATTTATTTCTCATCTTGAGAATTTCGTTGTTGATTGTTTTCTGATAAAACATTTTCTTACTTCAGAATCAACAATAGATGTTTTTCTATTTCTGTTTTTACAAAACCTAACGTGACCTAGTGGGATTCGCACTTGGAGAGTTCTCAATCCCCATAATATTTTCAAAAGTGATTGAGAAAGGTCTTGACCGATCTCTTAAGCAAGATCTCCGTGGAATCTGGGTTATTTTGAAAGGTCAAAAAGGTTCTTGGTTTTGTAAGAAAGAAAAATAACAAATACACTGCATATAGACTTTATATGTGATTTGTTAGGATCGTCTGTAACTAATAAGTGTGTGTGTGTGTGCATGCATGTGTTTTAGAACACCATTCACAAACATCTTCACACTACAAACACTGAAAGTGTTGGCTATAAGATTTGGTGAACATAAGTCGACGTAAAGTGCTGAAACAAAGAAGAGTTGACAAACTGAGACAACTACATCAACAAACAAGATCTGCAGAAAAGTTAAGGACGCCAGAGGGTACAATCCTGAACTTGTATAGATTTGTTTTTGTGTGCATGTTAGTTAAATACGTTGTAACTCATATATTTGTTTTAGTGATTGTTTTTGTTTTACTCCGTAGAGGGAGTCGTGGATGTTTCCTCAAGGTTGAGGTTTTACCACGTAAAAAATCCTGAGTATCAATATTTCTACATCTTCTCATCTCATTCTGATCGTGTGCTGAGTTTAAAAAATTTTAAGCTGTTTACTAAAACTTGTTATCGAATCTTGTCCATATCTCGTACATACTTTTGTTAACACATCTTGTGTTCAAATCGTTTTGATTTAAGTAAAGAGTTTCTTCAACAAACTTTCGGAGTTGCTTAAATAGTTTATTTTCATAAACGGCTTTGGCAACGCTATTTCAACTTCCTCTTTTTTATAGTGTCAGCAGGGGCCTTCCCCTTCTTTGTTTAGGCAGGAGAGGTTGCATTCTTACCACGATGCTTCTCCAATCATTTCGTGATACTTGGTACAAATATGTTCCAGAGATCATCCAAAATGCCTTCTGGTATCTCTATAAAAAGTAAAACATCTAAGTTAACAGCTCAAATACATGAAAGGTACGAGACTTAATTTGGCATACAAAGTTTTAATTCTAGAGCACTTACGAATCTCGGCCAATGGGCCACCTCCAAGACCTGTCTGAGATAAATAGTAAGGGGTCATCAAATGCTCGTACTTGATGAGATTTCCATATTCACCCTGACTACGAAGGTTCTCAACACTCTTATGGTTCTTTTGTCTCAGCCCAGGGTCGATTTTGGCCGAGATAGAGACCTTGGCCCACCTTAGGGGAGTTATTAGGACAAATGTTCCACAATCCTCGTTAGGCCAAACTCCCAAGCCCCTGAGACAAAGAAGAACCGAGGCTTCCAATTGTGGTTAGAAGTCTGAGTCACCAACATCATCTTATTCTCATACTTCCTGGCTATGAAGTGGTAGTATCCAGGATGATTTCTAGCAGACGTGGGTATGTAACAAGGTAAGAAAAATCTAACTGGAAGGTCGATGTGATGAACTACCTTCCAAAGGACGATAGACCCAACTAAGACCCTCCAAGAGTTGGGGGAAATATGAGAAGGAGAAAGATTGACATAAGAGAGGACTGCTCGAATAATGGGGTGAATTGGAAGACGAAAGCCGAGTTTGAACATTTACTCATAGACGCAGAGCTCTCCCTCACGACCGTCAAAGGCCCTCTCATCCTTCATAGGTTTACTCAAAGTTATAGAAAAGAGAATGGAATACAGATGTCGAAAGAGAAGAAGGTCGTATTCAGTGATAGAACTCTCAGGTCCATCAACTTTGGAAGTGTCAAGTTCACTCCCTTCATCATCATCGTTATCATCAACAGTCTGAGCCTGAGCCATAGAGGTGTCACTAGGAAAAGCCGTTATAGGAACGACCTCAAGTAGACCACAAAAAGCTATAGTTGGCTCTAAAACCTCTATAGAGGGATACCTACGTAAAGTTCTAGCCTCTCGGTGAGATGAGGAACGATCAGAAACCTCTGCTTCCTCAGAGACTACAGTTCCCTTGGGAGAGTAATCCATAGACTCTTAAAAAGAGTCTATGGACTCACCAGCCTCAGAGGTAGACATCAGGTCTGATGTAGCTGACTCAGACATGGGATCAGGAACCTCTACAGGCTCAGCAGGCTTAGGGTATATGACAGCTAATGGTGGAGGAAAGATAGGTCTGAGCGAAAAAGCCTCGGCCCCTACGGGCATCTTCCTAGGATAAATCTATCTGCCTTATCTTTTCAAAGGTCCTCTCACGCAGAGTTGGGAACTCTTCAATAAGTTTATACAAAGGTTTGATCATTTGTCATACGACACTACATTTGGGGGAGAAAACTCAAAAGACAAATAGGTAAACAACTGATGCTACCTAAACCAAAGATTAAAGTTTGGAATTCTAAAGGTTTTCACTAAGAACACTCAAAAGTTGAGTGACCAGAGAAGATGATCGAAAGGTCACCAGAGGGCAGGGAAAAAGGGTTTGTTTGGGAGAAAACAACCTCATAACAACCTGGAATATCCCCTAAAAGACCTAACCACACCAATCCTAGCCTAACAACCACCAAACAGTGGTGGTTTTCCTCATCGAAAACCAAAAAACCAACTGAAAATTATGAAATGTGCAAACAAACCCATAAAATTGAAAGAAAGGAACAAATAGGGTTACCTGAATAATGAAGGATGAAGAAACAAGGGTTATAAACCCAAAGTGACCAGATAACATGAGAACCAGTGGATGTTTGGCCATGGAAGGTGAGAAAGAAATTTTACAGCAAGAGTGTGAAGGCGGGAGAAATGAAAAGAAGAAAGAGAAATAAGGAAAGAGAAAGGGTTTTAAACCTTCCCCAATGATGTGGACTAACTCCTAAGGCACTCATCATTGCCCTAGAAATCCTAAAAGGCGCCGTCAGAGATATCATGTCTTGGGGAATACGTTGGCCACTTCAAAGGGTGAAATGTGTCCAAAGAACCACTCCAAACCCTAAGACACCAAAAAATATTTGTTCATTAACTTGACTCTTATACCCCTCACTCACCTACTAACACTGGAGACTAAGGGCTAGGGGGTGATTGATATGCCCAAAGTGTAACCTCTTACTTGGAGTCACCAACCTCGGCCTCATCCCAACCGAGTCTCTAGGAAGCTCACAACAACTGTCAGAAAGGTCGTCTTACGCAAGGTCAGCTTCTCATTGACCAACCTCGATGGGATAATAGTCGAGGTCAAAAGCATTTTACAAGCTCAAACTATTTCCAGCATCGTACTCTGCCTTAGCCGACACTACATCCTACCTCATACCTAACCTCGTCCAGTCTCCCAGGCCGAGATCATGCTTATGACTGACAGGACAAAATAACTATGACCCAACATCGTACTTGTCTGGCCAAGGTCCAAACATCATACTCGACTAGGCCTAGGTCCCACCAGATAATGTCACAAGTTCGAGCACACGCAACCACATGGAAGACTTGGAACACATGGCAAATCAGTTATAATCAAATCATTCCCCTCACGTGAGGGAATGTTTGGTCATCAATCCTAACATGCGGTAAATCCAGGTGTCCACCTATGATTAGTGTATTCAACTCACACATGCTCATGGCATGCTTGGGGGGTACACTACACCCCCTAAGCACTATAAATACATGTTTTTCTCCTACCTTGGAGAAAGATCCATAATTGTAACCCTGGAAAAGCTCTTCAATAATACACAGTAGAGAGAGAAAATGAGAGATTGTATCACAGGCCATTAGTGCCCTCATTCTAGTGAAACTTACTCACACACTCAAAGTGGACGTAGGCCAAATTGGCTAAACCACTTATATACTAGTGTTTCTCCTCTTCTCCTCATCTCCTTATACTAGATATTTACTTTTGTGCTGCCATTGTTATTTCTAGCTTGATCTTATCAACACCTCATACTGGTGGTGCTGTTTACCACATCATCAGTAGCCAACCTCAATGAAATTTTAGACAAAAACATCTTTGTAAACTCAATAGTCTTGGAAGTGGAAGTTTTCCTCACTATCTCCTTAAAAAAATATGGAAACCTTGGAGCCTTTCTCACTATAAAAAGGTCGAACAAAAAGAAGGTCAGTTCACCATAAATTAAAACAAAATAGAAAAAGTAAAATGTTCAGTATTTTTAATGCAATTGGGGGAATAAGAGTCATGAGGGACACTACAAGACATATCTCTCTGATCAAATCGAAATTCTTAGTCACCTTTCATATATAGAACATTTTCTTTATACTGTCGCTACTCATCTGGATGACCTTAACCATTTTCATGTCAAATCTTTATGGGAAATAGTAATATTAATTGGATTTGAGATTGTCCTTCACATAAAAATATCCCAAGTCTGGTTAAAATCGATGTGGAATTGCCAATAAATCATTGAACCTAAGATTAACACATAGGAGTATGGTGGAAGTTGTGTTGCAGTAACACAATATCCTCTTAATATGGACCCGATGATGGGGTGAAGGGGAAGTCGTAAACTCCCACCCGCAAAGCCCAAGATTGAAAGCACAACTCATCAACATCATATTCTTCAATCCTTAATGAGATACTAATAGGGATATTGTATCTATCCTTTAACTCCTAGAGTTTATCGTCGATGATACCAACTACATGGTTTAGGGTATTAGTATTGTCTGGATTCTAATAGTCAGAATTCCTTAAGGTAACCTCATCGGTTGGGGGGTATGGCCACAGGAGAGATGGGGGCTAGTCGCTCATTAGGCAGAACTCTAGGATGAGAATGGTTTAAGATAATGATGGACACATCAGACACTATTTTCAGTAGTTTTTCACCATTTGTAGGGTGATCCATCTCCGTAATGTTAGCAGCAACTGGGAATTCAGAGGATATAAGCCCTACAACTGGGGGTTGTGGGGTAAAACCTAGATATTAAGCTACTGAGGGGGTATACTTAGGGTGTTCAGGTTCATCTTCAAGTCGAACAACCTAAAATGGCCTAAGGAACCTCCTAGTGATAATACCTGGGCAACTTTTTTCTAACTCATCCCAATACTCCTAACATGAGGTTCGAAAGTCATCAATTGATAGATTTAGAAACAAAGGGCACCAATTCGCCTAATAAATCTAACCTTGGATAAAAACCCAGAAATCTCTAAAATTAAAACCCTAGGTCAACCAACTCAATGTTCACTTAAAAATAATCGATTCTCTAATTAATCACCAATAATAATCCAGTCCAATAATAAAAAAAGAAGAAAGAATGTAGAATCGTATGAAAATTTGCAAAATTTGGCCGAAACCCCTAAGACGCAAGAGGATGATAAACGACATACCTGAAAACCCTAAAAAGGTTGAAGATGACTTATAAAGTGCCTAAACACTGAAACAGGGGGAAATAAAAAAAACTTACTGGAAATGGTGGAAACGGGGAGAGGCTTGGTGGAAAAAAGAGAAACTGGAGAGAATAAGGTTTCTCTCTCTAAGAAGCACGCAAATGGAGGAAATGGTTTAGAAATTGGAAACGTTTTTTAATTTGTATTTTATTCTTTCCAGGTGGAAATTATTACTTTTATTAAGAACGACGCATGATGTCACACATGGGAAAGTTAACTGATGCATGGGGACTGACACACACTATTCTAGGCATGCACGTTATAATGGCGCCTCATGCACTCTAAACATTTAATTTGCATATAAATTAACTAATCAAGAAAAACACCACAAGCCAATCTGATTAGTGTGCATTGAGGATATTCTAAGACAATAATAATTTTTTAAGCTGATAATTCTCATCGGTTAACACTTTACCGAATTAATTTTGTCGTCACTCACTCTAGAAAACATTCCAAGATGACCTGAATTTAGGAAGCCAAACAATTTATTCAATTAACACTTCTCTCATTCAATTCACCTAGAAATTTCTCAGAAGATCCAAAACTCAAAGAACCTTCAACAAGTTCCAATCATAAGTAAAGTTTTTGGTCTTTTATTATACCATAAATATGGAATACCTTGTGGGCCTCTCAAAAGACAACACATGTCATTATCTATCGCAACGAAAAGGTTAAAACACTAATGAATGTGAGAATGCCGTGTGATATCAGTTTAAATAAATTCACAAATTCCCAATTTAAACTTATTTAACTGGATTCAATTTTAAACCAAATTAAGTCAGCCCCTAAACATGCAACTATGTGTGTGTGTGTGTCAAACCATCAAAAACAAAATTACTAACTCGTAGATTTCACGAAAAAAACCCTTTTGGGTAAAACTTTATTTCAATATAATACTTACAATTACAATGAAATCCGTAATCAGTTAACCGCAGAAAACCCACATATACCGCAGCCTAGAGTCAACCAGAACTGTAGTTCTAATTCTTCCCAGGAATACCCACGAGCACTCCATATGACACGCAGTCGTCTTCAGCCCAGTACTCCCCTCAAGAGCACCTAGATCAGTAGTAGAGATCCTCTTTACAAGAGAAACTTGAGACAAGACGTGTTATTGGGTTCCAAAACAATTCACATAAACTACTGGGATCTTGTGAATTGAAAACAAAAGGGATTAAAACCCTAAAAATGAGAAGACAAAGTATTCTGCCAAAGTAGTTTCGTGTATGGAAAATTCTCAGGTCTTCTGATTAAAAACGAAGTTGAAAAAATATATTTATAAAAAATCTAAGGCGGTGCGTCGCTCGAACGAAACAGGGTTGTCCCTTGAACTATGTCAGTTGTCGCTGGAATGACTTCGCGCGAGATGCCTTTGTCGCTTGAACGACGTGGCAATCTCGCTCGAACGGCTGGAGCATAAATTAATTTTTTATTCAAGTCCGTCTCAACACTTAGAAAAAATATTTTGACGAAAAACTCCACTCCAACACTTAGACATTTTTTTAGAAAAATTATCCCAACACCTTAAGTGAACCGTTAAGGAACTAAAACACAACCTTACCAAAATCTGTCTCTCAGAGGCTTTTCTTGTTGAAGAACTTGATATTCGGTATCGTCTTTTTGCATATGTGATCTTTATAATTCTTCGACGTTTATAGCGGTATACGACATACTCAATTGTGAACGGACATTTATAAAATTATGTCCTTAGAAATCTCCCCTTATGTCTATGCCGGTACAAAATAAAAAAATCTGAATTATCAAAACAAAATGACTATACACATCTAATACCCTCCCATGAACCCAAAACTGAAAAGATACTAAACATGTAAGTCTCAAACTTTGTCTTCAAAATCTTTAACTTCATATCTTTAAATCTTTAAACCTTTCTCATCAGGGTGTGCAAAATAATGATCTTCAATTTTGTACCTACACACATGAGATAAAGAAAATACCTTCGTTACACATTGAGCTTGAAATGGGATAAGAAACAAATCAATCAATAATCAAATCTCCCCCATAATGAAAAATCTCCCCCATAATTCGTTCTCCCCCTTTTTATTTGACAAAAATAGAAAAGAAAATGAATAAACAAAAGAAACACGGAGTTGTCACGAGAATAATGAATAAAAAATACGAACCAAAGCGCGCCCAAGAAAAGAGTAACTCAAAATCTTCAACAAACTATTTTTGATTTTTCAATTTTTTCAAACAAAAATGCAAAAATAGTTATACAAAAAACACACCATGAATTTACACTAAGACAACCAAATCATGGAAACGGAATGAATGGGTGTGAACATATTCAATAGGCAAATCAACACAATCAAACATAACATATGTGCACGATGTATACGCGTACTCCTATCGAATGAATCTCAAAATCGTCCTTAGGTGTATAAAGTGTTGGATTTTAATGACATCGACTCAATCCATCAACACATCAATGTCAAGAATGATTCCCACACCAATAACGTCTAAAGCTATGAATGATTTTTCATAACGTTGTCAGGACATGCAAACTCGTTTTTCATTTCTTTCCATCAAAACTCCCTTATAAAGAATAATCATTATATTTTTCCTTTCTGAGGTGGTCCCTTTTTGACATATTTATCTTTTTATTGCCTTTAAATTTTTTCGGGCTCTCTTAAACGGTGGATTTCACGACGAGATAATTTTTTACTCTCGCAGCCCTTTCCCATGATTCACTCATCATATTTTGTTGCAATTAAATTCATCAGGGTAAATGGTTTTTACATGCACTACTTACATTGTGAAGTTGCATCGCATATGGTTCATTTTAAAGACAAAATTGAGATGACAACACTCTGAGCAATATATGATAAACAAGTACAATGATCAAATAACTCCGTGCAAGTGTGCATTAAAGGAACTTATGTGTCAAACATGTAGGTAGTAAAACTAATCACATCTCAATGACTCCAAACATTGTAAAGCACAAGAATGAAATGATGACGCATATCGAAATACTATCAAATCATCACGTGGATATGGAATGAAATTGTGACTCGGTCATCCTAAATGTCCATCCATATATGGTGCACAAAATACAAAACTCTTTTCATCGTTTTCAAAAAATTTATCAAAATAAAATCTTTTTGTATTTTTCAAAAAATTTCAAAAATAAAAAATTTAATACAAAGAAAAATACACCCTAGTAATAGGCAAAAAATATCATCATGCAAATCAACCTATGCTAGCAAAAAAGTCCAAACCTCAACTATTAGGCATGGTGGAGTTTTCCAAAAATGGTGACATCATATGAAAAACCTTCATCAAATCATGTGAAGTCTTGACTAAATTTTTTACCTGCTCCCTAATATGTGCAAACTCTCTTGTGTAATCATCCGAAGTGTCAGGTGTGGGTGAATTTGTGTGAACATGTGTAGTAGAAAAATGTGACACATGACACAACTTAAAATAAAATTCTCTAAGATGTTCTCTCTTCTTGCAGTGTGTGCAAACATAAACATGCCTAGGTACACCTCTCATAAAACGTCTCTTACATTCTCTCGTATCAGGTACGGGAGGCCTAGGTGGGTTGTGTTGAGAGTCATATAGATCTATCACAAACTCGGGAATGGGCTCGTGTGCAATGTGTGAAGTGGATGGACCATCATGACTTATTCCTAAACTCTCACCTTTACCCAAAATGGGATTAAGAACCATCTTTCAAACCTTCTTAGATGTGTTCTCAAAAGGGATTTTGACCTCCCGAGCATGTTCGAGATCACTCTCGAGTTAGGATACATATGTCGCCAGACTAAACACCGTGTTGGGCAAATCACTCTTTTCCCGACCCAAAGCTATCAACTGTTCACTGAAAGAAAGCTTCACCTTCTCGAGTTGACTCACTTTTTACTCAAACTCACTCAAAACCTCTAACTCTCTCTCCAAATCTCTCACCCCAAGACTCAACTCCTTATTTAATTTTTTAGTCTTTAAGGTCTCAGCATACAAATCTCTAAATGCAATCTGGAGCTCACTATCACCCTCACTAGCGCACTCACTTCCAGACTCGCTAGAAACACTTAAATCATCCTCGGGGGTTTCTTGTGAACAAGTATCCTCATCATTATGGGACAAACTGGGTGTGCTCACGTGACTAGCAGAAAAAGCAGCAAACTTCCCATGTGATGACTCATCCCCAGAATCTTTCACCTTTTCCTTACTATCTCTAATAGTGGCTGGCATGGCAATCTTTTTGCCATTTCTCTTTAGCCTAGTGGGACACTCAAATGCTCTATGGCCTCTTACCTCACACTCAAAACAATTCTCTTCCTCCACTTTCTCACCTTATTTCTCATCGCTCTCTTTGGCTTCATTTTTATTTTTCTCAAAGGAACTTTTGTTGGAAGAATTTTGTTTTGAAAACTTGAGAATTTTTTTAAAATTCTTTACAACCATGGCCATATCAGAATTAGACTCATCCTCAGACTTGGTCTCACAAAAACTCACTTTCTTTTTCTTCTTAGACTGGGCTTTAAGTGCTATACCTTTGTCCTTAGGCTTGACAGTGTCAGGAAACATGTCAATCTCATATGTCTGGAGGTCTCTTACTAGCTCTTCTAATTTCAAATGATTTAAATTACCTAAGGTGTTCAAAACTGTCACTTTAGGGACAAAATGTTTTCGTAACGATCTTAAAATATTTTTAACCACTCTTACATCCGGTATAGGCTCACCAATATTGAAACTAGTGTTGACAATGTTATATAAACGTGCATAAAATTCATCAAAACACTCAGTCTCAAGCATGGTTATCGTTTCAAATTGATTAGTTAAAATTTGAATTTTAGACTCTTTGAACGCATTAGTACCTTCGTGTAAAACATCCCACGCTTGTTTAAACTTGGTGCACGTCATAATACGTCAGAACTCATCGGGGGTGACGTGTCCAAAAATTGCACTAAGCCCACGTAAATTAAAAGTTTTCCACCTAAAATCATCCTCAGTCCAGTCGGACACAAATTTTAAATTTGTGACATTATTCGCGGTGAAAGTGGGAGGAGTCCAACCTCTTTCACAAATAACCCAAAATCTCTTATCGATATGCGGGCTTTCCCATAAGAATAATTAGACTCGTCAAAAATTGGCAACCGATTATATAAGTCTTCATTCGAAAACATTGCGATAATTTTTAAAACTCATATTTTCAAAAAAAAATACATCACACAAATTTTGCGAAAAATTAGGAATACACAATAAATTAGTATAACCGTCTCCGATACCCATTTGAGACTGTTGTTTGATATCAATTTAAATAAATTCATAAATTCCCAATTTAAACTTCTTTAACTGGAGTCAATTTTAAACCAAATTACATCAGCCCCTAAACATGCAACTACGTGTTTGTGTATCAAACCATTACAAACAAAATTACTAACTCGCAGATTTCAGGAAAAAAACCCTTTCAGATAAGACCTTTATTTCACTATAATACTTACAATTATAATGAAATCCATAATGAATTAATTGCAGAAAACCCACATAGACTGCATCGTAGAGTCAGCTAAAATCGTTGTTCCAATCCAGCTTAGGAATACCCACGAGCACTCCCTATGACACACAATCATCTTCAGCTCAATACTCCCCTCAAGACCACCTAGATCAGCAATAGAGATCCTCTTTACAAGAGAAACTTGGCACAAGATGTGTTCTTGGGTTCCAAAACAATTCACACAAACTATTGGGATCTTGTGAATTAAAAACAAAAAAGGATTAAAACCCTAAAAGTGAGACGACAAAATATTTTGCCAAAACAATTTCGTGTATGGAAAATTTTCTGGTCTTTTGATTAAAAACGAAGTTGGAAAACTCTGTTTATAAAAAATCTAAGACGGCGCGTCGCTTGAACGAAATAGGGTTGTTTCTTGAACGATGTCAGCTGTCGCTGGAACGACTTTGCGCTCGAACGACGTGGCAGTCTCACTTGAATGGCTGGAGCGTAAATTAATTTTTTATTCAAGTCCGCCTCAACACTTAGAAAACATATTTTGACGAAAAACTCCGTTCCAACACTTAAATTTTTTTAGAATAATTATCCCAACACCTTAAGTGATCAGTTAAGAGACTAAAACACAACCTTACCAAAATTTGTCTTGCGGAGGCTTGTCTTATTAAAGAACTTGATATTTGAAATCGTTTTATTGCATATGTGATCTTGAACATTATTCGATGTTTATAGCGGTATACGACATACTCAATTATGAATGGATATTTATAAAATTATGTCCTTACAGAATGTGGTCATTTATTGCAATGAGGTCAACTCAGCAAAGAATCGGGTCGGCCGAACAATCTACATGATTAGTCTTACCACTGTCAGTTCAAATTTAACTAGCACTGTTAGATAACTTTGCTAAAGAAAGAATTTACTATATGATGCAATGATATCAGAAAAACTAATACCATGCTCATATAAGGGATATAAGTTAAATATTCTTCCTCTATGTGCATGTAAAAAACTCATGATTATCCTCCCACTTTCATGTAAAAGATGTAATTGCAGGCCACCTGTCCCATAACACTATCTCCTCTAACAATTTATAAATAACATACAATCCCTCATTATTCGGTATTCAGAGATATTTTCCCTACCATTATGTTCTCCATTTTTAGAGTGAGAATGATAGCTTGTTATAATTGTACATCCATGGATTTTGCTGATTGAAATCAATACCATCATCACTACACTTGAGGATGTAGGCACCACTTGGCCCCGAACAAAGTAAACTTTGATTTTCATATATTTATCTCATCTCTCTCCATTGTTTACTCTAAATGAGCATTCTATTTGATTATTATCTCTTTACCTATTATAGTTTATTATTAGTATATTCTTGCTAAACTCCAAATCCATATACTAGTTTTAAACGATAACACATATGTTTGACATAAAATGCTTAAAAGTGATAAATTTGTCCATATCATTTGATTTATTATGCTTATGTTTAATGGATTATGCTTATGTTAAATTGTTTGATAGTCTATGATTATGTTTGGATTTCATTCTTATGATTGGTTCTTTTAAGGGAATGCAAAAAATTTCCAACTAAAAATAGATATAAAATATTTTGAAACGAAATCACATTTTCATTTTTCAAAATTACGCTACGAGAGTCGGTATAATTTTGAGTTGTAAACGGGAATTATGAGTGAAACTAATTAATCATAATCTATTGAAGATGGTAAATGGATCCAAAATCCTAGTAATCTCTCCATATTTCTTCACACTTTATGTTTGCACTCATTTTTTGCTCTTTTTTTATTTTATCTCATCATCTTTATTCAACAATCATTTTTTCTAGTTAGAAAGTCATTAATTTATAATAATTGATCAAATATATGTGGTTTTGACTCGTACTCGCATAAGATACATCATAATAGCCTCTACAATTGCGGTAATTTTATAATTTGACAACAGTATTATATCCATCCGGGGTCAAATGTCCTCCGACGTGCACAGGTACATGTGTCGGTCGTCGTCAGATGGGGGTAACACGAAGAGATAGATTCACCAACCTATTTTGATCAAAATATGCAAAAGATGTTTTCGCCTCCAGAGAACGACATCAAGGTCAAACTGATGCTTGCGAAACCTAGTAGTTTGAAGGTCTGCCCATTCGACCCTTTATGTCTCTCATGGGTTAATGTTAAACATCTTTTTAACTCCGTAATGGGTGTGTAGATGTGTATAATATAATTAATTGGAGAATGTAATCATTTAATTCGCATCATTGAAGGGACGGAGAGGACTCGTCTATAGGAGTGTACTCAAAAATAATAATAAAAGAATATTATGATGTAAGTGTTTGCCAAATCACAAATCGTTATTTAGGAGCGAATGTGCACTTTGGACAAAACACAAATATGTAAGAGTCTAAAACTCACAAAATATATATAATAAGATATATAAAATGAAAAAGTAAGGACTCGAATCTCAGGATTCGCCCAAGGGGCATCAAAGTCCACATAGTTTGTGTGACACCCCGACTAATTAAACACCGGGTAGCTACTCCTTTATAAAATTAATTCAAAATGCCAAGTTGGCTCAGTTAATAGCATCACTGTCGAAAACATTTTTTTTATTATTTCTAACCACCTAGTATTTAAAAAGTAAGTGCCAAATTTTATTAAATCTGATTAACATGCAACAAAAGAAATGAAGAAATAAATAACACCATTCACTATACTGAAGTGAAACGAATAACCATCACAAAATGTAAATAAAACCTGGAGGAAAAACTCCTCAATACAAATCCCACAACTGATAAGTAA
Source organism: Sambucus nigra (assembly GCA_949130495.1). Classification (NCBI taxonomy): domain Eukaryota; kingdom Viridiplantae; phylum Streptophyta; class Magnoliopsida; order Dipsacales; family Adoxaceae; genus Sambucus; species Sambucus nigra. The sequence continues at coordinate 433,395,238 of OX422209.1, read as the reverse complement.
ACTGAAATAAATAGTTAAAACTGAATACTGAGTAATACATGCTAGAGTCTGAAAACTGAAATGTAAAAATGCTCTAAATAGAAATGGGCAACATGCCCTACAACTGATAGATAGTGACTCTGGAATCCAAAAGATAGAAGCGTCTATGAGAAAATCCCTGTAGCTTCCACAACCAGCTACAGCACGTCACCTGAATGAGAATCCTATGCTAGGTGTCCTTGTGGCTGGGCACCTAAAATGGTTTTACAAGAAAATATATATTTGAAAGCAAATGGGTCAGAGCCCGAAAGTGGAAATCATTTTAAAAACCTGCAAGTGCTTTAAAAACATTTAAAACATTAAATGCAAAGTACATGTTAGGACGTACACTCGCATGATATTCTCACCTCTCGTCTAACTGTGCACTCCTAACGTAAGTACCCATCTATAATTAACCTTTCCACTAGCTAAGTGACAACATAAACTAGCTAGACAACCAAAGGTTCTACCCATTTTACTTGGTTCCAATCATCATAACAAGGCTCGTAATTAAATAGGGGTTTTAACGTAAACTCAGTTACTAAATATGCCATTGATATAACTATCAGCTAACTCATTATATAACTCGAAACAATACCGTAATATTTTTACAACATTAACATGAGGATTCCCGTATATTATTCACATCATAAATATACGATACAAGCACCCCGCAATCTAAGCTGTAGTGCACACATACTCTGCTATCCATCCCGGTACATCACGTACATAAGGATCACATATTCCGAATCTCTCAGGAATAGTTCAGATAACACAAATCACAAATAGTGGAGGCGAACATAGTCACCATCACATGGGTCACGCACATACCTACGCTCCCATGGTCAGCGGACTTATTAATATCACAATAAGTCTTTCTATGACCTATGTTCATCAAGGTACCAGTCTATATCCCCCCCGTAGGCACACAAGGATTAGAGGGTCCTAAGAGAACGAAACCTCCCGTGATAGCAAGTATGGTAGGTATGTCATACAAACAATCCATATACTAATACTAAGTAAACACACATCTTAGTAATACCGTATTATATTCGTAGTACATGTTGCACTCTCGTACTAATGATAATTATCACAACTTATTTTATTCCGGTTCATAATTATACGCGCTATAATTCATCCTCACGTCGTAGTAGTCACTCACGTCTCAACCCAAATGATTCATTGAATATAACTCTCGTATATGATTTACTCATCTCAATAACCCAAAAGTCCCAAATAAGTCACTATATCATCAAAGGGATGCTAACTCTACCCTTGAACCATCTCCCGGAACTCCAAAAGTCAAAACAGTCCAAAAAGGGTCAAACTGTCAACTCGTTAGAAGTCTCGTTCGAACGAGGCTTCGAACGAGTTTGGACTGTCAGGTCGTTAGAAGTCTCGTTCGAACGAGGCTGTTCGAACGAGGTCCCAGTTCGTTCGAACGAACTGACCCTTCTAACGATATCTCGTTCGAACGAGATATCGAACGAAAATCCAACTCGTTAATAACGACTGGTCAACTCGTTAGAAGCTCGTTCGAACGAGCTCGTTCGAACGACCTGGGGGCTGCTTCTAACGAGATGCCAGTTTCGGCCCAGAATTTCCCAAAACTCGTTTTTCACCATTTTTACTCCTCAAACCTCTTCTAAAATTCGTTCCCACAATATATTGAGTTCTCTAATCATCCTCAAACATGTTAAGGGGCTATACTAACATCATTAAAGGGTTTGATATCATCTAAACATCATTAAATCACAATTCCTACATTAATTCCCAATTTCTTCAAGAACATAAACCCTAACTTTTTCTCATCATAAATTCCCAGATTTTAATTCGTTTATACATCACCTAGATATGAAATATCCGAAATTAAATCTCCCAACAATGTTTCTACATGCAAACCTATCCCAACATTCAATAATAACTTCAAATATCATGGGTTTTCTTTTAATCTTTCAAGAACAATTAAGATTCTTCAATTTCTAACATGGAAAAGACATTCTCAGTAATTAAATGGAAATAAAGTCACTTGCCTTGGTTTGATTTCTGAATTTGGTGTGGATTCGGTGTAGAATTTCTGCAGAATTCCTCTCTCTCTCTCCTTCTCCAAGCTTTCTTCTCCAAAAGGCTATGGTGGCTAGGGTTTGCTTTGGGGAAACTTATGAAACCTAATTTCAATAAACCTCCGTAGCTTGTTGGGTTAATAAGGGTTGGTTGGGGTCAATCCTTATCAGATTACAACTCTCAATTTTCGTCACTTTTAATTACCCAAAAATACCAAATTACTAAAATACCCTTTAAGTTACCGGTATGGTCTAAAATTACCCCGGAACCCAAACTATACCCCCGGCTAGTGTTTTCTGACTATCTCGACCCTTCCGGACGCGTTGGCGCACTCAAAACGACCATACGGATTATAGATTTTAAATTCACTTTTATTAACAAAATATTATACCGTGACGCGGCGGTCCCACGCGTCTCAACAAAATTTCTAAAATGCCGTATATAAATCCCACGACAAATTTTATAATACCAAATACATATATAATCATATATGCACATAATCAAATACTAACTCGTATCACATTAGTATTTATAACCCGGATTAATTTCCAATTAATACGCATTTAATTAATTAATCCCCAAAAATAAATATAGCCAAAAGTACGGGGTATTACAGTTTGAAAATAGCATAGGGGTGGATTTCAACCCTTAAATCCAAATGTGGGACTTCTCTTATGTGTATGAAGGGAAAATGTGTTTTAAGAGTGGAAGTGTAAAATGGAAATCCCACTTTTAAAATTTATGGATAAACCCTATTTTTCTTCTTTAAAAAAAATAGATTATATGCAATACTACTAATAAAGAGTAGATATTAGTGAATGTAATATGTTGAAACAAAAGCAAAAAAATAGAAATAAGGTGAATAACACTAAAATGGGTAAACTAGAGAAAAGGTTGGAAATTTACCTCCTTGTGGATTTTGTTATTGAATTTAGAATGCGAGTGTGATGATTTTGAAGTGGTATGGGAGTGATGTAGAGATGTGGGGGTGAATTAACAAATGAGGTAAGTAGGTGAGGTAAGAGAATGTTAAAAAATGGACTTTTGGGAAATGGGAAAGGCTCTGATTACGAGGAGAATATTTTATGATTGTTGAAAGCATCCCTTTCCAGTGGTGAGGTAATGGCCTATTCAGAGTGGAATTTTTATCCTTAGAGGGGGTGCCAATTGGCATGGCCCTAGGCTTGACTATTGGAATGAGGCCTGCCTTGTTGTCGATAGGCAGAGTGCCTAGGGTGCCTTTACGCATCTCGACACGATTTTTTTAGAAAAAAGGACATAAAATACAAATCGTATGTCTGAATCATGAACGTGGTGGATCGTTAAAAAATTAATTTAGAGATATTTAGGAATCCATCAAGCCACTCCCAGGTATGGGAGCTGACTGAAGTGAAATGGGGCTCAGAAGCACCCAATGGTCTCTTGACGGTGGTTTTCGGAGGGAAATAAATTGTTCGTTCAAACTGTAAATATGATTTGTGCATTGGATGGACCTTTAGGAAGGGAATTCAGTACCCTTTGGGATGTCATTAAGCTTTTCTCCGGTCAAAGATTAAACCAAGGTCAAATGAGGCCTAAAAGTGCTTGATGTCTCTTCGAATTAAAACTAATCATTCATCCGAATCATGAGGTCAATTTTCATACGGGATGGACCATTGGAAAGGGGATTCAGAGACCTTCAAGGATTCATTGAGATTTGCTCAGGTTGGGGAATTTATAGGAGTCGAATGGATCCAGAGAGTGTCTGTGGCCTCCAGATCAATGAATGGAATGAAATGGGTAGTTCTTACGGATTATGAGGTCAATACGTGCACGTGATGGAAAGTAAAAAGGGAATTCAGAGCCCTTTAAGGATTCATTGAGCTTCACTCAGGTTAAAGAGTTGACTAGAGTCAAATGGAGCCCAGTAGTACCCGATGGCCTCTAGATCAGTACTTGAAGTATGACATTGGGTTTATAGTGAATGGATGAGTGATAGATCCTACGAAGGTTCTTAGGGGGTCCTAGGATCGGGTGTTTATAAAGCCCCTTGACGGGTGAGTTTAGAACAAGTGAAAGACATCAAATGATAGACACCACATTAATGTTGAATAAAAGGATTGAGGTCAATTATGTGGATTTAAGGGGAGAAAATTATTGGTTCAAAGGGTGAAGGTCAATTCTGAGGCCCTAAGGAGTGTTAAGGTATTATGGTGGCCTAGGTTTAGGGTAACCAATTCAGTGGGTCGAGGTTGATTCTACGGACTAATATATATAGCGATCTCTTCTGAGGACCTATGGAGTGTTGAGGTCAATTTTGGGGACCTAGGGTTAGGGTGACCAATTCAGCAGGTCGAGATCGATTCTGTAGACCTTAATATTTAATGGTCGACTATGAAGACTTAAGGAGTGTTGAGGTCAATTCTGGGGACCTAGGGTTAGGGTGACCAATTTTTTTAGCCCATGTTGATTATGTAGACATAAAGATGTAACGGTGTATTCTGAGGTACTAAGGAGTGTTGAGGTCAATTCTGGAAACCTTGGGTAGGTTGAAGTTGATTCTTTGGATCTATATATATTGATCAATTCTAAAGACCTAAGGAGTGTTGAGGTCAATTTCGGGGACCAAGCATTATGGTGACCAATTCTGTGGGTCGAGGTCAATTCTGGGGACCTAAAGTTATGATGACCAATTATGAAGGCCGATGTTAATTTTGATAACCTTAATTTGTAATGACCAATTCTATGGGTTGAGCTCAATTCTGAGGGCCTAATGTTATGATGGTTGATTATGCGGGCCGAGGTCAATTATGAGGACTTTATGTTCTGATGACCGATTCTGCGGGTCGAGGTCAATTCTAAGGACCTTAAGTTATGACAATCTATTATGTAGGTAGAGGTCAATTCTGAGGACCTTAAGTTATGACGACCAATTCTGCATGTCGAGGTCAATTCTGAGGACCTTAAGTTATGATGAGAGATTATATGAGTCAAGGTCAATTCTGATGACCTAAGTTGTGAGGGCCAATTATGTGGTTTGGGGTCAATTATGTTGACCTAAAGTTATAACGACTTATTCAGCGAGTCGAGGTCAATTCTGAGGACCTTAAGTTGTGACCATCGATTCTACATGGTGAGGTTAATTTTGAGGACCCTAAGTTGTAGGGATCGATTCAGCGGGTCGAGGTCAATTATGAGGACCTTAATTTGTGATGACTAATTCTGCAGGTCGGGGTCAATTCTAAGGACCTTAAGTTGTTACAACCGATTTTGTGGGTCAAGGTCAATTCTGAGGACCTTAAGTTGTGATGATCGATTCTACTGGTCACGATCAATTCTGAGTACCTTAAGTAGTATCTTATGGGGAATAGTTCCGTTGGGAAATATATTCACTTGTAATTCCTCTAGGGATCGTGTAGACTGTGCTGTATACTAGGGGGAAGTGCAGTAAGTTTGGGGTGCAGGCATACGTTTGGTTCTGCTGAGGAGTGTGTTGATGATAATAGTGTGTGATTGATCCAACTGGTAATTTTTTAGAGTTTTTCAAGGGGCTTGGTGCTCCAAAAAATAATTTTCCCGGGGATAATAATTTTATGTATTTTGTAGGGAATTTTCTGAAATGTTTTGAATGTTTTTAACATTTTTGGAATGAAATTCGAAGGGGACTGCCAATAGGCAGGTCTGGAGATGTGCCAATCGGCATATGGCTCAGATTCCTGAGCATCTCAGGGAAGAGTAAAGGTCACTGTCGACCGGCATGGGTCAGGGGGCTACCAATCGACATGCCCCTTAGCCTTCTATAAAAATGGGCCCTCCCTATTTTTCACACCCTCAAGTGATTAAATTTTATGCTTTATCTCTCTAAGAGTCATTCCTAATTCCTTTTTTCTTCATGACTTCATGTAGAGGGTACTTCTAGTGATGTTAACAATAAGTGGATGTTTCTCAACAATTGGGAAGACTTAGAGTGGTGGTCTGTGATGCTTCTTGATTTGGGCAATGAGAAATCCTAAGATTCCTTTGAGTCGATTACTGGTGAGAGGGTTTTGTTGTGCGAGCCCACGCACCATCATTTGGCAAGGGTGAAGAACACTAATGGCTATATGATTGATAAGACCAAGTGTAGCTTTGACCAAACCTATATCCATCAGAGTTGAGGCCGATTAGTGTCAGAGTTTTCAAAACAAGGAATCATAGCCTGATTGTGGAATCATCTTGCGTCACCTCTACCTTGGCCATAGAGACTCAGCCTCACCCAATGATTTTGGTCCAAAAGGTTCAGTATCAACTACAGGGCCATAAGTGTAACCTCGGCCTCGTCCTGTGAAAGACAAAAAATGAGGGCTGACCCAGGTTAACATTTGCAATGATCTCATTAAGTAGTTAATTCATCGACTTGGCCTCGGCTTGAACTGCATGGCCGAGTGTCACACTTGGAAGAGCGCGTGGATTAGGGAATGCGTGAGAGTGTGTTCATGGACTATAGAACCCATGTGTATGAAAATAGTTATAACAATATCTCCCTCACACGTGAGGAAGATATTTGATCATCATGACCTACATGTGACAGAGACAGCTGGCTCCTCCTCATTGGCTGGGAATATTCCACACATGCATACAACATGATGGGGGTACACTACACCCCATTGGCACTATAAATACTTGTCTTTTACCTCACGAAAAGGGGACACATATTAGAAACTCTGCTAAAACTCTGTCAAATTGACTGTGAGAGCGATAAATCTTGAGTGCATGTATCTATGGCCATTACAGCCCATATTTAGAGGATTTCACACACTCACACACTGGACGTAGGCCCTTCAAAGGCTGAACCACTTATATCTGGTGTCTTTTTCCTCTTTTCCTCATCTCTTCTTACTATTATATTATATATTTTCTACCATTGTTAGACCTGTTTGAGCTCATTATCATTGTGACCTGGTGGTACCATTTTTGGTATCATCAGTCTGGCACCGTCTGTGGGAATGAGTATTATCATCTTTTCCCTTCTCTAGGTTATATTCATCCGAGTCTTTAGTGGTGAACCAATTCTTCCCTCTTGTGGAGTTGTATTGCCATTAAAAGAGCTCTTGTTGAGCTCATAAGCCTCTACTCTTTAGTTCACAGCTCATCCAATAGATTTGAAATATGGCATCAGAATTTCCACCACCAGCTGTCCTTCTTAGTTCCAGTCACGCACCTCCTCAGTCAGAGATGGCAGAGGTGGAGGCAACATTGAAGTTATTGGTGGCTAGCCAGCTGGTGATATAGGAAACACTGGCCGCTTTTTGCCAACATGTATTATTGAAACCCACCAGAGTTATGTCAAAGATGATTACTTCGACAGCCATGGAGCAGCATCTAGATGCTAGGGGACCACACCAAGCACCGTGCAAGGAGTTAACACCTCCTCAACGACAGAGAGACGTTGTTAACCCTAGGAATTTATGCTTGGGGAGGCAAGGTCAGCACTCCTCAAAGGATAGGTATGATGACTATGAGGCTAAAAACGCTCAGGCAGAATGCTGGGAGCCATATGAAATATCAGGAAATAATGTACACCCTGTTCAAGTTAGTCGAGGACACTTCGGGAGGTCTTATAGGGACGATCAACCAAGGGGATCTGCCTTTGATCAGTTAAGAAGAGGGTTGACGTTTAAAAGGCTCAGTCCAATGGGTGATCTCAAAGATCGACTGTCTAGGTTAAGGAGTATTAATAGCTCCAGAGAGAAGGGGAAGGGGTCCAGTCCCCATGTGGCTGAGACGAGGGGCTAGGATAGGTGAACACTCGAAAAAGGTCTGTGGTAAGGGAACCCTTGGTTTAGCTGGCCGATGTGGCAGGAGATAACATCGTCCAAGCCGATGTTATAGAAGCAGTCGAAAGTCCCTGGAATGACTCAATCCAGAGGTTAGAAGATAATATTGGAGACATTCTCAAAAGATGAGATCCCTTATAAAGGGGCTATTTATAAGTCTCTCTCATAGTGGCAAGGATCATTAATTTTTCCACCCCAGCCAAGTTTAAGCCACCGATCATCGCTCCTAAGTATTCCCAGTTCACCACATCGAGATGTACAAGTCAGCTGCAGACCTTTACTCAGTCTCTGATGAGATGAGGTGCCGTGACTTTTTAGGCACTTTGATCGGAGCAACCCATGTATGGTTCACCTCATTCCAAAAGTGTTCAATTGAGAATTTTAAGAAGCTCGTAGGGAGATTTATATACAACTTCTTCTTTGGGGTGAGGCCCCAAAAGAATATGACTCACTTATTGTACGTCAAAGAGGGGAAGAATGAGTATTTAGGGAAATATATTGTGACGTTCAACGAGGAAACGCTATAAGTAAAAGATTATGAGGAAAGAATTGTAATGACAACTTTGATAGGAGGTTTACAGAAGGGGAAGCTACTCTGGAAGCTTACTGAAGACCCACCGAAGTCCACGGCCGAGTTATTGGTGATGTCCGATAAGGTTATGAATGCCGAAGAAGCTATGACAACAAAATATGAGGATGAGAAGGGTACTAGAAGTGGGGGCAAGTTCTATAAAAAGAATAAAGATACAAAGAAGAGATCAACAAACGATAAGTTTTTTGACTACACGCCCCTCACAATAAATACGAGCATATCTTGAATGAGATCAAGAATGATAGGTCCCTGAGGTGGCCTGAAAATTTGAAAGATCTTCCTCACAAGAAGAACAAAAGTCTATGGTGTGAATTCCACCAGGACTATGGGCAACTAACCGAAAAATATTTTTCTCTGAAGGATGAAATAGAGAAAATGTTAAAGGCCGAAAAACTGAGAAAGTATGTGGACAGTCAAAGGGTGGACGAGACGACCCCCATAACAAGAAGAGGAATGATAATTTTATACCAGATGCAATAGATGCTCGAGACGATGATAAAAATCCTGACCCCATATGGGGTAGGGGAAGTTCAGGGGGACCAAGTTGAGGCGCGTGAATGCTACTTAAACTCAGTTGAGGAGTGATAAGCATACAAAAGGGCCACTATGACTTACAACATCTATATCTTGGACCCCATAGATGAGAAGAAGCTTAAGAAGGGTGAGGTCGCTAAGGAGGTAGAATCCATCGTCCTTAATGAGGATGAGATGGAAAAAACCATCCAAATTGGCAAAGCCCTAAAGGTAAAGGTTAAAGAAGAGCTTCTTAAACTGTTAAGGAAGAGACGAAACATCTTTTCTTGGATCCACAAAGATATTCCTGCCATTGACCCAAACATTCTCTGTCATAAGCTCAATGTGGACAATGATGTGAAGCCAACCCGACAAATAAGAAGAGTGCATTTATAGAAAAAGTATGATGTCATTTAGGAAGAGGTGAAAAAGTTAGAAAACGCAAACTTCATTAGAGAGGTCATTTATCCAGAGTGGTTGTCCAATGCTGTCATCATCCCCAAAGATAATGGGAATGGAGGATGTGTGTTGACTTTATGGATATGAACAAATCATGATTTAAAGACAGTTTCCCATTGCCAAGGATTGATCAGATGGTAAACGCTACAGTCGGCCATGAATTAATGATATTTATAGATAACTACTTAGGTTATAACCAAATATTCATGGATTCGGCCGATGAAGAGAAGATAACATTTATAATAAATAAGGGGACCTACTACTACAAGGTCATGTCCTTTGGGTTGAAGAATGCTAGGGCAACGTATCAGAGGCTAGTCAATAAAATGTTTGAGGACCAAAACGGGAAGATAATGTAAGTGTACGTCGATGATATGTTAACGATAATCCTCAAGGCCAACACTCATGTGGCCGAACTTGAGCACACTTTTGACATGATGGGTAAGTATATGATGAAACTAAACCCCTCCAAGTGTGTCTTCGACGTGGGAGCCAATAAGTTTTAGGATTCATTATGAATCAGAGGGGGATCGAAGCCAACCCCGAAAAGATCAAGGCCTTATTGGAAATAAAGACTCCTATAGTAATAAAGGATGTGCAGAGACTATATGGAAGAGTAGTAGCATTAAACATGTTTATGTCTAGAGCCACTGATAAATGCCTTCCTTTCTTTAAAGTATTAAGAAAATCTTTTGAATGGAGCGATGAGTGTGATAGAGCCTTTAAAGATTTGAAGTCCTATCTCGTCTCTCCACTCCTATTATCTAGACCAGTTCAAGGGGATAAATTGTACCTTTATTTAGCAGTGTCAGAATTGGCCATTTGTGCTGCTATTGTAAGAGAAGAAGATGGAGTTCAAAATCCAATCTATTTTAATAGCATGGCCCTCTAGGGGCCGAGTAGAGGTACCCCAAAATGAAAAGGTTGGCCTGTGCACTGATCCATGCCTCAAGGAAGATGAAGCCCTATTTTCAAGCACACACCATGGTGGTTCTCACAAACTCACCCCTTAGACAGATTATTCACAAGCCTGAGAAGTCAGGAAGACTGATGGCTTGGGAAATTGAATTGGGGGAGTTCGACATCATCTACCAGTCAAGAACGACCATGGGGAAAGCCCTATCTTACATTGTAGTCGAGTTCACCTGGGAAGAGGTTGACAATAAAGATGTTGAAGTAATAATATGTGAGCAAGAAAGCAGAGTGTATCCTCCCTCGACCGAGGTCGAGATGAGGTCGACAAGAAACAAAATGTCTGAGAATGAGGAGTAATAGTATCTTTTCAAGAATGGAACCCTAGAATAGGGTAGTTTTTCACCAAATGGTACTGTGTGGAGCCTTTTCGTTGATGGATCTTCATGAAAAAATGGAAGTGGGCATGAATAATAGTGTCAGTCCATATGGGACCGATATTGAGTACGCATTAAGGTTCAGCTTCAAAGCTTCAAATAACGAATCCGAGTATGAGGCCCTCTTAGCAGGTCTTTCCCTTGCTCAAGCACTTAACTTTAGCCAACTCCTTGTTCATAGTGATTTCAGGTTGGTTGTTAACAAAATTTTAGGAGCATACGAGGCTAAAGATGACAGAATGGCAAAGTAACAGAGAAGGGTTAAGAAAACATTAAAGCATTTTATTGATGTAAAATTGAAGAGGATACCCCGGATGGACAATGGCCAAGCCGATGCTCTAGTAAGGTTAGCTTCAGCCACCAGAACTAAAATATTATGGATTTTTTAGGGCGATAGATTATTTTACAAAGAGTCATGAACAATTATTGTTACTTGATTAGGGCGATAGATTATTTTACAAAGTGGGTAGAGGCCGAGCCAATGATAACAATCATAGAGAATAAAGCCTTCTAGTTTATCTATAAAAACATCATCTGTAGGTACGGCCTACCCAATGCCTTGATTTTTGATAATGGGATATAATTAAAGAACATCTACCTGGAGAAATATTGTGAACGAGTTGGCATTAAGTAGTTTTTCTCCACTCCTGGCCAACCTCATGCCAATGGGAAGACATAAGTAGCGAACAAAATTATCCTTAATGGAATCAAGAAGAGACTGGAAGTTGCCAAAGGGAGGTGGATTAATGAGGTATATGCTATCCTATGGGCTTACAGGACGACGGAGATGACTCCTACCGGGTAAACTCCATTTATGTTGGCTTATGGCTCAGAGGCAGTAGTGACGACAGAGGTAAGTCTCCTTACCCATAGGGTTCAGACCAACGACCCAGAAGAGAACGTTACTAAATGAAGACTTGACATGGAACTTGTGGAAGAAATAAGAGAAGATGCTGAGGTTAGGCAAGATATCTACCAACAAAGGACAGCGAAATTCTATAATAAGAGAGTAAAGGCACGCCCATTGAAGGTAGGAGACCTTGTATTAAAGAAGACATGGAAGAAGCCTAAGAAGATTCACCCAAACTGGTATGGCCGTATAGGGTGATTGAAGAGGTGGTTCCAGGGACGTATCGATTGGAAAATATGTAAGGAGATCCATTCTCCAATCTGTGGAATGCCAATTACCTAAAGAAATATTACTAGTAGAGGTGTTATTCTGAGTCCAATGTCGCCTTTATATACGTCTTATCAAGTTTGTGTATGTTAGTTATACATGTATGTGAGAAGTGAATTATGAATGGAAAATTTTCAGTGTTCTCTACTACTTTTGTTTGTTGTGTAAATATTTCTTATTGGTAAGATCCAACTCATCTTAAGCTATAAAACATCATTCCTGGTAAAGTAGCTTTGAATCGATCTCAGTGACATGAGAACCTAGACAGGGTCGACCTTATCCATAGACCCTCAATAACACCGAGAAGGGGAAAATCACTTAGTGGTGGTTCATATTAAACATCATTAACTTGGTGAAAATTCTCTCTCGACTGAGACGACAGTGCATGGAAGAGATGACTCTCATCCATACACTCTCAAAATGATGAGAGGGGACATGTGATACAACACCATAATTTGGAGGATTAAAATTAAAAATCACTTAGTGGTGGTTCATATTAAACATTATTAACTTGGTGAAAATTATCTCTCGGCCGAGACGACAGTGCATAGACGAGGCAATTTTCATCCATACAGTCTCAAAATGACGAGAGGGGACCTGTGATACAACACCATAATTTGGTGGATTTAAATTAAAAATCACTTAGTGGTGGATTATTTTAAAGATCATCAAATCCGTGAACTTAGAACTTAGTATGTAACATGACGAGACGACTAGTCAAGATTCATTGGAAGAGTGGGGGATCAATATTAAGCCATTTTTTGTGCCTATTTGGTTAAAGCATCAAACAATAACATACATAGAAACAAGTAGAGACAATTTTCAAGAATAGTGAAAACCATCATTGAAAACTAAGAGCAGAGTGTACACTATGCAAGTATAGTAAAAATGAGTTAAGTGTTTAAGATTATAGGAAAACTTATTACAAAGAAATAAAGGTATCGACCATAGATGTACACATTACTGAGTCGGCTCCTCAATTATATTTGTCTCGGCCCCACCTCCAGTCCCAGCCATAGCAATCACCTGAGTATCAGCATGGCCCTTCTCGGTAGGGGGATTAGATGATGATCCTTCGCCTTTAGTTGTGGCTAGGGATTCAACGTAGGACAAAGCCTCTGCAAAGAGGGGGTCCCCAATGTCAGTTGTCTCCAAAGATGGATGAATGGAGAAAACAATGTCAGAAAATTTTAGGATGACCAACCTATAGGCCGTCTTGATTCCCCTATCCAAGTATTCCAAGACAAAACCTTAGAATTTGTTAGAGACCTTGTACTCTTCAATGGACTCATCCTTGAACTTCTAGATGACAACAATGAGATCAGACTAAAACAGCTTGGCCTAGGTCTTCAAAGCCTCGTCCTTCTCTTTGATTTGGATGCCTTGTTACAACTTCAAAGCGTCCATCTCCTTTTATGATTGGCCTTACAATCCTTTAGTTTCTTCTTCAGGATAACCTTGGCTTGCAGTGCCCTATCGGCATTTAATAGTTTCTGTTGATTCTTATCCATCCACCTTATGGTCGAAGTGAGGCCACAAACACACTACAAAAGGAAAAATTCAGAGTTAGATAAGAAACTTTAATGATATGAGACAATTTTAAGAGAGACACGAACGATACCTGTGCCATATAGTGGAGGCTAAAGTCATAAACTTTGGCAGACAACATCTTCCCCGAAAAAGTTGTAGTCGACCATTGAGGGGGCTGTAAACATGGCATATTTGTTCGCCTTCATATTTGTGATAAAAAATCTAGGGTCAACCTTGAGTTGGGCCAAATTGGAAGGCCAAAAAGATTCAAATGAGGACAACTCGAGAGAAGCCTCGGTAGATCCTACCCTTAGCCTCGTCTAAGGATCAAGATGAGTCTCACTAGGAACCATGGGTTCCTTCCTTTTATAGGAGGTCTCAGGAAGAGTCTCCCCCCTTATAGTTGATTTCTTTGTAGGCTTCTTATTGCCTCTATTTCCCAGGCCTGACAGAAGACTTGGAGCAGTCATGTTCCAAACCTTTTCGAAGATATTCGGAGGACGATCTGTAAAAAAAGAGAAAAATAAGTACAAGTAATATATGGGAAGAGGGAATATTTGAGTAAAATTATAATTGACTCACATAGCTTGTCTAAAGGGTTGACTCCCATACCGACTTCCTTAAGGTACTCAAGGGATATGAGGCCCTCAAATTTAGGAAGGGCACCTTCGTTTCCCTGGTCCCTCAGATATTTGATCACATATCATTCCTTAAGGCTTAGGTCAGGGTCTTATCTAGCTACCATTGAGGGATTTGCCCAGACAGGTGGAACGCTCAGCTCGTCCCCATTAGGGATGACCGCGGTTGGAAACTCCCAGGGCCTAAAGATGAAGAAAAACCTTTGTTTCCAGTAGTGGTTTGATGTCTGGATACATAAATAAGCTTCTCGTCTGGTTTATTTATGCCAAAATGATAGTAGCTTGCCAATTTCGATGAAGACGATATGTTGTAACAGGTCGTGAAGAGATCAATCGAAGTCTCATCTGTAAAGGTGTTCTTCCATAAAGAGACATACCCAAGAATGGTTCTCCAGGCCTCGGGGGCCAGCTAAGTAGGGGCAACCCCTAGGACAGATAAGATAGCTCTGATGGTAGGATGAAAGGGAAGCCGAATGCCGATCCTAAACATATGGTCATAGATAGTTACTTCTCCCTCTCGGCCTTAAAAGACTTTCTCGTCCTTATTAGGGAGTCTCATATTCTTTAACATAAGAGACGAATGATTCAGCATATGAAGTATTAACTGGTTCCTCAACCTCGTCATCTCTATCCCCATCGTCAGCTTGAGCCTTGGCCACTTAAGTCTCAGCCTTAGCCTCAGGAGCGAGAGGACCATCTGGGAATATCCTAAGGAATTTACTAGGGGACATGGATGAGACATGAACAACAGTAGGATTTACTATCGGCTCGTCCTGATCAGTATGAATGGTAATATATGGGTCATCCCATCTAGATGATTTGGCCTCATAAGAGGATGACGTGTGATATTGTGATTCTCTCATCGCCTCTTTAAAATCTTTATCCTCGGCTTGAGCAGAAGACGAGACGAGAACTTCAAAAGACAAGCCATAGGCTTATGAAGACAAGGCAAAAGTTTTAGAGGAGGGAAGTATTGTTCTCAAGGTAATTGGAAAGATGAGTCGTACCCAAATTGGGTCGGCCTTAAGTTTAGCCTTTTCCACTTTTTCTACCCTACGAATTTCTTGAAAACAAATCTCCCTAAGGGTGGGGAACTCTTTGGATAACTTATATGGTCTTTGTAACATTTAATGGCCGAGATAAGACTTGAGCTACCGAAAGCAGAATTCCAAAAGAATAAATAACTTGAAACTTTGACCTAAGGATCAAAATGGGGATTGAATCCTTTTGTTCAAGAACATTCAAATAACTCTCAAGAACAACTTGAGAATTCACCGAAGAAGATAACCAAAAAAGTTATCGAAGTTGACTAGAAAGCCTAGTAAGGCACTGACAAGCCCAATATTAAGTGGTGATGCCCCCCAGAAACCTATTTCTACCCAATAACCACCAAAAAGCAAGCCCTAACAGCCAAATTTCGCCTCCAAAATTTTGAACAAGCTCGTCAAAAAATGGATATAACTTATAATCAACTTGAAAAGAGATAAAGTTTAAAAAATATGGTAGAAGAAGGTTACCTGGAAGGAATAGAAGGACAAGGAAGCAAGAGTACCCTTGGAAATTGCTTGGAAACACTTGAAAATGGTGGAAGGAACACGGGTTCTAAAGAGAAGCAGGTTCACAAAGGTCTGCAAGAAGATGAAAGAGAAAATGGTTTGAAAAATAACCACTTAAATATTAGTAGTGATTTGTGAACAATTTACAAAGTGCCTCACAGTTTCCCATAAGCCTCATAATTTCAAGCACAAAACCCTAAGTGCTTACATCAATCATGCCTCAATTGGGCACAACCCTATGGGAACTATAACAGTTGTCACACCAGTCTGCAGCCTAGTTGATGATAGCCATGTGTCTCCTCAGCACCTAACATCAGTGTGTTCAGACATTATTACCCCTCAGCCTCTTCCTTACGTCACTAACTAAGGGCTAAGGGGAGATTGATATGACCAAGTGTAGCCTCGGACAAACCTGGATCCATTACAGTCGAGGCCGATTAGTGTCAGAGTGTTCAAAGAAAGGAATCACAGCCTGATTGTGGACTCATCTTAATTCACCTTGGCCTCGGCCATAGAGACTCGACCTCACCCAATGAGTCTGGTCCAAACGGTTCAGCATCAGCTACAAGTCCGCAAGTGTAACCTCACCCTCATCCTCCGTAAGATAAAAGAAGAGGGCCGACCCAGGTTAACATTTGTAATGATCTCATTAATTAGTTAATCCATCAACTCGGCCTCGGGTTGGACTACATGGCCGAGTGTGACACCTGGCAGAGCGTGTAGATTGAGGAATGCATGAGAGTGTGCCATGGACTATAGACCCCACGTGTATCAAAACCATTATAATAACATCTCCCTCAAACATGCGGGAGATATTTGATCATCGTGACCTATATGTGACATAGGTAGTTCGCTCATCCTCATTGACTAGGAACATTCCATAAATGAATATTACGTGTTGGGGGGTACACTACACCCCCTAGGAACTATAAATACTTGTCTTCTACTTCATGAAAAGGGGACACATATTAGAAACCCTGCTAAAACTTTATCCAATTGACTATAAGAGATAGAAAGCTTGGGTGCATGTATCTATGACCATTAGAACCCATATTTAAAGGATTTCACACGCTCACATAGTGGATGTAGGCCCTTCAAAGGCTGAACCACTTATACCTGGTGTGTTCTTCCTCTTTAACTCATCTCTTCTTACTGTTATATTACTTATTTTCTGCCATTGTTATACCTATTTGATCTCATTATCATTGTGACCTGGTGGTACCATTTTTGGTATCAATAGTGAGTATTATGAATTTTGATCTTCCAAATGTTCTTCTTCTCTTATTTGTTCTTTGAGATAATGAATGTTTTTCTTTAAATTGACATAGCTTTTTTGAGTGTTCGATCTCGGGGGATGACTGTACTGAAGGATGTTTGGGTTTATCTTCCTGAGGCAGTACGATGGCTGATATTGTTTACCAGGCTTGGCCCGTTGATGGGTGCCCTATATGAGATGCCACGCTCTTCTATGATGTTGTGCATGCTTGGTGAGAGATGGTGGAACATGACCTATACATTCTATTTGGTTGTCGAGGAGATGGCCATCAGTCTCATGGATGTCCAACAGCTAATAAGACTAGATTGTGAGGGGCATCAGGTTGAGGTGGATAATACTCTATGGGTTACATAGGAGGCAGTGTGGGATACTCTGGAGGATGTGGATAAAATCATGTCAGAGGATTCTATCCATATTTTTGTGCTAAGGGGGATGTTATTGAAGAGGCAGATCAATGAGACAAATGGTCGACAAGTGAGATAAGCAAGCCGTTTGTTTATTTTGCTTTTTCTTTTACTTAGGGGATTTATGGTGGCAATGAGCGGTGATGTCATTCTTTTTTTGTTTTTACCATATTTGTGGATTATTTCGGATATCCATCTTTACATTTAGGGGAGCTTTACTTTGGTGTCCCTTTATGATTTTTTGGATGCGTTTAGCTAGTGATATCGATAGAATTTTACAGGTCCCACGTACCTTCTAGAGATAATATTTACTTTTTTGTTGTCATTTTCTTACAGTGCTTTTTTGTTTCGTTTTTAATTTTTTTCTTTTTGTAGATGTGGTTCAACAAGGTGATAGGGCACAACATGGGGTTGATGTCCCTGAAGGATAGAGGATTGGGATACTTCTATAGAATGTATCGATGGCGGAAGTCGAACAGGTAATCGAACCAATCCTTATCTTTGAAGGATGCGCGAGAGGCTCTAAATGACGTGACGCGATCAAGTTAGGTTTCTTTATTTCTTTTTGATTTTTTCTCTTTTGGAATCTTTTTGGGTTGATACTGATTCATTTTACTGGGGATGAAGGTGACCTTTTTCCTATGCAGCATTCCTTCATAGGGCATGAGTGTTACGGGTATGCATGCACAGATGCAATGGCTGCTGGTGCAAGAGTTTGGGTACATCTAGTACCTCAGGGAGATGGTCGTGTCGCAAATTATGGAGGAGGAGGTAGAGGTCCCACCGTTGGCTCTCGCGGAGTACATGAGACGAGTGATAGAGATAATGGGTGATACTAGAACCACGACGATGATGGGTGAGTCCTATACCCCCTACACTGATAAGACAATGGGTTTACAACTATCTGGATTTTGTGACCCGTTAGACGATGTCTTCTTCCGTATATGACATGGAGAATATGCCTTCACCTTCCACTTCTTTGATTAGGGGTACAAGTGCACGGGAGGTGATGTGGTTGTAACTACAAAGGAGGTTCCTCTCATTGAGGTCACTCCTCCTTCCTACAACTTTTGATTGAGTAGTGTGGAGACACTGAGGGTGACCCACTTTCCTTATACGCTGGTAGCTGGGTTGATGGGACTTAATGATGAGGATCTCCATCCTGAGGTATAGTTTTCTTCTTTTCTCTATTTTTATGATTTATTTGTTGCTCTTTATTGATTCGCCTGACTTTGTAGACGATAAAGGTATCGACTAATTGGCTTAGGTACATCAAGGAATGGATGGAATTTATGTTCGCCTATGTGAAGAAGTCATCCCCTTCCTATTTCGTGTCGTCTACTACCTCTTAGGAGGGTTCTGGCTCTGGAAGCGGAGGGTCTATCACCCATCGCAGGGGGAGTGTGTGCGCCAACGAGGCTAAGGGTTTGAGGCATCTTTTGGAGCATTCGAGCAATGTCCCATTGTATTTCTTTCCTTTTATTTGTTTTGTACTTGCAAAAAATGTAAATATATGGAAAAAGATGTAATAATTAGGGAAAAATTTGTATATGAGAAATACATTTCTTATTGGTATTTTTCTTGATTTAATTGCTTAATCTACATGCACTTTAATTTTCTGCTGAGATTTCTTATTCATTTACAAAACAAAAAAAGATAGATATGAAAATGGTTTATGAAAATAGGATTAAAGGAATAACCCAGGGATTAATTTTTTTCAAAGTAAGAATTTTTGGGATTGATTTTGCATAAAAGAGGAAATAAGGGGGGTTACCAATCGACATGCACTTTTTCCATACCTATCGATATAGAGGCCAAGTCTCCTTAGATTTGATTATATTTTTTTGCATACATGGAGTACTTATGAGGACAGAGGGATTGATGAGTTTTCAAGTGGTTTGTCCTTTGTGAGGAACTTTGGGTACAAAAAAGGTTTTTATGGGGTGTATTCTTCACCATTATCCACATTCTTTATTCTGTGTTTTATTCTTCCTTGAAAATGGCTCTCCTAGTGTCTGAGGTCTTTTCTACCTATCTTGAAGTATTGGAGGTGATATTCCTCTATAATGTTGACTACAACACTTTATTCTGCGTCAAATATCTTTATGGAATAATTGTGCTATAAAATTGAACTAGATGGAGGTGGCGGTTCAATTTTGGTACTGCGAAAATCATGTTTTTTTGGTTTGTCATAGACGAGGCATGCCTTACTTATGAGGAATTTTTAGCAATGTTGGGTGTTACCCTCAGTGCATCGGAAGCTATGATCGACTTATCCCCTTCTCCTTAGGCGTCTTGGGCTGAGTTACATCATATCTCTCCCTTAGGGGCTCGACCACTGGTCCATGGAGGGAATATTATCCTCTCGATAGTTAAGAAATTGGTATGCTAAAGGGATTTCTATGATGCTAGTTTAACTGGAGTTGTTGCCTAAGGCTTGACAACCATGTTATTACTAGTAATGAGTGATATATCAGTCGATCCTCAGGTGGCCTCGATAGTGGCATGGATGTGCTACTGCTGTAATCCTGCAATGGTGGTGCTGGTAGAGACCTTAAATGGTCATGATGCTTGGAAGGAAAGTCATTATGACTATGGGGAAGCCTTGAGATGCTGTTTATGTGGTTTTTCAAAAGATTTCTCCTGATGGACCCTCCTGAATATCCCTTATTAGGTGTTCCTAACTTCTTCATTGGGCCTTTTTTCAGTTTTGGCTCTTCAATAAAGAACTGGGTTAACTAGTTCATAGAGCACGGGGCTCGGTGTCTTCATTGGTCTGTGCCATGGTTGGAGGGCTTGCAACTTATTTTACAGTTGGGATAGTACCGGTATTTTCAGCTAGTTGGCATCTGCCAGACTTCCTTCTATTTTTCTTAGCGGGTTTTGTGGCAAGTGGTATAGGAGCAAATCGTGCCTCCTCATATAAATAACTTCATCTCAGTAGAGGATTTGATCTAGTCCTTAAGGATGATACTAGGGCCTTTGTGGTAGTGATACTGGCCGTTTACCAGTTTGCCACAATTTGTTGGAGGGGTTTGGTATGTGTTTAGGGATTATTTGAAATGGTTGTGGAATCGTGGGATCGGAAAGATTTTAAAGGAAAAGAGTGGCCAAAGGTGGCTTATTGCCTTCGACACTATGGAGGAAGGTATTGCGGCGAAGCTATCAAAGAATACACTATTGTATGGAGCACATACAAAGTAGTAATTAGGAGTGGGATACTTTGGGACCTCCGATAGCAGGAAATGATGATTAGGTAAGACCGTCTAGAAGTTGAGGGAAGCACTTGATGAAGCTGAGGGTAGTATTTTTGAAGTTGGGGAATTTATGTTTGAGGGTGGTCGGGATGTTTCAAGATTTTCTGGTTATCTGGTAGGGATTATAGGTTTGTTATACGTTATTTTTGTTAATTGGAGGGGAATGGTCGGTTTGATTCCCTCTACGAATACTTCATGTAACATCTATGTTCCTTGACTTTAAATAAATTTATTTTAACCGTATTTTGTTGTGCATTTTGATGAATTTTGTGTTTGAACTATCTATACCAATCTGTAAGGCATGCATTATCCTTTTGTTCATATAAATGATGACATAAACTACCATTCTCGGGGGTTAGAAAAGAATAACATTTTGTGAAAAAGAAAGGATCTCTCCCATGTGTGTCATATGGGATGCCTACGTACCTCTATAGGTTTTGAAAATCGGTGAGTTTTATTTTAAAAGGGTTTTTGAAGGGATCAGGTCCCATGTAGTTCGGGTTAGGGGAGGTAAGGAGATATTTTTTAGAATATAAGGCGGATGACTAGAGCCATAGCGCATCGAGAATTCAGATTAAGGGTAAAATTTCTTAAGATGATTTAGATTAAATGGACGTGATAGAAAGCCTTTTTGCGTATGTATCGTTGTTGTGCAAAAGCTACTCTCAAAATTTCCTTGAGTACCTACAAAACTTTTCTAAAAATAACTCGTATTGCGGTAAGTACGGGTATCAATCCTACTTTCAAGGTGAAACAATTTATGTGAAAACGTGCAATTCCAATTTATTTTTTTTGTTATAATATTTTTTTATTTTTAAAAACAATTTCAAGGAAAAAATTAACTAACAAATACTAAAGATTATAAAATGACTAAATAATAAAAAAAAAATGTGCAACCGAGTGTAAAATATGTGAGAAGGTCAAGAGATGGGACTACACTACATTTTCAATTATTTTAATTTCTCAATTTATTAATTTTGAAATATTTTGAGTTAATATTAAATCGATAATTTAACTCTCGTTATAATTATAAATTTAATAGAATATTTTTCAAAAAATCAACTTAAAAATGCCACACTATGAAAAATTAGGACTACACTATTTTCAGAAAATTACCCGCTAGGATCAATTTAAAGAAAACAATATCGATCCTCAAATTTCAATACCGAATTAATATTTAATTATCGAAAAAACCTATCTCTAGTTCGATTCCAACATTCAAACATTAATTTGTTTAATTAATTTACTAACTCTCGTTACATAAATTAATTGGTGACACTTAAAATTAATTTACCTAGAAATATAAAATTAATGAAATCAATTAATTAAAGTAATATCATTCGTAGTGCATCACACCCCTTGAACGGGGTGATTAGACAAGCATAATGAAATAATTAATCACAGCCACAAACATGGAACAATAAATTAAAGAGTAGAGCAAGAAATACAATACACAACAGTCTCCCTTTGAATTGATTCCTTGAATCGCGTTCATGCACGTGTGTCCCAATGTTTTCACAAATCCAGCACTTGATCACAAAAAAAAAAAATTAAAACTAAACCTAAATTTTATTCTAAAGCTAAACTAATTTTTTTGGAATTTTTTTATGCACCTACTATGTACATATTATACACCCTGTGTTTTTCTCTCTCTACATATCTCTTTGTATCTGGGTATCTTCTTTTTTGCTATTGAGAACCCCCCCCCCCCCCCTTTATATGTGAGATGCTCCTCTCTTTAATAAGCCACGAAGTGTGTTTGTTGAAGATTTTGTTTGGATTTTCTTTTGGTTTGAATTTTTTGTCCCTACTTTAAAGGGATTGAGTTTTGACAGATGGAGATTTGGAGGTCCGATTTTTAAGGGCTGGTGATGGTAGCTCCGGCACTGCTCAGGTGGGTTGCACAACTTCGGATTGGGGAGGTGGGTTTGGGACTGGTTTGGGGTATTCGGAACACATCGGGGTAAGCTCAGATTGGACTCCAGACTTCGCGATCTTCTTGATTTCTTCGTTGCAAGCTTTTGACCGCTTATGCGTCGCAATTGACTGGGTTTAGCATTATTTGTACTGCAATTGCGTATTGACCTGAGAAATAAATAAATATGAACATAAGGCCATTTTTATTAAAAACGAGCGACTAAAATGCATCTATTCGGGGTATAAAATAGACACTTTTGGGTTCTTATCACACCACCCCAAAACAAAACATTGCTAGTCCTCGAGAAAAAATTAGATAGAAAACAGAGATAAGTAACCAAAAGTGTGCCACTTTCGCAGGCACTGACGATTGCACTTAGGATGTGCAACAAGTCGTTAAACCTATAGGTTGCCCTACAGGACGAGTGGTGTCTCGTGAGGGTTTGCAGTGAATATACCCACAAAATTCCAAACTTATTTAGATGCGGTATCTGAGTAGATGATGAAATGCTATACAACCCAACTTTAAAAGGACATCAAGGAAAACCGTATTCAACTATCAAAATAAGATATGAAATTACTTAATATTAAAAGCTTAATCCTTCCTAAAACTCAGCCTGTGTAGAGTGGAACAATCTTAAGTATTATTAGAGTAATTCCAAGATTGCCTTTGTAGAATCAACGCTTTGACTTCAATTCTCACTGGGTGTATCTCTCTGAATCGAACTCTCTGAGAATTAGGTAAGTGTATCTCTCTAGTGTGTGAGGATGTGAGTAAATGTAAACGACTTCAAATGTCTCACACACTTTATAAGAAAGGACGGATACATGAAAGAATTTGATTTCATGAAGGAATGATAACCACTATATCGAGAATGTCGAGTTATTCACCATATAATCTTCTCGTTTGCCCGAACACTTTACCAAGGGTGGAAAATGGGGTTTATGAAAGGTATGAGGGGAAAATGAAGAAGATGAATGATGGGGTATTTGAGAAGAGTGTGACACACTTTGATTGACTATTGTCTTCATCTTTTGAATTCATGATCGCATATTATTTTTTTCTTTTCAATTTTTCTTTTCTTTCTTTTCTTTCTTTTCTTTTTCTCTTTTTTTTATTGCGATACATTTTTCTTTTCATAGCACAAATGAAGACAATTTACATTTGCAATCTTAACACTCTTTTTCTCAAACACGATGATAATGATGTATGATATTTGGTACATATGGATAAGGGTAATATGGAAAATGATAATGGGTGAATGATAATGTGATAGGGGAAATGGTAAGTGTATGGAAAAATCGGTTTAGTGCTCGGGACAAACTACAAGATACATGTTTCTTAAAACTCAAAAGTGATGTCATTCTCAGTGATTATGCCAAAACTGAAAAAATAATGAGATCATGCAACGACTAAATGTAGTACCCAAAGAAAGTTGAGTCAACTTGTGACTCGGAGATACGTAAAAGCCCCCAAAAAGGTGAAAAGCTCAAATCTCACGGGTTTAAGTCGCCACTAGTGATCTTTTAAGGCTTTCTTGAGAATATATTTACTCTTCAACTTTTGATTGTAAACGTGATAGTGCAAATTGACGAATTTAGGAATTCATGGTGCAAGTATGCTTTAACAGGTATTAATTAATTTATTGTAAAAACCGCAATTTTAGGTCGAACACGGATATTCCGAGACTTCTAAAAGCAGGATGATAGACAATTCAAGTCATAAAAGTTTATTTTTAACTGCACAAAAAATATAAAATCACTTGTTTCTGAAAATTTTGAAAAGAGGTACAATTTTGATAAATTTCCCACCCCCAAACAAAAGAGAATATCGTCCTCGATGTTTAAAACCATATATAAAAATGAAAAGCACAAGGGAGGAAAGATATTGCCATAATGAACCACTAATGAAATGTACCATACTCTGGAGAAAGATAGAACCTGAAGAACAAATGCGATACAAAAACGTACAAGTCTATAAAGCATGTGAAAAATCATTGGGTGGTGTGAAACACCACCCCCAAACAGGATAAGACTCATACTCAGAAACAGTGAACGTCGGGTTGCCTCCCGGTAGCGCTAAGTTTAACGTTTTCATCCAGACCAAACCAATCTCCCCCTAAGGATAGGAACTATGAAAGTGCGGGATGACAGAAAAATTGGGTGATGAGAATCACCCCCAGATAAGACTGAAGTGTCAGTCTTGCTGGATATAGGAGAAAATAGGTCAATGCACTTGTATAGCAAAGTGCATCACTCGATGCAAAGCATCGGTGGACCAGGGGTGGGTGGGTATTAGGGTAAGGGTGAGAAAGGCAAGGGATAGGGTGAAGAGGCGCCGATCACGGGCCTTATTGAGCGTAAATGTGAGGGCAACAAGGGCCCTATAAGAATGGTGCTCAATTTGATGGGGGAGGCAAAATGGTTTCGCAATAGTGATGGGGAGGGCCTCAGAGAAAGTGCACAACCATTCTATAAATGGACCATAATAATGGTCGCGCTGTGACACGCCAGGGAGCTATCAATGGAAAATTACAACACCACAAGGAAGTGGTGTGCAAAGAGTAACACGCTCGGTGTCACGGATGAGGAGAGTAGCATGAATACTCACATGGATAGTGGGGTCGAGGAAAAGTGCAAAAATGGGATCATGGAGCACTAGGGTGGAGGGTGGGTATAGGTGAGGACCTAAATTCTTAGATGTGAACAGGTGAGGTGCAATAACAAGGTCCAAATCAAGTGGTGGGGTGGAAGGGACAGTGGGTGTATCGGGTGGGACAAAGGGTGGGGGAAGATGATCTAACTCACGAGTAGGAGACACACACTCCTCATGAGGCACAGAGTGATCTTCAAGGGCACGTGCAGGAGGAAGTGTGGAAATAAACGAGGGAGTAATCAACTTAGCCACCATTACGTCACCATCCGAGGTGGTGAAAGGGTCTAACGAGTCTTTAAGATCCGAGATAGATGAATCTACATCAATATTCATCTCAAGGGGAGCCAAGCATGATGAGTCAGGATCCATATCTCGAGCGATAGAAACCATCTCGAATTCAATATCAAGAAAATGGTGAGCACTCGTATAGACGGAGCTAACCTAGGATGAAGTGGTTCCTCGGGAACACATGCAGTGGGCTCAATCGATGTAGGCTCAGTCGTAAATAAGGATTCTATGGAAGGGGAAAGGCAAACCGTAATGGTGGGTTCGAGGGGATAGGGCAGTGTGGGATCAGTCGCACAAACAGTAGATATGTCAACACAATTGTCAACTTGGTGCTCGGACCATGGGGTGGTCTCAATGTCGACATTCTCAGGAGGATAAGGTTAGTCACACTCAAAATCAGTGGCACAAGATGACACATCATCGTCCCACGTGGGGTCAATAATGGGTTGACTTGGGGTGGAATCCATCTCGTTCGCACACTCAAAATCATATAATCGTTGTTCAAGCCTTTGAAGTGATTCAGTTTGAGATTTAAGAGTGTGCGCGAACTTGTGTAAGAGGCTCTCGAGAGAGGATGTTCAAGGTGGTGGGGAGATGGCGGTGGGTGGCGATGGTTGAGGTGGACACAACTCGCTACAAACACCAGGATATGGAGAATACTCATAGAAAGTATGTGGAGCAGGGTTAAGTGTAGCAGTCACGGGAGAAGAATCTCCGTGAGGGAAAAAGTGTGATCAGCATGAGGAGCATATGAAGTGGACTGATAGATATAAGGTGCACGAGGTGGCGATGATGACTTTTGGAAACCGTAAGGATCCACAACATGGCGTTGGGATTCATATTGCACGGAAGGATGATCAGTTCGCCATGAATAGCTGGGGTACTCATACCCCTCGACATTGGATATGTCATGAGAATACGACGAGGGTGGTTCCAAAACAGTGTCAGATGGACGCACATGTTCCATGGTGGGGTCATATGGAGAGAATATAAATGGACACTCATGGGACCAATGGTCCACCAGAAAGCAGTGTGTGCACGGCGAAGAATGTGATGGGTTGACACTCGTCACCGGAGGCGGTGGAATAGGAGATGTGGGCGTGGACGACACACGAGTATGAACGGTGGGCGTTTGAGAGTTAAAGCCATCAATTAATGAATGAAGGTTCGATTTGGGATTATCATCAAACAAACTTCGAGAGAATGTGAAATGTCCAAAGTATTCCCGTAAAGGACGTTCTTCGGCCATGAGAAGAGGAATATTTTTTTGTTTTTAAATATTTTGCAAAAGAAAAGAAAATTTTCTTGTGATTTTTGAAAATAAGAAAAGGAAAATCTTTTTGGTATTTTAAATATGAAAAAAAAAGAAAATCTTTTAGGGATTTGTGAAAATATTTTTAAGAAAATAAAAGAAAATATTTTTGGGATTTTTTTCGAAAAAGGGGAGAAAATGGACTCTTGATTTGAGCGGACTAACAAAACCCGACTACCGACAGAATGGAATTGGACACACATGTGTCAAGAAAAAATTCGAACGAGCATGCAACCAATTAATATCTTCAAAATTAGTGAAATGGGTAGTCAAATTTTAATTAAGTCTGCGGGCGACAAAATACATGGAATTTATCTTTGTGATCGCCTGTTGCAAAAATGTGCTCCTACGGGGCTAGCTAGTTGATTGATTTTAAATTTAATGACAGCTAGGGTAGCACACAATGGATAAGTGAGTGAGTCGGGTGATGAAATCACTTCTCGTTTTAATGATCGAGTACAGGTCTTAGGTAAATTAATTCATCAAACCATTCAATTTAAGTGTAATGCAGAAATTAAAAGCACATAGGAGGAATTAATCACACAAAAAATGAACTCGCTGGCAGGAGATTTGCGAGTGATAAAGAGTTTACCTCCCACAATTTGTACACGCGTGGGGTGAAGACAGAGTTGAGTCGACCGGGGGGAGATCTCATCTATCTCAGTCGTCCCAGGGAGTCCTACCGACCCAAAGTAGAGAGGCTTCAAAAATCCTCACCTTGGACGCCCTCTCTCTACCTTGTCCGATTTCCCTTTTTGCTTTTTTTTTAATGAATAATTATTACAAAAATTCAGTGCCAAAATGCACCAAAATAAATACCAAGCTTTAAAAATCCTATACAACCAATCTAGTGAGGAGGGAGGAGGAAGAACTACACTAAAAAAAAATGAACAGTACAAATCTTCACGGGCTTCAATCTTCAAGAAATCGACAACGGTGCCATTTGATAAATAACTTTTTTGGGTATATCGTTGTCGTACAAAAGCTACTCTCAAAATTCCATTGAGTACCTACAAAACTTGTCTAAAACTAACTTGTATTGCGGTAAGTACTAGTATCAATCCTACTTTCAAGGTGAAACGATTTATGTGAAAACGTGCCATTCCAAAAAAAAATTTGTTACAATATTTTTTTTATTTTTAAAAACAATTTCAAGCGAAACATTAACTAACAAATACTAAAGATTATAAAATGACTAAATAAAAAAAAATGTGCAACCGAGTGTGAAATATGTGAGAAGGTCAAGAGATGAGACTACACTACATTTTCAATTATTTTATTTTCTCAATTTATTAATTTTGAAATATTTGGAGATAATATTAAATCGATAATTTAACTCTCGTTATAATTATAAATTTAATAAAATCTTTTTCAAAAAATCAATTTAAAAATGTCACACTATGAAAAATTAGGACTACACTATTTTCAAAAAATTACTCGCTAGGATCAATTTAAAGAAAACAATATCGATCCTCAAATTTCAATACCGAATTAATATTTAATTATCGAAAAAACCTATCTGTAGTTCGATTCCAACATTCAAACATTAATTTGTTCAATTAATTTACTAACTCTCGTTACATAAATTAATTGGTGACACTTAAAATTAATTTACTTAGAAATATAAAATTAATGAAACTAATTAATTAAAGTAATATCATTCGTAGTGCATCCCACCCCTTGAACGGGGTGGTTAGACAAGCATAATGAAACAATTAATCACAGCCACAAACATGGAACAATAAATTAAAGAGTAGAGCAAGAAATATAATACAAAAAAGTCTCCCTTTGAATTGATTCCTTGAATCGCGTTCATGCACGTGTGTCCCAATGTTTTCACAAATCCAGCACTTGGATCACAAAAAAAAAATTAAAACTAAACCTAAATTTTATTCTAAAGCTAAACTATTTTTTTTGGAATTTTTTTATGCACCTACTATGTACATATTATACACCCTGTGTTTTTCTCTCTCTACGTATCTCTTTGTATCTGGGTATCTTCTTTTTTGCTGTTGAGAACCCCCCCCCCCCCCCCTTTTATATGTGAGATGCTCCTCTCTTTAATAAGCCACGAAGTGTGTTTGTTGAAGATTTTGTTGAGATTTTCTTTTGGTTTGAATTTTTTGTCCCTACTTTAAAGGGATTGAGTTTTGACAGATGGAGATTTGGAGGTCTGATTTTTAAGGGCTGGTGATGGTAGCTTCGGCACTGCTCAGGTGGGTTACACAACTTCGGATCGGGCAGGTGGGTTTGGGACTGGTTCGGGATATTCGGAACACATCGGGGCAAGCTCAGGTTGGACTCTAGACTTCGCGATCTTCTTGATTTCTTCGTTGCAAGCTTTTGACCGCTTCTGCGTCGCAATTGACTAGGTTTAGCATTATTTGTACCGCAACTTCGTATTGACCTGAGAAATAAATAAATACGAACATAAGGCCATTTTTATTAAAAACGAGCGACTAAAATGCATCTATTCGGGGTATAAAATAGACACTTTTGGGTGCTTATTAGGACGCTTTATTTCTTCTCTTATCGAGATCTATAATCCTAGTCGCGCTGCCTGACATGATCTTGTTCATGATGTAGGGGCTGCTCTAATTGGGTTTTAATTTCCCTATAGGGTCCCATATGGGTTCTACGATTTCTTTGAGGCCAGCACTACAACAAATTACACATTTAACTGCGAAATTTTTCGTAGCCAAAAGTTCATATTTCGTTGCTGATAGTTTTTGGCAACGAAAATTATTTCGTAACAGGTTCGTGGCCAAAGGCCCGTTGGTAAATGTATATGGCCATGAAATTAACTTTCGTTGCCAATTGTTTAGTTTATTTGAAACAAAATTATTTTCGTGGAGAATTATCATATTTAGGCTACAATTTGTTTCGTAGGTAAAAGTTCAACATTTCGTTGCTAAATATCTTAATTTCGTTGCCAATTCTACATGTAAACTACTGCTAGAAACTTTTAGCTATGAAATTTATAATTTGTTTTCTAGCTAATTATTGAACATCTCGTTGATAAATGTCTATATTTCGTTGCCAATTCTATAAATAGAAACTTTTAGATACAAAAATTGTACCTTCCCTCTAGATCTATTGGCTAAGAAATTCAATTATTGAATAATGATTCTTAATCATTAATTTTTCAATAATAAACTATCAAATCTTAAGCCGTACTTTTATTTATCAATTGCATATTTAACTACTAAACATTTATTTTGGTAAAGGAATGCTTCCAAATATATATATTTTTTTATTTTGAATTTGCTAAATTAATGTATACCACCAAATTTAAACAAATTACCATCTAAAAATAACACATTCGTTAAAATCCACAAAATAACTAAATTATCATAGATAAAATCCACATTAAGTCACATACACATACATTGTCAAGTCAACTAAACACTAGTTAAAGGACGTACAAGTCCCACATTTTACCCCCTTACAAACGACAAGTATCCACGGTGCAAAAAAATAACTTAAACTAGTTAAAGGACTTAAAAGTTTCCAATTCCATTTGTAAATGTCAAAAGTTCATGGTAACCAAAAAATAGCTTCCCATCACGTCAAATCTGAAATTAAGAGAATAAAATATCATTAGCTAAAATAAAGTGGGATTTGATTCGTCTTTATCATGAAAAAGTTATAATGATGAGCGAAATTTGATAATTAAAGAGATTATCGATTACGAATCATTTTAAAAGCAAACGAGTAGCAAAACTAAAGGATGCCTAGATTACCATTGCTTAAAAGATGAGGAGTGTGATGCGATCAACGACTGAATCAACTTATCGGACTTCTCTTGTCGAGCTAAAATATCCTCTAGCATTGCACGTTGATTCTCCATATCGGCCTTTTGTGCCACTGAATCTTCTCTTTGAATTGTTGCCTCTACCTCACGAGCTTGTAAACGCTCCATCAAATCTTCTTGAACTCTCATAGACTTCTCAAGTGCCTCTTCCAATTCAGCATTCCTCAATCGCAATAGATTAATTCTAAAATCCTTTTTTTGGGACCATACCTAAGCCCATTAATATATTCTGGTCTTGTGCCAAGAACTTTATCTGCTATCTCATCTGAGCTCACCATGATACCATTCTCGGATATTAATTCAGATTCAAGGCGTTTCATCTCATTCTGTAAATGAAATAGACGAAAAAGGATTATAGGTTTAGCCAAACTATCGAGATGTCTACAATTTTTAAGCTAATTAAATACAATAATTTTAACTGCGAAAAGCATAATGCAGTATGTGTAATTTTTATACCAAAGATAAGAGTACCAAAGGAATTACAAGCTAGCAGCATTTGTTGGCTTGTAATTTAGCAATAATAGGGTAAATTCAAAATAAAATTAATAAGACTTACATAGTGCGTTTCGGCTTCGGGAGATGTCCACTTTTCATCTTGACAATGAGTTTCTTTATAAAACTTGATCGTATTCGGCTCTTGACCATCCACCTCTTTACTCCGCTATTAAACAACAAATAATTAATAATTGTACTTGTAACTAAAATTCTCAATTGACACACCAAAACAAGTTGATATATTACCAGTTGATGACGAACCACCACAAATGCATTTGACCCTTGATTATGCTTTGCAACTTGTTTAGACTTGTTATTCTGATATAAGTTATAAGTTAGACCAATTATATTACTTAAAAAATAATTAAATTTATACATCAATATTATGTTATGATAACTTTACTTAAACTTACGCGTTCTTCAAACTAGCTAGGGAAATTCCTTCGACTTCTCTCTTCTAAATTCAAAGGGATTTCTTTCTTCAGCTCCTCCATATGCTCACTAACAATGGTAATAATTATAACAATAAGCCTCGTAGAAGTTGGAAAATTAATACTTATGAAGATTACTTCCTAGTTATTAACTTACTCTATATATGGAGCCACTTTCTCACAATTATTCAACGTATACCACCGCATCACTTCCATCTCAGTCACTGTGAGAAAGTCAAAAGTACATGCCCCCCAAAGGGCGTACTTTTTGAGAGAATACATGCAATCCCTCCTCTTGCTCCTCCCCATCAAAATTTCTTTCCGAGCGGTTGAGTTTAGTTTCAATCCCGTCAAATTATATTGAGCAAAATGTCAAACATTCATTAACGATGTAGGCGTCTACTATATAACCTTTCGGTCGAGCTTTATTACGCACGTAACCCTTTAATGTGCCCAAGTACCTATTAGCATTTACAATTATGTAAATTACCTCATGTTAAATTTATAAACTACACGTAAAAAATAAGTATTTTGACTTAAACCCCCACTTTTAATGTCAAGTTTGACTTAAAAATTGGGCGTTATGTCGAAATAGCCCTAAAATATGACAATGAGTATATTGACATACCTTTCAATAGGATACATCCACCTATATTGCACCGGTCTTCCAAGCATAGCCTATCGCAGCAAATGAATATCTAAGTGGACCATTATATAAAAAAACGGTGGATAAATTAATTCTAGTTTGCACAAAATCACGATAATGTCTTTCTCCAACCTCTTCAGTTCTTCTACATCGAGTGTTTTACAACATAAATCTTTGAAAAAATTCCCCAACCCAATAATTTCACTGTATACTTCCTTGTGCAAATATCCACGAGTCCCAATGAGAAATAAACGTTGTAATAGAACATGACAATCATGGCTTTTCAACCCCGATACCTTACCATCACCAACATTCACACATCGTGAGATATTCTAAGCATATGCATCTGGAAACTTCACTGATTTTAAGAACTCACAAAAACCTTATTGCTCTAACTTACTAAGTGTATAACATGCAGACGGCATTATATATTTATCCCCATTCCGCTTCAAATGTAATTCCTTCCTTATCTTCATATCCTCCAAATCTTGCCTCGCCTTATACTTGTATTTTTTTTCCCTCGGTATTTAATAAAGTTCCCAACACACTCTCACAAATATTTTTTTCAATATGCATGACATCAAGGTTGTGTCGAAGTTTTAATGTTTTCCAATATGGTAATTCAAAAAAATGCTTTTTTCTTATCCAGTTGAGCTTTTCAGGTGTACATTTCCTCTTTTTATTACCTTAATGTTTTCCCGGTATGTAACCATTGACATGATTCAATTGTCGCAACAAATCATCCCCATATAAGTCCATGGGATTTAATCGGAGCTCTTGCTTACCATTAAATTTTCTACTCTTCCTCAATATATGGTTGGGATCCTGATATCGGCGATGGTCCATATAACATATCTTACTCCTTATTCTTTTCGAAGAAGTATCTTTGTTACACGTAGGACAAGCCATATAGCCCGTAGTGCTCCAACCAGACAAATTACCATACGCCGAAAAGTCATTTATAGTCCACAAAACTACCGCATGCATTTGAAAATTCATTTTGGTGGATGCATCATATGTTTCTACACATACTTCACATAACTCATTCAACTCATCAATTAATGGTCGTAAATACACAACTATATCCTTACCTGATGCCAGAGGTCCTGGAGTAAATAATACCAATACAAAAAATGACTCTTTCAAACATAACCAAGGCGACAAGTTATATGGCATAAGTATTACTGGCCACATGCTATATGAGTTGTGCATATTACCAAAGGGGTTAAAACCATCACTTGCTAGGCCAAGCCTTACATTACGAGGGTCTTGAGAAAACCACTCGTGCTCCGCATCAAAATCCTTCCATGCACTAGAATCGGTAGGATGTCTCAATATATTATCTTTGACACATTTTTCTTTATGCCACTTCATATCATCAGCCATTTTTCTCGACATGAACAGTCTTTGGAGTCTTGACTTGAATGTAAAGTAACGAAGTAATTTGTGAGGAATGCATTTACCCCCATCATTATTAACCTTCCATCTAGACTCTCTACATATTGGACACTCATATTTATTTTCAAGCTCCTTCCAAAACAAACAACAATCATTTTTGCATGCATAAATCGATATGTATCCTAATCCCAAGCCACACAAAATGCTCATTACCTCATAATCTGACTTTGGAAGTGTTTCACCATCGGGGAAAGCTTCCTTCAATAGTTCAAGCAATATCTTGAGTGATTTATTACTCTAGTGATTGATCACTTTCAAGTGGAGCAACTTCACGAGGAAAGACAGTGCAGAGAATTTTTTGCAACCAGGATATAATTCACGTTCTGCATCTTTCAATAATTTGTTAAAATTTATCTTATCCCCGACACCAACTTGTCTAGGAGTATTACAAGTTTCAAACACTTCAGCTAGACCAGCATCAAAGAAAAACCCTTTCTGCATGTCTTCTAACACTTCTTACATCTCATCCCCTTCTTCATTTTCATTATCAATCCAATCATCGAAATCAATATTATCATCATTAGCATCATTATTAACTATATCATTAGAACATTTCCCGTGATATGTCCATTGTGTGTAGGTGGTACAAATACCTTTTAAGAAAAGATGATCTTCTACTTCATCAATATTTCTGAGATCGATGTTAAGACAATTGCAACATGGGCACCTAATGTAACTGTTGGGTCCCATATGATCCTTTGCAAATCGAATGAATGATCTAACACCCAAGACATACTTTTCACAAAATCTATTTGTTTCTTGCATCCAACTCTTATCCATCTAGTTCACATGAAAAATCAAACAACTTAAAATATTAGTTTATTATTTCATATAATATTTTTTTTGTCTAAGATTCCAGAGCATAAGACAGAATATGTTTATTCATAACCACTAATCAATATCCATAAAACTAGAGGATATAGGGAAGCCCTCAAATCAAAACACAACATTTATAATTAGGTTCCCACTACATAAACCTAAGTCCCCTTATCAATGAAAAAGCAACACACAACATTAACAATTAAACAGGTGTTTTCGTTAATCTTATTAAATTTTTTCTACATATATATACTACCTATTGGGCAGGCGCGCTACATATACGGTGTGTAGCAAGTTAAGTAGAAAAAACTAGTTAAAACAAGTGGGATCTAGTAATATACTAAACAAAGTCGTAGTAAATACCTTGAAATTATAATCCACAATTCGAAGGGTACAAGTCATTGGAACAAATAAATTACATATTATTGTTACAAAATAGGTCTTAACAATGGTTTAGTACTAGCAAAAAGTAAATTAGTGATTCCATTCTGATGACTGTTAATCAAACACCCAATTTTCACCAGTTAGAACTTTAAAAAAATAAGAATCGTATTATATATTTATATTCAACAGATAACTCTTCACTAATTAATATATTGGAGATACAAATTATGTTTTCTGAGTAATCTAATAGGAATCTAATTAACTATCACCCTAAATAGGACCACAAACTCGATTTCTTTTAAACCTATTTACCCGTCCTATTAAAACTTTCTTAATGTAAAACGCAAGACATGGTAGAGCGCCAATGTTGGTAGATTTAAAGGAGCATGGAAAAAGAAACTTTGAATATACGGATTTTGAGAACCATGTCAAAATTCATGTCTATATCTAAAACAATAAAAGTACATAGGTATGCACCAATAAATTTAACATAAACAAGATATTATCAATATCCTACTATTAAACAAGATAGAAATCTTAATGAGGTAGGGGTTATCACAAAAAATCAGCAAACACAACAAGAATAAATCAATACACGCGAACAAGAAAAAATCAGCACACACTAACAAGATTAAATCCCCAAAATTTTATTGCAAGATTAAATCCCTAAAAATTTATTTCATGATTTAACAAGATTCAATCTATAGAATTATGTTAAACAAAATTTGTTTCGAGATTAAATGTGTCAAAATAACCCAAAACTCACTTAAAAAAATGATTCTATCTTTCAAATTCTTATAGATTTTATACTAATGTGTTACAAAAGAAATCACAAAACAAGACTAAGGGTATTTCAAATATTACAAAACAAGACTCTCAAACGTTTTGGCTAAAAAAATGAAACGTAAGCGATGAAATTTAAGGGGTTTTCTGGATTTTAGTCAAAAAATTACCACACCAATGTGGGGATTTTGGGAAAGGTTTTAAAGAACAGTATATACCAAACCATTCCCTCCAAGTCTTAATAAAGACCCAAAATCATATCTAATCCACTTTTCCAAATCTGAAATGATGAGATCGTGAGATGAACTCAAAGCTTTAATGATGGAGATATGTATCAAATGTTTCAGTTCACCGAGAGAGAGAGAGAGAGAGAGAGAGAGAGAGCGAAAGAGTACCTTTCAGTTCACCGAGAGAGAGATTGAGATGGAAATCATTTTGGACTCCCAAACGTTTTGGAGGGGCTGAGTAGAGATCATTTGGTTTTGGAGGGATACTAAAAAAAAGATTACCTTTTACCACAAAAGGAAGGGTTGTTAAAAGACATATATATTAGGCCACGAAAATAATTTCGTTGCAAAAATAATATATTAACAACTACGAAATATTTCGTTTCCAATAATAAAAATTTTGTTGCTAAACATTTCGCATTTAGACCCAAGCGCGGGAAGACGTGGGCACCAATTTTTTGGGACCTATTATCAACAAAATTTTAATTTTGGTTGCCAAATCTAATACTTTTCGCCACAAAATAAATTTAGTAGAAGATGTTGATATTGAGCCACGAATTTTTTTTGTATGTAAGAAAATCGCAGCTAAATGTAAGTTTCATTGTAGTGCAAGGTCTCCTTCTTGGACACCATGGTCCTTGATTTTCTTATTCAACGATCGCATTATTCGGTGATGATATCATTATATGTGGTATAAAGATTTGCGTCTATTTTTGTATAAGAGTGAGAGTTCATCATAGCGGCTCTGATGCCAGCCTTCCTCACTCACTCTACTTTTGAGCAGGACACGTAGAGAAGGTACTTCTAATTTATCGAGGAGAACTGCTTCCATGTCGTATACCATAAAATAGGGGGTAGCCCTAGTAGATGTTCTAATGGAAGTGAGGTAGCCCCAGATAGCGTACGAGATCTAGTTGGCCCAGTCTCTGTAATTTTTGGTCATCTTACTGATGATGGTTTTGAGTCTTTAGTTGGCAGCTTTCACAGGACCATTGGTCTGGGGTTAGTAGGGAGAAGACTTGTATATCTAAATTTAATACTCATTTACCAATTATGTGACCTTGTCTTCTAAGTGGAGTCCATATCTAATACCAACTCATGGGGAGCCCTGTATCAACAAATGATATTCTTTCTGATAAACTTGGACACTTTCTTTTCATTCATTATTGTGTATAACTCAGCTTTGACCCATTTTATGAAGTAGTCAATGATGACCAGGATGAACTCATGCCAATTTGAATCTTTAGGAGTGAATTTCCCTATGATGTTTATGCCCCAAGTAGAGAACAGCCAGGGAGAGGTTATGTTGTAAAGGAAGGAAAGTGTTAAAGGTTGGAAAACGGTTGGCATTTAAGGCCTCTTCGAACATGGGAAGTGCAATATTGGACCATGTTAGTTTAATAGTACCCTTAACAGATGATCTTGTTGATAATCATGTGACCGTTCATGTGGGAGTCACATTCCCCTATATAGATTTTTTGCATCATTACTTCAATATCAACATTTGTTATGTAAAGAAAATGGGTTCCATCAAAGTTTTTCTTGAAAAGTGATTTATCGTGGATGATGTTTTGGGCATTCAGTTTGTGAAGGGTCGTATAGTCTTTCTTATGTGCATCTCGGCCTCAAACGCCAAATATCATAGTAACATAACTTGGCCATATCAAGGTCTTATTTGATGCCGATCTCGATGTGGTAATAGTGGGTGGGAGTAGCCCGTTTCTGAACCAGGAAAGGGGCCATTATTATTCCCTTGGGAATGTCAACCATAGAGGCTATGGTTGCTATAACATCAGCTAGACTATTCTTTGAGTGAGGAAGGTAATGGAATGGGACATCTTTAAATTGGGGGGTGAGCTCTTCTAGGTGGTAATGGAAGTATATGAGCTTTTTGTCTTTGACTTTCCATTTATTAAGGTTTTGTTCGATAATGATGGCAGAGTTCCCATAGACGTCTAGGTGCTTGATGCATTTCTCGAGGGTGATTTTGAGCCCTGCGGTGCATGCCTCGTATTCAGTCATCTTGTTAGTGTAAGGAGAGTCTAGATTGATGGAAATAGGGGTGTGGGAGTCATTCGAGGCAATCAGGAGTATCCTAATACTATACTTTTTTCCTATTGGAAGCACCGTCGAAGAACATCTATCATCTAAGGTCCTTTTGAGAGGTACATATAGTGTCTTCATCTGTGAATTCAGGGACCCAAACATCGATCTATTCCATAGGATAATCGATAAGGTAGTTAAATATGGACCTCTATTCATGGCTTTTTGTGTGACGTATGCAATGTCGAACTTGGCTAACAACATAACCATCGGGCTATTCGACTTGACAGTGCATGTTTCTCTAGAAAGTACTTGATAGGATCCATGTGAGGTACTAGTCTGAAAGGAAATGCAAACATATAGTGTCATAATTTCTTCATGACATAGACCAGGGTGACAAATACGTTCTCGAGAGCAGTGTATTTGACTTTGTATCTGACCATTTTTTAACTGCCAGAGTAGATGGGTCTCTCCTTGCAGAATTATTTAATGTATTGGGCTGGTAAAGCCCCTATTGTGGTATTAGTAAAATCAAGTATTGGAGGAGGGGGAAACATGGCTACAAGGGAATGAGTATCTGAGGTCGTGTGAGGAATCATTTGATTTGGACAAAGAATTATTAACATTCCTTATTCCAAACTTTGATCAAATAATTTTGGAGGCTTTTGAAAATTCTTTCACAGATAGATGTCAGTTGGCTAATGAATCGGCTGATGTATTGCAGTTTACCCAGTAATCCTCAAACTTCCTTCTCTGGTCAGGGAGGTGGCATCTCAAGTATGGCTTTCAGTCTAGTAGAGTCTGCTTTAATACCTTTCTTATTAACCATGAATCGAAGAATTTCCCTTTAGTGATGCCAAAAACACACTCTGTGGGTTAATTCGCATTTGATATTATTATATTCGCTCAAAAAACTTTCTCAGGGCGTGGATATGACCTTACCAAGTCATGGACTTGATGATCATGCCGTTGACATAGACATCAACCTCTTTGTGAATATGTTCATGAAGGATAGTTGTAGAAATCGATTGATAAGTAGCCCAGGTGTTTTTTATCCCAAATGGAATGATGGTGTAGTAAAAAGTCCCCCAAGGGCTGATGAAGTTAGCTTTCTCTTGATGGTGAGGGTGCATTTTTATTTAGTTGTAGATGATAAATACATCGATGAATGATTTAAGGGAATGGCTAGCCGTGTTATCCACGATCATGTCGATGTTTAATAATGGGTAATCTTCTTTTGGGTAAGCTTTGTTCAAATCTAAATAATCGATGCACATGCGGACTTTTCCTCTCGATTTCAACACGGGTGCGATGTTAGCAAGCCTTGTAGGGTATTTGTCCACACAAATGAACCCCACGTTCAGTTATTTGACTCTTATTCTTTAACTTTGAGGGACCATTCGATTTGGAGTTTCCTCAATTCATACTTGATTGGTTTGCATTTCAAGAATGTTGGGATTTCGTTCTGAGCTATCTACGAGTTAATGCCAGACATGTAATCGTAGGACCATACAAAGATGTTTACGAACTCTTTTAGTAACCCTTCAAATTATGCACGCTCATGCTCGTTAATGGTGGACCCAATCCTAATCTCGCACATAATGTTACTAGAATCGAGATTAATAACAACAGTCTCATCATCATTAGTTTGAACGCAGTTATGTTGTTTATTATTTTCCTTATTGAGATAGTTTAAGAATTATTCATTTGCAAGATTATCATCATCAAGAGTTTGCTTTGAATCAAGATAAGTAATGTAAGGCACAAAAAGATACCCAAAATCTTCATATTTCATTATCACAGAATACAACATTTAGAACCTCATCAAAAGAGGCCTCAGTTACATTAACATCAGAAAAAAAGAAATAAAAACAAGTGAAAATATTTCTTCGATAGGATAAATAGCGAGATTTTGTTGAGCTTAAGTATGTTGAACTGGGATGGCATGCCAATTAGAGCGATGCATCAGTAGTTGTGATCTGGGTGGATGTGTTCAATGGCGCAACATCTTGATGGATCATACAGAGGCTTAACCTAAGTGTCTGTAGGTCAAAGGATTCCTTAGAGTCACTTCCTTGAAAATTCTCAGTGATTTTTAGGGTATTCTAGGTAGGAGGTTCCACCTTATATTTCCAGTCTTCACCCTAACAAGGGAAAGCCTTTCTTTCAGATTTGCTACTCGAGCTTTCAAAGTCATAACCCCAACTGAAAGCGATGATGTCTTCCTGCCATAAATAGTTAATACACTCCACAACCTCTATAGCCTTATCAAACAAATCTCCCCACTTCGTTAGGAAATGCAAAAGTTAAGGGACAATGCGTCCCTAAAGTTTTAAGGTAGTAAGCAACTCAGAGATATTGTAGATTTCTCTTATCTAGCAAAACAAATCGAACATGATCTATACGATGTCGTCTATACTAAGTTCTTCAATAGGTACTACCCACTCATCGGATTCCTAATCCCACTTTAGGGCTTTTATGAACATGCCACTTAATCTCTTATAGTTTATATTCATCTCTATGGGAAATTTTAGTCCAAACTTTTATAATTGTTCTAGAACAACATGTAGTTCCATGCCTCCCCCTGATCAGGTGTGGACAATAACATAGGCTCGCATGAGGAGTAACACAGCTTGGTCAGAAAAGCATATGGGATTCAGGAGAAAGCATGGGCAAACCTTTAGAGGTTTGGATAAGGTTAGTGTCATTCTGGATATTTGGACGGGCACAATTTGGGTAGAGGGTCAAAATCTAGGTTATTTTCTAGGAGGATGGTTTTTATTTCAGTTCCATGTGCTGGGAGTGGATGATGAGTGGTGTTCGGTTTAGGGTTAGCTGATGGAGTGATGATGACCCAATTTATAAGGCCTTGCATCACATTTCTGAGGTGAAAGCATTAGTCAGTGGTGTGGCCAATAACTTGGTGAAAGTTGCATTGGGCATCGTGTTTGAAGTTTTTAGGGATAAGTTTTGTCAATATCCAGAGTTCTAATGGTTTGATGAGATTTTGGGTTAGTAGAACCTGGTCAACTTTTGACAGGGGAGCATAGATCTTAGTGTACTCCTTTCTGACAAGATTGAGGTGAATTTCTGG
Source organism: Sambucus nigra (assembly GCA_949130495.1). Classification (NCBI taxonomy): domain Eukaryota; kingdom Viridiplantae; phylum Streptophyta; class Magnoliopsida; order Dipsacales; family Adoxaceae; genus Sambucus; species Sambucus nigra. The sequence goes on along the minus strand of OX422209.1, from coordinate 433,354,243 downwards.
TGCCCAAGAAGTAACAAGTTGTGATATATTGTTAATAGTTGAGACTGAGGCATTGGCAAGATTTTCATATTTTCTCGATGTAAATTCTCTGGTTAGTTTCTTTAATTCAGACTCCACTTTGGTGACTCTGTCTTCGATTTCCATAGCAGCCTCTCAGAGGGATCGAAAGTGCAGATAGTATTGTCCTCCCATAGATGCTCGGATATGAGCCAATAAATTCTTATTCATAATGGTCACTTGTTCTTCCTCTGAGGGTTTTCTGATCATAGTGGACGATTTCTCTCTCTACTTTCAAATAAATCTACTAACTATTTCTCTAGGGTTTTGCTTGAGCATCTTTAGGTCTCTGTGCATGACCTCTAACACTTAGGTGTACTTGTACTGAGACATGAATTCCCTAGCTTCATGTTATACCAACTAAGGATCCTAGATTATTCAAGAGATAATACCCACCGTAGGGCACTTTATTTTAAGGTTTATTGAAACATCTGGGCCATTTTTTCTTTTGAAACTTTAATAAAGGTTTAGCTCGATAGTAGCTGTGTAGATGCACAATTGGGGCCCTGCTGCCCCTAAACTTCTGGATGTATGGCATTTCGAACTTTTTTGACAATCTGGCCTTATGATAAGGAGATATACGGGTGTAGTCCATGTAGTTTTTGGAGATCTTGGCTTAGTCAAACTTCTATGATAGCAGTTTGAGGTCTTCTTTGACCTTGTTCAGCTCTTCTTTTTTAAAGTCCACATGTACTAGCTGATTAGCCCCTGGTTGGGCAAGGTTCAAATCAAAAGTTGAGCAGGCGGTGACATGTTTTCAAGTGAGGTATGCGGGACATATTGTTACTCCTCTATACCAAAACATGCTCGAATACATGTGGACCCATATCACGAGGAAAAAAGATTTTAGGTTCATCGGCTTTAGGAGTCTGGGCTCATTGTCGCTGCATCTCTTGGACATTGGTTTGAAGGTTGTCAATCTCCGCACTAAGTTAGGCCAGGATGGCCATCAGATCTGGCTGAAAATTCGATGCTTAGTCGGTATTCTCCATTAATAGCTTGCAAAGGTAAATCTCAAATTTGATCAAAGAAACAGAAGAATCAGTGAAGCTTCGGGGAGATTTGATGAAAGAGTTAAGCCAATAGGGATCCAGGACAAAGTTGGTATGGGATCGACCTGAGAGGGAAAATGATTTGGGTCTATTTTGAGAAGAAAAAGGGAGTATTTCTGGTATTTTTGAAAGGGGAAAAAGTTTTTAGTATTTTTGACTTTTGAAAAGGGAGGGAAAAATAAATTTGCTCAGCGTGATTAGGTTATTATTAGGTTTTCACTTGTATTATGGTTTCCTAAATGCAAGAAAAATGACGGACATAACCCGATCCTGGGGGAAAAAGTAGGGTTTAAAATATAAGGCACAATTTGACTTATTTTCAGGCTCATGGACAGGGTCCTATTTAAAAAAAAGGCAAAATAGAGCAAAAATAAGAGTGGTACGGTGTCCCAAAATTTTGGTTGAGTTTCGCACGATAACCAAAAAAATAATTATGAGTATCCTAAGGTTAATGCCTATATTAGGTTTATTCACTTAGTAGGTTAGTTGAAGGGTTTTCCCTTTCGCATAACTTCCACGATATACCTCTTGCCTATAAGGGCAAACATTTATCGGTATGTGTGGACAATCCATTTGATATACGAGACTGTACGTGAATTAACTCATGGTATACCTCATGGGGATGGTACGTGTAGGAGAGATCTCAATATACTCAACATACATGAATGAGTTCCCTACTATATCCTTCCATCATGAGTTTGATAAAGTGGTACGATGCGAGGGGAAATATTTGATATGCATCGAAAGTACGAGGCCAATGGAAGGTGAGAATCATATCGCTAAGTTTAATCATTCCCTAGTAAAGCCAGCACCCATCACGAAGTCACCCCTTAGTATGAGACAAAATTTTGGTCAATATTGCCATATTATAGTGATGTAGTGCGAAAAATGCAAGAGTCTTAATTAGTATCTTATGGAAAGATTTTTTATATGCATGCTAAGTAAGGGGATTACTACCACTATGAGGGAGAATGTACAAGTATCATTAAAAATAAAGCTAACTTAGAGAATGAAGATTATGCTAAGTATAATGATAGAGAATCTTGTGAATATATACAAGCGAGTGTGAGAGTGACATTGAAAGAGTATAAGTGAGCATGTGAATATATACAAGTGAAGGTGTGCGCTAGTGAGCCTAAGCAAGGATCAACTACAAGTGGTGTTTGAGATGTGTAAGTGATATTAGAGATATATACAAGTGAGTTAAGTGATAGTGTGTGCTAGTGAAACTAAGCATGGATAATCTACATGTGTGAGTGTGTTAAGTGAGCACAAAAAATATATACAAGTGTGTGAAGTAAGCATGTACAAGTGAGTGAAGAGTGATATATACATGAAAAGAGAGTATGGTAGACGTAAGCATGAGGTACATAAAAACGTAAGTAAATGAGTAAAGGTAACATACAAGTGGGAGCATATGTACACATGTAGAAAAATAAGAGAGTGAAGAATAAAACCCATATAGAAATAGAGTATAATCCTCTAAGAAAATCCCCACCGGAGTGGCCACTGTGGCCATCCAGGGTCAAATTTTCTATGGCACACGTGGATGTGAGTGTCGGCCATCGTCAAATGGGGGTAACACAAAGAGTTAGAGTCACCATCCTATTTTTCTCAAAACATGCAAAAGAATGTTACCATCTCGAGATAACAACATCACTGTCAAACGGATGCTTACGAAACCAAGTAGTTTGAAGGTCCCGGGACTAAGTTATGGAATGGGAGGTGTTAGGCCCCCATTCCACCCTTTCAGAGTCTCATGGGATATTGTCAATCTTCCCCTTTTTAACTCCATGGTGGGTGTGTACATGTGTATAATATAAGTAGTGGGAGAATAGAATCATCCAACTCACATCATGGAAGGGACGAAGCGGACTTGTCCGTAGGAGTGTACCTGGAAATAATAGAAAAAATTTGATGTAAATGTTTGCCAAATCACAAATCACTATGAAAGAGTGAATGTGCACATTGGATGAAACACAAATATGTAGGAGTCTAAAACTCACAAAATATATATAATAACACATGGAAGATATATAAAATGAAAAATTGAGGACTTGAATCTCTGGATTCGCGTAAGATGCCTACATATCCCAAGGGGCATCAAAGTAAACGTAGTTTGAAAAAAGCACAGGGGTGGGATTCAACCCATAAATCCAAATTTGGGACTTCTCTTATGTGTATGGGGAGAAAATGTGTTTTAAGAGTGAAAGTGTAAAATGGAAATCCCGCTTTTTAAATTTATGGGTAAACCCTCTTTTTCTTCTTTTTGGGGTCTTCATGAAAATATATTATGTGTAACACTACTAATAAAGAGTAGATATTAGTTAATGTGATATGATGAAACAAAATCACAAAAATAGACATAAGGTGAATAACACTAAAATGGGTAAACTAAAGAAATGGGTAGAAATAGACCGCCTTATGGATGCTTGTTAGTGAGTATGATGATTTTGAAGTGGTATGGAAGTGATATAGAGAGTTGGGGTGAATTTCCAAGTGAGGTAAGGATTTAAGGTAAGAGAATGTTAGAAAATGGACTTTTAGGGAAAGGGAAAGGCTCTGATTAGGAGGAAAATGTTTTCGGATTGCTAACAGTGACCCTTTACAATGGTGAGCTCATTGCCTATTTTTAGTGGAAGTTTAAGGGTTAGAGGGAGTGACAATCGGCATGGACCCTGGCATGCCTATTGGCATAAGGATTGCTTTGAAAGGAAGGAAAAGTACACCTTGCCTTTTGGCAGGGTGCCTATTAGCAGTCCGAAATGAATTTTTTGAAAAACGATCATAAAATGCAAATTATAAGTCTGAATCACGCACGGGGTGGACCTTTGGAAAGGGAATTCAGAGACCTTTAGGAATCAATTGATCCACTCCCAGGTCTGGCAGTTTACCAAAGTCAAATGGGGCTCAAAAAACACCCAATGGTCTGTAGACGGGGGTGTTCGAAGGGAAATGGATCATTCATCAGAACTATAAATTTGATTCGTACACGAGATGGACAGCTGGAATGGGAATTTAGTTACATTTGATATTTCATTGCGTTTTACTTTGTTTGGAGAGTTGACCAATGCCAAATGGTGCTCGAAAGATATCCCTTCAGAGAAAAATAGGTCGTTCATCCAAACCATTTACGCACGAAATGGACCGTTGGAGAGGGGATTCAGAGCCTTTTGAGGATTCATTGAGCTTTGCTTATGTTTGAGAGTTGATCACTATCAAATGAAGCCTGGGAGCATTTAGTGGCCTCCAGATCAGTGCTCAGAGTGAAATGGGTCATTCATGTGGACTATGAGGCCAACTCGTGCACAGGATGGACTGCTGGAAAGGGGATTCAGATCCCTTTGAGGATTCATTGAGCTTAACTCAGGTTGTAGAGTTGACCGAAGCCAAATGGAGCCTAGGAGAACTCGATGGCCTTTAGATCAGTTCTCAGAGTATGATCTAGGGTTCATGGTGACTGGATGAGTGATAGGGGCCTAAGGAGGCTCTTGGGGGGTCCTAGGATAAGGTGTCTACAAGTATCAATGGTACTTATCATGGAACTAAATGTACAACTCTACCTATAAGGTATTTTCAACTTTTAATTAGACTTTTAACTATATCTCAATTACTCAATATATAATATAGTTATCATATATCCAAAAACAAGTCCAAAGCCCTAATATGTCCATTTCTATATACATAGTTTCATATACCATTACTAATAATAATAAGGAAAAATTCAATATAAAATGTGTGAAATTTCTACACTAACAACCTATAAATTATGTGTTTCTAACTCATTTTAATCCTATAATAAGGGTTTAGTGAAATTTAACATAAGCATATATAAAAACAGAGGAGTATAGAGCAACTTTCCTCAAAATATGGTCCAAATTAGAATTACTTGTGTGAGGAAAAAATCCATGAAAAGTCCCTTTAATCCAATGAATATTATTTTGAAACCCTATTTTGAATCTTGTTTGAAAGGCGAAAAAAATAAACTCAATAGTTTATTTTAGACCTTGGCAAGTTGACTGTTTTCGTGTAGTGTAGGGATTAAATTTGTAATTGTAACTTAATTTTGTAAGATAGTAAAATGATGGTAGAATTTGGGAGAGAAAACAGTAAGTTGGGAGTTTGGAAGAAGAGAGAAAAAGGATTGTGTGAATAATAGAAAAATGGGGGTTAAATCTCCTTTAATTCGATCCATCCCGATATAGAGACCTCCAAGACCCACTATATCGGTTGCCACCTTGCTATATCAGCCTACCCCAAAATGGGCGCCACCTTTCCAATATGATTTCCCTCCTTAATAAAACCCTAAAACTTGCTACTTAATAAATGCACTAATGATTCTTATGCCCCTTGTATTAAACCAAAATACCTTATAATTTCAACACATTAAATATCAAGTACAATTTACCATATTAAGCCTAATATTTAAAGTAGCCTTCATAGTTTTAACTAATTACTAATTAAGTTCAATATTTTCAAATTAGTCCATTTTGAATTTAAATTCTCATAAATTATTATATAATTACTATATAATTTATTTAACAAGTCCAAAGTCCAACTAATTAACTAAAATATTCTCAATTTCTTAATTACTAACTTCTCTAAATTTATGGCATATTACATTCTGCCCCTCTAAAAAAAGAATTTAGTGCTCAAAATTCATAAGAAAATAATACATACTTACCTTAACATAACTATAGATACTGTTGTCTCATCATATCATCTCGCTCCCAGGTGGACTCATCCTCATGAAGGGTATCTACTTCGACCTCATAATCTAGATCATACGATCTAAATACTCATTGGCTCCTCGCTATACGAAGCATCAACCTCTAGTTGGATATCCACTAAATAAATGTACAGATAAGGAGCTGCACCATGCAAGAATTAGAGAAGAACAGATACAAGGAATATGTTATGTACCCAATGTAGATGGTCTAAAAGTTTAAAGTAATATGCGAGCATCCCTACTTGGTTCATGATCATCCCTACTTGGTTCATGATCATCAGTGGCCTAATGTATCTCAAGACTATCTACCCCCTCTTCCCAATCCACATCACCCCCTTTATGGGTGAAAACTTAAGAAGTATCACATCTCCAACATAAAACATGAAGTATTTATTCTCTAGGTGTAGACACCACATTATATGTACTCCTAAGTCTCTCCATAGGTCCTTAAAACCTCCCTATTTCACATCAAATCCTAGGTCATACACCAACACCGATCTAGAAGCCGTCAGGCACTCCCGAGCCCTATTTGACTCTGGTCAACTCCAGCATCAGAGAAAAAGAACTTTGAATATTCGAGGGTCTCAGAATCCCCTTTCCAACGGTTTACCATATGCGTGAATTGTCATAACGGTTCAGACGAACATACCATTTTACTATCCAAAATCGATCTGGAGGCCACCAGGCAATCCTGGGCCCCGACTTGACCCAATCAACTTCATTATCAGAGCGAAAGATCTTTGAATATTTAAAAGGCACTAAAACCCATTTCCAACGGTCTTCACCATGTGCAAAATAAAATAACCGTTCGGACGAACGATCCATTTTTTCCTAAAAACTAATCTAGAGGCCACCGAGCGCTCTCGGTCTTTATGTGACGAAGGTCAGCTCTTTATCTCAAATGAGACTGAATGAATCTTCAAATATCACTAAATACCTTTCAATGATCCACCCCATGCGCGAATCAGCCTTACGGTACAGACGAACGATCTGTTTTACTCTGAGAGGTCACCGGGCACTTTCGAGCTCTGATTGACCATGGTCAACCATTGGAACCGAGTCAAACTCTGTGGAATGTCAAAGTACCTAACATAAAATTTCCAAAGGTACACCCCACGCACAATTTCGACTTATCGTTCGAACGAAGGATCCATTTCTATTTGACGATCTCCCATTCAAAGGACCGATGAGGGCTTTCGAGCCATGTTTAACCCAAAGTCAACTCCCGGACCCGGGAGAGGTCCAAAGGAATCTTCAAGGTCTCTGAATTACCTTTTTATAGGTATGCCCCATGTGCAATTTGGATCAATAGATTGTATTTTATGACCATTTTTTAGAAAAATCTGTACAAGACTGTTAATTGGCAGGTCTATTTCCCTGCTAATCAACAATGTGTCTAGGGTTACTTACTGATTGGTAGGGCCGGGACCATGCTGATAGGCATCCCCATGACCCTATAAATAGAGGGCATGATCTCACTTCCAAGGCACACCTCAGATCCATCAGCATCAGTGATCTCAGCAATATTCTCTTGCAATCAACGAAGTTTTCTTATGTGAAATTCCATTAAGTCTTACATTCCCATACTTTTCATACCCAATTTGGAAAAATCTCATTCTATCTCATCAAACATTCATCTCAACATTCAAGGGAGTTCATCCAAGATCAAGATTAAGCTTCAATTCTTCAAAGAAGATCCAAAATTCTTCCCCCTCTCTTTAAATTTCTTATTTTTTCACATTAATTACATTAAATTCATAATCTAGCTTTTACTTTATTTCAGCTACATTAACATCTCACCCTTTTTATTAGTTATATTGCACATACTTTATTTTCTATTAAAAAAGGGTTATACCTATAAATTCCAACGAGACTATCCATCACAATTTCTCAAAACTAAAACTCATTTTATACACACCACACATATGATAAAATCATGTTCGAATCTATGGGATAAACCCCACCCTTATGACGCATGCGAAATACATTGACTTGGATGCCTTTATAGGCTACGTAGGCATTTCCGACTAAAATCCGAAACTAAGAGAGTCCAATTTTATAATTTTCTAATTTTTTCCAATTTATCCTTTCTCGTATTTGCATCCTTTTTATTTATACATTATCTTAATAAATATTACGTTTATGATCCTTAGAAGCATTTTGCCTAACACATATTATCGTTTCATTATAACGATCAAAATCACGATGAACGCACAACTCATATTTGAATATTATTTTTGGGAACCTTCCTATGGATTACCTCACTTTATCTCTTTCATGGTATGAGTTGGTCGATTGCGATCTCCATTATGTATACACACACACATACACTTCAGGGAGAAATAAAGGAAAATAATAACACAAGCCCATGAGAGATCGGAAGGACGGGATGGGTGCCTAAAACCTTCCCATTCCATAACTTAGCCCCCGGACCATCGAACTATTGGTTTTGTAAGCATCATTTTATGTTTGATGCCTCTCTCTCGAGGCGGAGACATGTTCTTTTACCTGTTTTGTGCAAAATAGGTTGGCGTCTCCAACTCTTTACATTCACCCCACACCGACGTCAACCGAAGCGTTCCTAAGATCAGAGAGGGCGCAAGATCTTTTTTTCACCCTAATTCCCCCCCCCCCCCCACACACACACACCATTTAGGGAGGAGAGAGGGAAGATGATGAATAGGGGATGGGCACAGTGGCGACTCATTTGGGGACATTTTTCATAAGAGGGATAAACTCTATTTGCATGAGTGTTTTTGTTTTATTCTTGTGTGGATGTGCACCCACATGTATGTTCCCTTTTTTCTCCTTCATCATTTCTTGTACATATATACCTCATACTTAGATCACTATTTAGTCACACAATTGTAGATACTCTCCCTGTACACTTCAGACTATGTGCACCTAGAGCCACTTATATCCACATGTTGCACACACCACTTAGAATATCCATGCTTAGTTGTTATTAACACACACCACCACGTATCACACTTGTATATATCCATGCTCACTCACACTTGTCACACACCACTTGTAGTTGATACATGCTTAGGTTCACTACCACACACTCACTTGTAGATATTCACACATCACTCACTCTCACATATCCATGATTAATATACTCTTCATGCTCCATGTTAGATTTACTTTTTATACTTGTACATTATCCCATATTAGTATGATGCTCATCATTCCGAACATAAATACTCTCTCCATAATATGCTAATAAAGAATCATGCATTTTACACACTACATCACCAAAGAGCATGGCTATTGACCAAATTTTGTCCCATAACTGAGGGGTTATTTCGTGATGGGCTTTGGTCCGGTAGGTTAGAGTTAGCCTAAGAAATATGACTCTCACCTTCCATTGCCCAAGTACCTTTGACGTATATCGATCAATTCCCCCCGCATTGTACCGCTCGACCAAAGTCATGACGCAAGGTATATTGTATGGAACTCATCATGGATGTCGATTATATCGAATTCACTCTCACACGTAGTGTCCCCATGGGGTATATAGCGAGGAAATTCACGTACACTCAGTTATATCAAATGGCTTCTCCACACGTACCAATTTCCCTCAAAATCAAGATGTATATTATGGAAGTCATTCCAAAGGGAGGAACCCTTCCAATTAACCTAAAACTATGTACCCTCATATAGGTGTCAAACCTAGGGCACTCATATTTAGTTTTTCGATTTTTACCCGAAACTCTTCCGAAATGACGGGTCGGCATGCTGCCTAAATTTTTGTGTGATTTTGTCTTTTTTAAAATGGGACCCTGCCCATTACCCTGGTAACAAGTCCAACCATGAGTTTTACTTATTTTTTTAACCCAATTTTCCCAAGCTCGGGTCCCAATCGACATTTCTTTTTGCATTTACAAGTGAGAACATAATAATCATGCGGAGACCTGTCTTTTATTTTTTTTCCTATTTCTCTAGAAAAGTGTCAAAAACATTTTCCCTTAATTTATCAAAAATACCCAAAGCATTTTTTCCCTTCCTTTAACCAAAAATATTTTTCCTCCCTTTAATTCGAAAAAATTTTATCCTCAACTTTTCCAAAAAAATGTCAAAAATATTTTCCTTTTAAAAAATAACAGTTTCCCCCCTTCTCTTTCAAAAATAAATTCAAAATTTTCTCCTTCTCAGGTTGATCGCATACCCGACCTTTGACCTGGCTCCCTATTAGATTTGGTCTTTCGTCGAACTGCCCCGAGGCTCCGTCAGTTCCCTCGCTACTTCCTCTCAGTCTGGAATTCACCTTCATCCACTTTCCATGGAGAACATAGACCAAGTACTAAATGTGCAACGTGATTTGATGACGGTCGTAACCCAACTCACCACCAAGATTGACAACCTTCAAACCGAGGTTCACAAGATGCAACGAATTCGGGTCCCTATTACCGAAGAGCCCGAGATTATCTTCCCTCGCACTATAGATCTGCCCACACTCGAGCCTATTTGCGTTCTTGAGGAATATCAGATCTCTCCCCGTGCTCCTCCTGCTAATACTCCACCGCCATCCCAGCTCCCTATGTCGATTCTTTCCCTGCCAAGGGCTAACCTACCCATGATCGTTGATCCAAAGGAGTAAGAATTGAACAAGGTCAAGAAAGACCTCAAGATGTTGACCAAGAAGTTTGACTAAGTCAGAATCTATGGTAACTACATGGATTAGTCCAAATATCTCCGTATCCTAAAGTAAGGATACCAAAAAAGTTCAACCTGCCCAATATCGAGAAGTTTGGGGGTATTGGGCCCCAAATTGTCCATCTCCAAAGTTATCAATGAGCCATGACTCTCCAAGGTTCCTCCAGGGAAATAATGGCCCAAATATTCCAACAAACTTTAAATCACAACTCTCTTCACTGGTTCTTATCTCTCCTCCAGAATTTGCAGTTGGGAGGATGTTGCCCGTGAATTCATGTCATAGTACAAGTATAACAAATAATTAGAGGTCGCCCGCCATTATTTAGAATTACTGAAATAAAATCCTGGGGAATCAAGTAGTAACTTCATAGTAAGGTGGAGAGAGAAAGCAACCAGCATGACCAACCAACCTTTCGAAGAGGAGCAAACCAGTATCGTGAAGAAGAATTTCTTACCCCATGTCCGAGCAATGATGGGAGGATAGTATTACCCTTATTTTCGAGAACTTCGAGAAGTAATAGTAGAGATCGAAGAAAGTCTTGCTAAAACAGAAGTTGAACTGAAAAAAGCACCTGTACAGTTCACTCCCAGATATTATGAGAAGTCTGCCAATACCGCAGTTTCAACCATCAATAACATTTCTTAGCCTGCCACTTCATGGGCACCAGAAAGCCGCCCTAACCTAGTAATAAAGGAATATATCGAGCTTCACACTCCCCTCTCCAAAGTTTATCAGGACCTTTTAAGTCAAAATATCATCAAGCCATTGGTCCCTCATCCACGACCAAACCCACTTCCTAAAAATTTCAAACCACCGACCATACCACTGATCAGTGTTTCCACCTTCGAATAGTACTCTAAGGTCTAATTGATCGGGTATCATCAACCCACTATCCAATCCTAAACCAAACACTACCCACAATTCACTCCCAAATCATAAAAATGCCATCTTCCTAGAAGAATACCCAAAATTTGATCGATCTACCCAGATCATAGGCAATAAATCACCCATCATACCCATATATTCCCCTATACCCTTTTAAGTTTGCTCATATTTTCTCCTGCATCCTACCTGTTGTGACACCCCGTCTAATTAACCCCAGGTGATCAGTCCTAAATTAAATTAGAACAGGTTTCACAGTTGGTTCATTCTTAGCATCACTATTACCTTTTTAATTTCTAACCAATCCATACCTAGGATGACATCGTACCCCTCCATATCTAACACTAAGAGGTCGGCTGCTAAACTAAGCCTCCTAATCAAAATGTCCACCCCCCCGACAAATCGAGTGAATCAAAGCCCCATTGCCTACTGGCGACTCTACACACATAAGAAGACTACCCGCGATCTCTAGTAGACTGGACCGTTTAGCAGAATTAGATTTAATAAATGAATGTGATGCTCCCGTGTCAAAGAGTATACTACCCTCATGACCATGAATGAAAAACATACCCTCAACTGCTGGCAGTGCTTGCTGCGATGGAGGATTGGGAACATCCCGGACGTTATAGACACGCCCATAGTGCATTTGCCCCTGCTGTTGTGGGGCGGGTGGTGCTGGTGCTGCTGGCGGCATCTGTCCCTGTTGCCCCTGTTGGGCACTTTGCTAATGACATCTTCCCCTCTGTGGGCACTCCCTCTTGAAGTGTCCTGGCTGGCCATAGACAAAACAACGTTTCTGATCATTCCCCTGTCGTTGGCCCTGATGTGGCTGGCCCTGACGGTCCTAAGGAACTTGCTGCTGCTAATTTGGTCCCGACTGCCCGTGCTTGAACCCCTATCTTCCCAATCGGAACCCACCAGGCCTAAATTTCTTAGCCTGACTCCCCTGCTGACTGCTAGTCTGCTGCTGAGTACCACTTGTGTCACCACCAGTAACTGCATTGCCCTGCTGGCTCGGTTCCCCTACTCTCTTAATTCCCTTCGCATGGAAGTGATGATCTTGGAAATGTACAAGGGCGTCATTAACGACATCTGTATATGTCATCAATACCGGATTACCAATTAAGTGTTGCTTGATCCTTCAGGCTAAACCATTCATGAACCTCGACTTCTTTCGCTCCTCATCGCTCACCTCATTTGGCATAATGTTTGCCAGACGTGTGAACTCTTCCTCGTAATCTACCACTGACCGGTCACCCTGTACTAACTCGCTGAACTTCTTCCTCATTTCAGCCTCTACTATTGGTGGGAAGTATTTACGGTCAAACCACACCCAGAATTCGGATATTGTCATCAAATCCCGCTCCTCAATGGAGGTAACTAACTCCCACCACTGTAAGGTTGCCCCCGACAGACGAAAGGTAGCAAGCATCTGTTTCTGCGCATCTGTACACTCTAGCATGCGCAGATGGCACTGACTATTCTTCTTCCAGTCACAAGCCTCTACCACATCGGTACTACCCCGAAACTCGGGTGGGTGACCTTTATAAAAGGTTTCCTTAACTCACTGCCAAGACGGTGGCCCCACTGGAGCCTGAGCTGCTGGTGCCACTGGAGGTGGTGCCTGGGGCTGTGGAAAATGAGCTTCCATAGCTCGCATTGGGGTCTCGTCTGCCTGGGCCACTATCACTACCACCTGAGTAGTGGAGATCAACTCAGGTGGGGGTGGGGGTGGAGGTACTTGTGGCTCCTAATAAGCCTCCTTGAGCTCATCCCTAGCCTCAGCCCTCTCCGCTCTTTGCCTCTTCGGTGGCATCTGAAAATAGATCAAATCATATAAGTATACAATTTATAAAAAACTAATAGCAGAAATACGATATCTCAAAAGCAGAAAATGAATCAACAGTCCTAATAATAGGGCTCTATATCAATTGAATGCCACGCAGAAACGTAGTAAGCCATATAGATACTAAGGATACTAGTACCTGATGCTCTGATACCATCTGTGACACCCCGCCTAATTAACCCCGGGCGATCAGTCCTAAATTAAATTAGAATAGGTTTCTCAGTTGGTTCATTCTTAGCATCAATGTCGCCTTTTTAATTTCTAACCACTTAAGTGAGAAAATTACAATGGTGCCAAGTTTTATCTTTTATTAACTAAAATGAAATATTTATGCGAAAATAGAATAATATAAACAATCACAATTAACTGAAATCAACCATTCACAATTAATTAATAGACCGAATAAACCATCGGTTCAAAATCCAACAAAAGTAAAGACAAGTGATAAATCTCAACAGGTCTGACATAAGTACTGAATAAACTGTGAGCAACATGCTCGAATAACTTATAGGAAGTCTCTACACTAAGAATGAAAAGAACGAGGCGCCTATCAAACTCCCCCAACATCCACACATGTTGCAGCGACGGATCCCTGGAATGAGTCAAGCCTGGCATCCCTATGGCTGGACACCTAAAAGGTTTTTAAATGTTTTTATAGCAAGGGTTAGTACCCAAAACATTTGGAAAAAACATTTAGCAAATGATTAACTTGCAGTAATAAAAATATATGCATGCTCTTCATATTTTAGTTAGTGTCGCACTCGCTTGAGAACATCCTCACCCCTTCTCTAATGTGCACTACTAATGCCTTAATTAATTTACCTAGTTATTTATCCCGTGACTAGATAACTAACATAACCCCTTGCAACCACCCCACTCTAACCGAGTGTGCCATAATTATGATTTCTATGTTATTATTAACATTAACTTAATTAATCATTTCCATTTTTAAATTCATATAACTTTCACACCCATTATATATATAATATAATTCACTGCCTATAGTAATTTACCAGTATATAATTATTTACCTCATTATATAAGTATAGTTATATTACAACATTCACAAACATGCTGAAATAATAATTGATACTAAACATCCTCCCGAGTAATAACTCACCGGATGTAAATTCTTTAAAGTGCTATCCCACTAGGTAAATTCACATAACCTATTATCCCAAGTCAGAATTTGTCACTAACTTCATTAAGACATAAATATTTGGAGGTGGTCATATTCCTTCCCTGAAAGTGAGATGCCCCTCACCCATATAATGGACTCTATGACCTGGGACTATACTCGTCCTACTCCTCAAGCTAGGGGATTCATCCACTACGCGCAACCTCCATCTATAGCACTAGAATCGATATAATAATAATATTTAGCCATTGATATTAATGCACGCACCATATATATACACTATCGCACAACGTATATATATATAAAAATAAAATAAACTATCCCGGTTATACCGTGTACTACGTCCGTAACACAAGCCTATTCAAATTATTATGAGTTTATGGACCAACTCTAATTATTAATTAATTCTTACATTAATTAATTAAATTACTTTTGGTGTCGCTCCAACCAATATATTCGGACTTACTCTCGTGACCCGAGATAAAATAATACCCGAGTATAATTTCTCGACTCCAAATTATTTAGATTTCACTCTAAATAAATTTAACGCCTTGGTATCACTCAAACCATATACCCTGACTCATCTACTCGATCCGTATTTAATTATTTCAAAATATTCTTTCCAAAAATTTAACCGTAGTGTGACACATATAAATTTCCTTCAAATCCCAATTAATTTTCCTTCATAATTGATTAGATTGTATCCCTATGTTTATTTCTCATTACATAAGGTATAGGAAGGAAGTTTAATTTAAATTCCCCTTATATATATAAACTGGCCGAACTGCTAGAATTTACTGACCATCGATTGATCGATCCCCAACCCTCGATCAATCGATTGTACAAGTCATCATCTTCCCCAGGTTGTCTGTTTCAGCCATGGACAAAAAAATCAAAACTCTAACTTCTTGTACAGTCTAAACCAAGTCCTTTCTTCAACAAAATACACCAAGAACCTTACAAGGGACCCCCCATAAAGTCCACAAACACCATTTAATTTCCGTTCTCTACTGTTTTCATAAATTGGGGAAAAATCCATTATATTCGTTAACCCATCTCGACATCAATTTCTTATCTCAAATTCGTTTCTCATTTGTCTAGGTTTACACATCTTACCAGGTATATATACAATCTCAAATTATACATCAAATTCTACACAATTTAGAAATCAGAATATTGATTTGCAAAACCCCCATGTTTGTACCCTTTAAATCCCAAAACGAATTTTGATTTCTCACATCACAGAAATATGAATCAAAATGCAAATTAAATTCTACAGCAATTTAACCACTTGCCTTATGATTCGTAGGGTCTGATTTGGAGTTGTGAATTCCCAAGGTTGAAGATGAGATTCCCTCTTTTTGGCTCTTTCCTTTGTCCCCCAATTTGCCTTTAACTGCCTCTTAGGGTTTTCTCTCCCACTAAGTGTTTCCTAAACTTCAATCAGTCGTTTCCCTTTTCTTTTAATTAGGTAATTAGGCTAAATCTCTTTTTTGGCCTAATGGGCCAAACCCAAGTGACCCAAATACCCCTGTGTGGGCCCGACTATGCCTAGAAATGTCTCGTGGCCCGTTTACTACCCCCGAGTGCACTTTTCTGACTATCTCGGCCCATTCGGACTCAACCGTACACTCAGAATTAGCATCCGAATTAATTTATAAAAATTCTTATCTCTCACCTAAATTAGTCTATACCGACTCCCGACTGAGATAAGTACATACCCTGTCATTAATACCCGAAATGACGTAAATAAATTATCACTATTCACTTACTAATTTAATTTCCCTAAATATTAACCATTCACTCCCCGATTAATATTTAAATATATATATATATTTCCATAATTAATTCAATTAAAATTATGACACACAAGTAATTTTGAATTCCCGAATTAATTAAATATTAAATGCACAAAAATACGGGGTGTTACATATATTTTGCCGACTAGGCTCTGTCACTCCTTACAAGAGCATGCATTACTATTCATACCTTTTTTGGAAGAAATATATGGAATTATCAGCAATGTTGAACCAAGTTCTAGAATTTGGATTGAAATTTTCCACCAAGATGACCATTAACTACCAAAAATTCAGTACACTGTTCTTGGAAGCTCAAAAATGGGCTCGATGGTCAGAAAATTGGGTGGTACTTACCAAGGAAGTCAATTTAGATGATGTGGTCCAGATCATGGAAGACTTATATCGACAGACCGGTGATATTTATAGTATGCCCGAACTACTTGATGCTTTGAAACTTCAAGGGAACTTGGTCCCTTCACTTCTACATCTCCCCATCGAGTGGGAGGATCTATATGAAGAGGTCGTTGAGGTTGTAAAGTGTATCGACTTTTCATAGAAAGATGATGTCGTTGCCACAAGATGGGGGGATGAATTCGATAGCTCGGACGAAGAGCAAAGACCGAAAAAGACTAACCTAGTAGTCATCATATATGGAATGATATCATTTGAGGAGCTATTAGGAGAGATTAACCAAGTGGATGAACAACTCGAGATCGATGAGGAAATGGGGTTTTAATTTTTCCCCTCTTCTATGAACCATATGACCAGGTCAAGGAGGTATTACCAAGTTCCAAACCCGCAACCATCAGCGATCAATAAAGGAAAAGGTGTTGAGAAACTTCTTATAATAGAAATGACCCTTGAGGAGAGCAAGATTCTCGATCAGTTGAAGAAGACCCAATCAAACATCACTCCATGGGTACTTTTTCTATCCTCCCAGCTCCACTGGAATTCCTTGATCAAACTACTTACTGGACCCACAGTACCATCTTCCACCACACCAGAAGAAGTAGTGAATCTGGTCAGATCTCTAACCTCTACTAGAATGCTCTCTTTCTCGGAAGAAGAAATCCTTTAGATTGGACCAAATCACAAATATGCTCTCAATATCTCTATCGAAGTCATGGAAAATATCGTCCCACTTTTTCTTATCGATAATGGATCATCTCTTAATGTTTATCCATTGAGAACCCTCAATTGCTTGGGATTGAAAGTGAGTGCCCTTACTCCAACCTCTGCCACTGTGCGCGCTTACGATAATACTTGTCGAGAAGTGATGGGATCCATAAAGCTTATAATATGGGATGGACCTATAAATCCTGTTGTTGAATTCCATGTCATTGACATCCCGTATTATTTACATTTGTTGCTTAGACGACCATGACTCTATAGTATCAAGGGTGTGCTCTCGTCTCTTCATTAGAAACTGAAGTTCTTTGCTATTGGGCAGGTCATTACCATCTTGGGCGATGACAACAATGCTGAGAATATAAGCACCAATAATTTGGTACTAGAAATACAGCATGGTGAAAATGATATGCTTCTTTTAGGTTTTTGAATTGAACCACTTCTACTCCCAATAGGGGATGGTTTTAAAAATAGGGTTCATCCAGAGTATAACCCTCATGGCAACATTAATATGATCTAGATGTTCAAAAACATATACTTCATGCACAAAATGGGGCTGGGACGACAACAATAAGGGATAATTGACCGCATTATGTTGAATAAAGATTTTTTTCCTTGTGGCTTGAGTTATCGACCATCCGCAGAAGAACTCAGAATGATCCGCCAACCTCGGTTGAAGAGAAGGATAAAAAGCACCAAAACTATATCAAAAGATTACTTGAATGAAATATTCATCAAAGAGGGTGAAAATTTCCCCTTTTATGTCTTTCTTGAACCGTGGTATGATCATATAGACAAGAAGATGAAACCAATAATGGAGATGTTTTTCCAACACAGCTACTCATGGGTCAAAAGTTCCCAACATCATGTGCGACTAATCATTGAGTAGACTGTAGTTGATACCTGATATTCTGAGGAAAGTGACTCATAAGATTAATTTAATTTGCATACATTGGGTCCAACACTCTACATGATCCACTCAAGTGCTACATCATCGGATCCATCTCTCCTGATCAAAGTTGCTAATGCACCTCTCCTCAACTGGCATGCTAAAACAGTTCCACCTGCTAAAATATAACCCAAGTCTAATGTTTGTCCCATTTCTTCTTCTTTTGTTGTTCTTACTTATTATGATGTAATCGATACCTTCTTTGATGAGGTCCTCAACACTGTTTTTCTTCAAAATGAAGTAAATAAAGATTTTGAGTATATTGTTATGCCTTACATTAATTGTCTTGATTCTAATCAAAGTCTTGATGATGATGATTTTGCAAATGAATAATTCTTAACTGAACTAAATAAGGTCAATAACAAAAAATATAATCGCAATCAAGTTAATAAATATGAAACTGTTGTTAGTAATCTCGATTGTAGTAGCCAAATACGCGAGATTAGGATAGGGTCTACCCTTGACAAGCATGAGCGCACGTAACTTGAAGTATTACTTAAGGAATTTTTGGATGTTTTTGGATGGTCCTACGATGACATGCCCATCATTGATCCCTAAATATATTAGCACGAGATTCCAGCTCTCCCAAAATGAAAATTAGTCAAATAAAAGCTTCAAAGGCTCCGCACTGAATGGTCGCTCAAGGTTAAGGAAAAAGTGGTCGAACAGTTGAATGTGGATTTCATTCATGTGATCGAATATCCCACATGGTTAGTCAACATCGTACCCATGCTGAAATTCGAAGGAAAGGTTTGCATGTTCATTAACTACCGAGACTTGAATAATGCCTCTCCAAAGGATGACTATCTGCTACCCAATATCGAAATGATTGTGGATAATACATCTAGCCAATCTCTCTAGTCATTCATTGATGGTCTAGCCAGATATAATACTATCAAGATGCACCCCGATCATCAAGAGAAAACTGCATTCATCACCTTTTGAGGAACATTAAGTTACACCATAATGCCAGTTATTCTAAAATACTCAGGGGCTAGCTACCAAAGGGCCGCGATAACCATCTATCATGATCTGATACATAAAGACGAAGTCTATGTGGATGATATGATTATCAAATCTAAGACTAAGGAAGGTCATGTCCCCGCTTTCCATAAGTTCTCTCAACCACTACGGTGATGCCATATGCGACTTAACCCATAAAAATGTGTTTTTGGAGTTACCAAAGGGAATCTCTTAGGATTCCTGGTTAGCAAAAAAGGGGTTGAAGATGATCCTGCCAAGTGGAAAGCCATACTCGAAATTCCACCACCCCAAACGGAGAAGGATGTTCGGGGATCCTCATAAAATTATACTACATCAACTGGTTCATCAGCCAATTGACTTTTATCTGTGAACCCGTCTTCAAACTCCTCTGAAAAATTTCTAATAACGTTTGGAACGAATCTTGCCAAGAAGCCTTTGATCGAATAAAGTAATACCTAACCTGACCTCTAGTACTCATGCCACCCACAGCCTGGTCTTACCCTACTCCTATACCTGACTGTAACACACAACTCAACTGGAGCTTTGCTATCCCAATACCTTGAAGAATCTCGCAAAGATAGAGCCATTTATTACACCAGTCGCAAGTTAGTCAAGTAAGAAATTAACTACACTGCCCTGGAGAAAGCATGTGTCTCCCTTGCCTGGGTCACCCAAAAATTACGGCACTACATGTTATCCTTTCCCATCAAACTTATAACACAAATGGTTTCTATAAAATACCTTCTCGAGAAACCCCCCTGTCTATCCGAAGAACCCGATGGTTGATGATTCTAGCCGAATTCAATATTGTGTATGTTATACAGAAAGCCATGAAGGGAAGATCTATCTCTTACTGCCTCGCTGACTACCCTATGGAAGAAATCGATGTTTAGATTTCTGAGTTCCCAAATGAGAATATCCATTATACTACCTAATAAGACCTCCGATGGAAAATGTTCTTTGATGGCGCGGCTAAAAAGAAAGGGTATGTCATTGGGATACTCCTAATTGCCCTGATGACTTTCACACTCCCATTTCCATCAAATTGGATTTTTCCTGCACTAATAGCAAGACCGAATACAAGGCATGCACGGTAGGCCTCAAAGTTGCTCTCAAGAAAGGAATCCAATACCTAGATGTCTACGGGGATTCATCCCTCATTATCGGTCAAATACTCAGAAGATGGAATGTCAACCCATAACCCCATTAGGATATAATTAACTAAATAGTTCACAAACCACATTTATTATTTATTTATTTATTTATTTTGTAATACTTATTGAAACAAATTCAAGGTTAAAATGCGGAACACTAAAAATCCAATCGCTTTAAGGAGACATAATTTAAATAAAACTCACACACCATTTAATATAATTATAACTAGTACAATGTATCCTAGACCTGGCAGTGGTAGCTTTAAAACCTGAAAATGTAAACATATAAAACCACGAGTTTAAAAACATAGTGAATGTACTACATCTATATATAGTAAAAGTACTATATTAACATATCAACATATCAACATATCAATATATCCATCTCTGTGAAAAATTAGTCCATATACATATCCGGGGTTAATAAACCCCAGTTCTCATGCCCGTAGGCAATAATCATATCCATAGGTTTTAATAACCTAACATCTCTTGAATTGCATAGCAACTCAACATATCTTGAATTTTATAAAGCCATAACATCTCAATATCTCTTGACTTTTAATAAGCCATAACATATCAACATCTCGTGACTTTTAATAGGCCATATCATCTCAACATAGAATACATACACATCATATCCATAATCAACTGAGTAAGTACACTCACATTGGGTTGTCAACTATGTATTCACGTTTCCTTCGGGCGGAGCTGAACTGGGTTGATTTGACCTTACACCTGTTAATCCAACTAAATCAATACTGAATCTCAATCATAAGTATTATCTTAATATATAAATATATATATATATATATATATATATGTAACTTTCAATGACTATACGACAACAATATAATTCCACTTGAGTAATAATTCAGGAAACATGAGTAAAGACGAAACAATGGTATATATGTTGATAAGGTTATGAACATTCAACCATAGAAAATACCTCGTACATACTTTATAATTAAAATCAAGTAAACATAAAAGTCTTCTCAATGTATATGCACATGAAACAAGTACTCAAAATACCCTTGGGAAAGAGCAGATAAAAACATACTTTGATGGGGTATCTAGTATGGACTCAAATTATTATCCTCCATACTTAACCATCCCATATTCATAAACTGTAAACATACATGTGTCCAATATTATCAATATGAAAACATATTTGAATATACTTTCCATTACAAGTGACAGTGTAATTTTTCAAGATTCTTAGAGCAAGTTATGACCATTTCTTTACAACCTATTAAATATGTCCCACAAACTCCTCTATTGTCCCTTCAACTTCTAAGAATTTTCATAATTTTAATCCAGGATAAATTTCCATGATTTTCCACCCAATTTTCATACACATACTAATAGTACATAATTAAAGTTTCATAATTTTTTGACTTCATTTGCTATGTCAAAATCTTGACCAAGCTGAGGGCATATCGAAATGAAATATACAAACAACAACTATATACCAACTTGTAACCATCACTAAGGCCCAACCACAAGGAGTTAAATTCTAATTTTTGGATATGATATGAATATATGTGTATAGTTTCATATACAATTGGAATTTAGTAATTCCAGTAAGTGCACAAAAATATATGCAAGTTTGCATACAAGTGATTTCAATAACATGCAATAGGGGCTACATACACCACTTATTTCACATGTGAACAAATACTTATTATCACAAAGGAGGATGGAATTTTTATCAATAATTCACTATTTATATACTTTGAAATAACTATAATAAAATATTAAAAAAATATTAATCACATAATGATACCTTGGAAAAACTTTAAGGATTTCCTTGGAATTTTCCTAGCTTTTCTTGTAATATTTTCTTCCTTAACTTCTACTTTCTCTTTCCTCAAGACAAACACTCTTAAAACTAAACCTAGGGTTTTATTTGATGAAGAAATAGGTTATAAGAAGAGTTTTAATTCAGCCAAGTATGCCTCCCATGCCAACCAATAAATTTAAAACATTTGGTTTACTAAAAGACAATTTACGACTTACATGAATGGATAGATTTGCCCGCTGTTCGTAAATTTGGCATAACTGCTTACTCGGACATCTATTTTACACACCATTTATTGTGTTACAAATTTAACTCATATATCTACAACTATATAGTTTTCACCTCAAGTCAATTGTTGTATCTATAAATAATTCGACATTTCATGATTTATGAGAGTAAAATTAGACTAAACATAATCACTTAACATTAGATATACTAATAAAACATTATTCATATCACATAAGGTAAGAATGATTTAAATATAATTTATCATAATTATGTCCAGGTTGTCACAACTCCCCCCCCCCCCCCCCCCCCCCGGGAAAATTTCGTCCCCAAAATTTAATATGAATGTCACTTACCAAACAATTGGGGATACTGTTTCTTCATGCTATCCTCTATTTCCCAAGTTTCTTCTTTAATTCCATGGCTCATACACATAACTTTAACTAAGGGAATAACTTTATTCCTCAATACTTGCTCCTTACAATCAATAATTTCCACTGGTTCCTCGATGTACGACAAGTCTTCTTTCAGTTCAATTGGTTGGGTTTTCAGTTGATGAGATGGATCTGCCAAATTCTTACAAAGCATTGATACGTGAAACACATCATGTAAATGAGACAATTCTGGAGGTAATGCTAATCTATATGCCAGGGTCCCAATTCTTTCCAACACTTCATATGGTCCAATGTATCTTGGACATAGTTTTCCCTTTTTTTCCAAATCTCATGACGCCTTTCCACGGTAAATACGTAGGAATACAAAATATCCATTTTGAAATTCTAATGGATACTTCCTTTTATCCACATAAAATTTTTGCCTGCGTTGCGCTATCTTTATCCGTTCTCGAATTATTTTAATCTTTTAGGTTGTCATATCTATCAATTCAGGATCCAAGATTTTCCTTTCACCTACTTCATCCCAACATAATGGTGTTCTACATCTCCTCCCATGTAAAGCTTCATAAGTAGCCATACCAATGGTGGACTGATAACTATTATTATACGCAAATTCCACTAATGGCAAATGATCATCCCAACTACCTTTGAAGTCAAATACACAGGCTCGTAACATGTCTTCTAATATTTGAATCGTACTTTCTGATTGCCCATCAATTTGTGTATGAAATGCAGTACTGAAATTCAAACTTGTGCCCAAGGCATTCTGTAAATGAGGCCAAAACTTAGAAGTGAATGTTGGATCTCTATCTGATACTATTGACACTGGAGCCCCATGTAAACGGATAATATCATCAACATATATACGTGCATACTTGTCAACAATGTAGGTCATCTTAACTGGAAGAAAATGAGATGACTTTGTCAATCGGTCTACAATCACCCAAATAGAATCATGCCCCTTTGGTGATCGCGGTAATCCTACAACAAAATACATCGTTATATGTTCCCACTTCTATTCAGGAATAGGCAATGAGTGCAATAATCATGTCATCTTCTGATGCTCCACCTTCACTTGCTGGCATACTAAACATTTAGCTACAAATTCTGCAATCTCATGTTTCATATTATTCCACCAGTAATACTCTTTCAAATCTCTGTACATTTTGGTACCTCTAGGATGCATAGAGTAAATAGAAATATGTGCCTCTTCTAATATATCCTTCTTTAAGGATGGATCATTAGGTACACAAATTCTATTTTTCTAACACAACGATTCATCATTCTTAATTTCAAAGTCATTCTCTTTGCCATCCAGGATTTTTCATTTCTTCTTCTCAAGGAATGGATCACTGATTTGCCAAATTTCATATACGTTCTTCCAGTAAAGGTCTCAATGTAACGTCTGCAATTAGCTCCCCCATTTTAGTTAAGTTCAACTCTACTCCCATCAGTCTTAATTCCATAGTATTGCCAACCCGTGCACATTGAATATAAGA
This sequence comes from Sambucus nigra, assembly GCA_949130495.1. NCBI lineage: Eukaryota > Viridiplantae > Streptophyta > Magnoliopsida > Dipsacales > Adoxaceae > Sambucus > Sambucus nigra. Next base: position 433,329,948 of record OX422209.1, on the reverse strand, counting down.
TAACCTCCCCAATGACTTTCGACTTAGAGCATCTGCAACAATATTGGCCCTCCCGGGATGATGGTGAATGGTACAATCATAGTCTTTAATTAACTCCATCCAATGTCTTTATCTCAAATTCAAGTATCTATGTGTAAGTAAATAATTCAAACTTTGATGGTTAGTGAAAATTTCACACGTCTCTCCATAAAAATGATGTCTCCATAACTTAAAGGCAAAAACAATAGCTACAAGTTCTAAATCGTGTGTTGGATAATTATGTTCATGCGTCTTTAACTGTCTAGATGCATAAGAAATTACCTTTCCATGTCACATGAAAACACAACCCTTACCCTGATGTGAAGCGTCAGTATAAATCACAAAACCTTCTCCACTGGATAGAACAGTGAGAACTCGAGCAGATACTAGCCTATTTTTTAACTTTTCAAAGCTATGCTGACATTCATCACTCCAGATAAATTTCACTTCCTTTCGGGTTAATTTAGTCAACGTTAAGGCTATAGATGAAAAGCCCTTTATGAATCTTCTATAATATCCAACCAATCCTAGGAAACTCCTTATCTCTGTTACATTTCTTGGCCTTTACCATTGCACAATTGCCTCTACCTTCTTAGGGTCAGCATAAATTCCATCTCCCGAAATAACATGCCCTAGAAATACTACCTGATTTAACTAAAACTCACATTTTCTAAACTGAGCAAATAATTGACTATCTCGCAAAACTTTCAATACAAATCTTAGATGCTTCTCATGTTCCTCTTGGATAGGTGAGTATATCAAAACATCATCAATAAAGACAATCACAAACAAATCTATGAAAGGATGTAATACTCAATTCATTAAATCCATAAACACCGCAGGAGCATTTTTTAACCCAAATGGCATTACCAAAAATTCATAATGACTGGAGCGAGAACGACAAGCTGTCTTAGAAATGTCACTATCTCTCACCCTTAATTGATGATAAACCGATCTCAAATCAAATTTTGAAAATACTTTAGCACCCTGTAATTGATCAAACAAATCATTAATATGAGGCAATGGATATTTATTTCGAACATTTACCTTCTTCAACTGTCGATAATTAATGCAAAGTCACATGGTGTCGTCTTTCTTCTTCATAAATAATACCGGAGAACCCCATGGTGATATACTGGGTCGAATAAACCTCTATGTAGCAAATCTTATAGTTGAACCTTTAACTCCTTTAGTTCCACAGGTGACATTCTATATGGAGAAATAGAAACTAGAGTTGTACCAGACACTAAATCAATAATAAACTTTGCCTCTCTACTAGGTGGCAATCCCGATAATTTATATGGGAACACATCTGCAAATTCCTTAACTACTGGCATATCTTCTAATTTTTGTAATTCCCTATTTGTATCCACAATATACGCTAAAAAGCCTTGATAACCCTTATTTAATAATTTCCTCGCCCAAAGGGAAGAAATAAGACAATTTGGAACCACATTTCTTTCCCAGTAAATTTGAATTATTCCTCCCCCGACATATTAAATGTAACCACCTTGCGAAAATAGTCAATCGATGCATGGTAGAAAGATAACTAGTCCATAGCCAAGATAATATCAAAATCTCGAATATCTAGTGGTATTAAATCAATGGTTAACTCCCTCTCCCCCACATACAATACACAATTTTTATACGTAAGCTCCACTAACATCACATCCCCCATAGGTGTAGAAATATATAAACAACAATATAGATAATAACATGGTCTACCCAAATTCATGGTGAATGACAGCGCTACAAATGAATGAGTAGAACTTGGATCAATAAGCACGTAAGCATGTTTGTTCATGACCGAAAATGTACATGTCACCACCTCTGGAGTAGCCTGAGCATCTTGTAAAGTCATAGCAAATATCCTTCTCGAAATACTGGAACCACTATCCTATCCTCTACCTCCTCCTTTCCCTATGCCTCCAAGTGATGAACCTCGACTAGAAATAGCTAATTAAGTCCCTCCTATTAGCATAGGACAGTTCTTTTTTGTATGCCCAATTTGATGACAATGATAACACTCTACCCCCTTTAACTTGGGATAATCTGGAGTTATATGGCCCTCAGCTTTACGAAAATAGCATGTAATAGGCTTAGACTGCCCATTTTCATTCTCATGTCGTCTATTCTGTTGACCCATCAATCCTGCACCCCTAAAAATGCTTGGTGTCCTATTCTGAACATAATTTCCAGTCCCTCTACCTCGGTGAAATCTTTAACTCCCCTTCTTTGAGTATTCTATATTGCCTTCCTTTTACTGAGATGGATCAAATCTTCTACTCTTTCCCCTTTGTTCCCTATTTTTTATTGCATCATTAACATCTCCTTCAACCATCATAGCTTTGTTAACTAAAGAAGTATAATCTAGCATTTCAAGTGCTGTGAGTCTAGACTTGATAACCAAATTCAACACATCTTGAAATCTAATGTATTTGTCCTCTTCATCATGTAAGAAACCTAATGAAAATAGAGACAAAGATATAAATTTAGTTTCATATTCCCTGACCGACATATTCCCCTGAGTCAATGATAAAAATCCTCTCTCTTTTTTTTTCGATACATACGAGGAAAATACTTTTCATATAAGACTTTAATAAAGGAATCCCAAGTAATTACCTCACCTCCCCCCGGAGTAAGCAATAAATGTTTGGAAGACTCCCACTAATATTTAGATTCGCCCTTTAACATGAAAGTAGCCAAAATTACTTTCTTCACACCAGGTACACTCATCACCCCGAATATAGTTTCTATGTCTCTAACCCAAGCCTCAACTTCTAAAGGATCTACATAACCTGAGAATGCTGGGGGTTCAATTTGGTAAACTTATCGTACAAAGTATTGTTCTTCTCTCATTATATTTTACTTTCTCTTCTAGACAAGGTCTTCTCCTCTAAGTACTTGGCTTGTTGTTCTACTATTTGCATCATAAACATGCTTTGTTGTTCTGCCATTATGGTCATGGCACGAGCCATTCTCTGCATATCTGTAACTTGTTCAGGTGCCACCTCTATATTATTTAGATTTTATTGGTTTACTGTATTCGAAGACTCCTCCTCCACTCTCTCATGAACATTTGCTCCTTCCATATCTTATTATCTATCATAAACCACAATTACACAAACACGAATACAACATTTATTTCTAACATAATGGTTAGTATTTCACACAAGTTAATATAAATGACCCACACCACACTATTTCTGTCACTACCACATCTAGACTCTATAACCCCAGAATATAAAAACCTAAAGCTCTGATACCAAGTTGTCAACCCCTAACCCCATTAGAATATAATTAACTAAATAGCTCAAAAACATCATTTATTATTTATTTATTTATTTTTTAATACATATTGAAACAACTTCAAGGTTAAAATGCGGAATACTCAAAATCCAATCGCTTTAAGGAGACATAATTTAAACAAAACTCACATACCATTTAACTTAATTACAACAAGTAAAATGTATAAAACAAAACTAACGTGACCCTACTACTATTTACTTAACCTCTTAGACCTGGCAGTGGCAGCTTTAAAACCTGAAAAAGTAAACATATAAAACTATGAGTTTAGAAACTCAGTGAATGTACTACATCTATATATAGTAAAAGTACTATATTAACATATAATCATATCCATATAGCCATCTCTGTGAAAAATTAGTCCATATACATATCCGGAGTTAATAAACCCCAGTTCTCATGTCCATAGGCAATAATCATATTCATAGGTTTTAATAACCTAACATCTCTTGAATTGCATAGCAACTCAACATATCTTGAATTTTATAAAGCCATAACATCTCAATATCTCTTGACTTTTAATAAGCCATAACATATCAACATCTCATGACTTTTAATAAGCCATATCATCTCAACATAGAATACATACACATCATATCCATAATCAACTGAGTAAGTACACTCACATTGGGTTGTCAACTATGTATTCACGTTTCCTTCGGGCGGAGCTGAACTGGGTTGATTTGACCTTACACCTGTTAATCCAACTAAATCAGTACTGAATCTCAATCATAAGTATTATCTTAATATATATATATATATATATATATATATATATATATATATATATATATATATATATATATATATATATATATATGTAACTTTCAATGACTATACGACAACAATATAATTCCACTTGAGTAGTAATTCATGAAACATGAGTAAAGACGAAACAATGGTATATATGTTGATAAGGTTATGAACATTCAACCATAGAAAATACCTCTTACATACTTTATAATTAAAATCAAGTAAACATAAAAGTCTTCTCAATGTATATACACATGAAAAAATTACTCAAAATACACTTGGGAAAGAGCAGATAAAAACATACTTTGATGGGGTATCTAGAATGGACTCAAATTATTGTCCTCCATACTTAACCATACCATATTCATAAACTGTAAACATAAAAGTGTCCAAGGTTATCAATATGAAAACATATCTAAATATACTTTCCATTACAAGTGACAGTGTAATTTTTCAAGCTTCTTAGATCTAGTTATGACCATTTCTTTACAACCTATTAAATCTGTCCCACAAACTCCTCTATTGTTCCTTCAACTTCAAAGAATTTTTATAATTTTTCTCCAAAATAAATTTCCATGATTTTCCAGCCATTTTCAATACACATACTAAATAGTACAGAATTAAAGTTTCATAATTTTTTGACTTCATTTTCTATGTCAAAAGCTTGACCAAACTCAGGGCATATCAAAATAAAATATAGAAATAACAACTATGTACCAAATTGTAACCATCACTAAGGCCCAACCACAAGCATTTAAATTCTAATTTTTGGATATGATATTAATATATGCATATAGTTTCATATACAATAGGAATTTTTCAATTCGAGTAAGCATAAAAAAATATATGCAAGTTTGAATACAAGTTCTTCAATAACAAGCAAGAGGGGCTACGTACACCACTTATCTCACATGTGCACAAATACTTATTATCACAAAGGAGGATGAAATTTTAATCAATAATTAACGATTCATGTACTTTTGAAATAATTATAATACTAGATTAAAAAAATATTAATAACATAATTATACCTTGGAAACACTTTAAGGATTTCCTTGGAATTTTCTTAGCTTTTCTAGTAATCTTTTCTTCCTTAACTTCTACTTTCTCTTTCCGCAATCCAAACACTCTTCAAACTAAACCTAGGGTTTTATTTGATGAAGAAATAGTTTAGAAGAAGAGTTTTAATTCGTCCAAGGCTGCCTCCCATGCCAACCAGTCAAATTAAAACATTTGGTTTACTAAAAGATAATTTACAACTTAAAGGAATGGACAAATCTTCCCTTTGTTCGTAAATTCAGCATAACTGCTTACTCGAACATCTATTTTACAGACCGTTTATTATGTTACAAACTTAACTCATATATCTACAACTATATAGTATTAGCCTCAAGTCAATTGCTATATTATAAGGGTCAAAACTAGTCTCCAATAGGAACATTTCTACCGAACATAAAGAAATCTTGTATTTGTAAATAATTCGACCTTTCATGATTTATGAGAGTAGGATTAGACTAAACATAATCACATAACATTAGATATACTAATAACACATTACTCATATCACATAAGGTAAGCATTATTTAAATATAATTTATCATAATTTTGTTCGGGTTGTCACATGGAAAGTCAAGGAAATAAACTCTTACCCTTCCATTCTCACCTAGAAGAGTTGGCCTCCCAATTCCAAGATATCACCTGTAACAACCCACCTAATTAAACATCGGGTGATCATTCCTTTATTTAATTAAATCATAATATCCAGTTGGTTCATTCTTAGTATCACTGTCGAAAACAATTTCTTTATTAATCACCTAATAGTTACTTAAGCTAAGTGACAAAACTTTTTTCATTTTCAATTTAATTAAAACCATTCCACGACATGGAATAATAATATGCAACAACACATCACAACTGAATTAACTATAACAAGAATAAATGTGACTAGAATAACTCTCCAGTTAAATTATAACTTTTACATTAAATAAAACTTATATCCACTATGCTTACATAAATAATTACAACCTCTAGAATCCTGGGCGACATGCCCTAATGAAGTAGACGCTACAGATGAGTGAATCAATAGAAAGGAAGCGTCTAAACAAAATCCGCATATTTGCTAGTAGATATAATCCATAGGAACATCCATAATATATGCTGGGCATCCCTGCTGCTGGATACCTGATGTACAAGATATAGTAGAGAAGAGAATATGCAAGGAAACGGGTTAGAGCCCGATTGTAAAAGATTTGAAAAAAATAGAAAGTGCATAACAATTACAAATAAGCATTTATTATGTACATGTTAGTTTCAAGGGATCTATCTTGAGAATTATCACCTCTCATCTAGAGTGCACGCCTATCATATCTTATTATCTTCCTAGTTAAGGTTCCCTCCTAACTAGTTTCCACAACATAATTCTAACCCATATCATAAACCCGTATGTCCCATACCATACGTAATATAATTATTCATATTCATTTCACTTTACTAGTTTCGTTACAACCTTGGAATTAAGTGTTCACTTACTTAATTCAATTCAGATTTTATTATTTACTTCTATCTACAACATTACACAGTAGATTAAATCACAGTTTATAGTTTTAATCTACAATTTCACACAGAAGATTACATCTCTATATCTATAATGTCACATAGTAGATTACATCATAATTTATATATATATAATATCACACTAATTATATATATACTAATACGGCACCTTCCCAATGACAGCTGCGGTTCATGCATACTCTGCTATCATGTCCTGCTATATAATGTCACTGTATAGAGGACTATTGATTCGACGTCTCTCACGAATCATATCATAACACAAATATATTGGAGGCGATCATACTCTCCAGCCGAAAGGGGCACGCACATACCTACGCTCCCATTCAACCGTCGAAACTATCATATACACCTTATAGCACGTGTCCAAGGTCCTATGCTCAGGGTACGAATCTAAAATCCTCCCAAATTGGGCGAACAAGGATAAGACTGTCCACAATGCGAAACCTCCACCCCGATAGCAAGCAGTGTAGGTATGTCATACATACAAATAATAATATAGGTATTCATCACACCTATAGAAATATAACATTCATAAGGCATTTACACAACCACATGATAATTCCCATACGTAGTATTTTTATCTATCAAATCCTACATATTAAAGATTATGACTTTACTTCTTTATTTTATATTCCCGAGCCTCACTTATTACTCGAAGATTAAATAAGTATTCCTCAACCTAATTTAGTACGTAAATGTCTACACCCTACTTCTCCATGTCATCACAACTTTCGAAATTCTATGAATCAAACTCATCTTTAATTAGGTTTAATTCTCGATAACCCTTAATTCATTCTTAACCCTTCATTCTATATCTTAGGGTTAGTCCCACTGATTCCTAAGGTTATACCGATAATTAATAACTCTCTTACTACTGGTCCCAACCTTAAATTATCATTTATCCAATTTAAATCACATGTAACATAAGTCTCGATAATAACTCATTTAATTAACACTCGTTAATTTCCCCTCATTCAAAAAATCCCCAAAATAATATTTTTCCGGGTCTTAGGTATATCCTACTGCCCTTCTCTAAGTCTCAACATGTTCAATAAATCATCACCAAATATTTCTCAAATTTGGGATTGAATCAAATGTTAAAAAGGAACAAAATCATATTTTTCATGGGAGTCGATCGATCGACTGTTCTTGGTCGATCGATCGACATCCATGAGTTAATCAATCGATCGACCAGATATTGCCCAGTTTTCTGCATTGTTTTTCCTATGGGTTTCATACTTTTTAATCATCAAAACCTTTATCAAATAATCCCAAACTCCCTAATATTCATTCCATATGATAAACTAAGATATATAAATGATTTCTAATAATCAAACCACCTAAAATCATCAAGAAGGTTGGATTTAAAACTACTATTTTCCAGAAAACTCATATTTTTATATTTATCCATGAACATCATATAAACTCCAAAAAAAATTTCACCAAATGATTCCCAATTTAATCCCATGTTATCTAGATCATATACCATTATATATGGATAATTTCTATCGTATCCAAAATCATTTAAACATCACTAACATGAATCAATTTACTCAAATTCCATTTTATACTCAAGAACTCTAATTTTTTACTTTATCATCAATAAGAGTGTAAATCCCAGATTTCTTCACATGATAATATAAAATTCATGGAGTTTCTTCTATAATAGAAAGATATCACTCCTAGATAATATCCCTTTCAAAGATCCATTTAAAAATTATCACAAATTTATCATTATTCATGCCACTTTTCAGAATTTTCCTAATTATCCTAACATGGACAATATAAAAGCTAAGATTGCAATAATCAATAACTTGCCTTTCGATTGTAGGTCTGATTCGTTGGGGATGATACTCTACTGGTGGTCCTCTCTTTTTTTGGCCAACTTTCGGTAGTGGTGGTGGTGGCTTTTGGTGGTGCAAGGTGGTTGTTCTTTGGTTTCTTAGAAAAGTCTCTTCTTCTCCCATAGAAAGTCTCTCAATCTTCCTTAAACCTTTTCTTCTTATTTTTGGTGAATGAACATAATCTCTCTAATCTATTTACTTATAAAATAAACTCAGATTTCCGTAGTTACTATTCACCTTCCTTATAAAATGACCGAAATACCCCTCCAGGGTGTCCTTTCGGTTCCAAAGTGCCCTGAGACCCAAATCAAACACCCAAGTAGACTTTTTTGACTATTTGAACCCTTTCGGACACTTTGGCGCAATCAAAACGACCATTAGGATGATATAATAACAATTCACTTTTATTTCATTAAATTATAATCCCGACACAACTCAAATGCGTGTCCCGACTTAATTACCATAATTGTCGTACACATAATTCGCGATAATTTTATAAAGTCACAATCACTTGTAAAGTCATAATCATATATATTACTTTAATCACTAAGTAATATTCAACATAAATCACATATTACTTTATTCTCGAGTAATATTTTAATTCGAATTAATTTTCAATTATATCACAATTAATTCTAATTAATCCCATTTTAATAGTCATTAAAAATACGGGGTATTACATCACCTTCCACTAACTTCCTCGTGAAAAAAATAACCTAGCGGATGCCTTTTCTACTTTAGCCTCCATAGCTGACATGCCCGAAGGAATAACAATGGCCCTTTTCCTTGTCCAAAATCAAGTTAAACCAACCCACTGCTACCACATTGAGCTCATCACAGAAGAAGATCCTAATATAGCCGATTGCTAGTACTACAATATGTGGCGCCTCCTCAAGCATGGTAGGTATCCCCAAAATTCTAACAAGAAAGATAGAGCGACTCTCCGCATATTGGTTGCCCAGTATATTGTCTGTGATAAAGCACTATTCATGAGAATTTTGATGGAACCCATTTACACACTATTGCACGGGCTGACATTAAAGAGATGATGAAAAAAATCCACAGTGGGGAATGTGAACCCATAATGAATGGCCATATGCTTGCCAAGAAAATCATCCGATAAGGTTACTATTGGACTACTATGGTTTAGGATTTCACTTTCCAACCTCCAACACTTGCCTCCACAAGAATTTTACAACATGACTTCTCCCTGGCCATTTTCCACATGGGGTATTGGTATCATAGGAAAACTTCACCCAAAGACTCAAACGGGCATGAATTCATCTTGGTAGCCATTGATTACTTCACCAAATGGGTCAAAGCCGAATCATATGCAGTACTAAATGCCAAAAAGGTCACCAAGTTAATTCGAAAAATATCATTTGCCAACATGGGATCCCGCAAGAGCTAGTGTCAAACAACGGGTTGCATTTCGAAGTAGAGGTAGAAGTGGTCAACGAGTATGGGATTCAAAGACACAAATCTTCTCCCTACCAACCTGAAACCAATGAAGCCATTGAATCCTCTAATAAAAACTTCAAAGCCATCATTAGCAAGATGACCGAGATCATCTCGAGATTGGGATGACCGGATCCCTTACGCCTTTTGGGGCAACCGCACTTCAATTTGAACATCTACTAGGACAAACCCTTACTCTCTAGTATACAGTATGGAAGCAGTCCTACTCATGGATCTAGAAATTCCTTCACTACACGTCATGCTTGAAAGCAAAGTCAGTGAGAAAGACTGGCATCAAAGTCGTCTTGACGAGTTGTCACTTTTCGACGAAAGGAGACTAAAGGCTCCATATCACATACAAGGATACCATCACCAACCAGCGTGATCATTCAACAAGAGATGCAAGAACCATAGTGTCTGAGAAGGGGATCTAGCCCTTAAAGAAATTATATAACCCATCTGGGACTCCAGAGGGAAATTCAAGCCTAATTGGAGAGGCCCCTAATTGTAAAGAAGATCCTATCTGCCAGTGCTGCTATGCTCATCGACCTTGATGGGGAATATATGGACAGTCCATTCAACCTCGACCGTCTTAAGAAATTTTACCCTTAATCTCGGTTCGCTATAACTCTTCTAATCTCCCTTATATTCTAAAAAAAATCTTCATTTCCCTCTACTCAGAACTACATGGGGCTTGATCCTCTAAGAATCCTTCAAAAATGAAACTCAACAAATTTTAAACCCCCATAGGTACGTAGGCATCTCATACGCTTTACATGAGCAAGGGCCCCTTATTTTTTACAAAATGATAATCATTTCTTATCCCGAGAACAACAATTCATTTTAATAGGGACATGGACAAATGGACTATGTATGCCTTAGAGATTCGGTATAGATAATTCAAATGCAAAAACTCATCAACAGGCACAACAATACAATTAAAAGTTTCTTTATTTCATTAATGTTATTATAATTACATCATCATTGGTAGTCAAATAACTTACCTTGTCAACTTACCCCTACTTTCATAAAATCAAATAAAAATAAACCAATTACTCCTAACAACCCTTCCAAATTCATTCCCACAAAAAATAACTAGAATCATAAACACATCATAACATCTTCACAAATGAATTACTTAAATCTCCTACCCACAACTTCCAGAGGAATCGGCCCCATCATCATCTACATCCTAGGGTCCCCAAACCTCCACTGCCTGAAAAGAATGTTGCAGGTGCTCCGTGGAATGGTAAGCCTAGACCAGCCTAGAGAAAATAACAAAACCTCCCTGCATGGTGTCATATATGGCAAACCACCTTTACCCGGTCTCCATATCCATCATCTTGGAAACTAACCTCCTCCACAACCACTTCATGTAGTCCCCAAAAACATGCCAGACTCAACCAATAGACTGGGAAGGACAGGTCGATAGGAAAAAATTATCCCATAGAGAGCCCAGTCGCATACGCATACGCTCTGTCAAATTCTCCATAAGAAACTCTGTCAAATCCTCCACTAGAAAAAGTCTTGTGTCCGAGGTGGCACAATCTGTTCGCAAATAAATTGGTATAAGAGCCTCCATGGAAAGTAGAAAGAAGTCTGTCGAAGGCAAACCAACCGAACATATTGGTATTCCCCCAATTCTAGAATGGGCAGCAATTCTCCCCAACATGGCACTAACCTATGTAAACCTTGAGCCCCATGCTCCACAAGCTAGTTCTCCCATCTCTTGATATCTAGGCCCACACTAATAGAGTAGTAAGAAAAGAAGTTTGGCACAGCTGCCAAGGGATATTCAGAAGGGACCTCCATACTATATCTCTCTAACAACAACAAGAACAACATAACGGGACTACCCCTCAGGAAGTCAGAACGTCCTTCCCACTAAGAATCCATACCATTCAAAGTCTTTTCCAGTATCACCATCATAGGATTGTGGTTATATGACATCCATGCAATGATTGCAACAATTTGAGGGTCCACCAACAGGTCCCCGCTCACCAGGAGTATCCTCTAAGCAAGGCCCAAAGTAACAGCTCCAATATCATTACAATCTCTTTAGCATACCAGATTTAGCAAAATCCAATGAAGGAGACAAGCTCCACCTTACAACCAAGCTTTTTATATCCTCTTCTATTTACCAACCAAGCCTTCAAGGCCTTCCTCCCCTAAAAAATTCCAAAAAACTCATCTTTACTACTTTTTCTCAAAATAAATACTTTCAAAAGGGAAGATCTTTTTCAACCAAGACTTCAAGGACATCTTTTACTCAAACATATTCAAAAAATTCCAAAAATACACTCTTTCTACTCTTTCTCAAAATAAAAACTCAGTGGAAAATTAAAGTGCATGTAGGGTAAGCCACTAAATCAAGATAATTAAACAAAATATGCATATCATTTTTCCATTTTGAATCTCTTTTTAGGTGAAATTCCACCACATCAAGCATGAAATATGGTCAAATGCCAAACTCCTACAATCAACGAGGAATTTATAAGGAATCTCGAAGGGGTAGAACCAAAATTGGATGTCACCTCATCCGATGTACTCAAACTCATCTGCCAACAGACGATGCAGTTGTGCATTCCTCTCGGTCACCCTTATATAATGGATGACCGTCCCCCCTGGGATAGATAGTAAACTATAAGATCCCCAACGAAAAATTAATATCTATAAAAAGATCATCAAGGAAAAATGGTCTCAAAGGAAAGAAGATTTACCCGATCACTCGTTAGGTCATTCAAGACCTGTCGCACCCCAACGATATACCGATCGACATTGTCCCTTCAACTACTTGAGGAAGCCCAAAAGACCGTGCCACTGCTGTTTGGCACCTCCTACACCCTTTTGGATAGTACTTACCTGAAATTTTATACAAAAATTCTCAAAAAATTCCAGAACGTCCAAAAAAATCTCCAAAAAATTGCTAAATATACCAAATGAATTCTAGAACCTTTTTTCACCAAGAAAAAAATTCTTACCACACTTACTTCCCCAGTGAAATTCCTAAAATCAATTAGATATCTCCCCATCAACGTATCCAAAGGACACCGCAAAACTAAAAAAATTCCCCAACAAGGAAACATTCAATTCTCGGATTACTCTTCCCCAGTGGAACCAAAAACTCAAAATAAACTGCTTCCCTAAGACCCCCAACAGAATCACAAGATAATTTCCCCAGTGGAGTCTCCAAATTTCCACAAGAAAACTACGACTTAATCCCTAAGAATTGGCTTTGACCCTCAGAATTGGTCATCCCTACTTAAAGCCCTCAGAATTAGTTTCGACCCATAGAATTGGTCGCTACAACCTTAAGCCCTCAAAATTGGCTTCGACCCTCAGAATTAGTCATCTCTACTCAAGCCCTCAAATTTGATTTGACCCGCAGAATTGTTCACCCTCACTTAAAGCTCGTAGAATTGGCTTTGACCCTCAAAATTGATCATCACTACTCAATCCCTAATAATTGGATTTGATACGCAAAATTGGTCGCCTTAACTTAAGTTCCTCATAATTGACCTTGGCCCGCAAAATTGGTCATCTCTACTCAAGCCCTCAGAATTGGCTTTGACCCCCAGAATTGGCTTTGACCCCCAGAATTGGCTTTGGTCCACAATATTGGTTGTTTTACCTTAAGGTCCTCACAATTAACCTCGGCCCACAAAATTGGTCGCTCCCACCTTAGGTCCTCATAATTGAACTCGGCCTAAAGAATTGGTCGCTCTTTACTTTAGATCCTCTGAATTGAATTGGACTCGTAGAATCAATAATCCTTAGCATTTCCTTAGGTCCTCAGAATCGACCTCGGCCCTCTGAATCGTCCATCCTTGTCCCTTAAGTCTGCAAAATCAACCTCTTTCCAAAACATCATATAGTGTCTATTTGATGGCTTTCATTTATTCCAAGCTCACCCATCGAGGGGATCTATAAACACCACATTCTAGGACCTCCTAAATGTCTCCTTATGTCCATAGCACCTTCCCATTTCACTGTAAACCCTAGGTCATACTCTGAGTACCGATATAAAGTCCATTGAGATCCCGTGGGCCCCATTTGACTCTAGTCAACTCTATCGTTAGAGAAAAATCTCTTTAAATATTTGAAAGGCTCTGAACCCCCTTCCAACGATCCGTCTCTAGAATGAATTGGTATAATAATTCAGACAAATGAACCATTTTACTATCAAAAATCGATTAGGAGGCCATCGGGCGCTCTCGGGCCTCGATTTGACCCCAATCAACTTCATCGTCAGAGTGAAAGATATTTTAATCTTTGAAGTTCACTAAAACCCTTTTCAAAAGTCTGCACTATCATAAAACGGCATAACCATTCAGATGAACGATTCGTTTCCCCTAAAAAAATGATCCTTAGGTCATCGGGAGCTCTCAGGCTTTGTTTGACCAAGGACAACTCTTCATCTTGAACGAGACTAAAATAATATTCAAAGGGCATTGAATACCCTTTCCAAAGATCTGCCCCATACATGAATCAGCCTTAAGGTACGAACGAGCAATCTGTTTTACTCCAAGAGGTCACCGGGAACTTTCGAGATCCGATTGAACAAGGTCAATTTTCCAAACCGAGCGAAGATGTTTGGAATGATGAAGTACCTCACATAACCTTTATAAGGTTTTTCCCATGCATGCTTCTGACTTACCGTCCAATGAATGCTTTGTTTTCGTTTGACGATCTCTCGTCCAAAGGATCGACGAGCACTTTCGAGCAACATTTGACCTAAAGTCAACCCCTGAACACGAGAGCGGTCCAAAGGACTCTTAAAGGTATCATAATTAACTTTCTAACGGTATACCACATGCACGATTTGGATCAATATATTTCATTCTACAGCCATGTTTTTGAAAAAAAATGTGCATGAGACTACCGATTGGAAGGTCCATTTCCTGGCCAATCGACAGTGTGTCTAAGGTTACCTGTTGATTGGAAGGGATGGGACCATGATGATCGGCACCCCTTGACCCTATAAATATATGTAATGACCTCACCCCAAGGCACACCTCAGATCCATCAGCGTCAGTGATCTCAGCAATAATTTCTTGCAATTAGCGAAGTTTCCTTATGTGAAATTCCATTCAGTCTTACATTCCCATCCTTTTCATACCTAATTTGGAAAAATCTCATTCTTTCTCATCCAACATTCATCTCAATATTCAAAGGAGTTCATCCAAGATCAAGATCGAGCTTCAATTCTTCAAATAAGATATACAATTCTTCTTTCTCTTTAAATTTCTCTTTTTCTCATTAATTACATTAAATTCATAATCTAGCTTTTACTTTAGTTCATAAAAATTAACATCTCACCTTTTTTATTAGTTATATTGCACAATTTCTATGGGATTTTTAACCCTAAAACAAACAAAAAGAGGTTTTAACCCATAGGAACTAAAGAGGTTTAGAATTTATAACCCATAGGAACTAAAAATTCATAGGAATTTATAACCCATAGGAATTTAGAATTTTAGAAATTTTAAAAAGGAACTAAAGAGGTTTTAACCCATAGGAACTAAAGAGGTTTTAACCCATAGGAATTAACATCTCACCTTTTTATAACCCATAGGAATTTATGACCATTTATGTCAGTTTTAGAATTTTTTAAAACTAACATATAAAGCTCTGACATAAATGTTCATAAAACTGAAATAAATAAAATCACATTTATCTCAATTTTTAAGAACACACATAAAAACTATGTGTAAGGACATTTTTCTCATGTGCAACATGTTACATTTGTGTATGTCGTACGCCGCTACATTTGTTACGTCACCTCAAGATTTTACACGACGAACTCAATCCGAATTTTGGGAATCAAGAATTTATTATCTCCATCATGTGTCCCTCATCTGCCTCAACGACTTCACGTTCCATGATTTTTGGCTCGTAATGCAAGTGGTACGCAAGAGAAGTCAAAATAGTGCAACAAGGCTTGATAGGGAAGTTCAAGGGTAATTTGGTAACTTTACATCCACTGTTCGGAGGACCAATCGACTGAAAAGTTGAAGATCTTGCCGCAACAAAGATACTAGAAGAAATGACACCTCAATCTGAGCTACGGTGAACAATTTATGGCCCGTTGAAAATGGAGATAATTCCAAGAAAAACCTTGGAATTTTTGCTAAGTGTTTAACCCTTTTCCAGCAAGTTTCCCCGAACCCAGCCCGAACCGATTCGGGGGGCGAACCAGTTCGCAGGGTACCCGAAGCGATTCGAAGTCCCTGTACACAGGATATAATTTCAGAATTTTTATTTGGTAAAGCTCTTCATGTGTTTCCCTATAAATACCAACTTCGGGGGAGCAGTTTTGCAAGACTTTGGAAGACATTTTTGAGAGTCCCAATTACTCTAGTCTTCATATTTTTTGAGTCCCAAGACTCATGTTTTGATTCACACAATTGCCAAACCTTTGTGAATCTTTTTGGTAACCCAAGAACACAACCTTGTGTTTGTTCAAACCTTTGTGGAGAGATCTTTGCAACCGAAGGCTGCGTGTCATTGCTAAGGGAGTCTCTACAAAGTGTTATGACTGCGTGTCATTGAGGAGAGTTGCGGTTCTTTCTTTGTTGTTTGGGTTGCGAGTCCTTGGAGGGTGCTGCGTGTATTCTCTTACTGAGTTCAAGACTGTGTGTCTTTGTGGGTTGGTTGTGCGTTGATCCATTGCATATTTCTCTATGTAATTGTAAGTTGCGATTTGTATATTCATAGTGAAATAAAGGTTTTACCCGAAAGGGGTTTTTTCCTGAAATCTGTGTCTCAGCATATTTACTGTGTCGCATGCTTTATATTTGATGGGATGATTTAGATGCATGTTTAGGGGCTAAATTTATTTGATCTAAAAGTAGTCCCTAATTAAATAAGGGTTACTTGGAAACTTGCAAAATTTATTTAAATCATTATCACACAGTCATATACGACATTTTCAAATTGGTATCAGAGCGGGTTACGCTAATTTATTGCGTGATCCTGATTTTTCAAGGATTCATTGGTTTGATACAATTTGACCTCTCACGTCGTCAAATTGGTATCAGAGCAGGTTACGCTAATTTATCGCGTACTCCTATTTTCCGCAAAATTTGTGTGATATTGATTTTTTTTTTAAATCAGTTTTGTGAAAAATCACAATTTTTCTGATGGAGCACTTATCTAATTTGATGCCCCCTCCTGTTGGCACGAGTCAAAGTTTTAACGATTTAAATAGTTTAAATTTGAGGTTTCAGAGGAGAATTAGAGTTTTGAAAAAAGAAAATTCTCGTTTCAAATCTGCGATGGATCTTTTGCAAACGGTTCAAAATCAAAGAGATTTTTATCGTGAAAATTTTGTTTCTTTGGACCATGAATTTAATGCTTCAAAATTGTCCAAAAAGGAGAGTGATGATAGGGTCCTAGTTTTAGAAAAAGAATTAGAGGATCTTAAAAATTCGATGGTTTGTGTTTGTGCCAAAGATGATAAAAATATTTTAATCAATGAATTTGTGGCACGTGAAGAGACTCTTAGGGAAAAGTTTGCTTTAATTGAAGGGGAGAGGGATACCCTTTTAGAAATTGTTGAAAATTTGAAAAAGAAATCCCTGTCCTGGGAAGAGTCTAATTTGTTGCTTATATCAAATATTTTGAAGTTGAAAAATGATTTAAACAATTCGACTAGGTTTGATTGTGATGGTAATGGCTCATCTTGTTCTCATGTTTCTAGTGCTAAAGCGAAAACCATTATTTGTTTTAGAGGGTCAACTAATCCCAAGGATGTTAGAACAGATCACACTTTAGGTAACATTCCTCCCGTTTACACATGTTCACATTGTGGTAGGAAAGGTCACCTTAGGAGATTTTTTTTTTATCTTGGAAGAAGTCCTAGGATGTCGAAGTCTAGTGTTACCTTGGTTCCTAAATCCCCCACACGTTGTTTCACGTCTATTTGGGTTAGGAAATCACTTTTGGATACACTAGATTTTAGACAAGTTGATTCTCGTTTGCTTGCACATGATTCTTCTCTTGCCATATCATATAGATGATTGTGTTTGCATGTTTGCCATACGCTAGTTTTATTTGGTTTGATGATATTTTTGTTTGCTAGCGTTGTGACATGTACTTTTTGTATAAATTTTTTATTTTGAAAAACACAAAAAGATTTTACTTTTGATAAAATTTTGAGAAAATCCAAAAAGATTTTTGTATTTTTTTTGCACCGTTTATGGATGAACACTTAGGATGACCGAGTCACAACATCATTCCATTATTTTTATGTGACTATTTGTTAGTGTTTTGAGACCATAGGTCAATTCATCCTTGTGCTTTATGATGTTTGGAGTCATTCAGATGTTATTAAGTGTTACTTCCTACATGTTTGACTCATGTTTCCTTTATTGCACACATGCACGAATTTGTTTGATTATTGTTCTTGTCTTATCACATGTTGGTCGGGTGTTTTCACTTCAATCCTATCCTTAAAACGAACCAAGCGCGATAAAATTTAATAAGGAAATTATGCATATAAGAACTGTTTTGTGAGTTTGTGTGCTTTATTTAAAAACGGGGAAGGGTTGCGAAAGGTTCATTTTACCTTTGCGAATACTAAGCCACCGTTAAATTGGACCTAAAAATGGAGGAATTTTATTATCCGAGGTTCAAAGAGGTTTAAAAGAGCCCGAAAAAATTTAAAGGCAGTGAAAAGAAATTCATTCCAAATTCTGGGTCATTTAGGTTTTTGCACCAATTCTCCAAAGTTTGAGAATTTAGTTTATACACCTCTAAAAGAAAATATGCATGAGGGAGTTTGGTTGGAGAATTTTAAACGGGTTTGTACATCATTGAATTGCTTGAAAAAGCGCTACATAGTTTTGGACATTATTGGTGTGGAAATCACTTTGACATTGATTTGTTGATTTGCATAAGACGATGTCATTTAAATTCAACAAATTTTTACACCTAAGTATACTTTTGATGATTATTCGTTAGGGGTACACATATGGATCGTGCACATATGATTGATTGAGGTTATTTACCTATCGAATGTGTTCACACCCATTTATTCTGTTTTCATGACTTTGTTGTTTGAGTCAAAATCCATGGTGTGTTTTTTTGTATCATATTTTTTTTCAAATGGTATCTATTTTTATGTTTTGTATGAAAAAATTAAAAAATCAAAAATAGTTTGCGAAGATTTTTTAGCATCTCCTTGCAAGAGCACATTTGCCATTTGATTGATGCCTTAATTTGTATGCCGTGACACCCCGATTTTGCTTGTTTGATTCATTCTTCTTATTTGTATATTTGGGGACATCATAAAAAGGGGGAGAAAGAGTTATCTTATTTTGGGGGAGTTTGAGTTTTTGAGATTTGACTTATGCTTATCATTTATTGGTACCTATGTTTATCTCATTTCAAACTCGATACGTCACTTGGTATTTTCTTTTTCTCATGTGTGTAGGTACTACATTGATGATCACTGAATTGCACACCCTGGTGAGAAAAGAGTTGAGATTCCTGAAGATTTGAAGAACAAACGATGAACACTATTCATTTGTACCTTTTCCAGTTTTGGGTTACTGGGAGGGAAGATTTGTATAGGCAATTTCATATTTGATAATTCGGATTTTTTATGTATGTACCGGCATAGACATAGGGTGAGATTTATAAGGACATTTTTCTCATGTCCAACATGTTACATTTATGTATGTCGTACGCCGCTACATTTGTCACGTCACCTCAAGATTTCACACGACGGACTCAATCCGAATTTCGGGAATCAAGTATTTATTATCTCCATCATGTGTCCCTTATCTGCCTCAATGGCTTCACGTTCGTTAATTTTTGGCTCGTAATGCAAGTGGTACGCAAGAGAAGTCAAAACAGTACAACAAGGCTTGATAGGGAAGTTCCAGGAAAATTTGGTAATTTTACAGCCACCATCCGGAGGATCGGTCAACTGGAAAGTTGAAGAGCTTGCCATAACAAAGATACTGGAAGAAATCGACACCTCAATCCGAGCTACGGTGAACAAGTTATGGCCCATTGAAAATAGAGATAATTCCAAGAAAAACCTTGGAATTTTTGCTAAGTGTTTAACCCTTTTCCAGCGAGTTTCCCCGAACCCAGCCCGAACTGATTCGGGGGGCGAACCGGCTCGCAGGGTACCTGAACCGATTTGAGGTCCCTGTACGCTGGATAGAATTTCAGAATTTTTATTTGGTAAAACTCTTCATGTGTTTCCCTATAAATACCAACTTCGGGGAGCAGTTTTGCAAGACTTTGGAAGAAGTTTGTTAGAGTCCCAATTACTCTAGTCTTCATATTTTTTGAGTCCCAAGACTCATGTTTTGATTCACACAATTGCCAAACCTTTGTGAATCTTTTTGGTAACCCAAGAACACAACCTTGTGTTTGTTCAAACCTTTGTGGAGAGATCTTTGCAACCGAGGGCTACGTGTCATTGATGAGGGAGTCCCTACAAAGTTTTATGACTGCGTGTCATTGAGGAGATCTGCGGTTCTTTCTTTGTTGTTTGTGCTACGAGTCCTTGGAGGGTGCTGCGTGCATTCTCTTGATGAGGTCAAGACCGCGTGTCTTTGTGGGTTGGCTGTGCGTTGATCCATTGCAGATTTCTCTATGTAATTGTAAGTTGCAATTTGTATATTCATAGTGAAACAAAGGTTTTACCCTAAAGGTTTTTTTCCCTGAAATCTGTGTCTCAGCATATTTACTGTGCCGCATGCTTTATATTTGATGGGGTGATTTAGATGCATGTTTAAGGGCTGAATTTATTTGATCTAAAAGTAGTCCCTAATTAAATAAGGGTTACTTGGAAACTTGCGATATTTATTTAAATCATTATTACACAGTCATATTCGACGTTTTCACTATGGTATTTAACATGTTTTTAATCACATTTTCATGAAAACTGACATAAATATTATCACATTTATCTCAGTTTTTGTAATTTTATGATAGTTTTTTCAAAACTGACATAAATGTTTATATAAAAATTAAAAAAAAATTATTTCTCCATCAATAGACAACTGTTATTTGTGGTTAAATAAACTCTTGTAAATAGATAACAATCAAGGTCATAAATACCACTAACTTGATATACATCAAGATATTTACAATCAAAATATATTGATGTGAGCTACTTCATAATATCCAAAAACTAGCTAGTGTGTGAGCTACGTGATGATATCCAAAATCTAGCTAACGTCTAGTTATCTACGTGATAATATCCTAAAAATAGTGATGATACATCACAATATCAAAAAACTAGCATTGCGAACTACATCATAAGACCCACAATCCAAAATAATACTCAAGTTGGGACGTGGTCGAACGTAATACTCGATCAAGTTTGTTCTCAATGCTATCCAACCCAGAATGAGTAACCCTGCAATCAAATATAAGCAACATAGTTTTCATCATAACACAATCATCTCAACAAATTGTAGATATAATTGAATTTATTATTATGGTATATAATAGTTAATAACTAAACAATATTTTAAATAATAAGATAAAAAGCAAAAACAATGGTAACATACCTTTATTTCAAAAGGTATGGAAGGATCGTCCATGAAGTACTTCATGAACTTCAACACAAAATATTTGCAATCAAGAGTATCATTTCCCTACATTGAGCACTAGTTAACACACTAGACGAATAATAAAAGAGTATGTCGAAAATATTTTTTATACAACACAAAAAATTATAAAAACTTAAAAAAAAATTACCAGAGTTTCCTCTCTTTATAAGACTATACACCCTATTTAAAAAATATATAATACTCCAACAAAACTAATAGTTCATAACAACAATATCAATTACTTGTAAAGGCTAAAAATGTATAACTGAAAAAAATTTATAACGGCCATCACAACAGCATAACTGTTATATATATATATATATATATATCCCCTGTGGCATCATGGGACACTCAACCTATAAACTCTTGTTGGTGTTGCGCGTGTGATAGATACGCATAATCAATGCACTAAATTATACGACAACTTGAGCTCTGTTGTCATTTTGTTGAAGTTGAATGCATTTCTAGAACGAATGGTCGAATTATTAGAATCATAAAAAAAGTTGAATGTATAGCTGCCTAACTTCTTAATTTGATTTTAATGTACTTGAATAGAAGTGAACTATTATTTGGGAGAAGTTTTTTTAGTGTTGTAGTAGTGATGCACTAGGCAATGGTCTGACCCATGGGTTGGATTCATGGGTTAAGTTGTATTTAGCTTTAAGTCCTAGGCAATTTCTATAATTTTAAAGCTTTAGCATTATGTTTAAACTGGAAACCTTCATATTTAACACTTGGTGCTTCACTTTTAGAATGTTTTGAATGAATTTGGCGAGAGTGGGTCGCAATGGAAAAGTTTGGATGCATTGGCAATGATATCAAGTTTGGATGAATAGATGTTCACTTCAATTGTTTAGTACACTAGGTTGTGTTTAAATTACAGTTAGTTAAATATCATGCATCACTGGAGCAGTCCTTGGAGCGAAGTTTAGATTGTCTTATATTAATATTGTTGTTTTCAATATCCATTATATAGTCAACTTTGTTGTCCTTAGTCAATTTTGAGGTTCCTTTACAGTAGCCTTTTTTAATTGTTTGCTTTATCTTTTTGCATATATAATAAACTACACAAAAAGAACTACAAATCACCGCGCATTGCGTGGGCTATCAAATAGTAATACTACCAAATTTGGTAACACGTCTCATTTTGTATTGGTTAAAAACGTCATCTGGAACGCTGGGCTATTGAAAAGTGTGTTGAGGAAGTCCCAATCCTCTTTTGAAGAAACCTTCCGATGTTTATGTCGATAAGCCTCTTCCAAATCCTCTGTATTTTGGACCAAAAAAACCAATTATCTTGTAAAAAATAAGAGTCGATGAAACATTAATGAAAATGAGAAGATACAATGTATTGATTGAAAAATAAATCAAATTTATCTAATGCAACAAAAAGAAGAACACAAATCAAATTTCTAGCTTGTTGTCATCAGGAAAAGCAACTAAGAAAACAAATCAAATTCGTGGCTTGCTACTATCAGGAAAAGTAACTAAGAAGTTATTATATGTATTTACATGCATAAAAGCGGACAACTATTTAATATAACAACATTTCAAGGAAAAAATGACAACTATGAAGAACTGTAAGAAATCCAACAAATCACAATTAATGTTAGTAGATCGAGTCGAGTGCGCAAACTTCCATACTCTCTTGTCCATTAATACATACGTATATATCTAGACAAAACTATAAGAAAGAAGGTCTAAGAAAGGTAAATAAAAGACCTATTTTCAACCTGGACATAGTTCATTACAGGGCAATGTGATGTTCTTAAGCACTGTTCAAGATACGATGACCTGAATAACAACAACAAATTCCCCGTGTAATATTATTACTCTTTACCTTGTTAACATATCCGATTTATTACCCAAATGCCACATATAAATAACTTAAAACACGCAATTTTTTAATAGTCAAATAACAATCAATAAAAGTGGGACAATTAGAGTTTTAGAAATGCTAAAAGTATCCAAATAAGTTTTACCAACTAAAATCATACAAGAACTTATAAAGGGGTAAATGACATATTGATATTGCCAGAATAATAAAGTCCTATCCCTGTCATTTTAATTTACAGGATTCGATCCACATATACTTTCAACTAAAGTACCTAAATTCCGGTGAGGTAATTGTAAATTGTAAATTTTATAATTATAAAGCTATTTTGTAGAAGTTGATGTTCACAATTACAAAGTATTTAAAAGTTTCACTCTGTTTCCCAATTGCAAAGTATTTAAAAGTTCTACTTGGAGGATAGTGGGCATAAACAAAGCACGTATATTATAGGAAATGAAATTATTAAAAAGCAAAGATAGTAGGTAATGAAATTATTTAAAAGCAAAGATATTAGGTAATTAAAATTTAAGAACCTGTTGAAGGCTCAGAAAGTACACATCCTAGATGCTCAATCAAAGAGAATGAACCCCATATCATCATATGACTCTTCGTTCTCTTCGACCTTTTCCTCTTTCTTAGACTCAGCTATAGCTGGTGCAGCGGCGGCACCAATTGTGCCCTCTTTTCGCACCCAGCTAGATTTTTTATGTTATAAACAACATCAGGATCATCTACCTTTTGGACTATCAATTTCTTAGAGGGTTTACGGTCAAATTCTTCCAAGCCCTTGAATAGATTTATAATATTCTCCAACATATTATTTTGATAATAAACGAATGTTATAAGATTACACAATTGTCAAGGCACCGAATGTAAGTAGTTACCGATTTTCTTCACCCAAATCTCGTGTGCTTCTTTTGCTCTATTATCATTATCCAATGCTCATATTAATTGCATGTACGTTACTAATGTGGTACCCTGCCCTTTTCTTTGAATTCACTTGATAACTTCAATAACTTTATGCCATTATTGCTTTTTTTCAAGAGTAATCAATGCATTCATTAGAGGGTTGATAGGGAACTTTTACTCCCATGCATCCACTAAACCATAAATATCTTTTTTACTGTCTTTAAGATCAATAAGTATCCTAACGAGGAAGCCATTATTATCCATTCTTAACACATTATCTCCTATTTGGCATTTGGGCACAACTTTATCATCTTTCCCTTCACATTGGCACGCAGATTCATTTTGCGAGTTGATCCTCTAACGATCCCACTGTACTACAAAAGATACCCGGGGTCTAAACTCTCAACATTATGATCTTAACATTTCCATCGACCTAGAAGTAACTATTACAAAACCTCACAGAGGGCGACACTATAATAACGGGGGGAAAAGACCCCCAACAGTTATTTCGTGTTTCTAGTAAATTGTTATCTCATTGTATGCTCCCAAAATGATATATGCAAATCATGCTCTATGCAATTACATAATCAGACAAATAATTAATTTATTTGCGCACTCTAGAATAACACCTAAATAATATGCTTCAGTGTTAGTATAATAATTTTATACACTAGTTCATTTACATAATGTAGGACGTTACCATCTCGAGTCATGAAAATGAGGATGCTCAAAACAAAGTTAGAGAGGGATCTTCGAATATGCATGTCGCACAAGAATCGATCTCTCAAACTTCAAAAATGAAAATTCCAGAGAAAGGAAATAATCATTCTTGAAGACAATCATTATTGCATCCATTCTTTACTTTTGAAAGAATTCAAACAATCATTCTTGCATCCATTCCTTTACTAACATAAATATTTCAAACAAATAAAGGGCACACATTATATAAGTGTTTCTCATTGGATTAACAATGAGTACCATAACCATCAAAGTAATGAGATGAGAAAGAACTATACCATAACCAGGGAGATAGAGGTCTAGACCCATGGCATTTCAAACATCAATTTAAAATTGCCAAAGCATTTCTGAATAGAATAGCAGTGAAAGATATTGAAGACAAAACGAAGTAGGAAAAAATTTCTTAATAGAATAGAGAAACATTTCTATTCAAAGCATTTTTGAATATAATTGTCAAAACTAAATGGAATAGCAAAATGAAAGATGTTATACCTGGAAAATGAGAGAGATAGATGACAGAATAGAGGTTATACTTGATTGTTTTACACCTACGTGATTGTTTGAAGTTAACTGAGGTTGAGGGACTTATTGCTTTGGAATCATTAGAGTCGCTGGATGTGGCGGGCTGCATATCATTGCCACTGGACCTATCAAACTTAAAAAAAAGGATTATTTTGAGGATCTTAATGAGAAGTGTGGATTCGAGGAACTGGAATCCTTGGAATCGTTAAACATTTGCGGATGAAAGTCGAATGAACTACCTGATATGTCAAATTTTAAAATATTGAAAAAATTAGTTGTTGTCGCCTATGTGAAACTAATATTGATCCGATGACTTTTGTCAAGATACATAAGAACTCAAGTAACTTGATTTGGGAAAAAAATACACTATTCTTCACCCTAATGGACTAAACTGGAAAGTCTTTTTTGAACCAGTAAAAACAATAGATATGAACAATAACGAAAAAATCCGTAAAAACATCGAATAATACAATAACATTGTCTTGAAAAAGAAATCACTTAACAATATTTTGCATAAAGTACAATGTTATGAAGAGATATAATATATTATCAAATATTAGAACAATGATATCCCTTTTTAATCTCATTTCACAATAAATTTAACCATTTTTGTAATAAAAGACATATGAACACATAAGATCCATAATAGGAGAAAAACAAAAAGTGCAAAGAAGAAGGCTACTATACGCCATACATTTCATCTAGATGCAAATTTTACTACCCATTCAAAATGAAAATGTTCCCGATAACCAAGTTAATTGAAAGCCTAATTTAAAAATTCAAAATTAGTCCCCTAATTAATGGACCAAAATACAATTACTCAACCTTCCATACGTAGAGTTAAAAATATCGGAAATGAATGATAAACAGACATATTGAATGATCAATAATAATCAAATTTTAAAATGGATCAGTACAATGAACTGAGCAGTCTAATACATGAATAGTATAATAAACGAAACCAATATCAGAATTTTTATTAATTTAAACCACAATATAACACCCGATACATAATAAGGAATGGGGAAATGACTATGAAAACTATACTAATCCTTTATTGTCTTCTCCACCCTATAATTCAACCAAAAAAAGTAAAAAACCAAATCCAATATGTTGGAAGCAACACAATCGCAACATTGTAAAAGATTTAGAGATAAATAATACACGGGAGATTGGACATTCTATTAGGAATTTTATGATTCCCCCACCACCAAACCAAAAATACCTACATTATACTTGTGTCCCAAATTTTCCAACTACCACTGTACTATAACTTTTAAGACATTAAGTGCTTGAACATTTACTTATATCATCAACATGGAGATTTAAACTTACGATACACTTTCGGTACCTTTAATCTCAAAATCCTGTGACACCCCGACTAATTAAATACCGAGTAGCTACTCCTTTATTTAAATTAATGCAAAGTGTCAAGTTGGTTCAGTTCGTAGCATCACTCTTGAAAAAAATTTAATTAATTACTAACCACCTAATATTTAAATTAGTGAAGTGTCAAATTTTATTAATTACATTAACAATCAACCAAATAATTTAAGCCATCATTCAACAATCGCATGAACAATCTCATAAGGGTAATCCAACATAATGAAATATATGATGTCAGGAGTAAACACTCCAATAGAGAGTAGCAAGGCTAAATAAACCCCAAAAAAATTCTGAACAAAATAAATAAGTCCGACAACTGAAATGAAATAAATGTCTGAATTACTATCTCTGAATAGAATTGGGCGACATGCCCTAACATATATAAATGACTCCGAAGGAAGCAAAGGTAGATGTGAAGGCGTCTAATACCGAGGTCATGTAACATCCACAGCAGTTACAACACGTCAACGGAATGGGACTCCTATGCTTGGCGTCCCTATGACTGGGCACCTAAAATGTTTTTACAAAAAGAAATAGATTTGGAAGCAAATAAGTCAGAGCCGGAGGTGAAAATATTTTAAAAACAGCAAGTGTTTAAATTACAATATTAAACAACACTTATATTAAACATGTTAGTCACGTGCCCTCACTGGAGATTCTCACCCCTCAACTATTGTACACGCCTAACGTATCTTCTAAATTCCATCTAGTTATGTTACTGCATGACTAGTCTATTTTAATCCTATCAAGACGGTCTTATTTTAGATGCCACCTGTATTATTCAAATAAATTATATTCATAACTCACACGGTCTTAATTAAATTACTTATCTCAATTATTAGTTAAGTTCACATTATTCTTAACCCATCTGAATCTCTTAGTCATTCGCATCTACTAAGTAACAGTGAACCAGTCACAAATACATATATAAGTCACTCTCATTACGTATATATATATATATATATATATATATAGCACCCCTAGACTAAACTTCGGTGCACGCATACTTTGTTATCGAATCCCGATACATCACGTATATAAGGATCACATGTTCCGAATCGCTCAGGAATCATCTCAATACAAATCACACATATTAGAGGTGAACACAGTTCACATACCCATGGGTCACACGCATACCTACGCTCCCATGGTCAGCTAACTTATGAACTCACAAATAAGTCTTCACGGTCCTGTGTTCTTGAGGTACCAATCTAAATACCCCCCGAAGGCACACAAAGATAAGATGGTCCTTTTCTCGAAAATCAACCTCCTGTGATAGCAAGTATGGTAGGTATGCCATACACAAAAATAATCCATATACTAAGCAATCACACGCTTAGGTAATTATCATATTAATATGGGTGTATCCCAACCCTATATCATAAGTCTCATACATATCATAGTGTTATCCCATTTATTCCACGTAATAAGTTTAGCGCGATAACTCTCTTCATACAATTCCGGGTACTTACACCTAACCCAAAAGTTTACTAAGTTTCCCTCTAGTATCTAAGGTTATTTAAGTAATTAAGGTTCCCCTACTATAGTCTCTAACCTTAATTTGTTTTTTGTGCGAATCACTATCAAGTTCTCACAACTTCCAAACGTAACTCACTCGTCGGATATTTATAAGTTTAACATTAAATTCCAAACTAACCTAATATTTTCCAGGCTTCAAATACATCCCTACAGGTCTTCCCTAAGTACCAATATGTTCAATCAATCATCAATAAAGGGTTTTAAAAAGTTGGGAGTCAATCAATTATTTAAGGGGAAATAATCACATTTGATAGAAGAAATGGGTCAATCGATTGATCGACATTCTTGAGTCGATCAATCGATCGAGAAGTTGTCTGCCCAGAATTCCCTAAATAGTTATGAGTTTCCTATTTTTACACTTCCAATTCTCCATTACAACATCCCAAACTCCCAAACAAGTATATAGATCATTACACCAACGTTGTTACACAGTTTTTAACGTAAAAGAATCATTAAATCCTTACTTAGTATTGATTTCTTGGATTAAAAGCCATGAATATTTCTATAACCCTAGGTCTTCAATATTTCTTCAAAAGTATCTTAAATATCATATATTTCTCGTGATTTACAATAATAAGATTATGATTTCATTAATCCATAATTTCTAGAAACTAATCTACATTAAAACTGCCCTTATTGAATGATTAATTCTCCAATTTCACAATATTTCTATTTTACATATTTTGTCCAGAATTTTAACTATCATGTAAAATGTATACCTTAAATCATTGCAAGATAAATCACTTGACTTGAATTAGTGATTATGATCCTTTGGAACAGATTGTATGGGAGTAATCCTCTCTTCCCGATCTATCCGGTGGTGATGACGGTGGTGCAAAAAGCCTCTAAGTGGTGGTTCTTCTTTGGAAACTTACTCCTTTTCCTCTATAATGGACGTTGTGAAATTTGGTTGTGAAACCCTAAGGAAACTAAGTGTTGGTTGATATAATGGACTTAAAATTCGTGGGTTACTATTACTCAAAAAGTTAAAATGATAAAAATATTCTCCCGGGTTGCCGGTTAGGCCTAAAATGTCCCGGGACCCAAACTAAACCCTCGGCTAGTGTTTTCTGAATATCTCAACCCTTCCAGACACATTGGGGCACTCAAAATGACCATACAGATTATATAAAAATTATTTATAATTCCATTAAATTGGGTCCTGACACGACTGACATGTGCATCCCAACTTAATTTCTGAAGTTGTCGTATTTTTAACTCTCGACAAATTTAGTAAATCCATAATCATATATTACCATATTCACTCAGTAATATTCAACATAATCGTCATAATCAAATACTAACTCTCGCCTCACTAGTATTTAAATTAATTATCCCATTTAATTCAGTTAATCCCAATAAATAAAATCAATAAAAATACGCGGTATTACATACTTCTCCCCTAATAATGGAATTTCGTCGTGAAATTCGAAAATAAGATATACCTGGAAAAAATAACTCTGGATAACACTCGCGCGTCTCATCCTTGCGCTCCCAGGTAGACTCCTTGGTATTATGATGCTGCCACTGAACAAGTACTAGCAGTACTACCTTCGACCTCAACTTACTCTCGCCACGGTCTAGGATAGCAATCTGGCCCTCCTCATAGGAACTATCAGGCTATAGATCAATCTACTCTAAAGCAATATGAGTATGGGCTGACTCGTCTCAAAGATATCTCCTCAGTGAAGAAATATGGAACACGTTGCGGATCCTATGCAAGTGTTTCGGTAACCCAAGTCTATAAGCAATTGGCCCAATCCACTCGATGATAGGGAAAGGCCCCACATATCTAGGAGCTAACTTCCCCTTTTTCCCAAAATGCATAATCTCCTTCATACGAGACACTCGTAGTAACAGTTGGTCCCCCACATTAAACTCTCGGAAGAACCGCTTCGCGTCACCGTAATTCTTCTGTCAATTATGTGCAATCGAAACGACTCCGTATCAACTCTATCCTTGCCGAAGTATCCTGGATCACCTCCGGCCCAAGTAGCCTGTTGTCCCCCACCTCTAGCCAACATGCTGGGGAACGATAAGGTCTATCATATAACGCCTCGAATGGAGCCATACCAATAGTAAACTGGTAGGAGTTATTATAGGCAGACTCCACCAGTGGAAGATACTACTCTTAGTCTCCGCCAAAGTCGACGATGCACATACACAACATGTCCTCAAACATATAATTTGTCCGCTCGTTCTGTCTGTCAGTCTGTGGGTGATAGGTTGTACTCAATCGCAACTCGTTACCAATAGCTTCCTTAAAACTCTCCCAAAACTCAGACACAAATATCTTATCTCTGTTAGGCACGATATTGAGAGGCACCCCGTGAAGTTTCACTATCTCAGATATGAAGATATAGGCGTATTGTCCTGTAGTACAGTCTATTTGGGCTGGCAAAAAGTGAGCCACTTTGGTTAACCGATGTACAATCACACATATAGAATCGTGACCCCTTTGTGATGTAGTCAACCACATGATGAAGTCCATGGAAATGCTCTCCCATTTCCACATAGGAATCTCTAATGGTTGTAGGAATCTTATCGACCTCTAATGGTCCACCTTTACCAGCTGACAAGTGGCACATTTCGAAACAAAATTGGCAATATCCTTCTTCATATCACTCCACCAGTACTGTCGCCTCATATATCGGTACATCTTATCCCCATCGGGATGTACCACAAATCGTGAACCGTGCGACTCTATCATCACCTCGTGTTGTAAGTCTTCT
Source organism: Sambucus nigra (assembly GCA_949130495.1). Lineage (NCBI taxonomy): Eukaryota > Viridiplantae > Streptophyta > Magnoliopsida > Dipsacales > Adoxaceae > Sambucus > Sambucus nigra. The sequence continues at coordinate 433,298,756 of OX422209.1, read as the reverse complement.
CCCTCAAGGACAACCAATATCCCATTGAAATGTAAACCCCCAATTGAACCAATAATATAAGACTTGGCCCCTTCTACTAGAAGTTGTACTATCTAACTCTGATAGAACGGATCCGCTTCCTGAGCCTGTACTACTCTCATAATGATCTAGGGTGTAACTGTCATCACATACATGAATGATCGGGCCACTGCATCCTGGTGTCCCAACTCCTTCCATTTTTCTTTCCACACCTCGACCACCTCACCTACTGGCCTATGGCTCAATGCGTTTGCTACCACGTTAGCCTTCCCTTGGTGGTATTAGATATTGAACTGATAATCCTTCATAAACTCAAGTCATCGACGTTGATGCAAATTTAGCTCCTTCTGCGTAGAGAGGTACTACAGTGACTTGTGGTCTGTGAATAGGAAATTTCTGCCCAGGAGGTAGTGTCTCCAAATCCGAAGTGCAAACATGACTGCCTCTCGTGAGACTTAAGCTTACGAGAAGCATAAGCTATAGCCTGATTCTCCTGCTGAAGCACACCCCCAAGTCCTAATAAGGATGAATCAGTGTAAACTAGAAACTCTACTCCCGGCCTGGGAAATGCTAACACGGGTGCTGATGTTAGATTGTCTTTAAACTCATCAAAAGCCAATCTGGCAGGCATCATCCCAGATGAATGGCACCCCTTTGCGAGTCAGATGTGTCAATGGATCCTCTATCTTCGAGAATCCCTAAATAAACCTCCTGTAGTATCCTATTAGGCCTAAGAAACTATGTATCTCTCTCAGTGTCATGAGATGTCCCTACTCCCTCACCACTGACACCTTCCCCGGATCTACGGATATCCACCTATCAGAAATAATGTACCCCAAAAACTAAACCACTTTCAGCCAAAACTTGTATTTCTCATATTTTGCATACAACTCGTGCTGACGCAGTGTCTACAAAACATGCCTTAAGTGCTCGGCGTGCTCCTCCTCAGTCTGGGAGTAAAATAGAATGTCATCTATGAAAATAATGACAAACTGATCCAGGAATTATCTTAACACCCTATTCTCGAGTGGTGGTGATGATAGGAAATCCCTATACACTCTATATGGATACGGTGGCGAGCTATGATTATCTGACTTCCTGACGAGCTGGTTGATGCCCACCTGTATCTAAGACGTGATGAATAAGCCTCCAGCTGCCATGGATTTGGGCAATGGTACTAGCGCATCGGTGGAATCGACCTACATCACAGGTGGTGGCACGTCGACAACCACAGAAGAGGCTCCAATAATTCAGGTTACTCCACCTTCCTATAATTGTCGATTAAGTTGAAATGAGTAATTGAATGTGTCGCACCGTCCCAATGCATCCGTGTTGGGGTTGACGTGGTTTACAAATGAGGTCCTCAGATATGTGGTATATTCTTTAGATTTTATCTTGTTCAATTAATTCTTCTTTGGTTCTTTACTCACTGATTTGTCTTTTGTTGTTGTTTCTTTGCTTGCAGTATGTTCGGCTGCTGACCAACTGGCTAAGGAATATCAAGGATTGGATGGCCTTTATGTCTGATTATATCACAAAGTCAACTCCTTCCTATTTTTTTCCATCTGCTACCTCAGATGAGGCGTTGGGTTCTGGTAGTGGAGGATCCAGTGCTCGTCACCGGGGAAAGCGCGTCCGCCGCAGGGGTTAAGTCCCGTTTTTTTAATTTATCCACCAAGTGAAGAAAATATATATGAAAAATATGCATTTTCCTAATTGGCATTTTTCTTGATTTAGTGATTTATCTTAAATGCACTTTTATTTTTTTGTTGAGACTGTTTATTTTATGCAAAGATAGAGATAATGACGGAAATGGAAATGAAAGATAAAAATGTTATTTATTCAAAAAAGCGGAGTAAAAGTAATTAACTTAGGGAAAAGATTTTTTGAGTAAGAATTTATTTTGGAAATGAAAATGGTTTTTCGAGACTAATAGGGAAAATGAGTAGTTGAAAAGGAATGACCCAGGGGCAATTTTTCAAAATAAGGATTTTTTTGGTAAAAGAGGAAAGGTGGAACTTTTCCAAAATAAGGGGGTTGCCAATCGGCATACCCCTTTACCTGCCTATTGGCATGGGGCTCAAGTAAAATCATACTTAGTCTTTGATTGCACTTTCCTGCACTTCATTGTATTCCTATAGGGCTGAGAATTAATCGAGCTTCTAGAGTCTTTGTTTTTTTTCCCCAATGATTTTGGGTATAAAATGAGGGGTATGGGATGTGCTTCCTCCACGAATACCCATATTTATCTTCTTGTTTCCCATTTTTTATTACAAAATGGATCTTCCCATGTATGAAGAATTCTCCTCTTACCTTGACGGTCTGGAGGCCATGTGCCTATATAATGTGAACTACGATGCTTTCAACATGCGACGGGTTTCTCTGTGGCATAATCGACCCATAGACCAGAACTTTTTAGCGGCGGATGATGATACCAGAATTTGTACCACCAGGTCAAAGTGATAATGACCTCACACAGGTACAACAATGGTAGAAAATAAGAAATATAACGATAAAGACTCGGATGAGGAAAATAGGAGACCAGCACCAAAATTAAGCGGTGCAGCCTATTGAAGGCTGATAGAAAGAACTTTTGTGTGTGTCATTGTAGAATAAAGTCTTTCGCTCAAAATCCAATTATTACCTACACAATGTGACAAAATAAATAATGGAAGCAAGTGGTAAGTAAGGTTCGTCAATCCAACTTTCAAGTGTGAAGACTAAATGTGTGAAGATAATTGCAAAAATCATTTTCATGCTATTATTTTTGGTATTTTATCTTTATTTATTTTTTTAGAAAAGGGGGATGAAAACTAACTAAGAAGAAAATGATAATCACACAAATATTTTTTTTTAATTAAAATAAATTGATTTAATATGATTCCTAAAAAAATATTAAAACTAATCTAAATGAAAGGAGAAGAATATCTACAATATGTATATATGGGTGAACTCATCAATGTTTGAATTAAATTTGGTAAAAATTACAAACAATCCTAACAAAGATTTGTATCTAAGTATTTCTCCCTCTAGATGAACTCTCAATGACTATTAAATAATGAGAAATATTTGCTAAAAATACAAACCCACCCATTATATATCCGTACATAAAAATTCATCCCAAGTGAGATAAATTTTACCACACCACTCTATATTGAGATGTTTACTAAAATTGTAAATACTCTTCACAGAGTGTTGAGGCATAACCTATTAAATAAAGATGATTTTTATGATCTTCCATCTCCTATTTTTATAACCCATAAATCTGATTATTTTGGAGAGATCTTTGGGATTTTATTTGGCAAACCAAGACATTCTTGGCAGGTGGTTTTTGAAATTTTGAGACTATTTGTATGTGGGTTTTGTTTAAGGATTGACAGGTGGCTTGGTATGGGTTTGGCTGAAATGGGTGTTCGAGTTTGAGAGTAAGTGGAGATGGTTGGGCTTCGGGTTTGTGGTTCAGGGTCAAACCCAAATTTGGATCAGGTGGGTTGTGCCAGGGCCTGGGTAGCAACTGCAGGTTGAGGTATTGTATAGGTCGCGATTGGAGGGTTATGGGTTGAATGGGTAAGAGGTCTGGGAGCTTGGGTTCCTGGTTGAAGGTGGTTGGAAGGGTGATCGGGATTTGGTTGGGTCTGCACCTGATACGATCGATTTCAATCCGGGTTGAGGGTTAGTACTGATTTTCGGGTTGGCTTTGGCTTTGAAGGGTAAATCGCGTTTCGAGTTTAGCTTGTTGGGTATGGTGGCGATGGTGGTTGAGTTGAAAGGTGGGTTCGGGTCGAGTTTATTGTCCATAAGAGGGTGTAGGGGTTGTCAGGCTTTGGGTAGGGGTTAGTGGGGATGGATAATGTGGTTTTGAATTTGGGTTTGGTTTGTGGCGGTGAAGGTAGTAGATGATGTGGGTTCTTTTAATGGCGGAGAGAGAGTGTCATGGGTGACGAGGGAAAAAGATGAAGGGGGTAATTGGGTGATGGTGTGTGTATGGTAGGTAAGGTGTGTGTTGATTTGTAAAAAAAAACTAATAAAAATTAAAGTTCAAAAAAATCCTAATCTCTAAAAAAAATGAAATATTAAAATAAAAGAATTAAAAATAAAAACTAAAAATCTAATAAAATTAAAAATTAAAGTCCTAGAAAAATAAAATCTAATAAACTAAAAATAAGCTCCTAAAAACTAATCCTAATAAAATAAAATAAAATATAAAAATTAAAAACTAATAAAAATCAAAATAAAATACACTAATAAAAAGGAAATAGAAAAATTGCAAAAAATCCTGAAAATTCTAAATAAATCTAAAATAAATCCTAAAAAATAAAACGACACAAAATAAAAAAATTTAAAAATTAGTAAAAGTACTAACTCAACACACACATGGCTCGGGTTCGGTTTAGGCCAGGTCTGGGCTAGGTTAGGGTTACGGGAGAAGGTTTAGGGCATATGAACACATGGGTGCAATATCAAACTTGATTTTTGACTTCGCGGTCTCTTTGATTTCTTCGTTGAACGCTTTTGACCGCTATTGTGTTGCAATTGACCAGATTTGGCACGGTTTATACTGTGACAACATAATGACCTGCAAATGATAAAATACGAGCATAAGTTCATTTTTAATTACACAAGTGACTAAAATGCTTTTATTCGGGGTATAAAATAAAAAAATTTGTGTGCTTATCAAAGGCCTACGTTCACTATGCAGTGTGTGAAATCCACTAAAAGGGGATCTAATGGCGTGTAAATATAAGACTTGAGCTATTCTATCTCTTACAATCAGTTCAATAGCTTTGTTAGGGTTTTGAATATGCGATCCTTTACAATGTAGAAGATGAAGCGTATTTATAGTTCCTTGGGGGTGTAATGTACCCCATAGTATGTAATCATAACATGTATGTGGAGGTTACCAATAGCTAGTTGACACCTGTCCTTCACACATGTAATTAATTATGATGCAATATTACCTCACATGAGGGGGAGATGTTGTTATAACAATTTTGGTCCACGTGATATCTGTAGCTCACCCAATCACTCTCACACCTCCTAATGCACGTGCCCTATCGTCTGTTAGACCTCGACCGACCATCATGGCTGAGGTCAGATTGTTTATACATGGACCACTAAGGAGTTGACACTGGTCACACTTAGTAGTCTTGGCCTATCTTCATTGGCCTGATGGGGGGCGAGGACGAGGGTCAATAATCCCTATAATTAATGCTTTAGGACATACCAATTAGTCAATTAAGGTCAAGGACGAGTCTGATTTGATCGAGTCATAATTCACTTCTTTTAGACTTTTGATGGTAGTCGGCCATGACTGAGGGGTCTTGACCTTCAGACGAGACTATACTTGGCATATAAATCACCCCTATCCCTTAGACTTCAGTGAGAAAGGGAAGGATGAGGGATAAAGTATCCTACGAGTGTGAGTCGCATAAACACCTTTTTGGATGTCAGGTATGCTAAGATACCTCAGGATGACTAGGCGAACACTTGGCAATTATCTAGTAGCATTGTGTGTTGCCCAAGAATGATGGTTGTAAGTGGCACCTATGGCTTTGTACCATAATTATGACTCTCTTGGAAGTTGTGGACAATGATATGAAGTAATTAAACCCTTTTGAAAGTCGTTTCTATTTTCCACTTCTCTTTCTTCGAACTCCAACTTTCTCTCTCTAGAACCAGCCATTTTCATCGCTGTTCAAGAGAACCCAGGCAAGCTTTAGGGATTTTCTTGCTTCCCATTCTTCAATCTATTTCAGGTAACCTCCTTATGCCACTCTTTCAGAACTTGTACTCTTTTCACGTTGAATTCCATATTTTTGAGTTTTTTTTTTTGCAATTTTGTAGGTTTTTCAACCACTGCGTTTGGTGATAGGTAGGTGGTTTTAGGGTTGAAAAGTGTGATAATTTGGTCGACATAATGGTTTTGGAATTTCGTTCGTTGATTTAAGATGTTTGTCCTTCCTGTTACATCACCTTTTAGCTAATTCGTCGATTTACTGGTCATCTTCTCCGGTGAGGTCTCAACTGTTCTCGAGTGTTTTTTCTAACAAAAACTTCTTTATTTTAATCTTAAGGTCAAAGTTAGCCAAATTGTTTAAGTGTTTGTCCCTTTCCAAACTGTTAAGTCTTGTCTTGGCCCTTGGATGTTACAAAGGCTTTATAAATTAGCCTAAGAATTCCCCACACTTAGGGAGAAGTGTTTCCAAGAGATACGTGGGATAGAAGAAAAGGACGAGGCTAGATGTAGAGTCACCCCCAATGGGTACGAAATACTTTTCCCATTCCCTTGAAAATAATACGCCCTTATTCTTTTGAAGTCGGCAAGGATGAGATGACATTCTCGTCCTCTGCAGCATCCGATAGGAGGGATTCTTTTGAAGAGGCCATGGGGATGCCTCCTTCTCCTCTTATAAACACTGAGGCAATCGAGACCTCGGCTCGTGCCTCATCATCCAGAGAGGCCGAGGTGACTCTTCCATCCAGATTTTGGACGAGGAGATTTCCAGTGACTCCTCTATCAAAGTCGTCTCTAAGTTGGCTGCAGAGACGGTAAATGTTGTTATTCCTCCAGTTTCCATTCCCCTTAGTGAAATGACCGACAACAAATTTTGTGAGCGTTCCTAGAGGGGTTTCTTGCTGTTGGGATTGAGGACGAGGAAGAAAACATGGCCGATAGAGAAAGTGAGGCCAAGGATGTGGATGTCAATGACTACGAGGTCAAGGTGCCCGTTGATTATACATTTATCGATCAATTCTAGTCTACCGTCAAAGAGGTATATCTTTTTCTTTGGAGACATCTGTACGGTGTCCTATCTGATATCGTCGTGCGTATCCCAGCCGACGATGAGAGAGCGTTCAGTGGTCGAGTGGGGGAAATTACAGTCTACGAACAAATGTTTAATCTTAGATTTAGATTACCTTTTCATTCTTCTATCTAAGCCATCTTGGCCAGCTTAGGGCTTTCTCCGACTCAGATGGAACCAAACTCCTGGTGAATCATCCTCGGTTATATCACACTATGGATGAAAAAATACACCGGGACCCTTCAGTTGAAATTTTCAAGGCTTGTTATAATATTTTGTCTTCTAAAAATCAGCCGAGTTACTACCACCTAGGTCTAGGAAGCCCGATAAGAAAAAAATCCAGGTTACTAAGACCTCCAACCATTTTTGGAAGCCGAGGTACTTTTTTATTTTTGGGGCTTAGGAGTTCCCGACCAACTTTGACCCCTCTAAAGACAAGACAAGGGTACCTCATCATTAGGCCAACCATTCTATGTGGGTGAAACTAGATCCCGACCTCAGTGTTGTTGGCTAAGAGAAGGTCGAGTATTTGAAGTGGTATGGGAGGGAAGGTCTTCTCCTAAAATTTGAAGACATAATGACTTCGTCCTTCCTAGATAAAGTTGGCTTAGGGTTTGGTCGTTTGGCCGAGTTATATGAGTAGCACTTTCTTGTTTATATCACAAGTCTTTTGTCGGCTATGAGTTTCATAATTAATTGCCTTTGTTCCTTTTTGCAGGTCATTCCCCAAACATTTCTAACTAGATTTGGAATATGAGTGCTCTGAGGTTGAAGAACATGCTAAAGAAGGCAGGAAATAAACTCGGAAGGAATCTGTGATCGATGGGTCGACCCACACTAAGGCCAGCCACAAGAGGAAAGCACCCCCACCCCTACTGATAGTCGATGGGACTCCCAAGTGAGGCAGAAGACGACCCCAACTTTTGACGTGCCTCAAACAACTCTGACCCCCACTGGGACTTGCTCTTCGTCGGACAGTCTTTTGACCACTACTAGTCAGAAATGTTGCCCAACTGAGGACTTGTACCGGCTCTATCTTTTCATCACCTTCAAGGGCCAAAACGTCCATGCTTCACGTCCCTATGCAAGATGACAATGATTTTCTATCTAAGGTCCCTCTCCCATAAGTTTTTTACTTCAAACCTCATTCTCTGGCTCAGGTATTTTCCTTCTTATAATGGGCTTTATCCTCTCTAATGACACTTGCCTTTTAACATTTCCTCATCTTTTTACAGTTTGTCTGTGGTGTTGCCTCGACTACCAGATGGATGGTCGAGAACTATCTGAAGTTTATTGAGATCGACAAGACCTTAAAATCTGAAGAAGAGTTGAAGGAAAAACTTAAAGATTGCCAATTTAAATACTCGAAGTACCTTGACGCCTTAAAGGAAAAGGACGAAGCCATAAAGATGAAGGATGAGCTCTTAAAAATTAAGGACAAGAACTTAGGGAAGAAAGATAAGGATCTCATTCCTCTAGCCGCTCAACATGTCCAGGACCTTGATGTTGCCATCATTAAAGACAAGGACAAAGCTCTATCAGCCGAGGTGCTTCAAAAGATCAAGGACGAGGCTATAAGGCGAACAAGGCATCTGACGAATTCAAAGGCTTTGGGATGGAGTACTTCGAAAGGGACCTTACGAAAAAATTCTCAATAGTGGTTTCTTCCATTAGCTCCGAGTTACAGTCTCCTGATATGGAAGATTCTTTTATGGTCGATGCCTTGGAATATTTGGAATCTTTGCCAACGACTGAGGAAGATGAGGCAATGCCTGAGGGCCCACTGCAAGTTGATATCAATTCTCATGTCATCCCTCCTCAGGCCAAGGGTGATGTTGTTGGATCAGCCATGATGGTGGAGCAAGTTCCAACCACGAAGGAGTAGGGGGACTACCACAAATATGGGGCCAACTGCATAGACTGGTCGTCTGTGACCCATACCCTCATATCTATAACATATTTTTATATTCCTTTTTGATAAACTTATTCAATCATTTCTGAACATAATTCTTACTTGAGATGAATGGGTTATATTACTGTCTCGCACGTGGAAATTATCTTTGCTTGTTTTGCGTCTATGTTGTCGTTTAATGTTTTAATTAAGTAACCACCAAGCATAAATGAAAAATGGTACATAGTCTCATCCTTGAACGAGATGACATACGCTAAATTTTAAATTCACCAAGTTAATGATGTTTATAATGAACCACAATTACTTTGAATCCCCCAAATTATGGTGTTATATCATAAGTTCCCTCTTGTCGTTTTGAGAGTGTATGGATGAAAATCGTCTCTTCCATTCATTGTAGTCTCGGTCGAGAGAGAATTTCCACCAAGATAATGATGTTTAATAAATTAACCACAACCAAGTGATTTTTAAAATTGAATTCACTAAATTATGGTGTTATATCACAAGTACCCTCTCATCATTTTTAGAGTGTATGGATGAAAATCGTCTCGGCCATGCACTGTCATCTCGGTCAAGAGAGAATTTACACCAAGCTAATGATGTTTAAATAAATGAATGACAACCAAGTGATTTTAAAAATTGAATTCACCAAATTATGATGTTTTATCTCTCTCGCTGTAATTGAGAGTCCATGGACGAGGTTGACCCCGTTTGGACTGCCATGCCACTGAGTGAAATTTAAGGTTACCTCACCATGAATGATGTTTTTATCTTAAGATGAGTTGATACATTTGAGAAACAAAGATTACAACAAAGATAAGATAGAACACTTTCAAATTCGTTAATTATCTTTTTCCCATATACATAAGAAAATTCATTCAAATGAAACTAATACAAAGCTCTCACTGATAGTATTTCTTAAGATGGTTAACGTTCTATGGATTGGAGAAAAAATCTCCTTCTAAATTTTCCAATCGTAAGTTTTGGGAACCACTTATTCAACTACTATATACGGACCATGCCAGTTCGGATGAAGATTATTGGGCTTCTGTCATGTCTTCTTTATCACAAGGTCTGCTGCCTTCAATGGGAAAGCTTTTATCCCTTTATTGTAGAATTTCATAGTCCTTTGTTAATAGGCATCTTTATTAACATTAACATCTTCTCTCCTTTCTTCCACAAGATCTAAATCCAGTCTTCATTTAACAACATTATTTTTTGGGTCATACGTTTGAACCCTATGGGTTGGGAGACCCACTTTTGACGACACTACCGCTTCTGAGGCATAAGCCAATATTAATGGAGTTTCCCTAGCATAGGATAACATGTACCTCTTCAATCTATATCCCCTTAACGTCCTTTAATCTCTTTTAGATTCCATCAAGAATTATTATGTTCGTTACTTATGTCTGCCCATTGGCCCGGGGTCGGCCAGGAGTGGAGAAGAACTGCTTGATACTGACCCGTTCATAATATTTCTCTAGGGAGACATTATTAAATTGTGTTCCATTGTCAAAAATTAGGGTATTAGGTAGGCCGTACCTATAAATGATATTTTTATAGATAAATTAGAAGGCCTTCTTCTTTGTATTTGTAATTATCGGCTCGGCCTCTACCCATTTTAAAAAATAATTGATTATCATAACTAAATAATGATAATTGTTCATGGCTCTTGATAGTGGCCCTACCAGATCAATCCCCTAGAATGTAAAAATCCAAGAAGAAGTAATGGAAGTAAGAGGATGATGAGGTTGATGGGGGTATGGTGGAAAACCTCTGGAATTTGTCACACTTCTTGACGTATGCAGTTGTATCTTTGGCCAACATTGGCCACTAGTAACCCTGGGTGATAATCCTCTTAGCTAATGACCTATCTCCAATATGACTGGAGCAGGACCCTTCATGTATGTCCCTTAGAATATACTCTATCTAAGATGGATGGACACATTTAAGTAGAGGAGGCATGAAACCTTTCTTGAATAAGATGTCTCCTATGAGGGATAATTTTGTAGCTTTATTCCTCATCTTCTCTATTTCTTCTCTAGACTCGGGTATCTCCCCATCTTTGATGTACTGGATGATGAGATCCATCCAGGAGGCTCCCATACTTAAGTTGAAGAAAAATTCCATAGTATTTTCTTCTCCTTCAACCTTCGACCGATGGACAATCTCTACTACGACCATTCTTCTGATTTCAGTTTCAGTGGTTGAAGCTAACCTTGCAAAAGCATCGGCTAGGATGTTGTCTAGCCGAGGTATCCTCTTTAGCTTCACTTCACTAGAATGCTTTAATGTTATCTTAACCTTTAGTAAGTACTTGTCCATTGCATCATCTTTAGCCTCGTTTACCCCTAAAATTTGGTTGACAACCAACCTGGAATCACTATAGACAAGGGGTTGTCCAACATTCAGTGCCCAAGCAAGGGAGAGAGATGCTATAAGGTCCCCATAATCTGATTCATTATTGGAGGATTTGAAGATGAACCTCATTGCATACTCAATATCGGTTCCATCTGGTGCCAACAGATTTCATCACACCCCGCTTCCATTCTCACATGAAGATCCATCAACAAAGAGGCTCCACACATCAGCATTTGGAGGGAAACTACCCTCTACCAGGGTTCCATTCTTGAAAAGGTATCCCTACTCTTCATTCTCAGACACCTTACTTCTTACTGAACTTGTCTCAACCTCAGCCGGGGTGGTACATGTCTTGTTATCTTACTCGCAAGCTGTTACTTCAGCATCTTATACATCGGCCTCATCCTATTGAAATCGGATACAAAGTCAACTATGTCCTGCCCCTTAATGGCTGTCCTTGGATGGTATATAATGTCGAACTCTCCCAATTCGATTGCCCAAGCCATCAGCCTTACTGAATTCTCCGGCTTGTAAATGACCTGTCTGAGTGGCGAATCTGTGAGGACTACCATGGTATGTGCATAGAAGTATGGCTTTATCTTTCGTAAGGCATGGATCATAGAAAAGGCCAGCTTCTCCATTTTTGGGTATCTTTGCTCGACCCTTTAGAGGGCCTTGATGTTGAAGTATACTGGCTTTTTAATTCCATCCTCTTTTCTGATAATAACGGCACTAATGGTCGACTCTAAGATTGCTAAATAAAGGTACAATCTCTCTCCTTGGAATGTTATTAATAATAAGAGTGGAGTGTCGAGATAGGACTTCAAATCTTGGAAGGCCTTGTCACACTCATCGTTCCATTCAAAATCTTTTCTCCATACTTTAAATAAAGGAAGGCATTTATTGATGCCTCTAGACACAAACATGTTTAATGCATCCACTCATCCAGTTAGTCTCTACACATTCTTTATTGTTATGGGAGTCTTAATCTCCAAAAAAGCTTTGATATTCTCGAGGTTGGCTTCCATTCCTCTTTGGTTCATAATGAATCCTAAAAACTTGCATGCTCCTACACCAAAGACACACTTGGTGGGGTCGAGTTTCATCTTATACTGATCCATTGTATCAAAGGTGCGCTCAAGGTCGGCTAAGTGGGTGTCAGACTTGAGGCTCTTCATTAACCTGTCATTGGCAGATACTTCCATTGTCTTCCCAGTCTGGTCCTCAAACATTTTGTTGACTAGACTTTTGTATATTGCCCCAGCATTCTTGAATTCAAAAGGCATGACCTTGTGGCAATATTTCCCCTTGTCAGTTATAAAGGATGTCTTCTTCGCGTCGGTCGGGTCCATGAATATTTATTTATTACCTGAGTAAGCCTCTCATTAACTCATGGCTAGCAGTAGCATCTACCATTAGATCAATCCTTGGCCATGGGAAGTTATCTTTGGGGAAGGCTTTATTCAAATTTGTAAAATCAATACACATCCTCCACTTGCCTTAGCCTTGGGGACGATGACAACATTGGCCAACCATTCCGGGTAAATGACCTTTCTGATAAAGTCTGCTTTCTCTAACTTCTTCACCTCTTCTCTAATGACATCATACTTTTCATGAGAGTAGACTCTCCTTTTCTGTTGGCCACATTCAATTTATGATAGAGAAATTTTGGATCAATGCTAGGCATATCCTTGTGGCTCTAAGCGAATATACTCTACCTCTTCCTCAATAACTTAATCAACTCTTCTTTGACCTCATTCTTTAGAGCATTGCCAATTTGGATGGTTTTTCAAGCTTGTCCTCATTGAGGATGATTGATTCTACCTCCTCAGCGGCCTCTCCCTTCTTGAGCTTCTTTTCATCTCTAGGATCCAAGGTATTAATGTTTTAGGTCATAGTGGCCCTTTTGTATGCTTTCCTCTCCTCAGTCGAGTTGAATTAGCATTCACTTGCCTCAACTTGGTCCCCCTGAACTTCCCCTACCCTATATGGGTTCAGGAATTTAATCATCTTATGGACATTGGGAGAACGACTTCAAATTCCTTGAGGGATACCCTTCCTAGAATTATATTGCATGCTGAATATACATTTTCATCCAAGACAAAGAAGCTCGTCTTTTTTGTTAGACATCTCGATCATATATTCCCCATTCTTACTTCCATATCATATATATCGAGGGGTTGTACTTTTTCACCACTAAACTGGATGAGTGGTTGGTGGTATGGGACCAACCTCTTTTTTCTCAATCCTAAACCTTTGTAACAATCCCAAAACATAACTTTGGTTGAATTGCATCCATCTACCAAGATCCCTGGGACCTCATACACATGTACCAGAGTAGTGATAACCAAAGGGTCATCATGTGGAACCCAAATTCTTTTGAAATCCAATCTCAAAAAACCAATAACTAAGGTTATGATATCAACTTTATCTCTCTTACCTTTCATAGGCTCTATCTCCACTGAGTTAACAGTCTTTAATTTTGGCGAAAGAGCTTTGGCCTCAACTACATACGCTTTTCTATCCGTAATATCCTTTCCTCCTCCATTAAGTCCTCCGCATATCATCTTGACCTCATGTGAGATGGTGTATAGTCGAACTTTTGGATCAACAAACTTGGGGGGGAGGTCAGGGTGGTCTTCATCATAGTAGTCCGACTCATTATCATTTCGGTCGGCTAGAGCATCTTGCTTACACTTGTCGCTTCTCTTTTTTTGGGGTGTTATCTCGGCCACCCTTAGAGTTGTGATTGTTTATATATTTTCTTAGCCTGTCGGCCCTCAGCATTTTCTCAATTTCATCCTTCAGTGAAAAGCATATTGGTCAGGTTCCCATAGTCTTGGTGGAACTCACACCATAAGTTTTTGTTTCTTTTATAGGGAGGAGCCTTCAATTTCTCAATCCACCTCAGGGATCGATCGTTTTTATCTCATTCAAGATATTTTTGTAGCAGACAGTCTGGGGAGTGTATTATGTACATTTATCATCTATCGACCTCTTCTTGACACCTTTGTTCTTTTTTTAGAACTTGCCTCCGCTGTTGGTACCCTTCTCATACTCATTCTTTGCTGCTATAGCTTCTTCGACATTCATGACCTTGCTGGACATTTCCAGTACCTCGGCCATAGACTTTGGTGGGTCTTCAGTGACCTTCCACAGTAGGTTTCCCTTCAACATATCTCCGATCAGAGCTGTTATCACAATTCTTTCCTCATAATCTTCAACTTCTAACTTCTCTTTGTTGAACCTCACGATGTACTCCCTTAGACTTTAATTCTTTATTTACTTAACATACATTAGGTGAGTCTTCTACTTTTGGGGTCTCACCCCAAAGCAGAATTATGTATGAACCTCTTCGCAAGTTGTTTGAAGTTCTCGATTTAGTTTTGAGGGAGTGCAGTAAACCACACATGGTTTTCCCCCATCAATGTACTTGAGAAGGCCTGACACTTCATTTGATCAGACCCTGAGTAAATATTGATCTCCAATTGGTACATTTCCAAGTGGTGGACTGGGTTCGTACTCCCATCATACTTAGGTGTGACCACCGGCCGCTTGAATTTGGCTGGGGTTGAATAGCTGACGATCATAGCTAGGAAGGGTGAGCCTTAAGAGTAACACCTCTGTAGTAGATCTCGCCCTTTAAATATATCTACTATTTTGTTTTCCATCCTTTAAATCGAGTCATTCCAAGGTCGCTCGGTAGCTACTATAGCATCAACCTAAATTATATTTTCCCCTGCTCTCTCGGCCGACGGAATAAAAGGTTCTCTTGCCACAGACCTCTATCGACTATTTACTTCTCTGATCCCCTCTTCTCGGCCACATGGAAGCTGACAGCCTGGTCCTTATCTCCTAGAGCCAGTAATAGTCCTTGATCTCATCGGGACGATCCTTTCAAAGATCGACCCTTTACTTAGCCGATCAAAGGTTAAGCCCCTTAGTTGAGTGTCTTGACATGGCCTCCGACTATGCCCTCGGCTAACTTGAATGGGGCGTACAATATTACCAAACATATCATATGGTTCCCAGCACTCAGCCTGGGAATCCTCAGCCCCGTAGTCATCATATCGATCCTTCGGGCATGGTTAACCTTGCCTCTCTAGGTGCAAATACCTAGGGTCAGCAACGTCTCTCCGTTGTTGATGAGGTGGTAACTCCTTGTACGGTGCCTAAGGTGGTCTCCTAGCATCTGGGTGCTGATAAATGGCTAGTGGAGTAATTATTTCTGGTAATCCCCCAGCGAGTCTAATCAATACATTTTGGCTGAAGGCCGCCAACTGCTCCTGTAACGCCTATTGTCTAGCCACCAATGACTTCAACATCGCGGACACCTTCGCCATTTTTTACTGAGGAGGCATGTGGCTAGAGCTAGGACCACTAGTTGGTGGTGGAAATTATGATGCCATGTTTGAAACCTGGTGGATGAGCTGTAAATTGAAGAGTAGAAGCTTAGAAGCTCAACAATAGCTCTTTCAATGTTGAAACAGCTCCACGATAGGGGAAGACTGGTTCACCACTAGAGACTTCGGTGATTATAAGCTAGAGAAGGGAAAATATGATAATCTTGATTCCCACATACACGCCAGACTGATGATAACATAATTTTTACCACCGGGTCAAAGTCATAATGAGCTCACACAGGTGTAACAATGGTAGAAAATAAACAATATAACAATAAAGAGAATGGCAAGAGGAAAAGAGGAGACTAGTACAAAAATTAAGTGGTTCAGCATATTGAAGGCCTACGTCCACTGTTTAGTGTGTGAACTCCACTAAAAGATGCTCTAATGGCCTGCAAATACAACACTTGAGCTTTTCTCTCTCTCATAATTAGTTTGACAGAGTTTTGCTAGGGTTTTTAATATGTTATCCTTTACAATGTAGAAGATAAAGTGTATTTATAATGCCTTGGGGGTGTAATATACCCCAAGTATGTAATCATCACGTGCATGTGGAGGTTCCCAATATCTAGTTGACACATGTCCTTCACACATGTAGCTAATTATGATTCAATATTCCCTTACGTGAGGGGGGGGTGTTTTTATAATGTCTATGGTCCATGTGAGATCTGTATCCCATGAACTCACTATTATGAATCTCTCAACGCACATGCCCTATCGGCTGTCAGACCTCGGCCGATTATCATAGCCGAGGTCAGATTGTTGATACATAGACCACTGAAGAGTTTTCACTATCACACTGAGTAGTCTCGACCTATCTTCATCGGTCTGATGGGGGTCGAGGAGTAGGATCATTAATCCCTATAATTAATGCTCCAATACATACCAATTAGTCAACTAAGGTCGAGATCGAGTGATGATGCTGGAAACAACACCACCGGTACGAGGTGTTGATAAGCTCAAAACTAGCAATAACAATGGCAGCACAAGAGTAAATATCTTGTAGAAGGAGGTGAGGAAAAGATGATGAACACTAGAATATAAATGCTTAAATCAATTTGGCCTACGTCCACTGTGAGTGTGAGTAATTTCACTAGATGAAGGCACTAATGGCCATAGATACAATCTCTCAAGCTTTCTCTCTCTACTGTGTAAACCAACAGAGTTTTAAGTAGGGTTGCAATTATCCATCCTTTTACAAGGTAGAGGAAGAACTCTATATATAGTGCTTGGGGGTGTAATGTACCCCCCAAGCATGCAATGAGAATGTGTATGAGGATCGAACCAGTATGAGAATTACACCTAGATGATCTTATGTAGATAATGATGACCACAATATTCCCTCACGTGAGGGGAACGATTCGGTTATAACTGATTAGTCCATGTGTTACAAACCTTACATGTTCTTGCATAGGCTCGAACTTATGTCCTTGACTGATGTAACCTCGGCCTGGATGATTACGAGGTTGGTGAAGCCCGATGGTGTTGCTATGTCTTGTCGATAGCCTCGATGACCTAGGCCGAGAAGAATGGTTGAGGTTGGGCCCTTAAATGAGATGTAACATCGGCTCAAATAGAGTAAGATGTTGATAATAATCTGTCCCCATGAGGCGCTGCTGACCTCGACTGTTGCAGAGCTGAGTTTGGTAGTTGAGAATCGACCTTACAGAATATAACCTTTCTGATGGAAGTTGTAAGCTTCTTATCAACTCGGCTGTGAGAGTGGCCGAGGTTAGTGACTCTGAGTATGAGGGTGCACTTTGGGTATATCAATCACCCCTAGCCCTTAATCCCCTATGTGAGTAGGTGATTGAGGGGTATGTAGGTTAGGCCGAGTTTGAGTTTCCTTTAGTGCCTTGGGGTGTGAAGTTATTTCTTTACACATGTCACTCACTAAAGTGATTGTCGTATTCCCCAAGGTGTTGATATTTTTGACAGTGTCTTTTTGGTTTCCAAGGGTAATGATTGGGGCATTGGAAATCATGACTCATCATTGAGAAGGTTTAAAACCTTCTTCTCTTTCCTTATTTTCTCTTTCCTTCCCATCTTCGCGCCTAAGCTTTCTTTGTTGCAGAACCTCCATAGTCAAAGATTTCTTATTACTCTAGTTTTCTACATGTCTCAAGCTTGTAAGACTTTTCCCTTCGTTGATCAGGTAACCTCCTTTAACCCTTCTTCTTCTTCTTCCATTTTTAGCTATATTTTCTTTTACAGTTTTAGTTTTTCGGTGGTCTTTTATTTTTTTCGATGAATAAAAACCTCCATTATTTGGTCGTTATTAGGTCAGGCCTGGTGGGGGTAAGCATTTTTAGGGCCATTCTAGGCTGCTCTGAGGTTACTCTAGCGAATACCCCTTCCTTTTCGGCTTCCGACGAGCTTTCGGCCACCTTCTTCGGTGACCTGCCATTGAGTGTTCTTGGTGTTATTCATTAGAGACCTTTCAACTTCTACCCTTTGATCTTTAATTTAGGTTCTTTTAAGTTGAGTACCTATTTGTAGTTTGAGTCCTTCCCTTAAGTGTAGTGTCGTCATCCTTATGCTCAAACCCTTGTACCAACTTATAGAAGAGTTACCATCTCTTCGTGATAAGACCTTTGAGAAGATTAAGCAGGTAGAGCTAGCCTAAGAGGACGCTCATAGGGCTGACGCCTTTCCCCTCAGACCAGTTTTTCCTCCTCCGATAAAGATCATATACACTAAGCTTGTAGATCCTACTATGCCTGCAGAGGGTCCGGATGATCCTATTCCAATGTCTGAGTCTCTTACTCAGACCCTATGTCAACATCCAAAGTAGGTGAATCGGTAGACTCTTTTTAATAGGCCATGGATTATTCTCCTAGGCAAGGTAAGGTTAATGAGGGAGCCGAGGTTTCAAGTCGGCCTCAACTCACCAAGGTGCTAGCACTTCACGTAGGTCTTCTCATGTTGAAATCTTGGGGCCAAGTGTGGCAATTACCCCTCCCATTGATGTTATTCCCCTATCGACTGCCACCGGGGTTGAATTTGATCATATTTTTCCTAGTGGTGCTCCTACACCTGCTCAGGACGACGTCATTGGGGATGGTGATGATGATGAGGGGAGCGAACTTAATACCTCTGAGGCCTCCGAGTACAAGATTACCATGAACGAGTACGACCTTCTCTCTTTCAGGAACCTCTATTCCATAAATTCTTCAATCATCCCTAGGAAAACTCTGAGGGATGAAAGGGCCTTCGATGGGTGAGATGGAGAAATTTGTGTTTATAAGCAGATGTTTAAGTTGGGCTTTCGTCTTTCTATACACCCATCCATTAGAGCTATAATCTCCCTCATAAATCTTGCCCCTTCCCAACTGTCCCCAAATGCCTGGAGGGTTATGATTGGGTCCATCATCCTTTCGAGGGTTGTTCATCATTCAGTCCTTCCAGTTAGATTTTTCACAGGTTTTTACGTTCCTTTGTATGCCAAAAATCACCCCAGCTATTATCACTTCCTAGCCAGGAAATCAGAGAAAAAAATTCTCTTGGTTACCCAAACTTCAAACCAGAATTGGAAACCTGTGTACTTCTTTATTTTCGGGGCATGGTAATTTAGTTCAGACAAGGCTTTTGGAATGTCGGTTCCAAGGACCCCTCTGAGATGGGGGAAGGTCTCCCTTGCTGCCAAAGAAGACCCTGGTCTTAGCCGGGATAACTACAAAAATGTACAGGACCTTCGCAATCAGGGAGAGAAAGGTCGTCTCGTTAAATATGAGCATCTGATGACCCCCTACTACCTATCTCAGACAGGTTTAGGGAGTGGTCCCTTGGAAGATATTCGTAAGTCTTAATTTTTCTTACCCAAGTTATACCTCTTATATTTTATATCTTTGATTGACTAACTTAGAGACTTGTCTTTTGCAGAGCGCCCTACAGGCATATTAGACGAGTTCTGGGAAATCTATGCTTCTGGCCTTGTCAAGCTCATGGAAAAAAGGGGTGGCAAGAATGTACCCCCACCTCATATCAAGAAGAGCATCTGCACCTCCAAGGCCGATGTTAATAAAAAGAGGAAGTCCACGATTGGCCCGGATCATGCGAGGCCAAGCAAGGCTCAGGCCAAGGATCGTGCCATACCTATTTCTACAAGTGATGCCTTGGCTGCTCGTCTATCTCAACTCAAAATTGGAGATAGCTTAATCAGACACAGTCTGAAAGCCACCGATGCTATTGGAAAAATAATGACCGGGGAAGACAAGCATTTTCTATGCTCATTGGATATCCCTTTATTGGTCGAGTTTGCTCAACACAAGTCAATCAAGGTACCAATTTTTTGCTCATTTGCTCACAAGTGTAACATCGAATTTTTAGAAAATATAACTCATATGTTCATACGTCTAATCTTTTTCTGCATGGTGTCTTATTCTTTCATTGTCTTCCTCATTGGACTTTGCATAAGCTTCCCCTTATAGAGAAGGTTAGGGAAGCTGAGAAGGTTCAGGCCTCTTTGAGTAAAGAGGTTGAAAGGTTGAAGGGATTTATCAAGGAGAATGAGGAGAAAATGTCTCATATCAAGAAGGATCATGACAAAGCTTTGAAGTCGAGGATGAGGTTCTTTAGTCTAAGGTTGATGCTGCAGTTAAGGCTGCTTTGGAAGATGTTGCTAAGAAGGCCATCGAAGACTTCAAGGTCTCAGATAAATTTGTCAGCTTTGGCTTTGATTACTTAGAGAGGGGTATCAAAGCAACTAGAAGGTGGGAAACCATAAAGGAGGGTGAGTATGGGGCCTTGACTGCCTCTGACTTAGTTGGTCTTAGCTTTGGAGACCCTCGGTTTACTAAGGCCTTGAAGGAAGTTAAAGAGGTTGATGCTGCTCCAGTCGAGACTGCTCCTCTCGAGGTCACAGAGACTGAAGACGCTACTCATCATGATGATGGAGTTGAAGTGACAAACATTGGCAATGACTAGACGACTGCAGCTACAGAGACATAGGGTATTTTCTTGTGAAACTTTTCAATAGTTGTAATTTTGATCCCCTTTTGTCTGTAACTCTTATTTTTATAAACTCAGATGAAGGCTCTTAATACTATGTTTTGTAACTCTGAACCCTTTTTATGATAACCATTAATTCAACTTCTTCAGATTCTATTACTTCATACGATGTTTTACTTGAAATTTATATGTTGGTGTTGCACTATATTTGCGATGTTTTACCTCCGATTTTAGCCAAATATTGTATGATTAAGGTTTGAGGTAACCACATTATGATGTTTCATCTTAAATTTTCACCAACTGAATGATGTTTTAAGGTCTGAGATCATCAAAATGTGATGTTTCACCTCATATTTTCACCAACTTAATGTTGTTTAAAGTCTGAGTCCACCACATTATGATGTTTCACCTCATGCTTTGACCAACTTAATGATGTTTTAAGGTCTGAGGTCATCAAATTATGATGTTTCACCTCATATTTTCACCAATGTAATGATGTTTTAAGGCCCGAGGTCATCAAATTATGATGTTTAACCTCCAATTTTCACTAAATAGGGATGTTTAAGGTCTGAGGCCACCACATTATGATGTTTCACCTCTTAAACTTTCACCAACTTAATGATGTTTAAGATCTAAGGTCACCAAATTATGATGTTTCACCTCATGCTTTCACCAACTTGATGATGTTTTAAGGTCTGAGGTCACCAAATTATGATGTTCCACCTCATATTTTGACCAACTTAATGATGTTTAAGGTCTGAGGCCACCACATTATGATGTTTCACCTCTTAAACTTTCACCAAATTAATGATGTTTAAGATCTAAGTTCACCAAATTATGATGTTTCACCTCATGCTTTCACCAACTTAATGATGTTTAAGGTCCGAGGTTACCAAATTATGATGTTTCACCTCATGCTTTCACCAAATTAATGATGTTTAAGGTCCGAGGTCACCAAATTATGATGTTCCATCTCATATTTTCACCAACTTAATAATGTTTAAGATCTGAGGTCACCAATTTGTGATGTTTCACCTCTTAAACTTTCACCAAATTAATGGTGTTAAAAACATAATAATAGTATCAGCACAACATGGCTATCTTTTCATTAACATCCTTTGTATAAACAGGTACACGTATTACAAAAGGATAAGAACAACTACAACATCATATGTAATACTTCTTTAAGTTATCGGCATTCCAAGGGTTAGAGAAAGGTTCTCCTTCAAGATTTTCTATCCGATAGGTACCAGGCACAACCTCATCAACTATCCTATAATGACCATGCCAATTAGGATGGAGCTTATTTTCTTTTTGCCACGTCTTCTTTAGGATTAGGTCTCCCACATCTATAGGCCTTGACTTCACCCTTTGATTGTGGAATATCATAGTTCTCTGTTTATAGGTTGCCTGTCTTATCTCTGCATCCTCTCTTCTTTATTCAATTAAATCAAGATCAAGTATTATTTCCCCCCCATTCTTCTGAGGGTCATATGTCTGAATTGTATAAGTAGTAAGTCCTACCTTTGTTAGAATTATAACCTCTGAGCCATGGGCTAATATAAAGGGAGTTTCCCATGTTGGTGTCCTCGCTGTCATCCTGTAGGCCCAAAGCACTGCATATACCTCCTCTATCCATCTTCCTTTAACCTCTTCTAACATCTTTTTTATTCCATCAAGGATCGTTCGCTTTGTGAACTCAGTCTGACCGTTTACCTGGGGTCAGCCAGGAGAAGAGAAGAACTGCTTGATCCCCACTCTTTTACAGTATTTTTCCAAGGATATGTTCTTGAATTATGTTCCATTGTCTGAGATGAAGGTGTTTATAAGACCATACCTGCATATGATATTCTTTCATATGAACTAGAAGGTCTTCTGATTAGTGATTGTGATCACTGGCTCAGCTTCTACCCATTTGGAGAAATAATCAATTGTCACTATTAAGAACCAATAGTTATTTACAGCTCTTGGTAGGGGTCCTACTAAATCAATGCCCTATATTGTAAATGGCCAAGGGGAGATGATTGAAGTCATAGGTTGGTGAGGCTGATGAGGGATGGTGGAAAACCTCTGACACTTATCACACCTCTTCACATATGCAATCGCGTATTTGGACAAGGTCGGTCACCAGTACCCCTGACTGATTATCCTCTTATCCAAAGGCCTCCCTCCAATGTGAATTGAACAATATCCCTCATGCACATTGTGTAAGATGTGTGGAACTTCTGAAGGGTGGAAATATATGAGGAGAGGGAGTAGAAACCCCTTTTTATACAAGACATCTCCTATAATTGAGAATTTAGCAGTTCTGAACCTCAGTTTTCTCCTTTCCAACTTCGACTCTAGCAGCTCTCCCTCTCTGATGTATCTGATAAGAGGGTCCATCCATGAGGCTCCTATATTCATATTTAGGCAAGGTCTAGTAACCTCTTCCTCTTCGATGGTCGGCTTGAGCAGAATCTCAATTGGTATTGTTCTACTTATATATGTCCTTGTTGATGAGGCTAACCTCGCAAGTGCGTCAGCTCGGCTATTGTCTAGCCGAGGTATCCTTTTCATCTTTACTTCCTTGAAACTTTCCAGTATCGACGTCACCCTCTTCAGATACCTGTAAATCCTTTCATCTTTGGCTTCATATACCCCCAGGGTTTGGTTCACGACTAACCTGGAGTCACTGTGGACTAGGAGTTGGCCGACATTGAGGGCTTTTACTAAAGATAGACCTCCTATTAATGCCTCATACTCTAACTAATTATTGGAAGCCTTAAAGTTGAACCTCAGTGCATATTCAATATCGATTCCATCTAGTGCAGACATTATTAACCCTGCTCCACTTCCAATTTCATAGGACGACCCATCAACGAAGAGGTTCCAAGTAGTTTCATTATATTAGAAGCTTCCCTCTGACAGGGTCCCTTGCTTGAAGAGGTATCTCTATTCCTCATTATCAACTGCTCTTTGTCTAGATTTTCTTGACTCAACCTCATCCAAATCTCGAAAGACGTTTCTTTCTGGTCCATCTGCGATCCCGTGACTCTCCTCAACATCGTCCTCTTCCCAGGTAAACTCAGCTACAAACTCTACGAGTGATTGTCCATTGATGGCAACCCTGGGTCGATAAATAAGATCTTATTCCCCCAACTCGATTGCCCAGGTCATTAGCCTTCCTGACTTCTCAAGCTTATAGAGGACTTGTCTGAGTGGGGAATCAGTTAGGACGACCATGGAGTGGGCTGGGAAGTATAGTTTTATTTTTCCTTAAGCATATATCAAAGCATAGGCTAAGTTTTCAATCCGAGGGTACTTTTTTCTCAGACCCTTGGAGTGACTTGCTATTGAAGTACACTGGTCTCTGCACTCCATACTTTTTTCTTACTATCGCAGCACTGATGGATGACTCTAAGACTGCTAAGTATACATATAGCTTCTCACCCTGAACTGGCCGGGATAGTAGTAGGGGAGAACCGAGGTAAGACTTTATCTCTTTAAAAGAAATGTCACGTTCCTCATTCCATTCTAATGCCTTTCTAAGAACTTTGAAAAAATGAAGATACTTATATGTGGATCTTGAGACGAACTTGTTAAGTGCAGCAACTCTCCCGGTTAGCCTCTAAATGCCTTTGATAGTTCTGGGTGTCTTCATTTCCAACAAAGCCTTAATCTTCTCAGGGTTAGCTTCTATTCCCCTTTGGTTGACGATGAATCCCAGAAACTTTCTTGCTCCTACCTCGAAGACACATGTGGATGGATTGAGCTTCATTCTGTATTTTTCCATGGTGTCAAAAGCTCTTTCAAGGTCGACCACATGAGTGTCGGGATTGAAACTCTTCGTTAGCATGTCGTCCACATAAACTTCAATGGATTTGCCTATCTGATCTTCGAACATCTTATTTACAAGACGTTAGTAAGTACCCCTGCATTCTTCAGGCCAAAGGACATGACCTTGTAGCAATAGGTCCCCTTGTCTCTATTGAAGGTTATCTTCTCTGAGTCTACTGAGTCCTTGAAGATCTTATTATACCCGAAATACGCATCTATGAAGCTAATGAGCTCATGTCCTGCTATGGCATCCACCATCTAATCAATATGAGGTAGGGGAAACTATATTTTGGGAAAGATTTGTTTAAATGATGAAATCTACACACATCCTCCATTTCCCATTAGCTTTGGGCACAATGATAGCGTTAGACAACCACTCAGGGTATATGACATCTTTGATGAACTTGGCCTCTTCAATCTTTCTAACCTCGTATCTAATGACATCATACTTTTCCCTTGAGTATACTCTTCTTCTCTGCTTGATGGGTTTGGAATCTTCTACAACATTGAGTTTATGGCATATAATCTAGGGATCAATACCCGACATGTCTGAATGGTTCCAGGAAAAAATAATTTGTCTCTTCCTTAACAGCTTTACTAGTTACTCCTTGATTTCAAGTCTTACAGAGATTTTCCAACTTGGATGGTTTTTTCTGACTCGTCCTCATTAAAGACAATGGATTCTACCTCCTCCATGGTGATCGAGTGGAAAAACTGAGAGTCCGTGTAATATGCTAGTCGTTGTTATCGGCTTCCAACTTCAGTATGAAAAAAAACCTAAACTTGTAACTACACTTCTTAAGGAGTATAGTGGCAAGTCTAGGTATCGAATCCACAGGGAATTAGGACGTGTGAACGTGACGACAAAAGTAAGGTAGTTTAATCCTAAAGTTGATATTAAAATAAAAGAAAAGAAAAAGATGATTGATTTTTGGAATATGAATGAAAAATGGGTTAAGAATACACTCCCCTATACCCTAGTGTGTATGCCAGTACAAAATTATTCATAAATTAGATAATTGATCAGACCCAGTCTTTAGTACTCCAAAGCATTACATATATGAGGCTCAAGACCGCATCATATATAATCAAAGAATGAGTAAAGCAGTGTTGCAATAGTTCACGCACTTTGCATCCTTAAGTACCCCGGTTACCTAGGGCAAACGAGGTCAAAAGGTCTACAATGGTTGTGAAACTATACAACACGATCTAATCACTTATTTAATTTAGAGGACGAATTTTATATCTATGCATATCACATCGGGATGGGTTCATGCATACCCAACCTTAAAAACCTAGCTTAATATGATTAAAATAAAAGAAAACTTAAAATTGAAAGTGCATGGATTCACAACTAAATCTAGAAAATTGAGAACATGACTTGAATTGGGATTGGAATACTAGAAAGCAACAATTAATTAAACTAACTATGAAAGCGGAATAGACAATAAATTAAAATTACTTGCAATGGATGAATGATGAATATTGAATAGATCTTTGAATCTTGAATAGTAGCCAAACTTCAAAACTAGGGTTCTTGGTTACAAGAGTCCTCTAAAAATTAACTACTAGCCTCCTACAACTTGATAAAAAAAACTCTCCTCCACTTCCTAATAGGTTTTTCCCTTTTATACATCTAAAAAATGACTCTTCCCATGCCTCTCCACGTTTTACAACTAATAACACCGAATTAAACAAGAAATTTCAAGAGTTGTCTCTTCAGCTTCCAGAATTAATTTCAAATTTTTACTTTCTGTCTCCAACTTTAAATAGGCATAACTTCTTCACCGTAGCTCGGATTGGGGTGCCATTTTTTCCAGTGTTCTTGTAATTGGAATATATTCAACTTTCCAATTGGACCCACCTCCGTACTAAGGTTGAAAAATTATGAAAATGCCCTTGAACTTCACATTTCTTGCTTTCTTTCACTGTTTTGAGTTCTCCTTCGCACTAACTTGCATGAAATACCTATAAAGCAAATGAGAAATACACAAAACACGGAATACTTGCCAAAAGAGGTTAGTAGTATAAATATGAGACAAATCCAAGCTATTTACACTGCACGGGATCATAAAAATACCAAAATTACGGAGATAAATGTGAAGAATATGTGTCTAATCACACCCCCTAACTTAGAACTTTGCGCGTCCCGAGCAATGTAAAAGAATATAACCAAAATTCCACTCTTGAAAATTCCTTTATTAAAATAAAATTCCACTTTCGCAGGCAAGCGATTGGATTGAGCATATGCAACAAGCCTTTAAACCCTTAGGTTACCCTAGTAGGACGAGTTTTGTCTCGTGAGGGTTTGCAGTGAATACACCCACAAAATTCTTTATTGACTCAAATAAATATCAAAATACTTAAAAATTGTACAATTTGAACTTTTCAAAAAATAATCACCACAAATTCATATTAAAATGTCTCAAACCATAGTGTGTGTGTGCAAAGCCAGAAATTAAACCTCAAATTTTCATAGATTGAGCATTACATTACTTTCCGAAAATTAGTTTTGATTCAAATTCTTACGGATGCACTCACAAACTATTTTCTCTCACTATGCATGATATAAAGAGTAAATATAATGAACACAAATTCACGCATAAAAAATTGAAAAGAAAGAAATATATGGTGAAAAGATCTCATCATCGGAATACAGTTATTAGGAAATGAGAAACAGCATCTCTTAATCACACCATTTTAATCTCTTTTATTATCTTTTCATGTCTTAGCTCTCCATGCAGTAATTAATTTCGCCATTCGTACTCGGTTAGGACTTTTCGAGTTATAAGGTGTAAAAGGTAAAATTGAGAATAGACGGATTGTTCGGAATTGGAAAATGTCCTTATGACGTCCATTTGTGCTTTTTCGGGCATTTGCTCATTTTTCTCTTTCTTTTTTGAATTTTCATTTTTTTTTCTTATTTTTTTCTCACTATTTTTTTTGTTGAGCATTTTTTTTCTGTTTTTCTCTTGCCCCTTTTTATTGCACAATTTGGACTTACTTCATGAATTTTCTCAATTTTCATAATTGCGGGCTATTTGGGATTTTCGGGTTATCAATTAAAGGGAAATATTTTATTAGGCTCAAAGTGGGTTGCAAAGGGATAATTTTTTTCACAACTTTATTGTGACTAATATTTTTAGGTAACAAACGAGGACCTACTTCATTGTCCAAATTACTAATCACATTACCATATGCATCTCGAGATTAATTATGTTTAGAGATATATTTAGCACGAATTTCGAGACAATATTTCACACATTTCCCATAATTGATCAAAACAAAGGATTGAGATCATCAACGACTTATTAAAACGCTGAAAAGAACATTGAGTTAATCATAAACTCGGATTGATTTAAAAAATCATAAAAAATTGAAAGGCTCGAAATCTCACCGGGTTTGATCAATCTCCACACTTATTCGTTAAGTCGTCAATTTTCTTTCAATTTCCATCTTCGGCCAATTTTTGGCTTAGTGCATTTTGATTGTTAACAATTTAAGACTTTAAATAGAATAAAGGTGATATTTTTGAAAATTTTAAATTCCAATTTTTATTTATTTTGAAGAAAAATATTTTTGATTTTTTGAATTTTTTTTCTTTTTTTTTGAAATTTTCTAAAAAAATAACACACTTGGAAAGAACATGTGATCGAATCAATGAATCTAAACAATAAACGGGAAGAATATCCCACACCGCCTAACTTAAATGTTGCATTGTCCTCAATGCGAATCAAGAACACAACATAAAGAGAGGAAAAGAAAGATATTACCCAAATGGAGCGATCCCCGATGAGTGCGAGTCCTTTGAATCTACAAAACATGTTAGAACCAAGAGGAACAAAACGAATAGCAAAAACTCTACCATCGAAACTAGACTATAAGAAAAAAGAAAAAGTAATAATAAAAAATTAATTATTTACAACCTAAAATTTGAACGGCTAATAAATCATACACTAGAAGTCGAAAAATTTGAGGGTCCACCCAAAATACAATTTGACTTTGAGGGATTAATGGTGTGCCCTCACTAGAAATCATGCCTCCCGAAAAATAAGAACTCCATTTGAACAATGAAAGGCATGTGCAAAGCAGAAGAACTGAACCATCACCAATTAAAAATTTCAGAGGGATGATGGGTGAAAAATACAATTGGAATCCAAGAAAAATAGAATCCCCTACCAAAGATTTTTCAAGTAGTATGGGAAGAGGGGAACACAAAAAGGAAGAATCTATATTGAAAACCAATTCAAGCAAAGATTCCTCGTCGGTAAAAGTTTTAACTGTTTCAAAAGTTACAACCAACTCATGGGAATCAAAATTCAATTCATCTCCCAAATTTTTTTCAGTTAGAACGGGAGGTAGTGCACGTGTAAGTGAATAACCCATAAGGTGAAGCATCTCAAACAAACATTCTCGTTCAAGAATCGGGTCAACATCCTTAAGACTTTCATCCGATTCTTGTGATGGATTTAATGGTTCAATAACAGTGAATGAGAATGGTGAGGACATAAATTCAAGCTCAAGTGATTCTTCATTGGATTCCTCATTTGATTGAAAACATTCTTTAGTCTCAAAAATATCGAAAGAAAAATCGTCATTGGATTCGAATAATGCATCCAACTCTTGCTCCCAAAAATCATTTTTTTCCCTATTTTCTTTTTCACGCCTTTCTTCTTCATGCCTTTCATTTTCATAAATTTGGATGGCCTTAGCACTGGGCTTGTATTTATGAGACTCATCTTTAGTGATATTGACCCAATGTTCATAAATCGTGAGTTCATTCTCCTCCTCACTATTAGAATAACAATTAAAGCCACCAAAGGAGTTAAAGTAAGACATTTCAAATTGGGCAATTCTAAAACGTGACACCCTTTTTTTTAAGGTCAAATTCGGGATTAACCAACCTAACCTAAAATCTACCTAATTCCCCAGCAACGGCGCCATTTTGATCGAGGTGTATACCGAGCGTCCGTGTAATACGCTAGTCGTTGTTATCGGCTTCCAACCTCAATGCAAAAAAAAAACCGGACTCGCCACTACACTCCTTAAGAAGTGTAGTTACAAGTTTAGTTTTTTTTTGTATTGAGGTTGGAAGCTGATAACAACGACTAGCCTATTACACGGACGCTCGGCATACACCTCGATCAAAATGATCACCTATTAAAATTTTAAGGGGAGAATGAGGGATTTAAGTTCATAGTGGGACAAATTTTATATCTAATTTATGACTAATTTTGTACTGGCACACACACTGGGTCTGATCAATTCTAATTTATGACTAATTTTGTACTGGCATACACACTAGGATTTGGGGGAGTGTATTCTTAACCCATTTCTTCATTCATATTAATTCCTTCTTAGTTAGTTAATTTCGCATGCATAGGTTAATTTAATTGAATCTAGTTAATTCATAGATAAAATCCATAAAAATCAATCATCTTTTTCTTTTCTTTTATTTTAACATCAACTTTAGGATTACATTACCTTACCTTTGTCGTCACATTCACACGTCCTAATTCCCCGTGGATTCGATACCCAGACTCGCCACTATACTCCTTAAGAAGTGTAGTTACAAGTTTAGTTTTTTTTTTGTATTGAGGTTGGAAGCCGATAACAACGACTAGCGTATTACACGGACGCTCGGTTTACACCTCGATCCCACATCATACATAATCAAAGAATGAGTAAAGCAGTGTTGCAATAGTTCGTTCACGTTGCATCCTTAAGCACCCCAGTTACCTAGGGCAAACGAGGTCAAAAGTTCTACAATGGTTGTGAAACAGTACAACACGATCTAATCACTTATTTAATTTAGAGGACAAATTGTATACCTATGCATACCACATAGGGTTGGGTTCATGAATCCCCACCCTTAAAAACTTAGCTTAACATGATTAAAATCTAGAAAGTTGAGAACATGACTTGAATTGGGATTGGAATGCTAGAAAGTTACAATTAATTAAACTAACTATGAAAGCAGTAAAGACAATAAATTAAAATTACTTGCAATGGATGAATGACGAATCTTGAATTGATCTTCGAATCTTAAATAGTATCCAAACTTCAAAACTAGGGTTCTTGGTAACAAGAATCCTCTAAAAATTAACTACTAGCCTCCTACAACTTGATAAAAAAAACTCTCCTCCACTTCCTAATAGGGTTTTCCCTTTTATACATCTAAAAAAATGACTCTTCCCATGCCTCTCCACATTTTACAACTAATAAAAACGAATTAAACAAGAAATTTCAAGAGTTGTCTCTTCAGCTTCCAGAATTAATTTCAACTTTTGACTTTCTATCTCCAACTTTAAATGGGAATAACTTCTTCACCGTAGCTCGGATTGGGGTGCCATTTTTTCTAGTGTTCTTGTAATTGGAATATCTTCAACTTTCGGATTGAACCCACCTCCGGAATAAGGTTGCAAAATTACGAAAATTTCCTTGAACTTCACATATCTTGCTTTCTTTCACTATTTTGAGGTCTCCAACTTGCATGAAATACCTATAAAGCACATGAGAAATACACAAAACACCAATACTTGCCAAAAGAGGTTAGTAGCATAAATACGAGACAAATCTAAGCTATTTACACTACAGGGGATCATAAAAATACTGAAATTACGGAGATAAATGTGAAGAATATGTGCCTAATCATACGACCTCCCCCTTTTTGAGCTTTGTTTCATCCCTAGGATCAAGTGTGTCGATGTTGTACGTGGTTGTTGCCTTATTATGAGCTTCTCTATTTTCTGCAAAGTTGAAGTAGCATTCACGCGCTAATGTTTGGTCACCTTGCACTTATCCTACTCCATAAGCAGCTGGGAATTTTAGCATTTGGTGGACCGTTGAAGGTAGGGCCTTAAATTCCTTGAGGGATACTCATCCTATGATGAGGTTGTAAGATGAGAAGACATTTTCATCCATCACAAAGAAATTTATTTTTCTGTTCAACCTCGTAGGCCATTAATCCCCCATTCTAACATCCATTTCAAACATCTCCAATGGATGAACCTTTTCACCACTGAAGCCAATCAAAGGATGATGATAAGGGCCAAGCCAAGCTCTGCTGAGGCCCAGATTCTTAAAATAGGGACAAAACATAACGTTTGCAGAATTACCCCCATCAACGAGGATCCTCTAAACTTCACACCCATGAACACTTATTGTGATGACTAAAGGGTCATCATGGGGAGCTAAGGTACCCTTGAAGTCAAGTCGTGAGAAGCCGACCATGAGGGTGTCCATATCTACCTTCTTTCTCTTCTCGTGCTTAACCTCCGTAAATGCCAAGTTCACAACCTCGGCTTTAGTCACTGCTTTGGACTCTGCCACATGATCCTTGCAATCTACTACCTCTGAGCCACCCCCTGCTAGTCCCCCACAGATAGTGTTTACAACGAAAGAGATCATACCAACCCTCTTCACTAGGGCATTGTCATCTTTTGGTGGGAGGTCAGGGTCATCATCATCATCATCATCATCATCAGCTCTTCTGGTAGGGACATCTTCTTGGCATTTATTATTTATTTTTATTTTTTTACGGGGGGGGGGGGGGGGGGGGGTCGTCTCTTCCCCCCTTAGAATCTCTACCATCCACATACTTTCTGAGCTTTCCAGACTTTAACATTTTCTCAATCTCGTCCTTCAAGGCGAAACACTTGTTAGACAGATGGCCGTGATCTTGATGGAACTCGCACCATAGATTCTTATTTATCTTATATGGAGGAAGCTCCATCTTCTTCAACCATCTCAGGGATCTATCATTCTTTATTTCATTATGGATATGTTCACAACTCACAGTTAAAGGAGTGTAGTGTGCAAACTTGTCGTCTGCAGTCCTCTTATTTCCATCATTTTTCCTTTGAAACTTCCCACTAATACTTCCATTATCATCCTTGTACTTCGTAGCCATTTCTTCTTTTTCATTCATGACATTTCTAGATGTTACTAACAGCTCGGTCATAGACTTGGGAGGGTCTTCAGCAAGCTTCCTAAGTAGTTTTACCTTCAGAAGTCCTCCAATAAGTGCTATCATGGCTATGCTCTCTTCATAATCTTCCACCTCCAATTTTTCCTTGTTAAACCTCATGATGTAGTCTCTGAGCCTTTCATTCTTCCCTTGATTTACATAAAGCAAGTGAGTCGTCTTCTTTTGAGGTCTTACCCCAAAATAGAAGTTATGAATAAACCTTTCGGCCAAACCTTTAAAATTTTCAACTGAATTTTTAGGAAGAGACGTGAACCAGATATGTGCAGCCCCAGTCAAAGTTCTTAAGAAACCTCGACACCTCATCTCATTAGAGATTGAATAAATGTCTATTGCAGATTGATACATTTCAATATGATGGACTGGGTTAGTACTACCATCGTCCTTGGGAGACACCACCAGAGGTTTAAATTTGGAAGGGGTTAGGAAGTTAACAATTCTTACCACAAATGGTGAACCCTCTGAATACCCCCTCTGTAATGGGTCTCAGCTTTTTATGAGGTTCCCTATATTCTCTTCGAACCTCCGAATAGAGTCATTCCATGGTTTGGCAACGTCAGCTTAGCCGAGGTTGTCCTCAGCTACTTCTAAAGGGTGAACTGAGGGTTCTCCAGCTGCTGCTCAATGTCGGCTGTTGACCTCCCCCTGACCACTGTCTCGACCATGTGGGGGTAGACCATGATGAGGTTGATGATCACCACCTTCCCTTTGCGAGCCAGCTATGCTTCTTGACCTGGATAGATTCTGCCTCAGATCCTTAACTGGGCCTAGCCTTTCAAAGGACAACCCTCTACTTAAGCGATCCAAAGTTGATCCTCTCTGTCTTACATCACTATCTCATCTTTCACACTGACCTCAGCTCTACTGTACAGGACGTATAGTGTTGTTTGAGACTTTATATGGCTCCCGACAGTCTGCCGGGCATCTTCTGCCTCAATTTTGCCATACCTATCCTCAGGGCAAGGGTTCCCTTGCCTTCTCAAGCGTAAATGCCTAGGGTCAGCAACATCCCTCCGCCATTGAG
Source organism: Sambucus nigra (assembly GCA_949130495.1). Lineage (NCBI taxonomy): Eukaryota > Viridiplantae > Streptophyta > Magnoliopsida > Dipsacales > Adoxaceae > Sambucus > Sambucus nigra. The sequence continues at coordinate 433,265,482 of OX422209.1, read as the reverse complement.
GAGTAGGTTGATCCTTTCGTGGTGCTTGGGGTGGTCCATTGGCCTTATTCTATGGCTGAGCATCCACATAAGTAATCATCTCTGGTGATACCCAAGGTGGTCTCATTATGTTTTGTCTTGGATGGGAAAATTGCTCCTGCATCACTTACTAAGTTGCAGCCAAGGACTTCAAGGCTGCTACCACCTCAGTCATCTTAGACTGGGGTAGTGCCTTGCTGGAATTGATTCCTCCAACACCAAATGGTAGAGGAGGTAGTGGTAACTCCGGTTCCATATTCTTGACCTTTTAATTAGAAGACTATAGAGCTTCAAAACCTTAAGGGACCTCTTTCAATGGTGAAATAACTCCACGTGAAGAGTGAGGCCTGGTTCATCACCAGAGTCTCCGGTGAGGTTAATCAGCAAAAGAGGAAGAGATGAATCTTCTCGTTACCACAGACGATGCCAAATGGATGATGCTAGAAACATCACCACCGGTACGAGGTGTTGATAAGCTCAAACTAGAAATAACAATGGAAGCACAAGAGTAAATATCTAGTAAAAAGAGGCGAGGAAAAGAGGATGAACACTAAAATATAAGTGGTTCAGCCAATCGGTCCTACGTCCACTATGAGTGTGAGTAATTTCACTAGATGAAGGTACTAATGGCTATAGATACAATATCTCAATATTTCTCTCTCTATTGTGTAAACCAACAGAGTTTTAGCTAGGGCTGCAATTATCCATACTTTTACAAGGTAGAAGAAGACCTCTATATATAGTGCTTGGGGGGTGTAATGTACCCCCAAGAATGCAATGAGCTTGTTTATGAGGATCGAACTAGTATGAGAATGACAACTGGCTGATCTTATATAGTTAATGATGACCACAATATTCCCTCACGCAAGGGCAACGATTTAGTTATAATTGATTTTTTCACGTGTTCCAAACCTTACATGTGCTTGCATAGGCTCGAACTTGTGTCATTGACTAATATAACCTCGAACTGGATGAGTACGAGGTTGGTGAAGCCTTACGATGTTGATCTATCTTGTCGATAGCCTCGATGATCTCAACCGAGAAGAATGGTCGAGGTTAGGCCTGAGATGAGATGTAACGTCGGCTCAAACAGAGTAAGATGTTGACAATAATCTGTCCCCATGAGGTGCTGCTGACCTCGGCTATTGCAGAGCCGAGTTTGGTAGTTGAGAGCCAACTTTGCAGAATACGACCTTTCTGATGGTAGTTGTAAGCTTCTTGTCAACTCGGTTATGAGACTGGTCGAGGTTAGTGACTCTGAGTACGAGGGTGCACTTTAGGCATATCATTGAGTCTAATCTGGCCGAGTCTGATTTGGCTGAGTCATAATTCAACGCCTCTGGACATTTGATGGTGGTTAGCCATAGTCGAGGGGTCTTGACCTTCAAATGAGGCTATACTTGGCATATCAGCGACTGTACGGTTCTGGTAACCTTAAGGCCATATCTTGAATTTTAGCCTGGACGAGGTCTTTTCAGCCTATGAATAATTCTCAACCATGTTTGGGGTCAGCCCTGGCGTGGTGACGGGCATGCCCAATTATTCTCATTCTTCCCAAGCGTTGCTGGTGAAGTTACTCCATATTTCTCCTCCGACAGCTCATCCGTTGGTTAATGGAGGGACTATTTCTCTTCAATCAATCATGTATTCAGTGTGTCAAAGAGGCTTTGATGACGTTGGATTTGCTGGAGCTATCGCCTTGAGCCATATTATGAATATGTTATTAATGATAGGGGACTACATAATGGATCCTCAAGTGGTTGCGATAATGGCATTGATGTCTTACCACCATACTCCTATGACGGTGGTGCTGGCTGACACCCTCAATAGTTTGGATGCTTCGAAGGAGGGGAGGTAAAGACTGGTAATGTTGTTCATATGGCTAGTAGAGTAATTTCATTTGGTAGTCCCTCCTGAGTATCTCTTGGCAGGTTTTCCTAATTTTTTTGTCCTAATTTTCCTCAATTTTGGCCCATTAGTAGAGAACTAGGTCAACCAATTTGTGGAACATGGGGACCGGTGACTTTGTTGGTCGATCCCATGGTGGGGAAACTAATAGCCTATTTTGCAACTTGGAGATTACCAGTATGTGTAGTTGGTTGGCCTTTGACAGACTTCCTTCTATTTCCCCTAGCGGCTTCTGTTCTAAGTCGGGTGGGAAGAAATTATGCCCCCTCACATAAAGAACTTCTTTTTAATGGAGGATCTGACTGAATCATTACGAATGATGCTGGAATCTTTATGGAAGTGTCGTCGATCATCTACCTATCTATCATAATTTGTAGGAGGGGCCTGGCATATTTTTGGGGAATACTTGAAGTGTTCATGGAAGATGGTAGTAGAGAAAATCGTGGAGGAAGAGATTGGTCAAATGTGGTTTATTCCCTTCGACACCATGGAGTAAGGTGTTATGATTTTGTCTAGGCTTATAAGGGCGTACCGTTCTAAGGAGAACATACGGAGTGTTAACCAGGAGTGGGATACTTGGTGACCTCCGGGGGGACAAAATTGATTATAAGGTAGGGTTGTCTAGGAGTTAAGGACATCATAAGTGTATTTGGGGATAGAATTTTGTGAATCTAGGGAAATTTCACATTTGGGGTGATTTGTGTTGGTATCTGGCATGTTTTAGGGTCTTCTGTAGGGCTGGGTAATTTTTATGAAGCTAGCAGGGATCTGTTTAGGTTGTTCTGTTGGTTGGTTTGTTATTATAATGGGGGTCTATTTGATTCCCTCTAGTGATGCTTCATATAACAACGTTGTATTCCTTATTTATAAATACAAAATTATTTCAATTATATTTCGTTATGCCTCTTGATGAATTTTGCATTTGAATTATCTATACCAATCGCTAAGGCATACATAATCCTTTTATTCATGTCAATGATAAAATAGACAACCGTTTTCAAAGGTTAAAAAAGAATAGCATTTTGTGAAAAAGAAGAGGATCGAGCCCACGTATGGCATATGGGCTTCCTACATACCTCTGGGTGTTTTGAAAATCTTCATGTGTTTCATTTTGTAAGAAAAAGGTTTTGAGAGGACCACGTCCCACGTAGTTCTGGGGGAAATAGACATTTTTTAAGAATAGACGGGGAAGAGAAGAGTCTTAGCACGCCGAGATTTTGGACTAAGGTTAAAATTTCTTGAGATGGTCCAAGTTGACTGGATGCGCCATCTCTTATTTATCGAGGTCTGTGAGCATAGCGGTGCCTCGTGAGAGAATTTTTCTTAACTATGTAGTGGTCACTCCAATTCGGTTTGAATTTTCGTCTAGGGTCCCAGACGGGTTCTATAATCTCTTAGAGGACAAGGTCTCCTTTCTGGACACTGCAGTCATTGACTTTTCGATTTAATGATCCTGCTATCTGGAAATGGTACCTTGTATATAATATAGAGCCTTTAGCCTCTTTTCATCCAAGAGTGATAATTCGTCAAAGCGGCTCTAATTCCATTCTTCTTTGCTTACTTTGCTCTCGAGCATGTCATGTTGGGAAGGTATTTCTAACTCAATGGGTAGGACTACCTCCATGTCATATACTAGATAATAAGGGGTAGCCCCAGTAGGAATTCTAATTAAAGTGATGTAGCCCTAGAGAGCGTATAAGATTCGATCAACCCAATCTCACTAACTTTTGGCCATTTTGATAATGATGTCTTTGAAGCTCTTGTTGGCATCTTTGGCAGAACCATTGGTTTGGGGTCTGTAAGGAGAAGATTTGTGTCTATGAATCCCGTACTCGTAGAATATTTCTATGACCTCAGCTTCAAAGTGGAGCATGTTATCTGATATTAACTCATGGGGAACTCTGTATCGACAGATGATGTTCTTTCTAATTAACTTGGTTACTTTCTTGGCATTCAACACTGCGTATAACTCAACTTCGACCCATTTGTTGAAATAATCAAAGACAATCACGATGAATTCGTGACAATTTGAAGCTTTCGGAGTAACCTTTCATATGATGGTAATGCCCCGGATAGATAAGGTCCAAGGAGAGGTCATGTTTTATAGTTCTCAAGGAGGCAAGTGTTAGAGATTGGAAAAATATTGAAATTTGAAGCATCTTCAAACTTAGGCGGTGCAATATTGAACCATGATTCTCCAATAGTACCCTTGACGTATGATCTTTTTAGTAATCATGTGACCATTCATGTAGGGACCTATTCCCCACTGTGGATTTTTTACATCATTTCTTTAATATCATCCCCTGTTATGCAGTGCAAATGGGTTACATCAAAGTTTTTCTTGAACAATGATTTGTCCCAAATGATATACTCGTCATTCAATTTGTGAAGGGTCGCACGGTCTTTCTTATCGGCCTCTTGGGGATCCCTACCATGTTTAAGGATGCGCCAAATAGCATAGTACCATAATTCTACCATATCAGAATCTTCCTCAATAATGAGTTCAATTTGGTAGCAGTGGTTTGGCATAAATTATATTTGAACCAGGAAATGGGACATTGTTAGTCCCACATTCAGGTCGAACATAGAGGCCAGGGTAGTAAGGGCCTCAACTAGGCTGAACGAGGGAGGTAATAGAAGGTGACATATTTGAGCTAGGAGGAGGCCAGATCTTTTAGGTGAACATGGAAGGGTAAGATCTTCTCATAATTGACTTTCCATTTTCTAAGGGATTTGGCCAATGACAAGGAAAGAGTCTCCGTAGACGTCTAAGTGTCTAATTCCTTTATTTAGGGAAAGTTTGAGACCAACAATGCATGCTTCATACTCAGACATGTTTGTTAGCGCAAAGGAAGTTTTGTTTAATGGCAATGGAGGTGTGAGAGTCATCAGGAATGATCAAGATTATCCCAATGTCATATATTTTCTTATTGGCAGCTCTATCAAAGAGCATCTAACATCGAAGGTCTTCCTAAGAGGTACAGATAATATCTTCATTTGAGAACTCAGAGACGTAAACATCGATCCCTATATGGGGTAATCAGCAAAGTAGTCGGAGATGGCTCTTCCTTTCATAGCTTTCTGCGTGACGTACACAATATCGAACCCGGCTAGCAATATTAACTAATGGGCCATTTAGATAAATAAGGCGGGATTTTCTAAAAGGTACTTGATATAATCCATATGGAATACTAGTCTAATGGGGAAACCCAAACCAAGGCAATACATGCTTTTCCAAAGCAGTTTAGTTGACTTCGTACCTAGCCAGTTTTTGACTAGTGTAATAAATGGATATTTCTTTATGGGATTCTTCAATGTATTGGTCTAGCAAAGTCCCTATTGCAGTATCTATTATGGTCCAGTACAAGAGGAGGGGGAGACATGGTTGTAGAGGCATAAGCACGGGAGGTCGGGTGAGGTTTTACTTGATTTGATCAAAGGCTTCTTGGCAGGACTCATTCCAGACTTTAGTTGAATCTGTGAGTACCAAAAATATCACAATAAAATATTCAACGAAAATAATCACAAATAGTAGAAAACAAATGGAATCACACACATAACAATGATGTGCATGGTTCGGCTACTTGCCTACGTCCATAGAGAGGTTACTTGTTCTTACTAAGTGTCTCTCAAAGTCTCAAGTTTTTCATCACTTTGCCCTGGGTCAGGGTGTACAATTTATAGATATGTTGTTACAAAGTTTCAGTTCTATAAGGAACTCAAAGTAATGTGCGAATTTTCCATAAGATACTTGATTATCTCATCCGAGATTCTTGGTACCAAATTTGACCATATCCACGAGTGTTCTCATACTAATAAAAGTCTCGTGTGGAAATTGAGTCATGATTTGGGTTGGTCCAAGTGTTTAATTTATTGGAACTTGTTCGGCTACTCTCATGGGCTTATAAAAATGGGCTCCCACGATTACCCCGTAAAATCTTTGGGCCAATAGATTTTAAACGAGAAAATAGACCCAAGTTCTGAAACATCAAAATGGCCTTTTTATTACTTATGAGAGTTGGTGAGGACACGCTTGTCTTTGAGGAGAAATTTGAAGAGTTGGGATCTTCTTAGGGAAGCGCGACTCATGAGTTGAGATACTTTGAAAACTGTTCATGTGCGACTTAACTATCGGTTCGGTGTCTTCAGTCATTTTTTGCTTGTACAATGTCTCTAAGTTTCTTCTCTTTGTCTTCTACTTTAAAACCATAGCTTCCTTTCTTCATTGATTTCTTAAGTCTTCATCCATGCTAGTAAGTTTTATCTCTAACTCTTCTCTAGTTCTTCTCTTTTGCAATGTTTCTATAGCTGTAGCTAGGGGGTTGTTTGAAAAAAAAATAATGTTTGATAATAGATCTCTTTCTGAATTTAGAAAATGTTATAATATTCCTTATTAGGTAGACATGGAGTGTGTTCCCATTCCTCATAACATTTGTACCATAAACGATGGCCATTATATTCATACTCTATTGGTCCCTCAAGGGGGTTTGACATTTCCCCCAAATCGCTTGTTTTTACATTTCTTCAAATTCTTCGACATTGTTCCTGCCCAGTGTACTCCAAATGTTTAAAAAATTATAAATGGTGTACATAGGATAAATGAGTTATATGGGACCAACTTAGGGCTTGAAGAAATTTATTTTTTTTATATCTTTTTGCATACAAAAGGTGGACTCGTGTTCTTGAAGGCTAAGAGTGTTGGCCGAGTTCTAGTTGTAAACTTGTCTGATTCTCATAAGGATTACTGGAATAAAGGCTTCATTGCTAGAAATTGTTAGTACCCCCCCCCCCCCCCAATAAGAGGTCATAAGGTACAAGGGACCCAGGATCCCAACCTTTGGGTAGGAATATATAGGTTTCTAACATTGCCTCCCTTTTTATTCTTTTCTCAATGTTTCTTCTTCGGTTTTTTATGATATTTTTATGCTTTTCTATTCTGGTTATTTTTGCAACTAAGGTAAAGAATCAAGAACCTGAATACAGTGAGTTTAGTGCCGATGAACTTCTAAAATTTTGGTAAATTAGGGGTACTCTTGATGATGATGAGAATCCCCTTTCGATTGCTTATCTCCTCGAGTACAAGAATACTACCTCCAATTTCACAACCAATCCAGTAGACTCCATTCCTAAATTGGAGGTTTTAGAGGAGGAGGTTGGTGGCCCTTCTAAACCCATTATGTTAGAAGAAGAAAGGATTAAAATGAGGAAGAGGGAGAGGGTGAAGGAGAAGATAGTGAATAATAAACTAATAAAGAAGAAGAAGAAGAAGAAGAAGAAGAAGAAGAAGAAGAAGAAGAAGAAGAAGAAGAAGAGAGAATGGCATCACCAAGAAGGAGGTGTTTGATTAATTATGACGATGATGAGATCTATTACCTCATCGCATGAAGTCTTTGAAGAGGAAGGATGGGGACTCTCCTAATGCAAGTGGCTCCAAATCAGGAGCTAGGGAGAATGATATAGAGAATAAGAGGTGAGAAGAAGAAAAGAAGAAAAGAGAGAGAGAGAGAGAGAGAGAGAGAGAGAGAGAGAGAGAGAGAGAGAAATGGAAGAGGAAAAGAGGACAAAGGCATTGAGAGATCCTATTGTGCCTTCTTCAGATGTTGCTAAGGAGAGGAGTGTGGCTAACTCTCCCTTTTTTCCTGCACCTCTAGAGGGGGCTATGCTCATTTCTGATCACGATTAATCTCTTAAGATGGGTGTCGACTAGTTATCCCTAAAGTCAATTCAAGGGCTTGTATTGGTACGTCACCTTCCTCTTTAATTCCTTAGTTCTTTTTCTCGATCCTTTGGTAAATTAACTCGTGTTTCCTTCCTTTTTGTAGTTTATTTCTAATTTTTCCACGCTGCTTCATTGTAGGGCTGATAGTCAAGGAAGTACGCTCAATTGGAAGGGTCCTTGAAGATCTCTGAAGAGGCCCTGGCCAATACTAAGGCTAGTTTTATGAAGAAAAATAGAAGGCCTTGGATGCTCTGAAGAGGGAGTTTAAAAAACATCTCATCGATCTTCGGGAGGCCTATGCCCAAGTGATCACTGATAAGTTGAAAGTCGAAAAGGCCAACTAAGAGCTATCTGCTAAGGTGGATAAGTTGGATGGAGAGGATGTTGCTTCTCGAGATAGTGCATATAACGAAAGATGGGAGGTAGCGTATGATAACGTCGAGCGCCAGATTACTTATGTAGGGTGCTTGGTATTCAAGAAATGCTTGGATCAAGCTTTAGTCACAGCTAAAGTTTCAGTTGACTCCCCTTTATTTTCCAAACATGATCTAGGTCCAAACCCAATGGAAGTTGGGGAACTTTTAATCGGCAAACCTTCTATTCAAGATAGGATATAACCAACTGGTCCTACTATTGAAGACCCTTTTGTTGGTCAAATTGCAGGTGATCAACTTCCTCAGTTATTGACAAGGGGAAGGGTTAGTCTCTTATGAGCAGGTGTAGGCTTTTATCGTTGGTTTAGGGCTTTTGCTACTTTTTTTTTTATCTTTCGTATTTTGTGATTTTTGAACTTGTATTTTGGCGTTTGCCCCCACTGTAATTTGAATAAGGAGAAACTTCTTAGTACTGAACTTATGTGGATGCTGATGTTTATCAAATCTATTGATTGTCTTATTGTTTGTAGCCTATTGATATAGATGAATATATTTCTATGAACTCTCCACTAGGATAAATTCTTGGGTCGAATATTGATCGAAGGTTCGAAAGGCCTTTATAAAGATCTGTAAATCTTTGAGAGTAAGAAATCAGTAATATAAGGACTAGTTCGAGTTGGTCGTTAAGATGAAAGATAACCTCCAGGAGATGGAAGAAGTTGGGGCTTCAGTCCCAGAGGAGGTAAATGACCTGAACTCCAAAATCCTGGATGTCAGCGAGGTAAACCAAGTGAGCAAGCTGATCCAGAAGGAGAATGATGATTTAAAAAGAGAGATTTCTCATCTAAAGGGGAGAACCCCATCGAGGTCCTCCTTGGTGATGCGAGGAAATTCATCATCATCTAGAGGGGTTACTCGAGTTGAGACCCAAGATCTGCAAAGGGAGGTTACTTAGCTGAAAAGGGATGTTCGAAGGGTGTACGTAATTGCTATTGGGATTTAAAGGGATATGTCAAGGTTGAGGCCTTTGTTCAGAAAGGGTCTTAGATAGGTCTCGGCAGATGGTTATAACTAAGGCTGGACTGATGCCCCAGTGAAGCTGAAGGAGGTAGAAGACCTTGCCTTTGCTCAGGGGTGGCTTAGTGCCCTTAAAGAGCTAATAATGCCTAAGGAATCCCCCTTGTGGTACAAATATCAGATTAATTGTTCGGCCTATCGACACAATCCCTTATCGACGGATTATTGGTGGATCCCAATTAATGTTAATAGTCCATCCACCGGGCAATTAATGGGCCATCAATTGATGTTAATTGCCTGGCCTATGATTAAGGCTGGACACAATCCCTTATCAGATTAATTTTCCAGCCTATCAACACAATCCCTATTGGAGAAGTTTTTGTGCCTCACCCAGATGATGGTCGAAGAGGGGGTGTAGCAAATTACCTTGCTCGCCATTCTGGATCATCGTAAATTCCTTGTATATTCAAGTTTTAATTGTAATTGTAACTTTTCATTCTAATTAAAGACTAATGTTTATTGCCTTTCAATCATTTATGTTTTGAGATCATGCTGACTAAACATTTGGATTATCATACACTTAGTCGACCAAGCATCCCTTCGCCTCTGACTTTACCATTTTGAGCTTCGCATCTGACTAAATGATATTGAGAGATACTTCTGATTACATGTTATTTATGTTTATCCATTCCCCCAATCCAGCAAGCCTTACCTATGTCATTCCATCCATTTTACCTTTTAGATCGTGTCGTCACACTCCCCTAAGCCTAAGTAAGATGATGGCGAGAATGCACCTAGTTAATGGGCCATCTGCCCGAGAAAGTTTTTATGACCAATATAAGTTGCCATTTGCTGCCTAAGGATCCCCTGTAGGTATTTTTGTGGTTGCCATGGCAACCCATGAGGTTCCTTGTGTTTATAACAAGAACCACAAGGACATAGTAATTGAGACGAATTTATGATTTGCTGTAGTTACTATGAACCCTAATTGACCTATTAAGTTTCTTGATTTTAGAGAAAAGTTGAACAACTTATAGTAATATTAGGAGTTTGATCATGCATGATGGACACATCACTTGGAAAGTGAGCATATTAATGAGATGCTACAGATAAGAGTTAAGCAGCCAATGTAAAGATGTAAAAGCAAAGGGGCCAATCAAGCCTTTATTCACTGCATACTATCTGAGTAGCATAATATTTGAAATAAAATCCAATAAAATTTTGCATAAACTAGCTAAAAGATAAAAAGAATATCTAAAAGTAGAAGTTCTTGATATTGGTTGCGTCCCATGCTCTTGGTGTCTCCTTGATCTCTAGCATTTCCAAGTGATATACTCCTTTAAGATCGTCCCTGATTACTCTGAATGGGCCTTCCCAGTTTGGTCCTAGTTTGTCATCTAAGGGTTTTACAACACTACCGAGGACTTTTATCAGGACATAGTCTCCTATTAAAAACATCCTCGGGTTGACTCTCTTATTGTACTGCTTGGCTACTTTCTGTTAGTAGGAAGCTAACTCAATCAAGTTTAGCTCTTATCACTCATCTATTAGGTTAAGTTCATTGCATAGTGCTCCATTGTTAAGTCCTTGGTCGACCAAAGTGGTTCTCATAGTTGGGAGACCTGCTTCTAGAGGGATAACAATCTCCCTTCCATAAGCGAGTGGAAATGGTTTTTCTCCAATTGGTCTCCTGGTCATCATGCGATAAGCCCATAAAACATGAGGGAGTTCATCCACGTAATCACCCTTAGCTCTTTCCAACCGCTTTTACAGTCAATCGATCAAGGTTTTATTAGAAGCTTCCACTTGCCCATTGCTATAGGGATACACCATAAAGATGAAGTGGTGCTTGATGTTGTGCCGTCGTAAAAAGATTAAAAGAAACCACTTTCAAATTGTGTACTGTTATCAGTGATGATGGTCCTTAGTATCCCATCTACACATTTGGTGAAGTAGTTTGTGGCGACTAGAAGATACTTACAATTTCCAGTTGCAGTAGGTAATGGTACCACGATGCTTAATACCTATTGAGCGAAAGGCCATGGACTAGTGAGTGATTTCAGGTCGCTAGAGGGCTGGTGAACCATAGGTGAGTTCTTTTGGCACTTTTCAGATTTGCGAACGTAGGCAGCAGCGTATTTTTGCATGCGAGGCCACCAATATCCTTCCTTCATCACGTGAAAGGCTACTGATCTTCCACCTACTTGACTCCCACAGATTCCTTCATAGAGTTAACAAAGCATTTCCTTGGCATATTGTGGGTGAACGCGCTGGAGGTAAGGGCCTTTAAATCATTTCTTATAAAGCTTCCCCTCAAGGTTGAGGTAGAATCGAGCAGCGTTAACCTGAATTTGATGGGCCGACCTCCTGTCATCTGACAGTATGTTACTTTGTAGATAATTTATGATGGGATCCATCTAGCTTGGGACCTTATCTATGGGGAGGACTTACTCGGCTACGATTGTCTGGTCGATATTGGGCTCCACGAGGAACTCTTTTTTAATTTTTCTCCTCATGTCAGAGTAAATTGCCAAGCATAGTTCTACTAAAGCGTCAGCGTGACTGTCCAGTCCTCGTGGGAACTATTGAATTTCCACCTTTTTAAAGTCTCCAATGAGTCCTCTTACTACGTTGAGGTATGCTTCCATTCGATCATCTTTGGCGTTGAAGTCCCCACTTACCTACTTGGATACTAGTTTGGAATCACCAAATACGTAGAGGCATTTTTTCCCCAGTAGTTTGTCTTTTCACAACTCGATGGTCAGTGCTTCAGACTCAACGTCTTTGCTGGAGGCTTAAAATCCCAATATAATTCCTTGCTCAATTATGGTGTCTTTGGGGGTGATGAGAACAATCCCTACTCCTGCCCCCGTAGAATTTGAGGCTCCATCAACATACAGTGTCCAATCTTTAGATGTTGCTTCACATGTCATTAATTGCTTATTTTTTAGTTGATTTGCTGGGTGATCTCCTATGAATTCAGCAATAAAATCTTCTAGGATCTCTCCCTTAATTGTCATTATGGGTTGGAAGTGGATATCAAATCTCTAGAGTTTGACCCAACACTTTGAAAGATGTTCAGAGAGGTCATCCCTTCGTAGAACAGCCTTGAGTGGGTAAGAGGTGATTACTGTTATGGAGTGGGATTCGAAGTAATTCTTCAACTTCCTTGAAGCAACCATCAGTGCATAAGCGAGTTTTTCTAGAGGCAAGTATCGTTGTTCAGCATCTAGAAGTGTCTTATTGGTATAGTAAATCGGGTGATGTCCCCCTCCTTTTCATATACTAAGGCAGAGCTAATGGCATGGTCTGATACTTCCAGGTAAAGATACAATTGATATCCATCATTTGGGAATACCTGTAGTGGTGGCTTTCTAAGGTAGGACTTGATCTCACCCAAAGCTTGCGAATAATCATCATCACATATGAGGCACTTGCCTTTCTTTAATAGCTAGAAGAATGGTCGACAGCATTCCAAATACTTGGAGATGAAGAAATTGAGTGCCGCAATCATCCCAGTAAGCTTCTGAAAATCTCTTAATGTCTGAGGAGGTTAGATCTTAGTGATAGAATCTATTTGGTCTGGATTGGCTTCGATTCCCCTTTTACTTATTAGGTAACCTAAGAATTTTCCTGACTGGACACCGAATGAACACTTACTTGCATTAAGTTTCATTCGATACTTCCTAAGGATCTCAAAGGATGCTGCTAGATTTGAGAGGTTATTGTCCTTATCCTTGCTTTTGATGTATACTTCCATCGTTTCTCCCATTTTTTTGCTAAACATTTTGGTTACCAATCTTTGGTGATTTTTCCATGCATTCTTGAGGCCAAATGGCATAACCTTATAACAGTACAACTCGATTGAGGTTATAAAGGAGGTATTATCCTAGTCGGGACCATATAGGGGGATCTGATGGTAACCTGAGTAAGCGTCCAAGAAGCTCATCCTCTCATGTGTCGTTGTGGTGATAACCAACTGATCTATCTTTGGGAGATGGAATCTATCCTTAGGACATGCCTGGTTGAGATCAGTGAAATCGATCCACACCTTCCAGCTGCCATCGCTTTTGGGTACCACCACTGGGTTGGATAGCCAAATAGGGAAGTAAACTTCCCTGATGGATCCTGCATCCAGTAGCTTCCATACTTCTTTATCCACTGCCTTAAACTTCTCGGGGGATGTTCGATGAGCCTTTTGAGTGATGGGATTAAATATGGGATTGAAGTGCAGGCGATGGAAATTCATGCTAGGGTTAATCCCTGGTAGCTAGTAAGGCTCCTGGGAGAAAACATCTATGTTTCTTTTGAGAAGTTCAACCAACTCCCTTTTCTCTTGATCGGTGAGAGAAGATTCGATCAATATCTTCCTTTTTGTCAAGTTGTCATTGATTATAACTTCCTCCAGGATTTCTATGGCCCTGTCCATGGGGTGGACTCTAGTCTCTTCTACCCCTCGTCAACCATACCGTAGTTACTATTTGGAGAGAATAGCCCTATCTTGGGATTTCTCCTGGGCATTCTCGGGCTCCTTCTTCTCTTGTTTTGGGCGAATAACTACAATAAAGCACTTTCTGGCTATAGCCTGGTCACCACGGATCTTGACCACCCTATGATCTGTAATGCACTTCATCTTTTGATGATAGGTGGATGAAACGACCTTCATGGAGTGGAGCCAATCTCTGCTAAAAATAGCATAGTATGGGGATTCAATGCCCACTACTAGATACTCGATTAACTTCGAGATGTTTCCTGCCCTGACCAATGAGATTATCTTTCCTAATGGCATGGTGATCTTTCCTGCAAAGACGACCAGTGGCACCATCGATTTTTTAAGGTCGGAGATATTAAACTTCAGTTTATGGAATAGTTCTAGGTACATCACTTTGGACAAACTACCATAGTCCATAAGTAGCTTGTCAACATCCCAGATAGTAATTCTGAGTGTGATCACCAACGCATCATGATGTGGGGTCCTCACCCCGACCAAGTCTTCTTTGGTGAATACGATGTGCTCGGTGTAATCAACGTCTTCTGTTCATCGAAGAGCTTGAGTTTTGAAAGGATTAATTTAAAGAGCTTCCATTACAGCAGTCACCTTCTTGAGTTCCATTCGAACGACATTGACCTGAATTTTCTTGAGGTCTGACACCCCACAGATTACTACAAACTCATGTCTTGTATCATCATCGAGGACGTTGTCTGGATTTTAGTTTCTTTTGGCTACGACTTTCTCTATTTTCGTTATGATATACTTGCTGAGGTGTCCTACCTAAACAAGATTTTCCAAATGTGACTTCAGAGCTTTGCAACTCTCGATTCGGTGATCGCCCTCCTTATGGAACGTGCATCTCAATGCGTTGTTTCTCTTGGTTGGGTCATCGCCCATCTTCTTGGGTTATTTGATAAAAGGCTCATCCTTGATTTTGCTGAGAATTTTAAAAATGGGTTCCTTCAAGACTGTATTGACAGCATGCAATGCCTTGGAGGGGTCATTCTTATTTCCACTCTTGGAGCCATTTTTACCCTCATTCTTGCTTCCCTTCTTCTGGGTATCATTCTTTTCTGTCCCCTTGTTAGCTTTAGCTCAACCACTATCTCTCCCACTTGGATGACCTATGTCTTTCACCTTGGCCTACTTCTCGATATGAGCCATAAGATCATCAATGATGACGGCTTCCTTATTGATGAGGGATTGGTGCAGTAGAGAGTTAGTCAGCATGCCTATTTTAAAGGATTCTATGGAAACCTGGTCCGAGCTGTCCTCGATCTCATTGAAAACTTCCCTATATTTTTAGCATAATCTAGGAGGTTTTTCTGTGGATTGTTCTTCATAGTGAGTAGAGCATCCATCCACTTAGGATAGGAGTTGCTCGTTATGAATGGTGTCGTGAAAGCCTCTACAAGTGCTATAAAATTCCTAATTAACCTATGGGAAGCCTCTTAAACCACTTATGTGATATATATGATGTAGGCTACAAGGGAAGATCTTGTACATACGTGCGTCATTATGGATCCATAATGTCCTTGCTTGCCGATATTGCTTGACATGGTCTATAGGGTCTGTTTTCCCATCACAGACCTTGAACCTGGGGATAATGAATTTCTTTTGGGGGCTCATCATGTTCAATCTCCCTTAAAAAGGGGGACTTAATCTGAGAGTTGAGAGCTCTTATGGATAGCTCTCTAGTTGATCTGGATCCTCGGTGTGCTGGGTGTTGGTCCATCTCCCTATGGACCAGAATTTTAAAATCTTCATTCGATCGATCATTGTTCCTATGGAGCCTCTCCTATTGGACACGCTCTGATCATGCTACTTTTGACCAGTCACGTTCAGTTGTTTTATGGTCGCGCCTAATGTTCCTTCCTCGGTTGGGGGAGTCAACCCCTAGAGGACTAAGAGTTATCTCTCATCACTGCCTTGTGTTCCTAGGGATATCTCTCTCCATTCTTTCAAGTCGCCTCTTAAGGCGAGCATTTTCTTCTTCTTGGTGGCGCTTTACCTCTTCTTATTCTTGAAGTCAAGATTCGTAGGCATCGACCAGCCTAAAAATCTGGGTAGACCTAGGTATCCCATGGCATTGTTCACAAGGTTTCATATCTTGGCGAAACCTTGGGTTTGTATGTTGATGAATTTCAGACTTAACCCTAGGAGGAGGAGGGTCTTCTTGAAATTCGTCGGCTTGGGGAATGCTGCCGTTGTGGTGAGACATTACAGGATTTTTTTTAATGAATGAATTCGTAGGAATATAAGTATTTTCCCACAAACGGCGCTAATTGTGAGTGAAAAAAATATCACAATAAAATATTCTATGAAAACAATCATAAATGACTAAAAACAAATGGAATCACACACACAACAATTATGTATGTGGTTCAATAACTTGCCTACGTCCACGGAGAGGTTACTTGTTCTTACTAAGTTTATCTCAAAGTATCAAGTTTTTCATCCCTTTGTCCCAGGTGAGGGTGTATAATTTATTGATATGTTGTTATAGAGTTTGAGTTATTTAAGGAACTCAAAATAATATGTCGATTTTTCATAAGGTACTTGATTATCTCATTTGATATTCTTGGTATTTCATTTGACTATATCCACGAGAGTTCTCATACAACTAAAAGTCTCGTGTGGAAATTGAGTCATGATTTGGGTTGGGCCAAGTGTTTAATTTATTAAAACTTGTTTGACTACTCTCATTGGCTTATAAAAAATGGGCTCCCATAGAATCCTTTCGAAGAAGTTTGAAAATGGGTTCGCAGATAGAAGTTAGTCGGCTGGTGAACCGACTAATGTATTGTAGTTTATGTAAGAATCCTTAAACTTCTTTCTTCGTCCGTGGTGGTGGCATCTCAAGTATGGTTTTCAAATTGGTAGGATCTACTTTGATTCCATTCTCACTAACCATGAATCCCAAGAGTCTTCCTTTCATGATACCGAAAATACGTTTTTTGGATTTAGCCACATCTAGTGTTGTCACAGTCGTTCAAAGAACATTCGGTGTTTTTGAGTACTAGACTTGATGATCATGTCCTCTACATAGACTTCGACCTCTTTGTCAATAAGGTCATACAGGATGGTTATGGCAGCCCTTTCGTAGGTAGCCCCAGTTTTCTTGTGTCTGAATGGCATGGCAGTATAGTAGAAAGTTACCCCATGGGCTAATAAAGGCAGTTTTCTCCTGATGATCAAGGTACATCTTGATCTGGTTATATCTGGTGAATCCATCGAAGAATTATTTAAGGGCGTGGTTGGTTGTGTTATCTTTGATCATGTCATTTTTTGGCAATTTGTATTTTGGGGATGCTTTATTCAAATCCCGATTGTCGACGTACATGCGAACTTTTCCTACTGATTTGAACACATGTACGATATTGGCGAGCCATTATGGGTATTCGACTACACAAATGAAATCCACATTCAACTGTTTGACCACTTCCTCTTTTACTTTAAGCGACCATTTGGTGAGGTGTTTCCTTAGCTTTTGTTTCATCGGCTTGCATTCTAAAAATATCGGAATCTCTCATACTAAGCTATTCCTGGTTCAATGTCGGGCATGTCATCATATAACCATGCAAAAACATCCACGAATTCTCTCGGCAGTTCTTCAAATTATGCACACTCATGCCCGTTTAGTGTGGACCCTATCCTAAACTAGTAATGATGGCTATTAGAATTGAGATTGATAACAACAGTCTCATTACCATTAATTTGAACGTGATTATGTTATTTGATATTCTCCTTATTAAGATCAGTTAAGAATTGTTCATTTGTAAAATAATCATCATCAAGGATTTGATTAGAATCAAGACAATTAATGTCAGGTAAAGCAAGTTACTCAAAATCCTCTTTTATTTCATTTTCAAGAAAAATGGCATTGAGAGCCTCGTCAAAAGAGGTATCTTTTACATTGATATCAGAAAAGGAACAACTACATCAAGTGAATAGGGTAAATAGTTGGGTCAGGTTTAATCTGAGCAGGTTGGACTGGTTTGGCATTCCAGTTGAGGAGAGGTGTGTTAGTTGCTTTAATTTGAGTGGAGAGGTATAAC
Source organism: Sambucus nigra (assembly GCA_949130495.1). Lineage (NCBI taxonomy): Eukaryota > Viridiplantae > Streptophyta > Magnoliopsida > Dipsacales > Adoxaceae > Sambucus > Sambucus nigra. Next base: position 433,247,896 of record OX422209.1, on the reverse strand, counting down.
ATCACGATATCTGAGTGGATCGTGCAGAGACTCGGTCCCAGTGTCTGTAGGTCGATTGATTAATCAAAATCACTTTCCTCACAATACTTAGTAATTGTCACGAATTTCTCAGTGAAATCTTATATTTCATGTTGGCAGTCTTCATCTCAAGAGTCACTGTCTTGAAAGAAGATTTCCATCCCTAACTTTATTTTCTTGTTAACATGGTCATACCGTGGTTCAGGGAAGCCACCAAAAGGGAAGTCTTCACCCTCCTTGATAAATCTTCAGTTTAAAGAGTCTTTTGAAATAGTATTTTCATCTTCTAATCCTCTTTTTGGTCTTGATCATCGGAGTGTTTTGAGTTCCTCTAGTGAAGGATGGTAACCCAGACCACATTGGGGAAGGCCTCCTTCAGAAATATTGGTTCAAGGATCCTTGCTAGTGTCACCCTAGACCCATTTCAGGCATGAAGCGCATGTTCTTGAATATCCAAATCACATTGATATTACCATGAGGGTTGTGTTTCAGACAAACTTATTCTGTCAAATTATCTCCTATTGGAAAGGGAAGTTGATCAACTCTGAAGCTAGAGAAGAGCATGTCATTCGTCTCAAGATTGATTTTTAATACCGCATTTCTAGTGTTGGTATTTTTGTACTATTTTCATCCCCCAAACTGGTGATAACCTGACCTTTGGTGAGGAACTTTAGTTTCTAATGAAGATAAGAAGGTACCCCTCGAATTCTATGAATCCATGACTAAGGAGTAGATTGAAACATGTAGGTATGCCAATAAAGTGGAACTCGATAAAAGGATTGATAAGGCCGACCCCTTTTGTGAGTTTTATGAACCCCATTACTTCTCGACAGGTATTATCGTAAGCACGCACCTCAGAGGAAGTAGGAGTGAGATCATTGAATTTTAATCCCAAATAATTAAAAGTTCTGAGAGGACAAACATTGAGAGAAAATCCATTGTCAATAAGTGAAAGTGGTATAAACAATTGACTCTCTTGCCTCTATCAGACACAATGTCAAAATGTACCCCATATAAACTTACTATCTCAGGAATAATGATTGGGGTATACTGTCACACGTTATGATTAGTCCTAACTGGCATAATGTGAGCTACTTTGATTACCCGACCCACTATCACCCATATAGGGTCGTGATCCCTTTGCAAAGTAATTAACTCTGTGATAATTTAGGGATACGCTCTCCCATTTCTACCAATGAATTCCCAACGACTGAAGGAACCCTATTAATTTCTGATGTTCCATTTTCAATTAGAACTCAACAATGTTTTGCTTGGTTTTATGCCATCACTACTACGGTTTTATATCCTGATGCATTTTATTTTTCTCACAAATGCATCGACAACCATGACTCATGCGACGATGCCATCACTGCGTGTCACAAGTTCTCCCCATCTCATCAAATTTTAGATTCTAATGAAATGTAGGCCTCCACATACCTTACCATGTAAGTGTCAACTTTCCCAAGTTAAACTTTATCGAATTCATCATATACCATCCTGGGGGAAAATTTAGGGAGTAGTGGTCCTAACTGTAATACCCTGTATTTTTATACTTTCTAAATTTGGGGGATTTATTAAATTTAATGTGAGTTATTAATTTAATATAAATCCGGAAATTAATTATTTTTTAATTACTAAAGTGACGAGAGTTAGTAATCATTGGAAACTTGTTGAATATTACTAATGAGTAAAGTAATATAATAGTGGTACTATTAAATGTCGCGAGTGAATAAAATGACAATTTTGGAAATTTGAGTCGGGACGCGCCCGTGTCGCGTCGGGACTAAATATTGATTAATAAAAGTGAATAAATTATAAGTCACTCGTATGGTGATTTTGAGTGAGCCAAAGTGTCCGGAAGGGTCGAGATAGTCAGAAAAGTGTACCCGGGGGTTTAGTTTGGGTCTCGGGGCGTTTTTAGGCTTAATTAGTACCCCGGGAGGGCATTTTGGACATTTTGTAATTTGGGGTAATTAAACCCACGAAATTTATTAGGATATATCAACCATTTGGAATGGTCTTTTAGGGTTAGAAGACTCACAAACTTAGAACGGACATTAGAGAGGAAGGTAGAAAGCTTTCCAGCAATCCAAGGCCAAAAATTCATCCGGTTACACCGCCGCCACCACCACCAACGCGTAGATCGCGCGACGAGGAATGTAACCACACCAAATTCGTCCACAAATCAGAACCCTGAAATCTACAGGCAATTATTTATCTTGCTTAATTTCGTTGATGCATCATTCATGTTAGTCTAGGGTTGATTAGGATGAGTTTCATAGAAGAAAACCCATGTTGGAGATAGGAAAATTGCATGTAGTAATGATTTGAATGATAATCTGGAAATCCCCTTCATATGTAGAAGTTTAACCACGGATTTATGATGGATTAGGAGTAGAAATTCTGGAAAAAAAGACTGATTAGAACAAAGTTAAAGAAATTTCTAGGTTCATGAGATTTATATAAGTTTTGACCTAATAATCCATGGATATTGTTGAAAATTCGCATGCTTTACGTAGAAGATGTTTAATTTGGGTTAATAATGTCTGTAGTACGAATTTCTGGGAGTTTGGGTGTTAAAAATCTGGATTTGTTGATGTTAGATGATAGAACCCGTAACTGTTAATCTGCAGAATTCGCCATACCTGTTTGATCGATCGATCGAACCAGGAGTGTCGATCGATCAACGCATCGATCGATCGAGCCCCTGCCATCAATCGATCGACCCCTCCTGGCAGACTCATATTTCCCCTTTTTAAATAGCTGAATTCAAATTATATGAGTAATAATCCTTGAACATCCTTATTAAAATATTTTGGGAGATAAAGAAGACCCGTAGGACTTTTTGGATAATATTAAATCTTTAATGTAAGACGAGATTTACATTCTTCGGGGACGTTTACATATAAGGGACAATAGAACTATGTATTAAAAAGGGGGAGATGAGTAGGATAGTTACGTTGGAAAATAAATGAGTACCTACTGAAATTACACTTGGGAGGATAGGAATCCACGAGTGTCACTTAATAAGTTGGGATAATTCCACAAATTAAAGTAAGAAAAGAAATGTTATACGTGATAACTAAATAATGAGAGATAAGGATAAAAAAAATCATAATTATGGGTTATGAGATGTACCTAATTTTGATGTGGTAATAGTAGTATATTTATATGTCAGTGTTTATGCATATACTATATACGTGTGAAAACCATGTCCGCGCTACTTGCTATCCCTGAGGTTACCGCGCTGGGACAGTCTTATCTCGATGGGACCTTTATCGGGGATATTAACTCGTACCCTAGAAGATAGAGATCCTTTGGTACAGGCTAATTGGATCGATAGTCAGACGGCCTAAGAGACGTGGGGGCATGTGCTGACCTCTTAGAGACCGGGACTCTATGCTTTGCCTCAATATTGTTTATGTTTGTGTTAATACAGTTCGAGAGTGATTCCAAACTTGTATTTCCCTTAGTACGAGTGATACGGGGACTGGATAGCAGAGTATGCCCGCACCATAATTTTTATGTGGGGTGCTATTGGAATATATATATTACACGGGTATTTAATATATATATTAAATTCTGAAATATGTGAATTACCTCCTGTGTTTATGGTAAGTAAGAAATGAATAATGATTTCAATTGAGAAATACGTGTTTCGAAAGTATAGTATATTACCGGGACACTTTATTAGAAAATAAAGGTTACATGAGAACTTTGTTATTAAATGAAATCTACCTCTTAAACAGTTGAATTCGTTAGTTTAAATCTTACGAGTAACCTAAGATAAGATAAGTTAAACCGTTGGGAAGGTTAGTGCGATAGGTGTGCACATTAGGAGAGAGGTGAGAATTTCTCAAGGGAGTGTTGCACTAATATGTTGTTGCATTGGCCAGTAAATATTTTAAATACTTGTTGAACAAATTTTAAATCGTTTTTATAATCGGGCTCTGACCTGTTTCCATTTTCTTTTCTCTCTTGGATATATATGTATATATTACAGGTGCCCAGCCACAGGGGCATTTTGCTTAGGATCCTTTGGAAGGAACGCGCTGCAGCTTAGGTGGGAGTTGCAGGCCTCTTGCTTAGACGACCTCATTTCTTGATTCCACTTCTAGCATTTATTTATTCCAGTTGGGCATGTGTCGCCCTTTCCATTATTCAGTTATTTTATGGGATATTGTAATCCATTTATTTCCAATATTTGCACTTTGGGATTATTATTGTCAGGATGTTTTTCATTTAAATATTAAATGTTGGATTCAATAAATTTAATGTTGGTTATTTGAATTTATATGTTCTGGGATAGTTGTTGTGTGATCCTTTATCTATGGATGATGTCCAGTTTAAATGTTGGTTTATATAAATAAAATTTGGAAAGAAATGTTTAAATGGTTTTGACACTTAGCTTAATTATTTAGGGTATTTAAATTGGAAAAGTATTTTTCGACAGTGATGTTAAGAATGAACCAACTGTTCACCTTGATTTTAATTTAATAAAGGAGTGATCGCCCGGTATTTAATTAGGCGGGGTGTCACACTAACTCACCTGAACCATTAAACAGATAAGTCCTGAAGTCACAGCTTCTACATTTATTTACCTCTAAAATACGTATTGTACCACAATTCTCAATTACGAAAAATACTACAATCTAACTATCTAGGGCGCTCATACACCCTATTTTGTGTACATTTTAGCATACAATTTAAATGGATGCGATATCATACACTATACGTGATTATTCTGTAAGGTTAAACTTTACCAACTTACTACTTATACTATACTTCATATCACACTGGTTTTCACATCCACATTTGGTGACTCCACTAGTCTCAAATCATACTAAAACCCAAAACTCTAAGTTTTAACAGATAAATATTATAACAAAGGTTCTTAACCCATATCCTAAATATATTACTTTTCATCACTAATTAATATTTAATATCAATCACATACTACTTTTATTCTAGTAATATTCAATCCTAATTCATTGCAATTATTTTCACATAAATAATTCCAATTAATCCCCATTGATTTAACCCATTTACTTTTAATTTATCTCATTTTAGAAGTCATTAAAAATATGGGGTATTACAACATAGTCCTATTTACATGAGAGTATGTCGTATACTGCTACAACCGTCGAAGATTTATTCAAGTTCAATCATACATCAAGACGGATTCGAATATCAACATTCTTCAGAAAAAAATTCTATGCGAGATAGATTTTGTAAGATTGTGTTTAAGTCCCTTAACGATTCATTTAAAGTGTTGATATAATTTTTCTATACTATTTTTAAACACCTGAGGCGTTGTTTTTTGTCAAAATATTTTTTTCTAAGTGTTGAGGCGGAGTTTTATTAAAAGTTTTTTTTACGTTTAGGTCATTCGAGTGACATATTACTGTCGTTCAAACGACGTAGGCATGTCGCTCGATGTCCTTGTTCGAGCGACAAATCATCTCGTTTGAGATACATCCTATTTTCATTTGAGCGAGATCACCAACTCAAGTTTTTTATAAATAGCATTTTAAATGAGTCATTTTTTCTCAAGAAGACCCGACATTTTTCATTCTACGAAAACTGCAAACTGCAGAATTATTTTTTCATCTTCATTTAGGGTAACAATTCACAAAAAACCCAATAGTTTAGTGAATTATTTTAGAACCCAAGATACGATCTTGTTGAAGTTTCTCTTGTAGAGAGGGTAAACCTACGGCTGATGAGTGTGTGTCATTGAGAGTGCTTGTGGGTGTTGTTGGCTGATTCAGAGTTGTGTGTTATTATGGGTTGCTGCGATTGATACATTGCTGACTCTAGGCTGCGTGTCTATGTGAGTGTATATGGTATTCTTTGCAGATTTCACTATGTATTTAATTTGCAATTTACTTTTGCATAGTGAATTAAAAAGGTTTTCCCTTTGTTTTTTTTCCTGAAATTTGTGTGTCAGCAATTTATATTTATTTTGTGATGGCATGATTTATACACCTAGATGCATGTGTTAGGGTTTAATTAATATGGATCAAAATTTGACATCTAATTAAAATTGGGATTTGGGAATTGGTTGAAATCGATATCACATAGCATTCTCAAATTGGTATCAAATCTTTTCAAGCGATCTTACCTTATCAGAGCTTTTTAAGCGATCTTACCTTCTCAAATTGGTATCAGAGCCTGTTGCACTAAGTTATTGTGTTCGATCTCCGCATTATTTTTGTGATATTGATTTTTTTTGAAAATCTGATTTTGAAATTTTTGCAATTTTTTCGATGGAGAACTTATATAATCTGTGTAATACCCCGTACTTTTGGCTATATTTATTTTGGGATTAATTAATTAAATTACGTATTAATTGGAAATTAATCCGGGTTAATAATACTAATGTGATGCGAATTGGTATTTGATTATGTGCATATATGATTATATATGAACTTGGAATTTGAAAATTTGTCGTGGGATTTATATACGGCATTTTAGAAATTTTGTTGAGACGCGTGGGACCGCCGCGTCACGGTATGATATTTTGATATTAAAAGTGAATTAAAAACCTATAATCCGTATGGTCGTTTTGAGTGAGGCAACGCGTCCGGAAGGGTCGAAATAGTCAAAAAACACTAGCCGGGGGTATAGTTTGGGTTCCGGGGTATTTTTAGGCCATCCCGGCACCATAAAGGGTATTTTAGTAATTTGGTATTTTTGGGTAATTAAAAGTGACGAAAAATGGAGAGTTATAATCTGATAAGGATTGACCCAACCAACCCTTATTAACCCAACAAGCTACGGAGGTTTATTATATTAGGTTTTCATAAGTTTCCTTCAAACCAAACCCTAGCCACCTTGAGCCACCATTGAAGGAGAGCTTGGAGAAGGAGAGAGATAGAGGAAATCTGCAGAAAGAGATTACAAATCAACACCAGACTCGAAATCAAACCAAGGCAAGTGGTTTAATTATGTTTAACTTCAGCAAATGTTCTTTCCATGTTAGCAAATTGAAGATTTATAATTGTTCTTGGAAGATGAATGAAAACCCATGATTAATTGAACTTAGGTCTGAATTTTGAGGATAAATTGCATGTAGAATAGTTGATGACGATTAATCTGATGTTAATACATGATTGGGTGAAAGAAAAACGAATTAAATTCTGGGATTTGAGGATGATATTATGTTAGGGTTCATGTTCTTGAGAAAATCTGGAAAACTAGGTTTTTATGAAGATTGATCCATATGTAGCCTTTATATGTTGAATTATTGATTTATGGACGTTAGTAATACTGTAGGATTGTTATATGGCATTACTATGACGTTATATCTGAGAATCATACGTTAGAAATTAGTTTTGGGATGGATTAAAATCTGCAAAACGAAGCAGTCCGTAGCCATACCTGTTCGATCGATCGATCGACATTCATCAGTCGATCGATCGACTAGATCGATCGAGCGACATTCATAGGTCGATCGATCGACCTTCCCAGAATGAGTAAAATATTCCTTAATTTGATTTTAATGGTGGAAACCCTCGGAGAATACGTTTGTAGCCCTTATGAATACCCTCACCCTTGAGGAAGACCAGTAGGTGTGATTATTATAGTGGACTTTAATTAGAATGCAATTCGAGGAATTATTCTAGATTATTGAAATTCGTGAAGTGAGATAACGTTTGGGTTAATAGTGTAAAGTTGTGTAATTTGATGAAATAAGGTTTAGAGCAGAAGTAAAGACCTTAAGAATAAAGATGTTATATTTGGGAACAATCGGAACTTAATAGTTTATTTGAGATAGATTTTAAGGATAAGGGATTACGGCGTGAGACGTGTCGGCAATTTGACCTTATATTAACGGGAGACTTGAAATATATATAAGTCTGGAATAATGGTATAATGATGTAGAAAATACCTTATTAAAATGGTGATATCTAAGATGTGTGAATGCTTAGTATATGGTTTATGTGTATAACATACCTACCATACTTGCTATCACGGGGGAGGTTACGTTCGCTTAGGACCCTCTAATCCTTGTGTGCCTACGGGGGGGATATAGACTGGTACCTTGATGAACATAGGTCATTGAAAGACTTATTGTGATATTAATAAGTCCGCTGATCATGGGAGCGTAGGTATGTGCGTGACCCATGTGATGGTGACTGTGTTCGCCTCCATTATTTGTGATGTTGTTATCGGTAAACTATTCCTGAGAGATTCGGAATATGTAATCCTTATGTACGTGATGTACCGGGATGGATAGCAGAGTATGTGTGCGCCGCAGCTTAGTTCTCGGGGTGCTTGTGTCGTATATTTATGATGTGAATAATATACGCTTAATTTAATGGGAACCTTCATGTTAATATTGTGAATATAATTACGGTAATGTTCCGAGACTGTTAATGAGTTAACTGATAGTTATATCAATGGCATATTTAGTAACTGAGTTTACGTTAAACCTCTATTTAATTACGAGCGTTGTTATAATAAATGGAACCGAGTAGAATGGGTAGAACCTTTGGCAGTCTAGCCAGTTATGTTGTCAGTTAGCTAGTAGGATGGGTCGATATAGATGGGTAATTACGTTAGGAGTGCACAGTTAGTCGAGAGGTGAGAATTTAATGTGAGTGCACGTCCTAACATGTACTTTGCATTTAATGTTTTAAATGTTTTTAAAGCACTTGCAGGTTTTTAAAAATGATTTCCACTTTCGGGCTCTGACCCATTTGCTTTCAAATATATTTTCTTGTAAAACCATTTTAGGTGCCCAGCCACAAGGACACCAAGCATAGGATTCTCATTCAGGTGACGAGCTGTAGCTGTTTGTGGAAGCTACAGGGATTTGCTCATAGACGCTTCTATCTTTTGGATTCCAGAGTCACGATCTATCTATCAGTTGCAGGGCATGTTGCCCATTTCTATTTAGAGGCATCATTTTTACATTTCAGTTTTCAGACTCTAGCATGTATTGCTCAGTATTCAGTTTTAGTTATTTATTTCAGTTACTTATCAGTTGTGGGATTTGTATTGAGGAGTTTTTCCTCCAGGTTTTATTTACATATTGTGATGGTTATTCATTCTATTTCAGTATGGTGAATGGTATTATTTAGTTATTCATTACTCTTGTTGCATGTTAATCAGATTTAATAAAATTTGGCACTTACTTTTTAAATACTAGGTGGTTAGAAATAATAAAACGTTTTCGACAGTGATGCTATTAACTGAGCCAACTTGGCATTTTGAATTAATTGTATAAAGGAGTAGCTACCCGGTGTTTAATTAGTCTGGGTGTCACAATCTGATGCCCTTCTTTGATGTCACAAATCATTGTTTTGATGGCTTAAATCACTTGGATTTGAAGTTTGCTAAAATAATTAATTTTTGAAAAAAGAAAATTGTCGTTTTAAATCCGCTACGGATCTTTTGGAAACGGTTCAAAATCAAAGATCTTTTTATAGCACGAAATTTGTTGCTTTGGACTATGACTTTAATTCTTTAAAATTTTCCAAAAATTAGAGTGATGATAGAGTCCTATTTTTAGAAAAGAGTTGGAGGACTTTAAAAAATTTAGGGTTTTTTTTTGCACCAAAGAGGATAAAAATATTTTGAAAAATGATTTTGAGGAACGTGAGAAGACTCTTAGGGAAAAATTTGCGCTTATTGAGGGAGAGTGAGATAACCTTCTAGTAATTATTGAACATATGAAGATATAGTCCCTAATATTGTAAGAGTCTAATTCTTTGCTTAAGTAAAAAATTTTGATGTTAAAAAATGATTTAAAAGACTCGAATAGTTTGAGTAGTGATGGTAATGGCTTGTCTTGTTCTCATGCTTTGAGTGTCAAATCCAAGACCATTACTTTTTTTAGAGGTTCAACCAAACCTATGGACGTTTGAAAAGGTCAACCCGTAGGTAACTTTCCTCAAGTTTTTACGTGTTCACATTATGGTAGGAAAGGTCACCTTAGGCATTTTTGTTTTCATCTTGGAAGAGGTCCTAGTAAGTTTAAGGATAGTGTCCCGTCGGTTCCCATAACCCCTCGAGTTAGGTACACACCGGTTTGGGTTAGGAAATCACTTTTGGAGACGCTAAAAGCTAGATTAGTTGAGTCTCATATGCTTTCAGATGATGCATCACTTGCTATTTCATATCGTTGATTGCTTGTATGGTTGGTTTGTCATACACTAGTTGTGTTATTTGATATATTTGTGTTAGTGTTATGACATGCGTAATGTTTACATTAGATTTTCTATTGTTTGAGAAAAAGATTGAAAAGGCCAAAAAGATTTTATTTTGATAAATTGTTTGAAAAAGACAAAAAGAGTTTTGTATTTTGTTTACATCGTTTATGGATGGGAATTTAGGATGATCAAGTCATAACATCATTCCATATTCATGTCATTATTCAATAGTGTTTTGAGATGATACATCATTTCATCCATGTGCTTTATAATGTTTGGAGTCATTAAGATGAGATTTGAGATTATGTTCTACATGTTTGACTTGGGATTTCCTTTAATGAACACTTTCATGGATTTGTTTGATTATTGTACTTATCTATCACATATTGGTCGAAGTGTTTCCATCTCAATCTTGTCTTTAAAACGAACGATAAAACTTGATAATGAAAGAAAGCATGTAAGAACCATTGCCCGTGAGGAATTTATTTAATATGATAAAAGAATGATGAGTGAACACAAGAAAGGGATGTGAGTGAATAATAATCACCTCGTAAAAGCCACTGTTTCAAAGAGCTCAAGATAAAATTAAGGCAATAAAATAATCATATGCCAAAAAGGTGCCAATAGGACTTCTCTAAGTTGAGAAAAAATAGAAACCTCAAAAGAGCTTGAAAAAGAAATATATATCTGAGGGATTTTGGTTGGAATTATATCAACGGGTTTGCACCTTCTGACAAAGTCTTGAAAAAGCACTAAATAGTTTTAGACGTTATTAGTGTATAAATAATTTCAGACTTTTGATTTGTTGATTTGATTAAGTCAATATCATTTGAATTCAACAATTTTTTACACCTAAGGATGATTGTGATGTTCATTCATTGGGAGTATCCATATTCATAGTGCACATTTGTTATGTATGTTTGAGTTGATTTACCTACTGAATATGTTCACACGCATTCATTCTGTTTCCACGATTTGATTATCTTAGTGTAAATTTATGGTGTGTGATTTTTTTTTGTAAATTGTTTTTTTATTTTAGAAAAAAATTAAAAAATCAAAAATTGTATGTGGAAGATTTAAAGTTTATCATTTATGATCGTAGTTGTTTGTTTTGCTTGTTGTGTCACTCCATGTTTGTTTTAATTTATTCTTTTCCTTGTCTATTTCGAACAACTGAAAGGGGGAGAACGGATTATGATTTAATGAGGGAGTTTGAACTATGGGGGAGATTTGAGATTTTAGATTTAATATTTGATTTTATTTATGTTTATCTCAATTTAAACTCGATACGTCATGAAGGTATTTGTTTCTTGTCTCATGTGTGTAGGTATAAAAGTTGAAGATCAATATTTTTCACAGCCTAATGATGACAAATAAATGTTTGCAATTTGATAATGTTGAAGATTTTTTAATAAAGTTAGAAGACTTTCATTTTTAGTACCTTTTTAGTTTTGGGTTCATGGGAGGGTATTAGATTTGTATCAGACATTTGATTTCACAATTCGGATGTTTGTAGTTTTTATCAATATAGACATAGGGGGAGATTTGTAAAGACATATTTTATATAGTCCCGTTTACATTAGAGTATGTCATATACCGCTAAAATCGTCGAACATTTATTCAAGTTCAATCATGCATCAAGACAGATCCGAATATCAATATTCTTCAACAAAAAAGCCTCTACGAGATAGATTTTGGTAAAGTTATGTTTATTTCCCTTAATGGTTCATTTAAAATGTTGGGATAATTTTTCTAAACTATTTTTATACACCTAAGGTGTTGTTTTCATCAAAAGAATTTTTTCTAAGTGTTGAGGCGGAGTTTTATTAAAATATTTTTTTTACATTAATGTCGTTCGTTCAAGTGACATAGGCATGTCGCGCGTTGTCCTCGTTCGAGCGATAAATCATCTCATTTGAGCAAGATCACGGACTCAAGGTTTTTATGAATAGCGTGTTAAATGAGTCATGTTTTGTCAAGAAGACCTGGTGTTTTTCATTCTACGAAAATTACAAACTGCAAAATTATTTCTTATTCTTCATTTAGGGTTTAAACTTTGTTTTTCCATTCACAAAAATCCCAATAGTTTAGTGAATTGTTTTGAAACCCAAGATACGATCTTGTTGAAGTTTCTCTTGTAGAGAGGATAATCCACGACTAAAAACTGTGTGTCATTGGGAGTATTTGCGGGTGTTCCTGGATCATTCAGAGTTGCGTGTTCTTGTGGGTTGTTGCGGTTGATCCATTGCTGACTCTAGGCTGTGTGTCTATGTGAGTGTCTGTGGATATTTATTGCAGATTTTATTGTGTATGTAAGTTGCGATTTACTTTTGCATCATGAAATAAAAAGGTTTTACCTATGGGTGTTTTTCTTGAAGTTCGTGTGTCAACAATTAATATTTATTTTGTGATGTCATGATTTATACACCTAGATTCATGTGTTCGAGTTTAATTAGCTTGGATAAAAATTTACATCTAATTAAATAAGTTTAAATTGGAATTTGCGAATTGGTTGAAATCGATATCACATAGCATTCTCAAATTGGTATCAAATCTTTTCAAGCGATCTTCCCTTCTCAGTACCACCCATTCATCTAATTACCAACCCACTTTCGAGATTTCATAAATAAGACACTAAATTTTCAACAACCAACAGTCATATCGGCGGGCAATTTTAGCCTAAATTTTAAGAGTTGATTCAACACAGCTGGTAACTCCATGTCTTTCCCCTCGTACTGGTGTGGACGACACTACAAGACCTTGTAAGGAGTGACAAAGTTTAATCGGTGAAGCCGATAGGGTGTAGGAGAAAATATGGGCAAACCTTTAGTGGCTTGGGTGAGATTTTAGGGACAATGGGTGCTTTGTTGGGCACGATTTGAGTAGATGGGTCAAATTTTGCGTCACTTTCTAGAAAGATGGCATTTGTATGTGCTGGAAGTGGGTTATGAGTGGTATTGAGTTTAGAATTAGTTGGTGGGGAGACGATACCCCAATCAATTAGGCCTTGGATCACATTCCTAAAGTGAAAGCATTAGTCGATGGTATAACCAGCGGATTGGTGGAAATCACAACGGGCATCGGTCTTGAACTTTTTTGGGAGTGAATTTGGCAATGCATGGGGGCCTAAGGGTTTAATAAGATTTCGTCTTAACAGGACCTCGTAGGCTTTGGACAAGGGAGCATGGAGTTAGGTGTACTCTTTTTCAGAAGGATTAGGGTGACCTTTTGGTTCCTAGGAGGAAGCAAGTTGGGAGATGTTGTTGATGGTTGAGACTGTAGCACTGGAGAGCTTCTCATACTTCTGTTGAGTGAATTATTCGGTCACTTTCTTTGGCATAGATTCCACTTTGGTAACGCCGTCCTCAATTTCTACTCCAGCCTCTCTAAGTGTGGGTAATACTTTCCTCCCATGGATGCTGCGATATGAGGCAGGATTTCTTCTTCACAATACTAGCTTGTTCCTCCTCGAAGGGCCTGTTGGCCATGGTAGAAGCTTTTTCTCTCCACCTTCCTATTAAGCTACTAAATGTTTTCCTTGGGTTTTGCTTAATAATCTTTGGATCTCGACGTGTAACCTATATCTCCTCATTGTACTTCTACTGAGACATGAATTCTTGATTGACATCCTCCCAACTATGGATTCGGGATTCTTCAAGGGACAGAAACCACCGGAGGGCACTTTTTTTCAATGTCTACTAGAACATTTGGGCCATTATCTCTTTGGAGGCACCAAAGAGAGTCATGGCTCAGTCATAACTCCGAAGGTGAATAATTGGGGGTCTGTTTCCCCCAATTTTCTCCATGTCTGGCCTCTAGAACTTCTCTTGAAGTCTAGCTTTTGGATAGGGATACATGTGGGTGTAGTCTATGTAGTTCCTAAATATTTTGACTTGGTTAAACTTCTTCGATAGTAGTTTGAGTTCTTCCTTGACCTTGTTCAGTTCCTCCTCTTTAGGATCCACGGGTACCGGCAAATTATCCCTTGGTTGGGCAAGGTTCGAAATAGGGAGTTGAGTTGGTGGAGGTCCATTGGCATGTGGGGAGTGTGAAACATGATGATACTCTTTTGGGACCCAGACAGGCTCGAGAGTGGGTGGACCCATAGAATGAGGAAAGATAACCTCGAGTTCTTCGGGAATCTTGGCCCGGTGATGCTGCATCTTATGGAGTATGGTTTGAATGTTGTCAATCTTAGCACTGAGTTAGGCTATAATGGTCATTAGATCTAGCTTGACATTCAATGCTTGGTCAGTGTATTCCGTGAAGAGCTCGTGAAGGTAAATACCAAAATCAGATGAAGTAGAAAAAGAACCGGTAAAGCTTCAGGGAGATTTGATGGAAGATCGAAACCAATAGGCAGACAGGCCAAAAATAAGGGATGCGATCGACCTAAGAGGGAAAATAGTTTGAATTTGTTTTTGAAAGGAGGGAGAAATTTTTTGGTATTTTGGAAGGAGGAGAAAAAAAGGTTTGGGTATTTTTAAAAAAAAGGGAAGGAATCTAAGTATTATTATTATCATTATTATTATTGTTATTAATAGATTCACACTTGTATTAGGTTTGCCTAAATGGAAGAAAAATGTTAGACAAGACCCGAGCCTGGGAAAATAACGTTTGAAAATATGTAAGACACGATTTGACTTATTTTCAGGCTCACGGACGGGGTCCTATTTTGAAAAAAAGGAAAAATAGCACGAAAATTTGGGCGGCATGCCGACCTGGAATTTTATAAAACTTTTTTATGGTAACCGACAAACTAAATATGAGTGCCCAGGTTTGACGCCTGTATGAGGTTTATGCAATTGTTGGGCTAGTGGAATGGTTCCCCCTTTGGCGTGACTTCCATGATATACCTCTTTCCTATAAGGTCAATTACTCATCGGTACGTGTGGAAAAGACATTTGATATACCTGAGTGTACGTGAATTTCCTCATTATATACCTCATGGGGACAGTACGTGTGAGAGAGAATTCGATATACTCGACGTACGTGAACGAATTCCCTACTATATACCTCCCGTCATGAGTTCGATCAAATGGTACGATGCGGGGGGGAACTATTCGATCTACATCGAAGGTACGAGGACAATGAAGGGTGAGAGTCATGTCTCTTAGGCTAACTGCGACCCGCAAGACCAGCGTCCACCATAAAGTGACCCCCCCCCCCCCAATACGGGATAAAATTTTGGTTAATATTTCCATGCTCTTGGTTATGTAGTATGCAAAAAATTCATGAGTATTAATTAAAATATTATGGAGAAAGAGTATTTTTTATTATTTTTATTGTCATAATGAGTAAAGGGAGCACTACACTAGTGGGGGAGAATGTACGAGTATCATGAAAAGTGAATCTAGCATGGAGAATGAAGACTATACTAAACATGGATACATGTGAGTGAGTGACGTGTGTATATTTACAAGTGAGTGTGTGTGGTAGTGAGCCTATACATGAGTCAACTACAAGTGGTGTGTGAAATATGTAAGTGAGCATGGATATATATACAATTGTGAGATGTGTGTGTGTGTGTGTGTGCGCGCGCGTGTGTGTGCGTGTGTGTGTGTGCTAGTGAAACCTAAGCATGGATATTCTAAGTGGTGTGTGAAGCATGTGAGTAGAATTGATTATAAGTGTAAGTGTGTGAAGTGTACATGGAGAGTACATACAAGTGTGTGAAGTACATAAGTGAGTGAAAAGTGATATATACATGAGAGAGATATATGCAAAAAGGTAAATATATGAGAAAAATAAACATATAGGTAGGTTCATACTCACACATGTATAAAAGAATAACACCCATGCAGAAAATAGAGTTTAGTACTCATAAAAAGATCTCCAGCAGAGTCTCCACTGTAGGCATTCCTCCGGCGCGCGCGCGGGGTTCGTGTCCTTCCTCGGGGCACTCAATTGTCATCAAATGTGGGGTAATGTGTAGATATAGAGTCGTCGGTCAATTTTATACAAAACAGGCAAAAGAAATATTGTCGCCTCAAGAGAACGGCATTAAGGACCATATTGATGCTTGCGAAACCAAGTAGTTTAACAGTTTGGGGACTAAGTTACATAATGGGAAGGTGTTACGCACCCATCCTGCCCTTTTGGTCTCTCATGGGCATGTGTTAATCGTCTCCTGATCGACTCCGTGCAGTGTGTGCTTATGTGTATTTTATAGATGGAGAATGGAATTGTTTAACTCGCATCATGGACAAAGGCAGGGCGCGACCATCCTTAGGAGTGTTCCCAAAATAGTAATCAAAATATAATGTGCGTTTTTGTCGAGTCACCGATCGTGACGGGATCAAAATATTAATCAAAATATAATGTTCCCAAAATAGTAATCAAATGACAGTAATCAAAATATAATGTTTGGTCCCTCATGGGCATGTGTTAATCGTATCTTGTTAGACTCCGTGCAGTGTGTTCTTATGTGTATATTATAGATGGAGAATGTAATTACTCAACTTGCGTCATGGACAAAGGCGGGGAGAGGTCATCCTTAGGAGTGTTCCCAAAATAGTAATCAAAATATAATGTGCATGTTTGTCAACTCACCGATCATTATAGGAGAAAGATGGTATATGTTGGAAAAAACACAAGAATATAAGACTATGACATCCATTACGAATATATGATATGAAAATAATATTATAAACATGCGTAGAAGAGGACTCGAATCTCAGGTTTTACCCGAGGTGCCTGCGTAGCCCAAATGGTATCAAAGTCCACGTAGTTCGCATATGACATGGGGTGGAATTTTAACCAATAAATCCAATTGGGGACTTTTCTTATATTTGTGTGTAGAAAAAGATGTTTTAGTGTGAGAAAATGTGGTGAGAATTCCCCATTTGGAATCTACAAGTAAACCCTCTTTTTCTTATTTTTGGGTTTTTTTATAAAAAATATAGTATGTGCAATACTACTAATAAAGGTTGGATATTAGTATGTGTGATCTAATGAAATAAAGTGTTAAAGTAAGAATAAAGTAACTAATGCAAAATTAAGAGAATTTAGAGAGAAGGGCGAAGGATTGGACCTTCTTATGAACACTTGAGGTTGATCTCGAGTGTTAATGTGTTGATCTTGCAATTTGATGGAGGTGATATGAAGAGGGGGAGGGGAATTTTCCAAATGAGGTAAGGAAATGATGGGAATGGAATGGGGAAAATGGGGTTTTAGGATGGGACTAACTCTGACTTCGAGAGAATGTCCCCTAGATTGCTGGGAGGCATGCTGAGAGGTGCTTTTCAAAGTGAGCTCATGGCTCCTATTTATAGTTCCAAGGAGGCTCGTATCGGCATGGTCCTTGACTTGCCTATCGGTATAGTGCCCATAGGAACACGGTCGATAGGCAGGGTCCTCAGAGTGCCATTCGGCAGTCTGTGGTTGATTTTTTGAACAAACAATCATAAAATGCAAATCGTGAGTTAGAATCATGCATGGGGTGGACCATTGGAAATGGTATTTAGATACCTTTAAGAATCCATTGGTCCACTCTCGGGTTATGGAGTTGACCGAGGTCAAACGAGGCCCAAAAGTTCTCGTTCATAAGTAGACTAGAAATTCTTACAGTAAAATGGATCGTTCGTATGAACTATAAGGCCGATTCGGCCATGGGATAGACCATTAGAAAGGCCAATTAGATCCCTTTAAAGTTTTAATGAGATTCGTTCAGTTTGGGTAGCTGACTAAGGTGGAATGGGGCTTGAAATTTCCCATTGACCCTTCAGAGTAAAATAGATCGTTCATCCATACCATATGGTTGATTCGTGCACGGGGTAAATTATTGAAAAGGGGATTCAGAGAGCTTCGAAGATTCATCCAACTTCATTCAAATTGAAGAGTAGACTGGAGTCAAATGGGTCTCGGGAGAACCCTATGGCCTCCAGATCAGTTTTTGATAGTAAAATAGATCATTCTTCTGAACCATAAGGTCGATTCGCACATGGGGTAGTCTATTGGAAAGGATATTTAGAGCCCGTCAAATATTAATTGAGCCTTTGCTTAGGCGAGGAATTTACCAGAGTCAAACGGGATTCAAGAGAGCCCGGTGACCTCCAGATCAGTACTCGGAGTAAACGCTAGGTTTATAGTGAATGAGAAAATTTTAGGAACCTGAGGAGGTTCTTTGAAGGTCCTAGAATGGGTTTCTACACCTCTGGTGCGGGTGATGCGGGCTTATCCTCCCTCGTGGGTGCTCTCTCATGTTATAGTATCCTCGTAGAGTAAATCTAAAATCCAAGATATAAATACTATCAATAGAGTCATAAATAAGAGTACAAAGAAAAGTAGGTATCAAAGAACGCTACGCAAAAGTCTAAGAGAACATATAACCCTTGAGTTGTAAGACCATGATTTGATAGCAACTTGGATAACGCTAGTATTTTAAATTCATATTGACCAAGGTTCTAAAAAACGTGGGGCGTGACTAAGGCATGGAGGTCAAGCCTTAAGCCTTAGAATCCTATGTGGGCCTTAGGCGTAAAAATGCGTTTAGACCTTTTTTTAAATATATTTTAACATTTTAACTATAACAAGGCTATTAAAAATACTAAAATGGTACATACATTAAAGAATGTGTGAATATATGCAAACTAAAATACTATTTTTTTAAATACTAAGAAAAAAAGAAAAAATGCACGTTTTTTTGGATGAGAGGCAGAGAGGTTTGGGATACCATTTGTCTTTTGATTATTTTGAATGAGATATTGGTCCGTTTTTATAAAAAAAATCTTTAGAAGACGATATCGTTTCACTAAAGCATTTTTTTTTAAAGTTCACCTTAAGCCTTTTACCAAGAATAAAGCGTGAAAGGCTTGAGGCGGGGCGTTTCTCCCAAGCCTCAAGCCTAGGCATGCCTTTTAGAACACTGATTTTGACCAATTCTAATCATTAAATTATACATGTTATTAAAATTTTAAATACCATTCTTAAAATGAAAAGAAACAAAAAAAACTTATCATAAATATAAGGTGCCATTAGAAATTCCTTCAATATAAAACTCATAATGATGTAGCAAGACCATAATGGAGTGAGATATCAACATCCAAACACCAACTCCCAAACATACAAGACAATTATCGAATTTTAAAATAATACATGACAAATATAGTTGTCTAATATACATGATAACTAAAATATATGAAAGACAACTCACTCAATAGAAAAGCAAGTTATAGTATAATAAGAAAATAATTCTAGATCAATCCCCAGATGAATCTGACTAGAGCTGAAATAGATGATGTGTTCTAGCTAAAGAGAGGAACTCTAAATGGAAGGACCGGCTCTAGAACCTGAAAGTCACCATGAATAAAACAGGTCAAAACCCTGGCAGGTTGTTAAGCTATACGACTCAAATCAGCTATATATTCAAATGATAAATTCATCGTTTATATAGTCAACAACGAAAGCCCAACGTAGATCATGAAACCTCGCAATATAATACAATTAAATCATTAGCTTTAATAAAAGGCCCGATGAAGTATATGCTTACAAGAACACATTCTATCAAACGGGATTTTAGCATATAGATATCTTCCTTATCCACTATACCATTCACCAAAAATCCAAAATGGACTAATGTATTTGAATAAAATGGGCAAAAATGGGTTGCTCATCCAACCCTAAAAAGAGAAATTCTAGCTAGCGATGTAAATGATTTTACCGCAAGGCTATTAATCTCCCAATTAATAACAGTGTAATCGACATAAGCCCATTCTCCCCGAACGTCTCATGAAACATTCATTACGTCCAAAACCATTTGTCACACAACTGTATCCACTTGCTTCACTGTGTTGGAGACACCACATCCACACTATTATGAAGTGCCAAATTTCCACCACACCATGTGATGCAATTCCAGATTTTAAAAAATTACCAATTAAGTTCAATATATCTAAATTATTTCATTTCAACTTTAAATCCTCAAATATTATTATTAGATTACTAAACTTATTTAATAAGTTTGAAAGTCCAATTAATTAATTAAATTATTCTCAATTACTTAATTATTAATTTCTTCTAAATTTATAGGGTATTATAAAATATGGTTATATGCACCTTTACTTTTGACATGCATATCATCAATGTAAACTTCTATGGAGGAGTCGTTCTGATTCCTAAGCATTTCAATCAAAAGATATTAATAGTTTCCCTATATTCTTGAGACCAAATGAGATGATTCTATAATAGTAGAGTCTCAAACTGGTAATGAGCAAGTCTTCTGTTGATCGGAGACAGGCAAAGGTATTGGGAGGTGTCCCAAATTAGCATCGATAAACCTCATGCATGGATGGCCCGTGATTGAATCAACGAGTTGGTCGATCATAGGTAGAGAAATCCTATCTATCGAATATGCCTTGTTGAGATCTGTAAAGTTAAAATTGACCCTCCATTTTCCACTCTTCTTTTTTTACCACCACCACGTTAAAGATCCTATATGGAAAATGAATTTCTTTAATGAAGTAGCGTCTTAAATTCACCCTCAACTCCCTTATAATTCTTCAGATATAAATTCTTATATTTTTTCTTAATAGAGTGACATGCAGGATCCATATGTAATTAGTGACAAGAAAATTTTAGCTCGGTCCATTGAAAATTATACAATTCCTATATAAAGACTCAAACATTAATTAAGAAGAAACTAATGAGCTGTATACCCCATCTTTCGGTAGTTTTGCGACAATTATAAATGTCTTGTCTAGTTGTGATGTTGAGTTCCTCCACTAATAGATCGTTGGGGGTGAATCTGGTCTCTTCCACCCCAATCAAGTTCCCTTTGGTTGCTATTTGGGTTGACCATGCTCTGAATAATCCCCATCATGACTCTTCTGGGATTGGGCATTTTTTTACTTAATAGAAATAATAAAACAAATGTGTAGTGCATCCGAATTTCCTATAACTTCAATGATTCGCTCGTCAGTTTATATTTCAATTTCTAGTGGAGTAAGGAAGACATAAATATCATGGGGTGAAGCCACACTTTGCCTAGAATGTTTTTAGAGGGAGACTCATATTCGATAATGTGAAACTCAATCTCACGACTAATAGGGCTAACCTTAATCACATATTAATCTTCTCAAGAGTTATTTCCACATTGCTATTAAAACCGATTAAAATACCGACTTTAGTATCAAGATTTTGGACGTTCTATTCAATATTATAAAGAAGGTTTGTGTAGATGATCTATAAATAACTCCCTTGATCCACCAATATCCTTTTGGTATTAAAATTGGCTACTCTGATAATGAGAACAAATCCGGCCTTATGACGATGATTGATGACAAATATAATCCTCATCAGAGAACATAATTACTTAATAAAAATCTCTCCCATTACTCTATTTCTTCTTAAGGACCTACTTAAAGATCCCGGTTTGTACTCCACTTGCACACTAGTAGAAATTCTTATTCATTCTTGAAGCTTATTACTTATGTATTGGGAATGATCGATGAAACTGTATGACTATGATCATTCTCGATGGAGGTAGTTCATCATATTCCTCGTTCAGAGTAGTGTTGATTCGACATTAAACTTTTGTTTTATCGACGTCAAAGTATTACTTAAGATGGCCAACCTGGACGAGATCCTCTAGGTGACTCATAAACATCTTATGATTATTTGTCTTATGGCCATAATCTTAATGATAGGATTCCAAGTTGGTGTATCTCCCATTCAGATCACTCACCATCTTGGGAATTGAGCTTGTGTATAGGCTCCTTGAAAAATATGTCCACAACTTAGTAGGCTTTATTTTACTCTACATGCTTAATTGTCCCTTAGAATTCTCTATTTTTCCTCCCTTTTGGGGGAGGTTTATTGCGCTCCACCCTTCGATCATGTCATTCTTATAAGCTGGATTTGAAGCCCATTAGACTAGATTCTCTGCATTGAGAAGCTCATCCTCCACTTTGGCATATTTTTAAATGTTTTTCATTATATCCATTGAAGAAGATAACTTCTTGTTGAGACATTAGTAGAGATCATCAGATCTAGCTATACAGAACTTAAAAGAGAAAATATCCAATTGCTCATTGCAACTGTCAATTTTTTCGAACAACTCCCAGTATTTATGATCATACTTCCTGAGGGACTCCCATTTCTTCCTTAAAAGGGCGATTAGAAAGTATACATCCTTCATTATCTTACTGTTGGTAGTAATATGAGCGATGAACTTATGAGCCAATATTTTGAAGGAGGATATCGATTTAACGGTTATTTTCTCTAACCACCTAAAGAAAATCTCACCAAAAGTATATAGGAATACATGATACAATAGAGAATTATTATGGATCCACAGGGACATGAATTGCTTATTATGTCCAGTACGATGGGTTGGATCAGTCTTGCAATGGGATGCCATGATGTTTGGTATAAATGAATTCCTTATAGGTTCCAACGATTCTATGTCGATAGTGAAGAGGGAGGCAAACCCGTGACAACTCTCTTTTGGAAAGATCTCTTGAGGTTCTTTCTAGGTTGGTATTAAAGTTCCCTCTCAACCCTTTCTTAATAATTTTACAAAGACCATTGCGATCGACATTATTTTTGGGAGGTTAGAATACAAAATTTGTTGAACATTAAAGGAAACCAATTAGAACTAGGAGAATTGGAGAGAGAGAGAGAGAGAGAGAGAGAGAGACTTGTAGGTTAGAACTCGATATATAGGGTCTACCACCGTTATAGCTGGTAGGTACTACCTCTATAGAGGGTATGCGAGAGAGAGGGTGAGGCGATTTATGTTTCATTTTAAAAAGCATGTTGTGACTCAATTTTTACAATGTTTACAACTCTGCTACCTAAAACAAAAACAACATGCCCTGTCTTTTTTAACCATAAATCTAATTAAATAACTTTTAAAATTTAGAGGATATACATTGATATTTTGAAGAAGGACAAAGAAAAATTGTAGAATTTTTCAACGCGAAAAACTTGTTCAATTTAGATCGTTGGAATACTATAAAATGCAAGAATATCTCTAGTTTTTTCTTTAAGTATTATTTGATTTAAATGCTTGATAAAATCTAATATTGCATGTTTTATAAATATGAGTAGTAACTTAATTAGGTAACGTAATAAACTAATTACAAATTGTTTTAATGAACTTATGAAATTGGATTTAATACTTTAAATCCCACGTGTTAGCATATTGGGCATTGTTAATATTGAAAACTGGTACATGTCACATATTAAATTATATATGGATCTAAAAAATATGTTAAGGTTTATGAAATCATATAAATAATGATTATGGTTTAGAATATTGAAATTATGTGGTTGGAAATTGTCTTTTTTTAATGTATGTTGAAAATATTATGTGGAGTATTTAAAATATGTTAAGGCTCTAATATTATATGTACAATAATATGTGTGCATTTATTATAATATCATCAAGTCCGTTACTCTAATTCTCACCAACAGAAAGCCCCTTTAGATATGAATTTAATTATGCGTAATCTTAATTTAATATGTGTTTATTAATATTTTCATGCAGCAATTGTATATAGGTGTCACAAAAACCATCAAAGAGATGTGTGGGTAGTTTCTTTCCCCTCTAAAATGTTACGAATTTTATGTATATGTTAACATGGTTATACATGAGCAATTGCATGTTTTAGGTTCAAGCCATAATTTCTTGCAATATATTATTATTATGTGACAATAATAATAATTTATAAGGGGTTAGATTATTTCTATAGAGTAATTTATCATGGAAATCGATTTTTTTTAATTCATTTTCCAATTTTTCAATCAAATGCACCCTAGATGAAAGATCAAAAGTTGTAAAAAAAAAATTATCTCTACAAAAAAAGTTGTTCCTTCACCCCACGTGTGCTAGATTTTTTTGTTCCTAAAAGGACCTCCGCAAAAGTTTTCAAGAGTTTTGTACTTAATTAATTAGATGGAAAAAAACTGTAAAAGTGATTTGAGAAAATGTCTCACATAGTCTCAAAACAAAAGCTTGTTTTTCTTTTGCCCATAAAAATAAAAGATTTTGATATAGATAACTTCATCCAACAAAAAACAAATCATATAGAGATAGAATTGTATTAAAACTCAAACTTAAACTCAGGTCAAACCAAATCACATATATATATATATCGAGAGAGAGAGAGAGAGCGGATCTCATGAGGTCCCTGAATGAGATCCATTTTTTTAAAATAGTAAAACAATATTTTTGGACTGATTTTTTTTATAGTTTTTAAACATTTCAGTAGGGCCATATAAAAAAATCAACTCAAAATGAATTTTTTACTATTTTAAAAAAATCGATCAAACTTTGTCATTTTGAACAGCTTAAAAACAACTCAAAAACTGACACAGTTTGACCGATTTTTTTAAAATAGCAAAAAAAATCATTTTGAGCTCATTATTTTTTTATAGTCCTAGTGAAATGTTTAAAAATCATAAAAAAAATCAGTCCAAAAATATTTTTTTTACTATTTTAAAAAAATGAACCTCATTCAAGGTCCTCAAAGTGGGACCACACTTGATCCTTTCCTTATATAGATAGATAGAGAGAGAGAGAGAGAGTATCGGTATTAAAATTCGAAGATATTCAAGCTCCGGGGTTGGTGGTCCTAGTTTCGCACTTTGACAAATGGTTGCAAGTTTGTATTTTGATTTAATTATTTTATGTTTACCCCCATTCGACTTAAGATTCTTTAGGTTTTCATTCATTTATTTAACTATATGATCAAGTCTTTATTCATTTTGTTAATGATTATATGTGGTTTATATTGGGAGTTAAACAGTAACATATATTGTCGTGGTAGTGGTCGGTTTCTTTTAAACAACTTATTTTTTTTATCAATTAAGGTGATCACTTAAGTTTTGTTCTATGTTTTAACTATTATTCATTTGGGGATTTGAGTGTTATATCTCTTAATCTAATTTTGGGAGGTTTCTTTACGGATTTGTTTTTTTTTTGGTGTGTACGGGGGGGGGGGGGGGGGGGGGGTCTTATTTTTTTTGTAATTGATATTGTTATTTGAATTTTTGACTCCATTATTTGATTTGGAACATTAGGTTGACTATGATCTCTATATGTGATTTGTAAGAAAGATACTTCCGTTTAAAAATTCACTTATGGACAAAATAACTATATATTAAATAAAAATTGGCAAGGTGTATAGAGTGATGTATCTAATTTATTATTTTGAAAAGAGACATATGCTTACGATTCGTAATAGACAATCTTCATGATGTACCTCACAAAAATATTTTTATTGTCCAAATGGCCCACAATCATTGTAGAGTACGTGCTATTTTTTTCATTTACATTTTTTTTCTACTGCCCATATTTTTGGGTTTATTATATTTAGATAGAATTTTTAAAGTGGAGAGAAACTTTTATCGGAAATAGCATCTTTCTAATAAATATTAGTATTATCGATTCATAAATTTGATTTTACATTATTTGTCTTTAAAATTCCATGATTTCCTGATGTTAGGTTTTGATTATGGTAATGCATCTAAACATTTTCCTTGTTTAGAATTATACACATGGTTTGTCAAGATACGTCTTTCTTCTTTAGATTATGGCGCTTGGAAAATGTGTGTTTTGATTAATCGCATGCATCATTTTTTATAAGGGAATGTGCTCAAATACGTCACCACAATCAAAATCCTTCCTTTGGACATCATGAAATGTGAAGTGAAATATATTATACAATCAAATCTAGGAATGATAAAAATATTTTACAGTATGCTTATATTTTCGCCAATAGTTATCTTGAATATATAAGAGGAAGTACGAAATTACCCACATGCTTAGGGACGATTCTGGGTTGTGATATAAATCATCCATTTGAATCTGTTGATTTGGTCGTGCAGATCTCTATTCATCGATTCAGTCATGTGTGCGAACGTTTTTATGTATTCGAGGTCCATAATTTTTTTAACCATTGTAGTCATTTTTTCCCCTAACATTGTGCTCGAACGTAGTATCACTCTTTTAGTTCGTTGGTTCATGCAAAAAAATCAAAATTTTAACCCTTATTCATTGAAAAGCGAGACTCTATTCTGATTGACTGAATAAATGAATTAGGGTTCAATTCATGTTATATATTTGAGATGATTCCTTTTGTTATCTATTTTTTTATATAATGTGGTAGTTATTTTGAAAATATTTGTGGAGTTTTGTGTATCTAGATAGATCATTTTTAAATTAATTAATGAATTACTTGCTAGAATGTTGTCAATTGGGGTTGATCATTCTCAAAATATGTGGTGCTGGTGTGATGAAAGGTTTTTGACTATTCCCTTAAAATTCATCGAGTGATGGGACATCATATCCATATTAACACTACCCTTATTAGTGACAGTTTCCTTGCCAGTTCAAACCAAAGGTCATTGTTGGGTTTATATGTCCTCTTGTTTATATGATTAAGACCAACGGTGGTGATGTACCTTATTTAAATGAGGACAAATATATAAAATATAGGGAGGTCAGGTAAGTTCTTTTTTTATTAATTTATCTCCTGGGGGTCTTCGTTTTCTTTAGCTATCCAGGTACACCTAGTTTTGTACAATTGGGATTACTTCTTTAGAAAAGAAAGAAAATTCCTTGGAAAATTTTGCAAATTATTGAAGAAAGCTTATCTATTATTATTGATATGGAGGTAAATTTCATTCATTGTCTTAGAGAAGCTAACTATGCAGCTGATTCTTTATCTAATTTTGGAGTTAAATCAAATGGTAAAATGGTTTTCAAATCTTTTCAAGGCCTCAAAAAATTAACTAAAGGCTTCTTAAACTTAAACAAGTGGAATTTTACTTCAATTAGAGTTTCCAAATCTTCTATTAGCAAGTAGGCTTTTTATGTAATGGGGATATTATAAATCCCCATATTTCCTAATTTGCTTTAGCTTTTGTAATGGGGGTATTTATAACCCCCCAAATTTTCAGCTTTGTCTTAGATATCTTGTTCTGATTCTTCGAGATATCTTCTAGGTCTTAGCTATTAAGATCTTTTATGTGTGCCACAAGAGAGGCTCTTTCTCTTCTATTTTAATCAAACTTGTGGGGGTACTGTCCCTCTTTCTTAAAAATAAATTAGTGGTTTTATTTAATCTAATGTGATATGGTATAATTGACTCTTTCCATTTCCCCTTCATTTAATTCATATCATTGTGATTATTACAAATTTAAGTTGTCATGAGTTTATTTGTCTAAATTTATGTATGTGGCAAAAATGGTTTTTTGTTGTTATTCCGAACCCGGGCGTTTCCATTATGTTATATCTCACATGTTGAAAAATAGACATAAATGGAGAAATATATCACATCATGAGCTTATTTGTAGGGGTGGTAAACGAACACATACGGATCGGATACCATATTTTCTATATCTATATCCTCTATTTGGATGCACTATCCATATCTGTATCCTTATCCACTCGAATAGTTAAAAAAACTAGCTATATTTGTATCCACTCGGATACTTCGGATTCAAATAATAGTCGTATTCATTTATGTTGCTTATCCCATCCTACTAAGTACTAATTAAAATTCAAATAGAATAAAAATTAGACAATCAGAATAAACGAACATCATAAACGAGTTTTGAACCAAGCATCAACCAATAGCATAAAAATGAACCAAGCATAAATGAGTTTTGAACCAAGCATAAACCAACAGTATAAACGAACAACCTTAGGGTTTTTTCCTAAGCTTACACAAAAAAATGAGTTTTTAACCAACAACACAGATGTTTTGAACCAAAAAAAAATAAAAAGGATCTTACTTACACAAAAAAACGGAGAGCCGGGGCAAGAATCTGCAAGGATCATATCTGATTTTTGATCAGGGAGGGTAGCCGAAGCGAAATCAAGGATCAACTTAGGGGTTTTTTTAAGAGGAAATAAGGGAGGAGAGAGAGAGAGAGAGATTTGCTGGGGAAATAAATGAAAATGAGGGGTATGGAGGGTACGCACGCTCAAATCAGCTTATGTTTTTTTTAAATCGTTCCCTATTATTTTGTGTTGATAAAAAACATAAATTAATATTATTATTTCAAATGAGTAAAAAAAGAACACATTTTTATATTATATTATTAGAAATGAAAATGTTATATCTTATTATTATATATAATTAATTTTAATCATAAAATGTTATTTAATACAATACAAATACAGATATTCAAAAAAATGGATATCCGCAAATATGGATACTCCGCCTTGGATATGGATTATCCGTGTTGGATACACATACTATCCGTATTTGTACCTGTTTTTAGGATATTTTAACACACTATCCATATTCGTATCCATATCAGTTTTGCGGATAAATATCCGTTAAATTTAAACTTCGATACCAGACGGATTCGGATTTTCGAATATCTGTTTACACCCCTACTTATTTGTATTCCTTTGTGACTACCATGAATGGGTTTTTATAGCTTTATGGAATGTTTAGGTGAGAGCCAAAGGGTGGAATTTAGATTGATTTTTTGTAAGTGAATATGAATTATTTTAAGGAGTGTTTGATTAGCCTTTCAACATGGGAATTAGACAAAGACAAAAAATAGAAAAAAAATTACTATTTTTATAAATATGAATTATTTTAAGGACCAAAAGTATTCTGCTTCTTTTTTTTCAAAATCTTATCGTACTCTTTAGGGTGGAAGAAAAAGGTTTTGGCTTGATATAACCAAATAGAAACTAGATTATAATTTTTTTAAAGCATACCATGACGTGTCCGGGTCAGCTTACGCACACCTCGACTGATTCCCATTCGCGATTCGTGGCTTCCGCTGGCTAGGCATTATTTTGACAGTGTCAGGGATTAAATTGGGGACCAAACCCAATCCACCCCAAAAACTGTCCCAGTGACAACCTTATACCACTGGGCCAAGAGGCTTGGTTTATAATTTTGTTTGCAACTTTTTGATGGGATCCATTCCCTTGGTTTTTATTTTTGGTGCTAATAATATGAACCCACCTATTTTCTTGCAATTATTTATAACCATCAAAATCTCTCTCTCTCTCTCTCTCTCTCTCCCTCCTGGAATCATAAGTTCTATTAGAGATCAATTTGAAGGTCTATATTAAGTTTCATTTAAGTTCGATTAAATTGTACAAAATGAGATCGATTGAAGTTCGACTGGAGTGACGTATGGAGACCGATTTTTATGCCTTGTTTGAGATAGAGTTTAGGGTTTGTTTTGAATCATTAAGGATTTTTTTTATGTCGATTTTAAGGTTCATGTTTAGATCTATTTTGGGGTTTATTTGGGGTTTGAGATGGACTGAGATTTCAGATCGATTTTAGGGTTTGTTTGGAGTTTGGTTTCAAGGTTTGTTTGACTATTCAGATTAAATTTTTATTCTAGTTCTTTTTAGTTCTGATTGAGTTTGAAATAGATTTGTCATTTTAGTATGTTATGAGTTTGTTGCATTTTTGGGGTAAAGTTAATGTTACACTAATAGAAATCACAACAATTTTGTGTCAAACCTATGAAGCATGGACTTGACACATGATACAAAATATGACACGATTCTGGATACGAGATACACGAGTTTTCCAAAATTTAGTATATGACATGTTAGGGTACATATAATGTATACTTTTTCAAATATATATATTTATATAATAAAATAGAACTTTTTTAGTATAATATGTAAATATGACGCACTTAACTTGAATTTAATAAAATCAAATACAATTACAATGCAAGTTTAAATAAGAAAGAGATCAAATTCAATAAAAATTGAAATATAATATTGTTTGCAAAGGATATGGTTGTTAGAAACGTTTGAGTCTAGTTTGGTCTTTTATGAATGAATATGGTCTGCTATTTATCTTTTTATATTTTGCGGTCAGTGTTTTAAGTTATCAAATACTTGACCCCATTTAAAATTTTATAATACTAAAAAAGTACCCCCAGCGAATAAAAAATGTGTCCTCATGTGTCCCTCAACATGCACTAATGTGTCCCCCAGCGTGTTCAACGGACATGCATGCCCTAATATTTCCTCGATGTGTATGAATGTGTTAGAGTGTGTCTCGTGTCTGACATGTGTAAAACATGATTCGTTGCCTTTGGGAGAGTGTCCCTGCTTCATATCACTGAACTGACTTTACAATTTCTTAAACTAACTTTGCAATTCAAAATGAATCCATAAATTTGAAATGACACTTGTCAATGTTCACTTGACTACAAAAGTGTTTAAAGAACACTACAAATATTTTAAAATGACATTGAAATGTGTTAAAGATGACTCCAAAAATGTGTCAAAGTATTTCTTAAAATCATTGTTTAAAATCAAAGTCACACAGTATCAAAATTTGATCCTAGGGTCGTTTCGCATAAATAGTGTAAAATGACTTCAATTTATATGGGACTAAAAACCTTATAAACATATCTTCAAGAGAAGGTGGGAATCGATTAGATCCTCTTTCTCAATTGCTCTCTAACACCTTCTGCCTCTTTCCAGAACCCGCCATACCATTACCTTCCTCGAATGAAAGTTTAGGAGAAAACATGACATAAAATCAATTTTAGAAAACTCTTGAGCGTTGCCTATTTTCATAGAATCAATACTTGGTCGAATATTAGGAAACTAAACATTAGATGGGAACAGATCTAGGCGCATTCTATATGTGCTTAGGTTGAATATTAACCTAACAAAACCAACAATATATATATTTATATATGTAGTACCTCTCTCTCTCTCTCTCTCTCGCAAGTGTTGTTCTCTTTGATTCTTTTAATTCTTATATATCAAATCATTATTCATTTTTTCTTGTACTCACTTTCCATGTAAGATTATCTCCATTTGGTTAGGATATGGCACTTCAGACTTTTCGTATAAATAAAGCTCATGTTTAAACTTCCCTCATAGATCATTTTGTTTTAAATAGTTCAATTCAAAATCCAATTACAAAACCTATAAATGAAGCAACTAATGTATTTTTTATCAATTGAAATATTACGTATTTATCTATGAACTTACTGGTTGAATATTCTACCCATCAAATACTCCCTCATGTGCTAGTTTTCTGAACAAATAACTTTGTCTTTTTTTGTCATGTAGTTGGTTTCAATAAACCACAATATTGTACTCAATTTTTAAGTTGTGAGAAGATTATTTGGTGGGAATAACTATATAAAGTTATATATCTTTTATTTTCATTAATCATGTTTAATACATATAATCACGATGCAAAGTAAAGGCCAAAACCAAGATGATATTGTCGAGTTTACTATGTATGGGTGTTCATGTATCTCAAATCATTAGGCCACGTATATATCAAGAAAATAATCCAAGGGGTAAGGTTTAGGGTTTTTAATTATGGCGGTAGTTATAGGGTTCATGAATGATTAGAAATTGTATTACCTAAATTTAATAGGTTACTGAATAAGTAGAATGGGATAAGTTGATCGTTTTCATTGGAAAGTAGAAAGTCTCATGATTTGGATTTATTTATTTATCTTAATTCCAACTCTAGCAGATTATTTCATCAGTAACTGAATATAAAGATCCCAAATACCATTTATTTTCTTGATCTCTCACATAGAATTTAACCAAGGCTCTCAGAACTATTTTCATTTGAAACGCATGAGCTTATCAAACCCCATTATTATATTATTTGCTTCATTTTCTCTATTCTCTCCTAAATGTGTCAAATACAACCTACTTCATTATAGTCATTTTCAGGTCAAGAAAAATACGAAGAACTAAGCGGGAAATGGAGCTTAGAGAGTAAGTGACCAAAAGCTGATGGGTCAGGTCAGAAGGGTTTTATAGAATCTCATAACGATTCATTTTGGAGGTAATCCCTATTCCTACCCTGTTCCATAGAAACAAATTCCTACTTTGGTTTCACAAATCCAAATTCCTACTTAATAAGTTAATCTCTCTCTCTCTCTCTAATCTGTATGTAATATATATATATATATATATATATATATATATATACAGTTCTGCTCTTATGTGGACCAGTCCGCATTTTAAGAGTGCGGACTGGACATGTGTCACTTGGCGGTGACCTACAAAAGATAGATAGTGTGCCTATAATTTAGGAGATAATTTCTAGGCGCACGGTTAGGTGACACATATTCGGTCCACATAAGAGCATTATTATTATATATATACATAGCAAGTGATTTTCTAGGTGTTGGATATAATTTCTCATGTGCATATATTAAATATTTTTCATTTTACTCCCTCCATCATCTGATTTCGATGCCAATTGTATATCAAAAAAATTGTATTAACTTTCTTGCAATAATTAAATCAATCTTGAGATATTAAAAAACAAGATAACAATAAATTTCTAATCTAGTGTTTGATTCAAAAATTGAGTTTGGAATTGTCATGTAATTTTAATTATACGAATTCTATTTTTACAATATGAATTCCAAAGTGAAGTAGCTAATTAAAAACTATATTTTTATGGAATTGATTACACTAACAAATGTACACAATCAAACATAGTTTCAAAAATACACAATTTCATACACATGCACTACGTAAAGTTTCTCACAGACACAGCTTGGGCAGGATACTGAAACCACTTGGCTACATCATAGTAGTAAGATGAGTTATGTCGGTCATCATAGAATTTTGTCAAACAATAACTCTTTTAGGAACGACAAGTTTAAATTTTTACCTATCAGTCACGAGTGTAGGACTGAGCCTGCTCGTCTTTTTGGCGATCAAATCGAGGAGAATGCAAAGTTTACAACTTCGAAAAATATGTTTATAGGCAAACACTCTCAGTTTCCAATCCAAAAATGTAAAACGAGGGAGGATTCAAAAGATCCTAGTAAAATGAAAACATCGTCCATATGGTCAATCTTATTTGACTTGTCATATAGAGTAGAGAATCGTGTAAGTCATGTAATTGATATAATCCATACAGAATTTTTTTATGGAACATCTAATAGGAACATGTCTAGGTGGATCTCATTCGAAATATAGAGACAATGCGCACCGCGATTTATAGGAGATGAAAATAAATAAATAAATTATGGTTAAGAAATGTTCCCACGACATGAAGAAATCGTAACACCCCACTCTTCAACCACCAATATTGTCCCCACTTTAACCATGGCACCTAGCGGTATGGGGTTTTTATTAGCTATATATCCAAAAATTGGTGTCAGTGCATGTGCATCAACAATCACATACCTTACCAGTGGAGCTAAAAGGCCTCGGTGTTAGAAGAGTGTACATCTACGTATATGAACCATTACTTCCCCCCACCCAGGCAATGTGAGATGTAACTATCTGGCTACCAAACCAACCATGGCCCAGTCTGTTACAATCCACTACCTAAGGGATCCCAATGTCCTCGTTCGAATGAAATCAACCATCACCCAACATGTTGGCGCACTTATTCCAACGGGGTACTGGCTCTGATACCATTTTGTAACACCCCACTCTTCCACCACCTATATTGTCCCCTTTTTTACGACCGCACCCAGCGGTATGGGGTTTTTATTAGCTCTATATGTAAAAATTAGTGTCAGTGGGGTTCGAACCCCTGATATGTGCATCATCAATTACATGCCTTACTAGTGGAGCTAAAAGTCCTCAGTGTTAGAAGAGTGTAAATCTACATATATGAACCATTACTTTCCCTCACCCAAACTAAACTAAATCATCAACAATTAGTATAGCGTATCTATATTCCACAAAAATAAATAAAGCGAATCCAAAATTTACACCTCCAAAATAATTATAATCAAATTTTACTCGAAAATAATACTAAGCTCTTCAAATAAATTACACTGCCAAGCTATACAAAAATAATAAAAGTCCTCCAAAATTCAAGCTCTAAAATCCTCCAAATAATCCTTAGCATTCAATTCCGCGCTAACCTGCCACTAAAAGAAAAATACGGGGAAGTACACAATATGACAGGAATATATTCTCAAAAATAATAACGATGAATAAAGCGCAATAATATGAATCCGCATATATGAATAAAATGCAATACTCAAGCATTGTACCAATTTTAATTTTCAATAAAGCATCAATGGGTCAATAGTCCTCACCTCACCCATGCCTCGTAAGGCCTCATCGTGGCTATTGGACTTTTGGGCTATTAGTGGGTGCTCATTCTCCGTATCATATAAAAATATCATGACACCATGCCCATCAACAAACACAATATCTTAGCGAATCAATATTTTAGATTCAAAAAAATATCTCATTGGATTCTCATGAATACCACAATTCAACATGAGTGCAAATAACACATGAAATAAATGAAAAACTCTCGAGAGAATTTAGGAGCATATTGTGTAACTCCCGTACCTTAAAATCATCACACGAAAGCCATAAAAAAAATTCCCCAAAATTTTGATCACACCACTACATTTCTCTCACGAAAACAATTAAAACTCGTTCTTGAACAATCTTTAAAAAACTCGATTAATCTGGACAAATCTTGAGTTGAAAGTTATGAAGAATGGGGCTAGGGTTTATAGGTTGAAAGGGATTAATTTTGGAGAAGCCTTTTGGAGGAAGAGTTGTAAAAAAACAATTTGAATAACCCAGTCATGGATTAGTTTTAATTTATAATGATTAGGAGTTCTAATGTTAATAGAACTATATTTAAACTAAAAAATGTTTGCCCGTTAGTCAGGGCCTAGAACCGTGACAAACATTTTTTTTTAAATTCCCATTTTGACTCCGATTTTAATTTCGATTAAAATTCAACTTTTCAATATTAAAACTCAACATTTTAAATAAATAAAACTTTATAAATTCCAAAATTTTACTTTACTCCAAAAAATCCGAATTAATTTAAAATTTAAAAATTACGGTTTGTTACAGAAATTTGATTCCCACGGGTTCTTTCACTTTGGAAAATACTCAGAAAAATATAATCATAAACACATTCATCTAGAATACTCTGAGTGATTATTCAAGTAATTTTTACAAGGTTGTAATCTACCAAACAAATGACTTGAAATAGTGCAAGTCTCACAACTCGAACATCATCATTCAATTAATCCCTTTATTTTTTAAGCATTGCTTTTTTTAGCACAAAGATATCCGCATGGAAATTATGCAGATTAGTTTGTGCTTCACCTTACTTTATGAAAAGTGGTACATAAAAACCTGCAAAATCAACTTTAGCCAAGGCAGTTTGTGTAATAGAGAAACATTTTCCTTCGTCATTTCTTTACATCACCGCCCACCTGCTTATGCATCTATGCGATGAGGCTTTGATGTGTAGACTCATCACGTATCGTTGGATGTATCCTTTCGAGCGCTTGATGAAAATCGTCAAAGATTATGTAAACAATAGACGGTATATTAGAGAGTCAGCTATGAAAGAATACATAGCAAAAGAATCGTCCCTATGCACTGGGGAATATGTGTCAGAACATGGTCTTATGCGGTTCAATCCTCGTGGAGAATGAGTGATTGAGCAAACTAATGAGTTTGAGGATGAATTGCCTCTCAGAAACCTAAAGAGGTGAGACTTACCAATTAGCAATACGAGCAAGCATTTCATTATGTCTTCAAATCCCAATATAAAGTTAAATATTGGAGAGAGTAAATATCTACATATATAAGTTATTTTTATTTGCTTATATATATTCTTTATATTATCATATAAACTCTAAAATTTCATGAATATGTTTAGGAAGAATGAGATAGAAAGTGTTCGGAATCAAAAGAGAAGTTGCATGATGAGTGATTTTAGGGTATAGGTATCAATAGAGGTAGTTACCACCTCTTCTGCTGTGGTTATTTATGTATTTGTTGTAAAACATGTCATAATACAAATCCATTAATAAATTGATCTTCTAAAAAGAGGTGATGTTTCTTCAAGGCTTGCATGCCTAGCCAAAGCTCCTAATTTACATGCGAAGGAGTTTAAAAACTTCTTCATCAACAATTTTAATTTTGTCTCATACCCATGCGAGGAAAAACTATTCTTGAAAAATAAAATAATTTCAAATTTCTACCTTGACTTCTTCTACGACTAGAAAAAGCGATAAAAATATAAAGGATACAGTAATGACCTATGATGGGATTGTTCAATAAATCCTGGAACTAAATTACTTAAATTTCAAAGAAGTCATCTTTTATTGTAACTGGGTGAAGGTGGATGACTCTACGAATGGTTGTAAAGTTAATTATGTCCCAAAACTTATCATGGTATATTTATTTAAGATGAAGAGTAAAGATCGCATGGTCGACGTGCCTTTTATTTTTGCCTTTCAAAATGTGTAGAATGTATTCTACTCAAAGTGCATAAATGTAGACAATTGGTATGTTGTTATGCATGCACCAAAGGTTTTGACTACTCAAGCAGATGCATTAAAGACACCTATAGAGTTCCAGTCTCCTCTTGATGACAACCCAAATTTGAAGGATCTTTTAGATTATTTAGAGGAAGATTGAGTTTGAAAATATTATTTTATTATTATTTAGCTAACCCTTGTATGATAACTCTATTTATATCATATATATTGGGATAACCCTTGTATTTATTTATATTTTTGCATGTTCCACTCATATATTTAGTTATTTTGTACCTCCTTCCTCGTCGTTCACACTTAGTAATTATTATGTAAATCTTATTAAGTTTTAAATGCGACATTGATAACAAACCACCAATTTGAGATAACCACACGAATGGTCATGATTTTTATTGATGTTCACTGTCTGTGTGGTTGCCTCGATCAGTGGTTTGTGTTATGTGATGTTCATAGAGATATAAATCACCAAAATCGATTATTGGTAATGCTAATCCTACTTTCTAATATCCTTTTATCACTAATCCTACTTTTGGTTCACATGAGTACCCTTGAATAGTTCCTTGGGGGTTCAACCGATCAAATTCATTTGGGATTTCAATCCAAACAAGTTTATGTCATGATCTTGTAATGAAGCTAGGAACCCCATATCCAAGAAATTATCCAAGGTTATTCAAACAAAACTATGGATGCGATATAATATCAGTTATGTTTCACTAGTCCCATAAATGCTTTTTTGCATGTTTTAGTGTTCGTATTCCATTTGTAGCTTATTTATAATAATTTTATCACTAATCCTATTCTTTTCATTATAATTTTTAAATTCATATTTATTTTTATAAATCAAAAACCCAAAAAAAGGGGCTCATACCATAATTTCCAATTTAGAGTGTTCACACAAATTTCTAAATTTCAACAAATTTGGCATCTGTTTTCATAAATCAAAATTGACACCCTAGATTCAGACTATGGGTTAGACCCAACCTTGTTCACCCTACATATGAACATTTTTCATATGTTGCGTGGAAGGAACACATTGAAGATTTTTATTTACGGAAATGTATACAAAATGTGTTGTATTATTATTTGTGGAAATATATTCTTATTATGTTGCAATGTTATTCATGTTGAACAATAGTTAGTTAATTTGTGTTGTATTTTTATGTTTTGATTCATATATTAGTAAGTTATATCATGGAAATGTATACATGTTTCAAAACATGTGCAGTTTGTTTTTTAGACAGAAAATTAAAAATTACTATTTAATTAAATTTATTTTTGTTCATTGTTGAGAACCATTACCACAAGCATGACCATTTAAATTGTATTCATATATAGTCACGGTGTCAAACAGTGACCATATATTAATACAATTTAAATGGTCACAATTGTGGTCACAGTTCTCAGTCGTGACCATTTTCATCATGATAGATGGTCACGGTTAGAGACCGTGACTATTAATGAAATTTAAACGAGAACGATCATGATTGAGGATCATAACCAAAAAAAGATCAAGATTTACTATCACGGGTTGGGTGACAAATCAAAACGGTGACCACTTACGGTTCAAAGTCATGACCAAGCCCTAATATGATGCATGAATGGATCGTAACCACATGATATGGTCACGGTTTCAAGCCGTGACCCTTAAAATGGTCACCCTCAAAATGGTAACGGACCCAAATCATGACCCAAGATCTTTATCATGGTCCATGATCGAGCGCGAAAATTAGCGTCGCGTCAGAACGCTAATCGTTGTTTTCGTTTCGCCTACTCAATACAAAAACCTAAACTACGACTGCACTTGCAAGGCAAGTATAGCGGTAAGTTACGTATCGTAAGAAATCCACAGGGAGTGATTGAATTTTAGATTTTAGTTGTTTAATTACTTCAGGAATAAAAGTGTAAAATAAATAAAAGAAAAGGTGATGGGTGGTTATGGTGGAAAAATAAAAGAATAAGTTACGCTACACAAAAGTAAAGCGAGGATAGGGATCGCATCCTAGCAAACGGATCGAAACAACTACTAATTAAGATTCCGGCTCGAAAGCAATTTAATCGAGCATTTACAATTAAGTATAAACATCATACAATAAGGAATTCAATCCAAAGTTGCGAGATTAAACATTTAACGAAAAATGATCACACGGGGATTAAATTAGAATAGTCGCTATAAACACTAAAGTTGCGTGACAAATAAAGTTAAACGCATAACAATCCAACTTTAATACACGCGGTTTCAATTAAATGCAATTTTACTCGAAACCCTAACTTTCGAGGTCCAAATCCGTAAATGGCGGAACGAAATCCCGACCCTATTTATCTAAGGGCATAACATGAATAAACTAATTTATACTAATTAAATTAGGAAAGCAAGAATTAAAGCAAGTAAACTAATTAATAAAGCTTGTAAATTAACTACAAAGCAAGAATAAAGGAAACACACTATATTAATGGAGAGGGAATATGAAAATACCAATTACAAACCCAAATGGTTGTCAAACCAAGAGAGGAAGAAGAAGAGCTCTCAAATCCCCCCAAACCCTAAGCTAAACTAATCTAAAATGAATGCTATTTCATCTCAAAATGAGATGGATTGGTTTTATACAAAATATCCCATGGCAAACTTGTAATAAAAGGGAAGAAAAACAAAAATCTGCAGGGCCGAATCGATTTGGAAATTTTCCGAATCGATTTGCAAACAGGGGAAATTCGTAACTGTCATTCTGCAGCATTCCGAATCGATTCGGCCCATTCGCCCCTACAGGTCTGCAATTCTGCAGCTTTGTCCTATTTTACGAAAAATGCCGCCATTTCTTCGTTATAGCTCAGAATTAGGCACGGTCGGAGGCTACGCGAAGATAACTCATAGGAATACAACATCCAAGAAGACATTAGGCTAAAAAACACAAATATGAAATTACTAAAATGCCCTTGAATGTGACCTTGAGTGTACTTTTGCAGTAAAAACCATCCTAAAAATGCTATAACTCCATCGATACAACTCGGAATCATGCATCGTCGGTGGCCACGCGAAGAGAAATAAAAGGGATTAAACTTCCGTGAAGAGCTCAGGATTCAAACCCGAATGCTGAAATTACAATAATGCCCCCGAAGCTGCAAAATTCGACGAAACTTTTCCGGAAAGTGTCCAAACTTCATACTAAGCATCGAAACACCTACAAAAGCTCAATTAACCCCTGAAAAACATGTTAACATAGAAATCCGAGGTTATCTGGTTAACGAGCATAAGTATAGGGATTAAGATACCCAAGGGGTCTAATAAGGCGTAGGTTAACGGGTGAAATACGCAATATTTGCATCGTATCACACCCCCTAACTTACACATTGCTAGTCCCTAGCAATGAAATAGGAAACAACAAGAACAACAAGCAAACCAAAAGCAGGATACAAGTACAAAATGGGATGAAAACGTAATAAAAAGATAAGGCCACTTTCGCGGGCGAACGATTGCAATTAGCATATGCAATAAGACGTTAAACCCCTAGGTTACCCTAGTGGATGAGTGTTGTCTCGTGAGGGTTTTCAGGGATGCCCCACAAACATCATACAATTTCCTCAAAATATGCCCGACCCAACATGCGACAAACTCAATAACAACGAAAAAGATTTCAAACGCGTTATTAGCATATTGAATGAATTCAAGCTAAAGTCCGTTGTTATTAACAGGTTGAATGCACCTCATAGAATTGAAACTTTAAAAGTGGGGAGGGGGAGAGCACATGCATAGTGTGATTTGATGAAAAACTTATATAAACCGGATACTAATCAAAGAAAGCATACATTAAATCCTCATGGGCATTACGCTCAATAAATGAATTCACTATGAAAAGGGAGGTAGTACACGGGACATGCGGGCATAAAGAGTAAATGGGAATGAAAACTAGGCCGCGCACATGTCACAGATGAAGAACGCTATATAGGAAATGAAAAACTTGTAATCTCAATGAAAGATACCACTCATCAAAAGAGGCTAAATGCATGTTCACAGACTATCAAAACTATTATGACTTTTAAATTAAATGCACCCTAAGATCACATAGGACTTTAACAGGGTTGTAATGTAGGTATGGCTAGAGTATGAAATGAAAGGTGTATGTACGGATTCAAAGTGTTCGGAGATGAAAACTTGGAATAATGGGAAGGATGCGGGCAATATCAAAAATGGAAAGTAACTTCCAAACAAGCATTAGATATAACAATTGGAGAGTAATCAAATCTTATTGAACTAAATAGACAACATATACAACTTTCTCTTTCTTTTCTTTTCTTCTTTTTCTTTTGATTTCTTTTTCTTTTTGCTTTCTCTTTTTCTTCACTTTTTTTTTACTTTCTTTTCTTTGCTTATCAAACTCTCATATGCCTAAATTGCAACCGACATCATAACAACATCTATCGCAACAAGTAATATCCTTGGTGCGCTCTAAATAACAAAAACTTGAATTATAAACTTGTAATATCCTTGGTGCGCTCTAAATAACAACATCATAACAAAAACTTGGTGCGCTCTAAATAAAGCTTATGATTCAAGTGCAAATCTATCGCAACAAGTAATAGCCGGTAAGTACGGAATCGTGATCCACAGGGATTGAAACACTCCTAAGAGAACATGATTAGGTTAAAGGGATTCTCTAAACGTCACAAAAGTTAAAGTGTAAAAGATGATTTAATAGTTTGGAAAAGTGATTGAGGGTAATCTCTAAACTAACATGCTATTGATGATCAGTTAATTAATTAATAATTACAGAATTATGAAAAGAACTAAGATAAGCTTGAGTTCAAGATATTAAAGGGATCGAGGATCATTCTCCCACCTCGGATTCACAAAGAAGGGGATTATAGGGCTTGGTTGAAATTAATTCTAATCGAGCATAACTAATTAAGTTCTAACATCAACCATGTAGAGACTAAACTCAACAATGGAGGATTAGGTGTTAGTTAGTTATTGCTTGATGGGTTGGGTTTGTAGTAAAGCTTCAAACACTAACCCTTGCATGACAAGAGAAGTTAAGAAACTATGATACTCCAATACCAACACATAAAGTTCCATTAGAACAAGTATAAACCAAACCCTAAATATGAAGTTCAAGCATCCAAGGTGGGTTTATGATCCCTAATCATAAGTCTAGCTACTTATAATTGAAACTAAACTACACATGCTAGTTAACAACATAATTAAGTTAGTTATCTAGTAAACAAACCAATACAAGAAATGGAATTGAATGCAAATTAAAGCTAGTAGAACAAGTAGAGAAGAAGTAAATGAACCTTTCTTGTATTAATAACCACAATTCAACTAGTAATCAAAGCTTTACAAGTGGGTAAAAATCATAAATGAACTTGACCTAGGAGAGAGAAGAGAGTGTTTTCTATATAACCAAATATCTAACAAAATTAATCTATATCAACAAAGGAGGAAAAACAAGGGATATATCCCAAAATCCAACCAAAATGGCAAACTAGTAATAAGAAGAAAGCTAGAAATGCAGTGCCGCATAGATTCGGTGCCAAATCCGAATCGATTCGAAAGTGTAGAGATGTTGCCCAATCTGAAACCGAATCGATTCGGCTGATTCCCGAATCGATTCGGGCCTGCTCAAAAAGGAAGGTTGCACTACATTGACATTATTTCTCCCATGTTTCACCGAAACTTCCGTAACTTCTTCGTTCGAGATCGGATTCAAGCACCGTCAGAGGCCACGCGAAGATAAGAAGAAGGTCTACAACTTCCGTGAAGAAATCGGGATCAAAACCCGAGTGCTAAAATTACCATAATGCCCACGACTGTACAAGTGTGAACGGAACTTCTCCGGATCAAAACCAAACTTCCCAATATGCATTCCCGAGACCTTTAAAAGCTCAATAAAGACACATACAAAGTATATATGGTGAATTTAGGCGTTAGTCAATAAATGAGTATAAGAACCGGGAAATACGTGCACGGGAATGCTAGAATGTACAAATTAACGGGGTATAAAATACAGTAAAAGTGACGAATCACACCCCCTAACTTATACATTGCTAGTCCCGAGCAATGAAGTATGAAGAAACAATTGGTGTCAACAAAACCAAAATAGAAGAAATATGTACATAGAAGGAAAAATTCCACTTTCGTAGGCGAACGATTGCATTTGGCGTATGCAATAAGCCGTTTAAAAACACCTAGGTGGCCCTAGGGGACGAGTGAGGTCTCGTG
This sequence comes from Sambucus nigra, assembly GCA_949130495.1. Classification (NCBI taxonomy): domain Eukaryota; kingdom Viridiplantae; phylum Streptophyta; class Magnoliopsida; order Dipsacales; family Adoxaceae; genus Sambucus; species Sambucus nigra. The sequence continues at coordinate 433,205,275 of OX422209.1, read as the reverse complement.
AGGGTTTCCAGGGATGACACCCGCAAACATCAAATCAACTCATACTATGATACGGCAAAAACCAATGCGGAGCTCAACAAATATCTAAGAAGCACAATTTATCAACAAAGTGAACAAAGCTCACACAAAAGACGGCAATTATCGGCATTAAACAAATAACTTCAATAAAAACTGAAACCATGGAAATGAGAAATAAGCGGACACATGTAGTAATTTAGATTTGGTAAAACTTTCAAAATCCATAAAAATGCTAAGGCATGCATACTCAAGTTCTCTACGGTTGTTACACTCAACAAATGAAACACTCAGAAATGGGATGTAATACACTCAGGACATGCGGGCATAAAGAGTAATTGTAAAGGGAAACTAGGCCACACACATGTCATCAATGAAGAACGCAATATAAAAGTGAAAAATACAATCTCATGAAAGGATATCGCATATTAACCAAGAGAAAAGCATTTAAACAGATTATCGTTAATGTTCGACCTTTGAATCACATCACCCTAGGATCAAATAGGACTTTTAGGGTATAGAATTTAGGCTAGGTTAGGGTACGAGATGGAGGAATGTATATACGGACTCAAAGTGTTAGGAATGAAAACTCGGGATAATGGGAAAAATGCGGTCAATAACAAAATTGGAAAAACAAGTTCCAAAAGGCATCGAATATATCATCGGGGAGAATAATCAAAGCTTATTGAACTATATACACAACATTTACAACTTTCTCTTTCTTTTCTTTTCTTCTTTTTCTAACTTTTTCTTTTGTTTTCTTTTGCTTTTTGCTTTCTCTTTTTCTTCACTTTTTTTTAACATATCTTTTCTTTTCATCACTCTTATCAAACTCTCATATGCCTAAAATTGCAATCGCAATACAACAACAACATTCAATCCCAAGTAACATTCCAAACAAAGGTATGGAAGGTGTATGTATGTCTTAAAACTCCAATTTGGAGTTGGTTATGGGATTTGGGTTATGAAACGAAGGGCTATATTTAGGCTCAAAGGGGTTAACAAGGGTAAACATATAAGGGTGAGGTCACGGCTAATACGGGTGATATAACAAAGATTGCCTATGATCATTTCATAAAGTTTCATGTGATTCGCGGGACTAAACACCATTTAAAATCATGCACAAGTGTTAAATCAATTAATATGCAATCAAATGAAAAGAAAATGAGATTGACAACGATTTCATTGACAAGAAAGAGATAGAGTGGATGTATACGCTTACAAATGATGATAAGCCTCAATTTTCACTTTTGTAAGGGTATAGCATGCGCCTTAAAATAAAGAATTTGAAACGCTTTAAACCAAATCATAAATAATTATTTGTGTACGCTCAAAGCTTCACGGTTTAATTTTATGATGCTATTCATAATGCAAACAATAACGGGCTAAAGGCTAATAAATCAATAACGCGAAGCATGCTTCATAGCTATACAATAGGATATGTCGATCATATAAGTAATCATAGTAGATATGAGAGAAAAAGATTTTTTTTAATTAATAAATACATAAATAAATACTAACATGATAACCGGTATCAAAAATGTAATCCATACCCCCTAACTTGAATGAAACATTGTCCCCAATGTTAGTAGGGATAAAAAGGGAAAAGAGGTTAGAAAATAGTCACCCTGTAAGGAGTAACTCGAGAAACGCGCAACGGCATGCCTGTTACATGTTAGTACCAAAAACAGCAATATATACAAAAGAGATATATACAAGAACAAATATGAAAATGAAAAAGAGTAATTTCATTAATAATCACAAGTTGTGTACATGGGGCACAAAAACCAAAATTAGAAAATACACTAAATGTACTCTCTCTTTCCCACACCAATACACAACTAAAATGTTAAAAACCCAAAAAATCAAAATAAAGAACCACAAAAGTCAGCAGCAGAGAAAATGGGATGACAGCGCCCTATATATGGTCCGGATGGTAGCTCGAGGACTCAGGCGAGTTGGGGTCATGAGGGGCGTAGGGATCATGAAGGTACGGAGGCACAGCAGCCTCGCCCCCACGAATAAGAGCAAACAAATCCATTTGTGCCCGGGTAATCATGGAAGTATCCCGCTGATATTCAGCCCGTAAGGATGCAAAGTTCGTTATATAAGTGCCCCGAAACTCGGTAAAATCAGCCTGCAACTCATCCATTCGCACCCCGAGATAAGTAATGGGGTCAACGGTAGATGGGGCAGGAGGTGGGACTGGATGAGGCATTTCCGGAATATCTGGCATAGGGGCATCAGGAGCATCCAACATACGCTTTTTCCTCCTCTCCCAATAATCTTTTCCCAAACTCTTCTCAATGGCCTTTTCGCCAAGCATCTTGGGGAGGCGAGGAATGTTATCTGTTCCCGCCGCCTCGCACTTAGCGTCTCTACAAATTCGGGAAACTAGCCGCGCGTACAGGAGGGTAGTGGTACCCTTATCACAGTAAGAGGCCTTCAGCATTCGCTGAAGTACTAAGGCAGGAAGGTTGACTATGGAATTGGCGTCTAAAGGATGGTAAAGGTAGTGGGCCTGGGCGGAGCGAAGAACGGCCTTAGTTTGGGTAGGCGTGATGGAATTAATAGCAACAAGGTGGATAATACGGTGGCTGTCGGGCATAAGCGAGGTGGGGAATGTTTCCCTAGCCCAAACATTCCCTAGTGCCAGACGCGCAATCAGGGTCTCATTCGACAGCTTCCCCTTGTCGGAGCAAGGGTAATCAAAATCCTCAAGGTTATCAGCCCCAGTCAGATGCAAAGCCAAGAGAGGCTTTGAAACAGGAATTCTCTTACCCCGTACGTAATCCTCAAAATTTCCGTCCCCATATGGGACGAGAGACGCATAGAAACAATGAACATGCTCATCATTGACATCCCCCCCCCCCTTGCAAGGTGGGCTTCCCAATTAAACTTCTGAAAATACCGACGAACAGAGGCGGGGAAATCCTCAAGGTGCACAGGCCTCTCAATAGCAATTGGGTGACCTGAAGGAAAACTAGCCCGGAACCAGTCCCTCTCCTTCTTTGAGCGAAAGGATTCGAAACCTCCCCGACCCGAAATTGCATTGGATGTGGGCTTGGAGATCTAAGGAACTTACAAAAATTTAATTCAATACACACGCCATAAGTGCGATGCACAAAATCAAAGTAATCGTGAAATTTGGGGAAATTAGGTTCGGAGGGTGCGCATAGGGAAAAATTGGTCGAGTAGATGTAACCGACGCACACCACACTCAAACAAGGATAATTCAACAAGAATGCGCGATAAAAGGTGCGAAGATAGAGCTTTAGCGCACAAAATCTTCACCGAGGCATTTTATCGAACATATAGTGTGCAATGTATGGAAATTAGGGTGAAAATGACATTTTGAATGTGAAACAACCCCAACAAATACAACTGAATCATCAAAGCAACATAAACAAGTTGTATTTATTGGATTCATATCATAAACAATGAGAAAATATGGATTTTCATGCAGAAAAAGAGGATTTTTACAAGAATCCATTTAACCCTACTTTCATACCAAGAACACTAAATAAGATTTGGAAATCAATTTAAGAGGGTTGAATTAGTAACCTTGGATGAGGATGCCTTGGATGAGGAAGCCATGAGGGTGAAGATGAATGGAAGAAGGGAAATGATTTGGGAGAGGTGGAGTTCGAAGGTTAAGTGAGAAGAGAAAATGAGAAGTGGAAATAAAAAAGATGAGGGAATTTTAAGTGACCTGGTGAAACGAATTGATTCGGTAGTTAAACCGAATCGATTCGCTACTCTCGAATTCCACATTATCTAAGGGAGAATCAATTCGACAGGGACGAATCGATTCAGATGAAGAGACCTGACACTTTGGGTTTATCGAATCGATTCGGTATTAATCTGAATCGATTTGCAAACCTATAATTGGCTACTGGGAAGGGTCGAATCGATTCGGTGATTAACCGAATCGATTCGGAGGCTGAGTTCTAACATGCTGCTTTGTTAATTTCCTAAATCTCATGAAATTTGATCATTGGGCCTCCTTCAACTGATTTTCATGGACCAATATGATATATCTAATATATGTAACTGGTCCGAAACCAAAAAATGCAACCCCACACGTGCCAAGGGATGCTCGGCACCAAAATTGAGAAGGCTGCAGCGTACGATGTTCGGTTGTAAATCCGCAGATATTATTAAGACGTAATTTACTATGTGAACACCTATTCTTCCCATTCTTCCGACTTCGTTCCAACTAAAGTTCACACACTTAACAATTATATCGGGTTCTAGATCGGAAGATATGATACCTATCAAAAATGGACCACTCCGACCATTTGACCCGTGTTTGGTTTTGGAACCCGGATTAATATTTGAAAGAGGGGGCCATGGGTTATTAAAGTGACGAATCGGTGCACAAATCGATAGAAACATCATCTACCCTGTTTTCCTCCGAGCAACTCTCCCTACACGGGATTGATGACTCTATGTAAATGTCAATTTCGAATATGATAGAGTCATCAATCAGAGTGAAATCAAAATTGCATAATTTATCCCCGATTTCATGGTTTTCTCCTATGCCAACCTCTCCTAGCATGTCAAAACACACATCTAACACACACCATTCAATTTCCTCCCAATCAATTTGATCATCTTCCACACACACCACTCCAACAAAGCTCACTTCCTTAACACACTCATCCGCATCACTCGAGAGGTGTGACACATTGAAAATATTGACATCTAATGTCATATTTCCAAAAGACAAGTTCATCTCACCATTCCTACAATTTATCGAAGCATTCGCGGTCGCGAGGAATGGTTGTCCTAAGATGATGGGAGGTTGATTGTTGGGGCTTAAAACAGGTTGGGTATCAAGAATGATAAAATCGACCGGGAACACAAAGGTGTCAATCTGGATGAGGATATCTTCCAAGACGCCCCGTGGAATTTTGGTGGAGCCGTCGGCCAATTGAATTTTAGTTTTGGTAGGACTAAGTTCTCCTAAGTCCAATTGAAGATAAACCGAATACGGCAAGAGGTTCACACTAGCTCCTACATCATGAAGAGCGTGATTAATGGCGAAGTCTCCAATCACACATGAAACAGTTGGACACCCTGGGTCCTTAAATTTTGGAATCGTGTTGTGTTGGAAATGGAACTAACCTGTTCCGTTAACTCCACCTTTTTGCGAGAAACATGATTTCTCTTAAAGGTGCATAAATCTTTCAAAAACTTGCCATAGGAAGGGATTTGCTTAATCGCGTCAAGGAGAGGGAGATTGATTTTTACTTGTTTGAATGTCTCCATGATTTCTTGATCTTTGTTGGGTTTAACAATGGGAAGGAGCCTTTGAGGGTAGGGTCGGGAAATGGACAAGGGACTGAAATTTCCGGCTCCTTGGTCGGTGACTTATCTCCTCTCTTTTTACGAGTCACTTCACTCTCTCGGGGAGTTATTGTGACCACGTCGGATTCTTTCGGGGAAGGTGGAATTGGATTTTCAATCACCTTCCCACTCCTAAGATTGGTGATGGAATTAGCTTGTTTCATAGATCTACATTGAGCGAAATAAGGAGTAGAAACATCGGAATTCATGCTATTTTGCCCAATGGGCCCATGAGGTTGTGACGGGAATTTTCCTTTTTCTTGCACACTCAAAGCAGCGGCCAACATGGAAATTTCTTTATCAAGCCTAGCATTTGTGGCTTGTTGATAAGTCGCAAAAGATTGAAAATTTTCTTCTAGACTTCTCTTGTTCTGGTGCGCATAGGTAGGTATAACTGGTGGAGGTGGTCCCGGAGGGGGACCTTGCATTACAACTTGGGGAGGAGGATGTTGGTTGTACGGTTGTTGGTAATTCTGAGGCGGGGGAGGACGAGATTGTTGATATTGGTGATGCGACTGAAAATGTGTCTCAGGAATGCGTTCACTCTAGCCTCAAGTGCAAGTTTGTCGTTCAAGTAATAATCCCAGTAAGTCAGGTATCGATCCTCAGGGAAAAGGGACAACGGAGTTGTGACGACGGGAAAAGACGGAGGAACCCTAACTCTGACTCTAAAAAGAAAGGAAAAAATGATTTGGTTTTGAAAATTGATTACAACTAAATGCAAGTATTAAATTATAAAAAGACGCAATTATATTAAATTACCTAGAATGCTAATGAAAACTGGTTTAAAATTTTAAACTATGAATGAGAAAAACAGGACGGGAATACAATCCCCTAACCCTAGTGTATTGCAGTTATAATACTAATCGTAAATTTAACTGATTGATATGACCCTGAATTTAGTACTCCCAAGCATTACGTATACGAGGTTCAAGCCCGCATCATACTTAATCTGAGGACGAGTAAATCGGTATCGCCATAATAACACTCGAATTGCGTTCTAAATCATCACGGTTACCCAGAGGCAAATGAGATATAAACATCTACAATTGTTATGTTTCTACGCAATACGGTCGTAATCAACCACTAAATTCAGAGGACTAATTTCATACACATGCAACTAACACATCAGGCTGGGTTCATGCATCCCGGCCTTAGAAAATCTACCCTAGCATGTTGAAAGTGATAGAAACAGTAGTGGATTTGCAGAAAAACATGATTAAACTATGGAAAATTAATGGAATGATGTAAAACAGAATTAAAAAGAGGAAATAACTCACTAATTTTTACCAAAGCAATAACAACAGCAATGAAGAACACAAAATTCTAAATTAACCTTCAATCTTTGGAATTAAACTGGAAATTGTATCTAAACTAGGGTTTGCTGGAAAAGAAAGGAAAAATCCACTATTCTCCCTAAAATCTTCGTGCTAAGAATGATAATAAAATGGGTTTATATACCCTACAAGACTCCAAGAGTTTTAACAGCACTAGGACTCTCCATTAGAGGAGAATTAGAAAATTAAAACTGCGACAGCCGGACCGGTCCCCCTCCTCCCCTGGATTTGTCCCAGGGCGGACCGGTCCCAGGGCGGACCGGTCCCAGGGTAGACCGGTTCTTTTATTTTTGCCTTCTTCGGTTTGATTATGATCCGGGGTCTTCTGGAGTTTGGCAAAGCAGACCGGTCCGGGGTAGGGGCGGACCGATTCTTTTATTTTTGGCGGACCGGTCCCAGGGTTTGACAGCTTTTTTCTTGGATTTTTTCTAAACTTCAAATTGGCATAACTTCTTCACCGCAGCTCAGATTGAGGTGCCGTTTTTTCCAATGTTCTTGTAATTGAAAGATCTTCAACTTTATAGTTGGCCCCACCTCCGACCTAATGCTGAAAAATTACGAAAATTCCCTTCAACTCCCCGATTCTTGGTTTCTTTCACTATTTTGAGTTCTCTTTTCCATCTTTCTTGCATGAAATACCATTAAAATACATAAGAGATACACAAAATACGAAATACTTACCAAAAAGGTTTAGTAGCATAAATATGAGACAAATCCAAGTTATTTATACCGCACGGGATCATAAAAATACCGAAAATTAAGGGGATAAATGTGAAGAATTTATGCCTAATCAAACCCCCCTAACTTATAACTTTGCGCGTCCCGAGAAAAGTAAAATAATCCTAGCAAGGATTAACTCTTGAAAATCACATTTTATTGGGATAAAACACCTTTTTCGCGGGCAAGCGATTGCATTTAGCGTATGCAACAAGCCTTTAAACCCCTACGTCACCCTAGTAGGACGAGTGGTGTCTCGTCAGGGTTTGCAGAGAATGGACCCACAAAATTCGACTCAAAGAAAATTCAAAATACACAAAAATTGTACAATTCAAACCTTCCCAGAAAATAGTCATCATCAAGTCATATGTACAAGTCTCAAACCGTAGTGCGTGTGTGCAAAGACAAAAATTTAACCGCGAATTTCCACCGATTGATCATTACGTTACTTACCCGAAAATTCATTTTGATTTCAATTTCTCACGGAATTCTCTCTCAAACGAATCACTCGGAATGTGGCTATTCTCTCGGTATGCGTGATATAAAGAGTAAATATAATGGACGCAAAGTCACGCATATAAGTAGAAAGACAGAAATTTCAAAGTGATAGGACCTCATAAATGGATTACGGTTTTTAAAAATAGGAACATTGCCTCTTTTTCCGCGCATTTAATCTCCTTTATTATCTTTTGGTGTATTAGCTCTCCACGCGGTAACCAATTTCGCAATTTAGACTCGGTTAGGACTTTTTCGGGTTTTAAGGTATATGGGGTAAAATGACAATTGTCGGGAAGGTTGCAATTGGAAACGTCATTTATGATGTCCATTTGTGCTTTTTCCGGGCTATTGCTCATTTTTTCCTTCTTTTCTCTAATTTTTTTTCTGTTTTTCACTTCTTTTCTTTTCTCACTATTTTTATTGAGCATATTTTTTTTTTCTTGCCCCTTTATATGAACTTTTTGGACTTAAATTCCAAATTTTTCCATTTTTTTCAATTTCGGGCTATTTGGGTTTTTCGGGTTATCAAACGAAAGGGACAATTTGTTTGGCTCAAATTGGGTTACAAAAGGGGTAATTTTTCATTACTTTTTCTGGCCAATATTTTTGGGTGACAAACGAGGGCCTACTTTATATTCCAAAATGCCAATTGCGTTACCATATGCGTTTCGAGACGAATTTAAGTTTAGAGATCAATTTTGGCACGTTTTTCAAAGCAATATCACACACGTCTTTCATAACCGATCAAAATGAAAGGATTGAGATCCTCGACGACTTTTTAGGCGCTGAAAAGAACTTTGAGTTAACAATTAACTCTGATTGATTTAAAAACTCGCAAAACGTGATAGGCTCGAATCTCACCGGGTTTGTTAATCTCCACACTTATTCGTTAAGTCGTCAATTTTCGCTCAGTTTCCATCTTTGGTCAATTTTGGCTTTGTGTATGTTGAATTTTACAACTTGAGACTTCAATTCGACTTTTAATGATATTTTTGAAAATTTTGAATTCCAATTTTTATTTATTTTGAACAAAAATATTTTTGGATTTTTCAAAATTTTATGATTTTTTTGGAAATTTCTGGGCATTTTGGAAAATTTGTGAAGTTTTAGAAATATGCACTTGTGACCCCCCCCCCCCCCTAACTTAGACTTTTTCATTGTCCTCAAGTAAAAAGGACTAAAATCTAACTCAAAGCGAATGAAAAGTGCGGAAAAATAAAACAAACAAATATTTAAAATGCATAGATGCACTAAATGACCCAAGCTCATGACTCAATAATACACTAAAAATCACCCCATACGCGTCGGGGTTGCGACGACCTCTAATCTCTCCACAAACTCACCCGACCCCACTCACGGGTTTCGATGCTCTCCTCGTCTCTCCCGTCTTCCTATCATATACTAACAACCGGAATAAGTTGGGACCTCTCCCGTAGATAAAGGGTAGACCGGGAGACTCATCATGACTAATTGGAAAGGGATCCTCGTGATGCTGACTCAACGCGTGGTCTGCGTGCGCTGACTCGGAGGGAACACCTAGGATTCTTTCAATTTTTAAGACACATGGGTCGGGCTCTAAGTCGGATGGACCACAAATTTTCTCCTCACTCGCCTTCGGGACCTCTAGTGGTATGGGTGGATGGTCACAAAGAAGGAATTTATCGATTTTAGCTTTCCATTCGCTTTCTTCTAGGTGACGAAATGAATCCAATAGAGTTTGGACTTCGTCGTTAAGGATCTCATCCACCGGACAGAATTCTTTTTCAAATTCTTCCATGCTCATGTCCCCTAGCTCTCTCCCTCGAGTAGTGCCTACAACCTCTCTTACTTTCTCGATCTCTAACCCTACCATTTTCCTTTCTTCTAACCCCTCTCTCTCTCTTAATGACTCAGTGCTCTCACTTGGTGTGCTCGAGGTGTACTCGGGGGTGTGTCCTAAGAAGGAAAATGGAGTGTTGTTTTAGATTGAGTGTTATGGTGTGGGAGGTGGGATCCAGAACTGTGGAGCGTTTGGAGTGAGTTCAGAATTTTGCATTAATGTCTTGTGAGAGATGATGGTGAATCTTTTTGTGCTTTTTGAATTTTTTTATATGTTTTTGGATTTTTGGAAATTTTTGGTCAAAGTTTTGGATTGACTTGATCTAATCCTAAGTCCTCGGCAACGGCACCAAAAACTTGACGCGACTGAAAATGTGTCCCTAGAATGCGTTCACTCTAGGCTCAAGTGCAAGCCTGTCGCTCAATTAATAATACCAGTAAGTCGGGTATCGATCCTCAGGGAAAAAGGACAACGGAGTTGTGACGACGGGAAAAGACGGAGGAACCCTAACTCTGACTCTAAAAAGAAAGGAAAAAATGATTTGGTTTTGAAAATTGATTACAACTAAATGCAAGTATGAAATTATAAAAAGATGCAATTATATTAAATTACCTAGAATGATAATGAAAACTAGTTTAAAAGTTTAAACTATAAATGAGAAAAACAGGGCGGGAATACAATCCCCCAACCCTAGTGTATTGCAGTTATAATACTAATCGTAAATTTAACTGATTGATTTGACCCATAATTTAGTACTCCCAAGCATTACGTATACGAGGTTCAAGCCCGCGTCATACTTAATCTGAGGACGAGTAAATCGGTATCACCATAATAACACTCGAATTGCGTTCTAAATCATCACGGTTATCCAGAGGCAAACGAGATATAAAGACCTACAATTGTTATGTTGCTATGAAATACGGTCGTAATCAATCACTAAATTCAGAGAACTTATTTTATACACACGCAACTAACACATCAGGTTGGGTTCATGCATCCCGGCCTTAGAAAATCTAGCCTAGCATGTTGAAAGTGATTGAAACAGTATTGGATTTGCATAAAAACATGATTAAACTATGGAAAATTAATGGAATGACGTGAAACAGAATTAAAAAGAGGAAATAACTCACTAATTTTTACCAAAGAAGTAACAACAGCAATGAAGAACACAGAATTCTGAATTAACCTTCAATCTTTGGAATTAAACTGGAAATTGTATCTAAACTAGGGTTTGCTAGAAAAGAAAGGAAAAATCTATTATTCTCCCTAAAATCTTCGTACTAAGTATGATAATAAAATGGGTTTATATATCCTACAAGACTCCAAGAGTTTTAACAGCACTGGGACTCTCCATTAGAGGAGAATTAGAAAATTAAAACTGCGACAGCCGGACCGGTCCCCCTCCTCCCCTGGACCGGTCCCAGGGCGGACCGATTCTTTTTATTTTTGGCGGACCGGTCCCAGGGCAGACCGGTTCTTTTATTTTTTCCTTCTTCGGTTTGGTTATGATCCGGGGTCTTCTGGAGTTTGGCAAAGCGAACCGGTCCGGGGTAGGGGCGGACCGATTCATTTATTTTTGGCGGACCGGTCCCAGGGTTTGACATCTTTTTTCTTGGATTTTTTCTCAACTTCAAATTGGCATAACTTCTTCACCGTAGCTCAGACTGAGGTGCCATTTTTTCCAGTGTTCTTGTAATTGAAAGATCTTCAACTTTCCAGTTGGCCCCACCTCCGACCTAATGCTGAAAAATTATGAAAATTCCCTTAAACTCCCCGATTCTTGGTTTCTTTCACTATTTTGAGTACTCTTTTCCATCTTTCTTGCCTGAAATACCTGTAAAATATATAAGAGATACACAAAATACGAAATACTTACAAAAAAGGGTTAGTAGCATAAATATGAGATAAATCCAAGTTATTTATACCGCACGGGATCATAAAAATACCGAAAATTAAGGGGATAAATGTGATGAATTTATGCCTAATCAAACCCCCCTAACTTATAACTTTGCGCGTCCCGAGCAAAGTAAAATAATCCTAGCAAGGATTAACTCTTGAAAATCACATTTTATTGGGATAAAACACCTTTTTCGCGGGCAAGCGATTGCATTAAGCGTATGCAACAAGCCTTTAAACCCCTAGGTCACCCTAGTAGGACGAGTGGTGTCTCGTCAGGGTTTGCAAAGAATGTACCCACAAAATTTGACTCAAAGAAAATTCAAAATACGCAAAAATTGTACAATTCAAACCTTCCCAGAAAATAGTCATCATCAAGTCATATTTATAAGTCTCAAACCGTAGTGCGTGTGTGCGAAGACAAAAATTTAACCGCGAATTTCCACCGATTGATCATTACGTTACTTACCCGAAAATTCGTTCTGATTTCAATTTCTCACGAAATTCTCTCTCAAACGAATCACTCGGAATGTGGATATTCTCTCGGTATGGGTGATATAAAGAGTAAATATAATAGACGCAAAGTGACGCATACAAGTAGAAAGATGGAAATTTCAAAGTGATAGGATCTCATCAATGGATTACGGTTTTTAAAACCAGGAACATTGCCTCTTTTTCCGCGCATTTAATCTCCTTTATTATCTTTTGGTGTATTAGCTCTCCACGCGGTAACCAATTTCGCAATTTAGACTCGGTTAGGACTTTTTCGGGTGTATATGGGGTAAAATGACAATTGTTGGGAAGGTTGGAATTGGAAACGTCATTTATGATGTCCATTTGTGCTTTTTCCGGGCTATTGCTCATTTTTTCCTTCTTTTTCTCTAATTTTTTTCTGTTTTTCACTTCTTTTCTTTTCTCACTATTTTTGTTGAGCATATTTTTTTTTCTTGCCCCTTTATATGCACTTTTTGGACTTAAATTCTGAATTTTTCCATTTTTTTCAATTTCGGGCTATTTGGGTTTTTCGGGTTATCAAACGAAAGGGACAATTTGTTTGGCTCAAATTGGGTTACAAAAGGGGTAATTTTTCACTACTTTTTCTGGCCAAAATTTTTGGGTGACAAACGAGGGCCTACTTTATAGTCCAAAGTGCCAATTGCGTTACCATATGCGTTTCGAGACGAATTTAAGTTTAGAGGTCAATTTTGGCACGTTTTTCAAAGCAATATCACACACGTCTTTCATAACCGATCAAAATGAAAGGATTGAGATCCTCGACGACTTTTTAGGCGCTGAAAAGAACTTTGAGTTAACAATTAACTCGGATTGATTTAAAAACTCGCAAAACGTGATAGGCTCGAATCTCACCGGGTTTGTTAATCTCCACATTTATTCGTTAAGTCGTCAATTTTCGCTCAATTTCCATCTTTGGTCAATTTTGGCTTTGTGTATGTTGAATTTTACAACTTGAGACTTCAATTCGACTTTTAATTATATTTTTGAAAAATTTGAATTCCAATTTTTATTTATTTTGAACAAAAATATTTTTGGATTTTTCAAAATTTTTGGATTTTTTTGGAAATTTCTGGGCATTTTGGAAAATTTGTGAAGTTTTAGAAATACGCATTTGTGACCACCCCTAACTTAAACTTTTTAATTGTCCTCAAGAAAAAAGGACTAAAATCTAACTCAAAGCGAATGAAAAGTGCGGAAAAATAAAACAAATAAATATTTAAAATGCATAGAGACACTAAATGACCCAAGCTCATGACTCAATAATACACTAAAAATCACCCCATACGCATCGGGGGTGCGACGACCTCTAATCTCTCCACAAACTCACTCGACCCCACTCACGGGTTTCGATGCTCTCCTCGTCTCTCCCGTCTTCCTATCATATACTAACAATCGGAATAAGTTGGGACCTCGTCCATAGATAAAGGATAGACCGGGAGACTCATCGTGACTAATTGGAAAGGGATCCTCGTGTTGCTGACTCAAAGTGTGGTCTGCGTGCGCTGACTCGAAGGGAACACCTAGGTTTCTTTCAATTTTTAAGACACATGGGTTGGGCTCTAAGTCGGATGGACCACAACTTTTCTCCTCACTCCCCTTCGGGACCTCTAGTGGTATGGGTGGATGGTCAGAAAGAAGGAATTTATCGATTTTAGCTTTCCATTCTCTTTCTTCTAGGTGACGAAATGAATCCAATAGAGTTTGGACTTCGTCGTTAAGGATCTCATCCACCGGACCGAATTCTTTTTCAAATTCTTCCATGCTCATGTCCCCTAGCTCTCTCCCTCGAGTAGTGCCTACATCCTCTCTTACTTGCTCGATCTCTAACTCTACCATTTTCCTTTCTTCTAACCCCTCTCTCTCTCTCTCTTAATGACTCAGTGCTCTCACTTGGTGTGCTCGAGGTGTACTCGGGGGTGTGTCCTAAGAAGGAAAACGGAGTGTTGCTTGAGATTGAGTGTGACGGTGTGGGAGGTGGGATCCAGAACTGTGGAGCGTTTGGAGTGAATTCAGAATTTTGCATTAATGGCTTGTGAGAGATGATGGTAAATCTTTTTGTGGTTTTTGAATTTTTTTTATATGTTTTTGGATTTTTGGAAATTTTTGGTCAAAGTTTTGGATGGACTCGATCTAATCCTAAGTCCCCGGCAACGGCGCCAAAAACTTGACGCGACTGAAAATGTGTCTCAGGAATGCGTTCACTCTAGGATCAAGTGCAAGCCTTTCACTCAACTAATAATACCAATAAGTCGGGTATCGATCCTCAGGGAAAAAGGACAACGGAGTTGTGACGACGGTAAAAGACGGAGGAACCCTAACTCTGACTCTAAAAAGAAAGGAAAAAATGATTTGGTTTTGAAAATTGATTACAACTAAATGCAAGTATGAAATTATAAAAAGATGCAATTATATTAAATTACCTAGAATGCTAAGGAAAACAGGTTTAAAATTTGAAACTATGAATGAGAAAAACAGGGCGGGAATACAATCCCCCAACCCTAGTGTATTTCAGTTATAATACTAATCGTAAATTTAACTGATTGATTTGACCCGGAATTTAGTACTCCCAAGCATTACGTATACGAGGTTCAATCCCGCATCATACTTAATCTGAGGACGAGTAAATCGGTATCACCATAATAACACTCGAATTGCGTTCTAAATCATCACGGTTATCCAGAGGCAAACGAGATATAAAGACCTACAATTGTTATGTTGCTATGCAATATGGTCGTAATCAATCACTAAATTCAGAGAACTTATTTTATACACACTCAACTAACACATCAGGTTGGGTTCATGCATCCCGGCCTTAGAAAATCTAGCCTAGCATGTTGAAAGTGATTGAAACAGTATTGGATTTGCAGAAAAACATGATTAAACTATGGAAAATTAATGTAATGATGTGAAACTGAATTAAAAAGAGGAAATAACTCACTAATTTTTACCAAAGAAGTAACAACAGCAATGAAGAACACAGAATTCTGAATTAACCTTCAATCTTTGGAATTAAACTGGAAATTGTATCTAAACTAGGGTTTGCTAGAAAAGAAAGGAAAAATCTATTATTCTCCCTAAAATCTTCGTACTAAGAATGATAATAAAATGGGTTTATATACCCTACAAGACTCCAAGAGTTTTAACAGCACTAGGACTCTCCATTAGAGGAGAATTAGAAAATTAAAACTGCGACAGCCGGACCGGTCCCCCTCCTCCCCTGGACCGGTCCCAGGGCGGACTGATTCTTTTTATTTTTGGCGGACCGGTCCCAGGGCAGACCGGTTCTTTTATTTTTGCCTTCTTCGGTTTGCTTGTGATCCGGGGTCTTCTGGAGTTTGGCAAAGCGAACCGGTCCGGGGTAGGGGCGGACCGATTCTTTTATTTTTGGCGGACCGGTCCCAGGGTTTGACAGCTTTTTTCTTGGATTTTTTCTCAACTTCAAATTGGCATAACTTCTTCACCGTAGCTCAGATTGAGGTGCCATTTTTCCAGTGTTCTTGTAATTGAAAGATCTTCAACTTTCCAGTTGGCCCCACCTCCGACCTAATGCTGAAAAATTACGAAAATTCCATTAAACTCCCCGATTCTTGGTTTCTTTCACTATTTTGAGTACTCTTTTCCATCTTTCTTGCATGAAATACCTGTAAAATATATAAGAGATACACAAAATACGAAATACTTACCAAAAAGGGTTAGTAGCATAAATATGAGATAAATCCAAGTTATTTATACCGCACGGGATCATAAAAATACCGAAAATTAATGGGATAAATGTGATGAATTTATGCCTAATCAAACCCCCCTAACTTATAACTTTGCGCGTCCCGAGCAAAGTAAAATAATCCTAGCAAGGATTAACTCTTGAAAATCACATTTTATTGGGATAAAACACCTTTTTCGCGGGCAAGCGATTGCATTTAGCGTATGCAACAAGCCTTTAAACCCCTAGGTCACCCTAGTAGGACGAGTGGTGTCTCGTCAGGGTTTGCAGAGAATGTACCCACAAAATTCGACTCAAAGAAAATTCAAAATACGCAAAAATTGTAAAATTCAAACCTTCCCAGAAAATAGTCATCATCAAGTCATATTTACAAGTCTCAAACCGTAGTGCGTGTGTGCGAAGACAAAAATTTAACCGCGAATTTCCACCGATTGATCATTACGTTACTTACCCGAAAATTCGTTTTGATTTCAATTTCTCACGGAATTCTCTCTCAAACGAATCACTCGGAATGTGGATATTCTCTCGGTATGCGTGATATAAAGAGTAAATATAATGGACGCAAAGTCACGCATACAAGTAGAAAGATGGAAATTTCAAAGTGATAGGATCTCATCAATGGATTACGGTTTTTAAAAACAGGAACATTGCCTCTTTTTCCGCGCATTTAATCTCCTTTATTATCTTTTGGTGTATTAGCTCTCCACGCGGTAACCAATTTCGCAATTTAGACTCGGTTAGGACTTTTTCGGGTGTATATGGGGTAAAATGACAATTGTCGGGAAGGTTGGAATTGGAAACGTCATTTATGATGTCCATTTGTGCTTTTTCCGGGCTATTGCTCATTTTTTCCTTCTTTTTCTCTAATTTTTTTTCTGTTTTTCACTTCTTTTCTTTTCTCACTATTTTTGTTGAGCATATTTTTTTTTTCTTGCCCCTTTATATGCACTTTTTGGACTTAAATTCTGAATTTTTCCATTTTTTTCAATTTCGGGCTATTTGGGTTTTTCGGGTTATCAAACGAAAGGGACAATTTGTTTGGCTCAGATTGGGTTACAAAAGGGGTAATTTTTCGCTACTTTTTCTGGCCAAAATTTTTGGGTGACAAACGAGGGCCTACTTTATAGTCCTAAATGCCAATTGCGTTACCATATGCGTTTCGAGACGAATTTAAGTTTAGAGGTCAATTTTGGCACGTTTTTCAAAGCAATATCACACACGTCTTTCATAACCGATCAAAATGAAAGGATTGAGAACCTCGACGACTTTTTAGGCGCTGAAAAGAACTTTGAGTTAACAATTAACTCGGATTGATTTAAAAACTCGCAAAACGTGATAGGCTCGAATCTCACTGGGTTTGTTAATCTCCACATTTATTCGTTAAGTCGTCAATTTTCGCTCAATTTCCATCTTTGGTCAATTTTGGCTTTGTGTATGTTGAATTTTACAACTTGAGACTTCAATTCGACTTTTAATGATATTTTTGAAAAATTTGAATTCCAATTTTTATTTATTTTGAACAAAAATATTTTTGGATTTTTCAAAATTTTATGATTTTTTTGGAAATTTTTGGGCATTTTGGAAAATTTGTGAAGTTTTAGAAATACGCACTTGTGACCCCCCCTAACTTAAACTTTTTAATTGTCCTCAAGCAAAAAGGACTAAAATCTAACTCAAAGCGAATGAAAAGTTCGGAAAAATAAAACAAATAAATATTTAAAATGCATAGAGACACTAAATGACCCAAGCTCATGACTCAATAATACACTAAAAATCACCCCATACGCGTCGGGGGTGCGACGACCTCTAATCTCTCCACAAACTCACCCGACCCCACTCACGGGTTTCGATGCTCTCCTCGTCTCTCCCGTCTTCCTATCATATACTAACAACCGGAATAAGTTGGGACCTCGCCCATAGATAAAGGATAGACCGGGAGACTCATCGTGACTAATTGGAAAGGGATCCTCGTGTTGCTGACTCAAAGTGTGGTCTGCGTGCACTGACTCGGAGGGAACACCTAGGTTTCTTTCAATTTTTAAGACACATGGGTCGGGCTCTAAGTCGGATGGACCACAACTTTTCTCCTCACTCGCCTTCGGGACCTCTAGTGGTATGGGTGGATGGTTTGAAAGAAGGAATTTATCGATTTTAGCTTTCCATTTGCTTTCTTCTAGGTGACGAAATGAATCCAATAGAGTTTGGACTTCGTCGTTAAGGATCTCATCCACCGGACCGAATTCTTTTTCAAATTATTCCATGCTCATGTCCCCTAGCTCTCTCCCTCGAGTAGTGCCTACATCCTCTCTTACTTGCTCGATCTCTAACTCTACCATTTTCCTTTCTTCTAACCCCTCTCTCTCTCTTAATGACTCAGTGCTCTCACTTGGTGTGCTCGAGGTGTACTCGGGGGTGTGTCCTAAGAAGGAAAACGGAGTGTTGTTTGAGATTGAGTGTGACGGTGTGGGAGGTGGGATCCAGAACTGTGGAGCGTTTGGAGTGAGTTCAGAATTTTTCATTAATGGCTTGTGAGAGATGATGGTAAATCTTTTTGTGGTTTTTGAATTTTTTTATATGTTTTTGGATTTTTGGAAATTTTTGGTCAAAGTTTTGGATGGACTCGATCTAATCCTAAGTTCCCGGTAATGGCGCCAAAAACTTGACGCGACTGAAAATGTGTCTCAGGAATGCGTTCACTCTAGGATCAAGTGCAAGCCTTTCACTCAACTAATAATACCAATAAGTCGGGTATCGATCCTCAGGGAAAAAGGACAACAGAGTTGTGACGACGGTAAAAGACGGAGGAACCCTAACTCTGACTCTAAAAAGAAAGGAAAAAATGATTTGGTTTTGAAAATTGATTACAACTAAATGCAAGTATGAAATTATAAAAAGATGCAATTATATTAAATTACCTAGAATGCTAATGAAAACAGGTTTAAAATTTTAAACTATGAATGAGAAAAACAGGGCGGGAATACAATCCCCGAACCCTAGTGTATTGCAGTTATAATACTAATCGTAAATTTAACTGATTGATTTGACCCGGAATTTAGTACTCCCAAGCATTACGTATACGAGGTTCAAGCCTGCGTCATACTTAATCTGAGGACGAGTAAATCGGTATCGCGATAATAACACTCGAATTGCGTTCTAAATCATCACGGTTACCCAGAGGCAAACGAGATATAAAGACCTACAATTGTTATGTTGCTACGCAATATGGTCGTAATCAATCACTAAATTCAGAGAACTAATTTTATACACACGCAACTAACACATCAGGCTAGGTTCATGCATCTCGGCCTTAGAAAATCTGGCCTAGCATGTTGAAAGTGATTGAAACAGTATTGGATTTGCAGAAAAACTTGATTAAACTATGGAAAATTAATGGAATGATGTGAAACAGAATTAAAAAGAGGAAATAACTCACTAATTTTTCCCAAAGCAATAACAACAGCAATGAAGAACACAGAATTCTGAATTAACCTTCAATCTTTGGAATTAAGCTGGAAATTGTATCTAAACTAGGGTTTGCTGGAAAAGAAAGGAAAAATCTATTATTCTCCCTAAAATCTTCGTGCTAAGAATGATAATAAAATGGGTTTATATACCCTACAAGACTCCAAGAGTTTTAACAGCACTAGGACTCTCCATTAGATGAGAATTAGAAAATTAAAACTGAGACAGCCGGACCGGTCCCCCTCCTCCCCTGGACCGGTCCCAGGGCGAACCGGTTCTTTTTATTTTTGGCGGACCGCTCCCAGGGCAGACCGGTTCTTTTATTTTTGCCTTCTTCGGTTTTCTTGTGATCCGGGGTCTTCTGGAGTTTGGAAAAGCAGACCGGTCCGGGGTAGGGGCGGACCGATTCTTTTATTTTTGGCGGACCGGTCCCAGGGTTCGACAGCTTTTTTCTTTGATTTTTTCTCAACTTAAAATTGGCATAACTTCTTCACCGTAGCTCAGATTGAGGTGCCGTTTTTCCCAGTGTTCTTTCAATTGAAAGATCTTCAACTTTCCAATTGGCCCCACCTCCGACCTAATGATGAAAAATTACGAAAATTCCCTTCAACTCCCCGATTCTTGGTTTCTTTCACTATTTTGAGTTCTCTTTTCCATCTTTCTTACATGAAATACCATTAAAATACATAAGAGATACACAAAATAAGAAATACTTACCAAAAAGGGTTAGTAGCATAAATATGAGACAAATCCAAGTTATTTATACCGCACGGGATCATAAAAATACCGAAAATTAAGGGGATAAATGTGAAGAATTTATGCCTAATCAAACCCCCCTAACTTAGAACTTTGCGCGTCCCGAGCAAAGTAAAATAATACTAGCATGGATTAACTCTTGAAAATCACATTTTATTGGGATAAAACACCTTTTTCGTGGGAAAGCGATTTCATTTAGCGTATGCAACAAGCCTTTAAACCCCTAGGTCATCCTAGTAGGACAAGTGGTGTCTCGTCAGCGTTTGCAGAGAATGGACCCACAAAATTCGACTCGAAGAAAATTCAAAATACGCAAAAATTGTACAATTCAAACCTTCCCAGAAAATAGTCATCATCAAGTCATATTTACAAGTCTCAAACCGTAGTGCGTGTGTGCGAAGACAAAAATTTAACCGCGAATTTCCACCAATTGATCATTACGTTACTTACTCGAAAATTCGTTTTGATTTCAATTTCTCACGGAATTCTCTCTCAAACGAATCACTCGGAATGTGGCTATTCCCTCGGTATGCGTGATATAAAGTGTAAATATAATGGACGCAAAGTCACGCATACAAGTAGAAAGACGGAAATTTCAAAGTGATAGGATCTCATCAATGGATTACGGTTTTTAAAAACAGGAACATTGCCTCTTTTTCCGCGCATTTAATCTCCTTTATTATCTTTTGGTGTATTAGCTCTCCACGCGGTAACCAATTTCGCAATTTAGACTCGGTTAGGACTTTTTCGGGTTTTAAGGTATATGAGGTAAAATGACAATTGTCGGGAAGGTTGGAATTGGAAACGTCATTTATGATGTCCATTTGTGCTTTTTCCGGGCTATTGCTCATTTTTTCCTTCTTTTTCTTTAATTTTTTTTCTGTTTTTCACTTCTTTTCTTTTCTCACTATTTTTGTTGAGCATATTTTTTTTTCTTGCCCCTTTATATGCACTTTTGGACTTAAATTCTGAATTTTTCCATTTTTTTCAATTTCGGGCTATTTGGTTTTTTCGGGTTATCAAACGAAAGGGACAATTTGTTTGCCTCAAATTGGGTTACAAAAGGGGTAATTTTTCGCTACTTTTTCTGGCCAATATTTTTGGGTGACAAACGAGGGCCTACTTTATAGTCCAAAATGCCAATTGTGTTACCATATGCGTTTCGAGAGGAATTTAAGTTTAGAGATCAATATTGGCACATTTTTCAAAGCAATATCAAACACGTCTTTCATAACCGATCAAAATGAAAGGATTGAGATCCTCGACGAATTTTTAGGCGCTGAAAAGAACTTTGAGTTAACAATTAACTCGGATTGATTTAAAAACTCGCAAAACGTGACAGGCTCGAATCTCACCGGGTTTGTTAATCTCCACACTTATTCGTGAAGTCGTCAATTTTCGCTCAATTTCCATCTTTGGTCAATTTTGGCTTTGTGTATGTTGAATTTTACAACTTGAGACTTCTATTTGACTTTTAATGATATTTTTGAAAAATTTGAATTCCAACTTTTATTTATTTTGAACAAAAATGTTTTTGGATTTTTCAAAATTTTATGATTTTTTTGGAAATTTTTGGGCATTTTGGAAAATTTGTGAAGTTTTAGAAATACGCACTTGTGACCCCCCCTAACTTAGACTTTTTCATTGTCCTCAAGCAAAAAGGACTAAAATCTAACTCAAAGTTAATGAAAAGTGCGGAAAAATAAAACAAACAAATATTTAAAATGCATAGATGCACTAAATGACCCTAGCTCATGACTCAATAATACACTAAAAATCACCCCATATGCGTCGGGGGTGCGACGACCTCTAATCTCTCCACAAACTCACCCGACCCCACTCACGGGTTTCGATGCTCTCCTCGTCTCTCCCGTCTTCCTGTCATATACTAACAACCGGAATAAGTTGGGACCTCGCCCATAGATAGAGGATAGACCGGGAGACTCATCGTGACTAATTGGAAAGGGATCCTCGTGATGCTGACTCAAAGCGTGGTCTGCGTGCGCTAACTCGGAGGGAACACCTAGGTTTCTTTCAATTTTTAAGACACATGGGTAGGGCTCTAAGTTGGATGGACCACAACTTTTCTCCTCACTCACCTTTGGGACCTCTAGTGGTATGGGTGGATGGTCAGAAAGAAGGAATTTATCGATTTTAGCTTTCCATTCGCTTTCTTATAGGTGACGAAATGAATCCAATAGAGTTTGGACTTCGTCCTTAAGGATCTCATCCACTGGACCAAATTCTTTTTCAAATTCTTCCATGCTCATGTCCCCTAGCTCTCTCCCTCGAGTAGTGCCTACATCCTCTCTTACTTGCTCGATCTCTAACTCTACCATTTTCTTTTCTTCTAACCCCTCTCTCTCTCTTAATGACTCAATGCTCTCACTTGGTGTGCTGGGGTGTACTCGGGGGGGTGTCCTAAGAAGGAAAACGGAGTGTTATTTGAGATTGAGTGTTACGGTGTGGGAGGTGGGATCCAGAACTGTGGAGCGTTTGGAGTGAGTTCAGAATTTTACATTAATGGCTTGTGAGAGATGATGTTGAATCTTTTTGTGCTTTTTGAATTTTTTTATATGTTTTTGGATTTTTGGAAATTTTTGGTCAAAGTTTTGGATTGACTCGATCTAATCCTAAGTCCCCGGCAACGGCGCCAAAAACTTGACGCGACTGAAAATGTGTCTCAGGAATGCGTTCACTCTAGGCTCAAGTGCAAGTCTCTCACTCAACTAATAATACGAGTAAGTCGGGTATCGATCCTCAGGGAAAAAGGACAACGGAGTTGTGACGACGGGAAAATACGGAGGAACCCTAACTCTGACTCTAAAAAGAAAGGAAAAAATGATTTGGTTTTGAAAATTGATTACAACTAAATGCAAGTATGAAATTATAAAAAGATGCAATTATATTAAATTACCTAGAATGCTAATGAAAACTGGTTTAAAATTTTAAACTATGAATGAGAAAAACAGGACGGGAATACAATCCCCCAACCCTAGTGTATTGCAGTTATAATACTAATCGTAAATTTAACTGAATGATTTGACCCGGAAATTAGTACTCCCAAGCATTACGTATACGAGGTTCAAGCCCGCATCGTACTTAATCTGAGGATGAGTAAATCGGTATCGCGATAATAACACTCGAATTGCGTTCTAAATCATCACGGTTACCCAGAGGCAAACGAGATATAAAGACCTACAATTGTTATGTTGCTACGCAATACGGTCGTAATGAATCACTAAATTCAGAGAACTAATTTTGTACACACGCAACTAACACATGAGGCTGGGTTCATGCATCCCGGCCTTAGAAAATCTTGCCTAGCATGTTGAAAGTGATTGAAACAGTATTGGATTTGCAGAAAAACATGATTAAACTATGGAAAATTAATGGAATGATGTGAAACAGAATTAAAAAGAGGAAATAACTCACTAATTTTTACCAAAGCAATAACAATAGCAATGAAGAACACAGAATTCTGAATTAACCGTCAATCTTTGGAATTAAACTGGAAATTGTATCTAAACTAGGGTTTTCTGGAAAAGAAAGGAAAAATCTATTATTCTCCCTAAAATCTTCGTGCTAAGAATGATAATAAAATCGATTTGTATACCCTACAAGACTCCAAGAGCTTTAACAGCACTAGGACTCTCCATTAGAGGAGAATTAGAAAATTAAAACTGCGACAGCCGGACCGGTCCCCCTCCTCCCCTGGACCAGTCCCAGGGCGGACCGGTTCTTTTTATTTTTGGCGGACCGGTCCCAGGGCAGATCGGTTCTTTTATTTTTTCCTTCTTCGGTTTGCTTGTGATCCGGGGTCTTCTGGAGTTTGGCAAAGTGGACCAGTCCGGGGTAGGGGCGGACCGATTCTTTTATTTTGGGGGGACCGGTCCCAGGGTTTGACAGCTTTTTTCTTGGATTTTTTCTCAACTTCAAATTGGCATAACTTCTGCACCGTGGCTCAGATTGAGGTGCTGTTTTTTCCAATGTTCTTGTAATTGAAAGCTCTTCAACTTTTAAGTTGGCCTCACCTCCGGAATAAGGCTGAAAAATTACGAAAATGCCCTTCAACTCCCCGATTCTTGGTTTCTTTCACTATTTTGAGTTCTCTTTTCCATCTTTCTTGCATGAAATACCTGTAAAACACATAAGAGATACACAAAATACGAAATAATTGCCAAAAAGGGTTAGTAGCATAAATATGAGACAAATTCAAGTTATTTATACCGTACGGGATCATAAAAATACCAAAATTAAGGGGATAAATGTGAAGAATTTATGCCTAATCAATTGGTAACCGAGTTGGTTACCCCAAGATGGATTAAACCCTTGGTCGGGAACGTTTTGAGATCTTCTAAAAACTCCCATAGCGTTCGCTTGGTCATGGAGGATCACTTTGTAAGCCAGAATAGTGGGACATTCTTGTGTCGAATGAGCATCAGTGTCGCAAATGGCACACAACTCCTCAATTACGGATTGAATTTGAACAACGGGATCTCGACCCTTTGAGCCGAGCTCCTCAACTTTCTTAGATAATATATCTAATCTCATTTTCATCTCATCCTCGTTAGTGAGGTGATACATACCAGGGTTAGAAGAGGACGGAACCGAAGGTCGCGAATTGGTTTTGTTCGGATCTGAGGTATCCCACGCTTGGGTGGTCTCGACACAATATTTGAAATGTTCCCACACATCATCGGGATCTAAACCAAAGAACTCACCGGTGCACATTGTCTCCACCATTTGTTTCGCATTAAGTGTAAGCCCATTGTGGAAAAATGAGACTAATCTCCACTTTTCGAAACCGTGATGTGGGCATTTATGAAGTACCTCATTAAATCTCTCCCAACATCTCTCGAATGATTCACCTTCGGTTTGAGCGAAGGTTTGGATTTGACTCTTTAAAGAGTTGGTGCGATGAGTTGGAAAGAATTTCTTCAAAAACTGCGCTTGCATTTCGCGTCAACTCCCGATGGAATTAGGAGCTAAAGACCAAAGCCAAGTTTTGGCCTTGTCTTTTAAGTATAACGGGAAGAGTTTGAGTCGTGTGACATCTAGATGACAGTTTTGATCTCTAAAAGTAGTGCACACCTCCTCAAACTCTCTAACATGAAGGTACGGTTGTTCACTGTCCATGCCGTGGAAAGTAGGAAGTAATTGAATCATTCCATTACGAAAATGGAATTACGCGGCATTGTAGGAAGTAATTGAATCATTCCATTACGGTGGTCCTCTCCGGTTTCAAATAATCACGCATGGTCCTATACGGGGGCTCGGGTGCTACCCCCTGACTACCGTGCTCACTAACATTATCGGCCATGGTCGTGGGATCGGAGTGGGCCCAGGTATAAGAAGAAGGCGAGACCGAACTAGAACGAGAAATTGATGGTAAAGGTCTCTAATAATCCGAAGGTTCACTAGACGATGAGAGTTCACGAATAGGATTTAAATTGCTACTACTCGCGTCTTGCATTTATAGAATTTTGGATTGATTTTTGGAAACCATGATGTCACGGTGACCACAGGGAACGATAGTGTAAAGAGAATTTCTAAAACCTAAGATAGTTGCCAATCCCCGGCAACGGCGCCAAAAACTTGGTGCGCTATAAATAAAGCTTATGATTCAAGTGCAAATCTATCACAATAAGTAATATCCGGTAAGTACGAAATCGTGATCCACAGGGATTGAAACACTCCTAAGAGAACAGGATTAGGTTAAAGAGATTCTCTAAACGTCACAAAAGTTAAAGTGTAAAAGATTATTTAATAGTTTGGAAAAGTGATTGAGGGTAATCTCTAAACTAACATGCTATTGATGATCAGTTAATTAATTAATAATTACGGAACTATGAAAAGAACTAAGATAAGCTTGAGTTCAAGATATTAAAGGGATCGAGGATCATTCTCCCACCTCGGATTCACAAAGAAGGGGATTATAGGGCTTGGTTGAAATTAATTCTAATCGAGCATAACTAATTAAGTTCGAACATCAACCATGTAGAGACTAAACTCAACAATGGAGGATTAGGGGTTAGTTAGTTATTGCTTGATGGGTTGGGTTTGTAGTAAAGCTTCAAACACTAACCCTTGCATGACAAGAGAAGTTAAGAAACTATGATACTCCAATACCAACACATAAAGTTCCATTAGAACAAGTATAAACCAAACCCTAAATATGAAGTTCAAGCATCCAAGGTGGGTTTATGATCCCTAATCATAAGTCTAGCTACTTATAATTGAAACTAAACTACACATGCTAGTTAACAACATGATTAAGTTAGTTATCTAGTAAAAAAACCAATACAAGAAATGGAATTGAATGCAAATTAAAGCTAGTAGAACAAGTAGAGAAGAAGTAAATGAACCTTTCTTGTATTAATAACCACAATTCAACTAGTAATCAAAGCTTTACAAGTGGGTAAAAAACATAAATGAACTTGACCTAGGAGAGAGAAGAGAGTGTTTTCTATATAACCAAATATCTAACAAAATTAATCTATATCAACAAAGGAGGAAAAACAAGGGATATATCCCAAAATCCAACCAAAATGGCAAACTAGTAATAAGAAGAAAGCTGGAAATGCAGTGTCGAATCGATTCGGTGCCAAATCCGAATCGATTCGAAAGTGTAGAGATATTTCCCTGTCTGAAACCGAATCGATTCGGCTGATTCCCGAATTGATTCGGGCCTGCTCAAAAAGGAAGGTTGCAATACATTGGCACTATTTCTCCCATGTTTCACCGAAACTTTCGTAACTTCTTCATTCGAGATCGGATTCAAGCACCGTCAGAGGACACGCGAAGATAAGAAGAAGGTCTACAACTTCCGTGAAGAAATCGGGATCAAAACCCGAGTGCTGAAATTACCACAATGCCCCCGACTGTGCAAGTGTGTACGGAACTTCTCCAGATCAAAACCAAACTTCCCAATATATATTTCCGAGACCTATAAAAGCTCAATAAAGACACATACAAATTATATATGATGAATTCAGGGGTTAGTCAATAAATGAGTATAAGAACCGGGAAATACATGCACGGGAATGCTAGAATGTACAAATTAATGGGGTATAAAATACAGTAAAAGTGACGAATCAGTCCAAAATTATGGCATTCTTGGTATATGGCATACCATAATATCCTAGTCTAACGTATTAAAAGATTCTTCATAGTCTCTCTTTGTGGTTGATAAATCCCAAAATGGCCTTACTTGTCCGGGATAAAACCTTGGAAGTTTCCTTAGGTTTTCTGCCCTTGAGGTTTTCAATCGTGACCACCACTTACTCCCTTTTTGTATTTATGTTATTGCTTTCCTATGTAAGCAAAAATATGACACATGTTTTCATATTTTTTTCGAACCTAATGCATAGGTGATTCAGAATCTTTTGGTCTAGATCCACATGTGTCTCGGGCTTTGATTCCTTTTTGTAAGCTATAGTTTTAATTTTAATTCAATATGGTCCTTATTTTTTGGTAGGATGGAAAACATGTTGGCTACCATTTTTTTTTATATTGGGAAGTGGGTCTTCATCAATCCCATATTGTTTCATTATTTCCCTTAAAAGTTTATCGTCCCTTTCCTAATCAACTTTTGAACCCTAACATGAAAAACACAATAAGTGTTAGTTGAGTGAGAGAAGACGCAATGCCATTTTTAATTAATTTTTTATTTTGTTTCATTTATACTTTTCATCTTTACTTCATTGGGTAGTTTTATCATATTGACTCTTCAAATATAGTCAAAAAATTATTTACCCACAAAGATGTCAAAACAGTTTGTTTTAATCATTCCCTTTGACTTGTTTGCATATGATTTTGTTGTTGTATTTTTTTAGACCAAAGGTTCGCAGATTATAGACTCAGTCACATTATTTTAGCGCATATATCTATATATTTCATGTTATTACTCTAAACAGTCTTCCTATCTAGATACTTTTGCATTAATTTTCACAAAGATTTTAAATTTCATCGCAATAAACTTCTTTTGGAGCCTATACTATAGCATCTTGGGCCAATCTAACAAATTCAAACTTAAACAATATTGTTTTACATTTATTTTTAGCCTTCTTAATCTTATTTATGAAGCTAGTGGCATTTGTAAATGGCCTTTGGCTTAGACTGGCTAAGTTAGCCATTGATACTTCTGGCTAAGTTTGGAACAAGCTTGAAACATATCTTCCATTTGCTGCCAATTGTAAACAAAGTCGCATAGGGAGATAATAAATTGAGTGGAAGTCAAATTCGTTAGGGAAATAGAGAACAAATATAACTTGAGATATACGTTAGTCCTAATTTCAGTGCATTATTATAATACCCAATACTTTTATGGATATTTAAATTACATAAGTGGGTGTAATTTGATAATTAGAGGAACTACTATGAATAGTGATTTTAGAATTGATGAGTGTTAGATTATAAATGATGTGGGTTACATCTACTTTTGGCACTAAGTACATGAGTCAGAACATTTTATGTCATGTCGCAGTTGGGTAAAGCGACGAGAATTATTTCACGTTGAAGAAAACACGTGTTAAGAAGTGTTGGGTCCGATTAGTAAATTTTAGTTAAGTGACTCGAATGGAGATTTTGAGTGCACGGTTGGTTTCAAAATGGCCGAGATAGTCAGAATAGAATACTCGGGGGTAACATTTGGGTTCCAGGGACTTTTGGACTAGTAGAGACTCGCAATTGAGTAAACGAGCCATTTTTGGGTTTTATAAGGGACAAGCCCTTATTTCTCTCTTATAAGGCATGAGCGAGAGATACAGAAAGAAAGAAAATAGAGAAAGAAGAGAAACAGAAATAAAGAAGTAAAAGGGAGAAGATAAAGGGGATTCTGGCCCAAACTCCGTGGGCTTTGACTCGAGGTCGTCGAATTTTATCCACGAGGCAAGTGTTTACTTGCTTTATTTATTTAAGTGTGTGTATCTCATATTATAGTTGGTAAACTATATAATTTTGGGCTAAAATGAAATAAATTTGGGAAAATTAATGTATTTTTAACTCTTGATGACGTCTAGTGTTATACCCATGTTGATAGCGTGTATATATGGGTAGAAATGGGATGAAATGATAAAAGATAATTTAATTGGTTTTAGGGTTTAAATACAAGAGAAATTTTTCTACCACATAAATTAATTGATGTGTTAGTTATAAATGAGTGATTAGATGATTATAGTGTTGTTGGTTGAGATTAGAAACCACAAAAATGGAGGTTGGGATGATATTTGGGATTTTTGGAGAAGATGAAATCGCCCAAATAGTGAACTCCAAAAAGGGCGAATCGATCCAGGTCTAGACCGAATCGATTCGCATAAGGGGACCTGTAAGGCTGTCTCAGGATGAATTGATTCGCCCGTGATGACCTGATTGCAGAACCTTTTCGAACCGATTCTTATTGAGACTAAATTGATTCGCTGGTCCGAATCGATTCGCATTAGGGGAGAATCGATTCACCTTAGTTGGATTTGTTACTCTTCCTCCCTTAAGTGTAGGGGGAGTTAAATCATAAATTGGAGATTATTGTATGGGATTCTAGATGTGACATTAGGACTCCTAAATAATAGAATGGAGGGTGAGTAACCTTGGGTTGGAAGAGAGAACCTTGGATTAGTTGAGTGTACAGTTCGAGGTATGAATTTAATAAATGTTTAGGACGAGTGACATTTGAGAGAAGTCTTCGCCAGATGAGTATATATATTTATGCATAGAGAATAAATATGGGTCGATTACAATTAAGTGAATCCTAGGATGCGAGTAGGATGGAATTTAGGATATGGGCTAGAGTGGACTAAGCTACTATCCGTTAAGTCTATATTTACATTATTATTATAGGTGATGTGATACCTATGAAAGTAAAATATGTTACGTGTATACTTATTTAATTATTACGAATCGGTATATTCCGGTTTATATAGAATCCTTAAGAGTGATTAAGGTATGAGTTAAATCTTAAGTAAGAGAATACTTATAGGTTTAGTATTTTACGTGTGTGAATACTTATATACTATTAAGAATGGGAACATTCGGGATTTCGGCTATCGCTATGAGAGTTTGGCAATTATAGCTAGGGTATATGGAGAAGTAATATGTATTATATACGGGTGTGTTACAGTATATATATGATTTGGTTATTAATATATCGGTATGTGAATGATATATTTATGTATACATATATCTCTAGTGCTATCCAGATAGGTTGCGCGATGTCGGTGAATCCCATGGCTTGAGGAGAAGAGAGAGTATAGTCCCCAGGTCGTATCGTCCCGCATATGGGTGTGATGATGATTCCAATTTCAGGAGGGAATATGACCACCTCCACCGTTTAGTATTTTACCATGATCTTGAGTGAGTCAGACTTGGTATCTGGGTTAAGTGTGCACACCCGGATGATGATAGCACTATAAGACTGCATCCTTGAGTTATAGCTTGGTGGGATGGTTATTTTACTTATGATTGTGTTATAGGTATAAATATACTTGTTGCGTATAGTATATTGCATGTATATGAAGATGTGGAATCATATAACTTAGACTTGGGTAAAGTGTAAAATGAATAAGAGTTTATTCCTCTTCCGGGAGATTTATATCTGAATTAATGCAAATGTGAATCATATATTAAAGTGAGAATTTTATATATACGGGATTTTATATACTAAAGTGAAAATGGTATTTTAAACTAGTGAAAGTTTTGGAAAATTAATGGTGTATATATATATATATATATATCACATTGATGATTATACCAACTAAAGCTTAGGTGATAGCTTACGGTATAAATTATATTATATCACGTCGGGTAAGTGATAGTTATGAGAATTCAGAGGACGGTGAATGAGATTAGTTAGGCGGGGTGGCTTAGCTATGTTGTTTAAAATGTATACGATAGGTATGAACTATTAGAGGAGGGGTGAGATGTATTTCATAGGAGTGCAATACCAGTTTAAATATGACAGATTTCATATTTTAAAAGTATAGCATTTGAAGCACTTGCTAAATATTTTCAAAACTCGGGATCTGACCCGTGTCTCTATTTTCCCTCTCTTGATATATATGTATATATATTAGGTGTCCAGACACAAGGACGCCTGGATGATGATTCTTTCGAGTCAAACATTACTGCAGCAGCTGTGGATGGATGCAGGTTTATTTAGACGCTTCTATCCATATGATCTAGATAGGAGGTACTGTATAAACACTCAGGTTGATAGCCCAACTGTATTCATTTATTCTTTTATCGTGTTTTAGTTTACGGCATTCGATTTGGTTGTATTATGTTGTAACGAGAGTTCGGTTACCTTATTTCATTTCAGTTTTGTATATATAAACTATTGCGATTGTTTTTCTTATGATTGGTTTGGTTAAAAAGATTAGTTAAATAAAATTTTGACGCCAACCTAATAAGTTATTAGTAATTAAATTAGTTTTCGACAGTGATGCTAAGAATGAACCATATGAGATTCTTGTTTTAATCTGGTATAGGATTGATCACCCGATATTTTATTAGAAGCGGTGTCACAATTGGTTTGGTAAATCTCTCTACATGTTTTACTGTGGATTGATGCCCATTCCATAGAATAAGGATAAGATTGAGAATTTAAAACCATTTGGGAGTTCAATATTATCTATCCACTAAAAGTAAAGTTTTTTTCTACATTGGGGTATGTAATCCAAGGTACATTGACCCACAAATCTCGTGCGTAAGATTCACATTCTCATTTCTCTTAATTTCCTACCGATTTGGTTGGCTGACTAGTTAGTTTTCCATCAATGATGGTTCCACTAGTATAGGTGGGACTTATGGAGGTGAATTATACTACGTTGGAAAGGAATTGGTGGAGGTATTTAAGTAATTTGGCTAACATCCATTTGGAATGTCTCATTACCAAACCTTGTATTAGTTCCCACCCACCCCCACCCCCACCCCCACCCCTGGGTTTATAATCAAACATTGAATGGGTAACTACTTAATAGATTTAAATCTCAGGAAAACGTAGGTTGGGTTCGTTAAAATATAATTTGGTCCTATTAACTTTTGGAACATGCACTCTTCCAATTGGGTTATTATAACCCATTTTTTGATAATTTCCAGGCATTCCTATACCCTTTAGTGGGTTGTTCACTCTGGTCCTAGTGTTGATTGCTTAATTTCTTGTTCTTATGTTTGAATCATAGTTAGTTTCCCCATTGTTGGGTCTATAATAAATGGGATGAAACTTAAAGACCTATGTAATCATGTTTGACCAACTTGGTAGTGCCAAACCTTACCCATTTTGTGTTATCATATTAGGAGAGGATAACCTAATGTCATGATCATGATGATAATATTTTGCATGATATTACTAAGATTATCAAACTCCAGATTCAGTAGATGTATTAATTGATCTTGGGTGGTTGAAGACACACCTACAACATGCCTTACACTAGGATTTTCATCCCTCCATGTCGTTATCACGTCTAATTCTTAGTTTTGAGTGTCGTATCTTATCTTTTGACCAGTTTCTACAACTGTTGGTTCTATGTGGTGGGTTGGCCTGTTGAACCGAGTTCACCAATGTTTTCATTTCCATCGTCGTTTGTTTAATTCCTAGACATGATAAACAATCGGATAGAACTATTATCCCACCGAGCATACCAAAAATATGCTTCCCTGGCTTGGTTTCTGTTTCTATCGTTTTGAATAAGTGTGAGCATGTCAGGAAAGGTTATGGTCTTTCCAATCAACTAATTATATTAGCCTCCGATAATTAGGCATTTGTGAACCGCTCGATGCTATAGTTAAGAAGAATTTCCAATGCATGCCAATTAAATCTATAAGTAAGATAAATTAGGACTTAAAAAATGGAAAACTGAAACTAAAGGTAAAAATAATGTTCGAAGAGATTAAAAAATTAGGATTTAATAATCAACAACTAAAGGAAATCAAAAAAGTTAAAACTGATAAAATTAAAATGGTTTCAATTCGGGAAAATAAGGCAGATTAAAACTAAGAGACATAGAAATAGTTTACAATTAAAGCTTAGGAACTATTGATTAAACTCTGAAGGAATTACAATTGATCTACCTTACAAATTACTTAGGAGATGAAATGTTGAAGTACGCTAAGAAACTATAAAGAACTATAACGAAAAGGACAGAAAATGAGAAAATGTTTAAAAGAGTCAAACCGGTTGTGTGGTTAGAGAGTCCTCTTTAGATTGTCCTTAAGTCTCTTATTTATAGAATCCTTTGCCTTTTTTATTTCCACTCTAACTCTTGGGTGGTTACATATTTTAAATAATCCTACCCTCATGTTATTTCAACCATAAACAGCTATATACGATCACCACATTCTTTCGTTTGATGGGTGTCGCCTTCTAGTCTAGCCATTTGTCTTAATCTGGGTTTTTTTATATTTCTCAACAATAATACCGATTTATATTTCCATGTGTTGACGCCTCATTGATTAGAAAATATAAGGTGTAAATAAATTTTAAACAACTTTCGTTGAGGAATAATTTATGAAGGTTGAGTATAATTCGAGTTGTGGATGGTCAAAACTATGGCCAAATCCTGTGCTCAGGGAACCAATATTGAAGACGATGAATAGTTCCCCATGCACTAGGAGTACAAGGTAGTTGGGGAAAATGGCACTACTATTAGGGTAATGTGACACTCCACCTATTCTAACCCTGGGTGATTAGTCCATTATTAAATTAAACAGGAATCATAAAATGGCTCATTCTTAGCATCACAATCGAAAAACTTTTTAATTAACTAATACCCTAAATAGCCCAATGTCAAATTTTAACCTCTTATCTTTATTAACAAGAAACAATTAAACAAATAATAATCCACATTAACCGTCCATAATAATGAATAATAAACGGAGAACACTAAGTAAATAAATTAATTGGATAACATCCGAGTCAAAAAACAGATATAATAATCCATCAATAATATCCGAATAAATCAAATGAAATAACATATGAGATAAGTCTGACTCTGAGACAACCGTCTAAAGAGGGGCAACATGCCCAAATGGAAACAACTAAAATCAATAAAATGGAATGATAAAATGTGAAAGCGTTTAATAATGAGGTCCTACCACATCCACAGCAACTGCAACACGTTAATCCAGAATGAACTCATAAGCCTGGTGTCCATGTGTCCGAGCACCTAAAATATTTTGAAAATTTGATTTGATACGGGCTAGGGCCCAAAACATTTGAAAAATATTTTCAAGTATTTAAAATGAATTAAGAAATGTTATTATATATATATATATATATATATATATATATATATATATATATATATATATGTGTGTGTGTGTGTGTGTGTGTGTGTGTGTGTGTGTGTGTGTGTGTGTTAGCTTCACATGCATTCCCTTGAGTTCCTCACCTCTTAACTATAGTGCACACCTAATGTATCCTACTAAACCCACCTAGTTATGCTACCCAGCCTAATAAGTCACAATAAGCATCAGCATAACCATTAATACTCTTAGCCCACTTGTATTGCCCAAACGATACACTACAGTAAAACCATAATTATTAGCCGAATATTATTGTTGAACAATTATTTAAGTTTCTCTTACTTAGGTTACTTTAGATATACATTATCTATATCTTCTACTACCATATAAGAGTAGAACAAATCACACATGTATATATATATATATATATATATATATACTAGGGTATACCCGTGCCTGAAGACACGCTGATAATTTAGCCCCTAATATTCGTACTTGTCGTTACAACGCGACACCGCCACCAACTACAACAAACACCTAATTCAACAACCAACTCCTAAACATAAAAGTGGACATACTTTCCTTTTTATATAAGACTATCCATCATGTTTAATAAAACAAACAATACAATAATAATTGTAATAATCTATCATATAAACATCATCGATTCAATCAATTCATGGAAATAATATCTATACGTCAGACAGAGTGATATTTGAGGGCTAATTTCTTAAATGACATACCCGGACAAATTCAAAAAGGAGAGTTTGGATCAATATCTTAGAAACAGAGTGTCAAGAAAGATTACACGTATTATTACATGTATTCTTTGCTCCCTCCGTTGTTGATGAGAAACTATACAATACACAAAAAAAATTAAAATATAGCACACATGCTTGGGATATGTATGGGAAAACTGAATAGCCATCTTGTAATATCCATCATAATTATGAACTATTTATTATTGCACTAAACCATTTGTGTCGAAGATTCTGTGAGTAATGGTGAATTCGAATGGCTCAGTTGGTGGAAGTAGGAGACACCACCTAAATATATAAACACCAATAGTTTCAATGAACATATCACCCTTCAATTGCAGATCAACATATGAGTGCTACTGCTTATACATTATCAACATAGTTGTAAGAATATAACTGGGGAGAGAGTATGGCAGAGTATTGTTATTAGTCATTCCATTATTTAGGCAGCACTCCAAAAAATCTGAGCGAATACATTTTGGTATAGTGTACTGCTTAAAACAATGAATAGTGCTAATAACTCGCATGTAATAATAACACAGTTAATAAAAAAATGGATTTCAACTGCTTAGGCTGAATGTAAATACTAAACAATTTAACAAAGATGGTGAAATATCACTCTTAGAATTGATTATATATTATGCATCCAACTTAAAGAAAGAAAATATACATAATTAAACTACCACATGTTGTCTAAAAACATACATATGTATATAGTAAGAGAGAATCTTGGGCAGCAGGGGATAAATTTTGGATCTTCTTGAGTCTAAATTTGAATCTGCTTGAGCTGAGATTCCAGTAAAAACCACCACCACTGCCATTCACTTGAGGCTGAATTTTGTTTTCCGGACTATGCCCCTAGAAAAGGTTAATGATTTGTCCACACAATTAATCAATCAAAGTACCTGAAGAATATAAAATCAATTTAAATACAACAGAAGAGATCTCTTTCGAAAAATCAATTTAAAATCAATCATCCTTAATTCCATGGCATTTATTCAATAGCTATTTATAAATATCTTTCGAGAGATCTGTTCATCCAGGGCCTTCAACTCATCAAGAAAAGCTTTCTCCGTCCCGTCATTGGTATCCTTACTCTTCAAGAACTGTTCATATGGATCCTTGAGCTGTGTATGGTGAGTTCTATAGTCATTTGGCAAACATAGTTGCTAAAATGAACGCTTTGATTTTGATGCTTAAGGCTCGTGTTAGAACACAGTCAAATAAAACTTGCTGAATTGAAGCTTGCTTGAGGCTTGCTGAATTGAAGTTAACGCATTTCGAACACAGTCAATTGATATTTTGATGCTTGAGGCTTGCTGAATTGAGGTTAACACATTTCGAATAGTGTCAAATGAGACAAAAATATGGAATAAAAACATAGATCTAGAACCAAGTTCATTATAATGAAATAAACCCACAAATTTGACCCAACCATATCCCCCTTGGCGCACCATCTTTTTAAAGATGTTCATGTCCAGTGTCTATGTGCAGTAGGATACTGAAAAATCAGAGCCAAACCAATCAAGAATAATATTAGTTAGCATGTAGGATAAGGATTTTCAAAAATAACGCACGGTGTTATGAGTAGAGCAAATACATAAAAAGTTGGACCGAATAAGGAATCTGCATTTATCAAATTAGAAAAATGACATGTAATAGATGAAAACTAAAGAAATGGAAACTTGGATGTGCCAGGCTCATCAAACCACTCAGTCGACTCCTCCCTTGCGACGAATCTAGGTTCATGTCGACTGGTTCATGTGGATGAAGTGGCGGATACTGTGATGGTGTTATTTCTGGGGTTGTTGAGACGGACGCATTTGTTGAATTACCAATAGTCGGGGCTAGTGTATGCCAGTGCAGAAGCCTTGGTACAGTATGTAAATGCAAAGGTCTTGGTGCAGTAGCATACCAATAGCTGGGGCTGCTGCATACCAATAAGTGGAGCACTTAAATTTAAATGAATCAGAAAAGGGAGAGAAGTTAGGCTAAAAAAATACATCATCTTAGAACACTAACAAATATTGCAATCTATAGATCATGAAATAAGAATAATTTGTGATTCATAAACTATGAGAAGAGTGTGGGGATGAGATAGAGTGATATACATACACATAACATACACCATTCTAAAATGAATTAAAATAAAAGTCCCCACTTGAAAAGAATAGAACAACAACAATACATAAGTTTTCATCTAAAAAAGAAGATATAAATGTGTTTGAAAATTAAAAGAAAAATATCTTTAAAAACTAATGTAAAATACATTAAATCTTAAGCACCTAGCAACCAAGTCTGAATCTCCAAAGAGATATGCAGAGCATACACACTTTCAAAGAGTGTCTATGGAAATACGATAATCCTTGGGCAATGTGTTTGAGGTTGGCTCTTGCCCACGACACCATCCTAATCATCCCCAAATAGTTAATCTATAATAAAATGGCATCAGAATGCTTTTACATATAGGATACAGTGTAAAATTCAAAAGTTCGTCCCTAAAATCAGCCCCAAACAGTTATTGATGATTGGACTGATAAATATTGACAATTAGAGTGATACAGAGACAAACATATAGCCTACAAAATCACTAATTGTCATAATAACATGTACCCTGAAAATAAGTCCCATAAATCAGTATATTAGACTCGTATTACTTGAGAAGTGTATCCTTAGAATACATAATATCATTCTGAATGTTGTATAAAAAACGAATGAAAAAAAATAATAGATACCATTTTCGTATAATTCAGACTCCAATCTATCTCTTATGTATTTATGTGCATAATCGAGAGTGCTAGAAGGTCTAGAAGAAAACATATAGCTGGTGTTTTCAAGTTTAACTGATTTACAAAAATGAAAAACATCAGACATCAAATATTATGTTTTCAATTGGGAAAAAAATAAAATTTGAACAAAACAATGTATCTCACATTGTATCTGACATTAAAAAAATTAAAATAGTCAACCTGCTAGTAATGGCAAGCGTTTTTGAAGCTGACGTAGAACAGGGCAATTAGAGGAATTAAGCCATATAAAATCATCAACATTCTCCACTTGGATTTCGGCACCTGCAGGAGAGTCAAAAGTAACTTCTCAAATTGCAGCAATGTGAAGAAAAGAGATCAAAACCTCAATTCCTAGTAGAGATCTTGGTGACGTGCTTGACTGTTCCTCTTCTTGACACCGGACTTGGAAACTTTGAGACTCCTGCTAATAGCACTAAGCCTTGCAAGTGATACCTTTTCAAATCCAGCCTATAGTAGTTATCTGCAACATGATTTTCTATAGTCTTAGCCATCTTAGGAAACTCCTTTTTCATAAAAGACTTTTGAAGAAAAGCAGCAGGCTTGTTCTGCGTCTTTGTCTTCATCGTAGACAACAAAATCGACGAATCCTTTCCCGTGGGATGAATTGTAACTGTCTTAGTGTTTGCTAGCCTTGAGTGCTTGTAGAAGCTGAGATTGTAGAGATTGTTACTCTCTTTGCTGAAACGAACACTGGAGGTTCCATTGCAAAATTCTTTGACCAAAAAGGAGTTGTTATTTTTCACTATCTCCCAAATCAATGGACCTGGAATTGTTGTCATTTTCACCTATAATAACTGTGTAACAAAGCGCAGATGTATAGTTAGGGTTTAGGTCTTCGACTCGCAATTCAATTTTTTCAGTAAATTTCAACAAATATATAATACCTGATGATAAAGTGTTAAAATACCTGATGATAAGGTTGTAAAGTCGTGAAGCTGTTAGAGTGAATAGTAGTTGAAAAGGAGGTTTGTGACCGTATATGAAATCTACAACATGTTGAGAAGATATTGTAGCATAAATGATACTCCTAAATACCAAAAGATGCCTGCAACCATATAACAAAAGTTTCAAACTGACAAACATAAAAACTCCACATTAATAATTGATTTTTGAAATGAGTATTGAAATACCTCACTATCCTGTACTTCCATCAAAACCAAGTTACTACCCATTGCTAATTGATTCCTGAAATGAGAATCCAAATAAATCACATGAACATTTTCATAAGCACCATAATTACTGAGGCTACTCATATACATCTGTGTAGTTGGGATAAGCTCTATAGTGTCAATTACAACAATTAATATCTTATTAGGGTTTAAAGGAGAGAGAGAACCTGATTATGGTTTTGGAGAGTCAGCTCTGCAAATTTGAACCATAAAAACCTACATCAGACACAAAAAAGGGAAAATCAAACAACAAAAATCTATGACCGTGATTAGAGTACACAAAGACTAAAAAAAAATTAATTAGGTCCACAAACAAATAATATAACTGTTATTACCCATTACGACAGAGATGGCATCCCCCTCCCCACCACAAATAATATGACCTGTTAATTCGAACCAAAAATCTCGCAGACATTGAGAAAAATTTAATTCGAACCAAAATTCCACAAAATCTATTTGAAGAGATAGAGGGAGAGAGAGAGAAGTTTTACCTTATGGATCTGCAAAAAAAATTGTAAAAAGAATTGAATCTCGATGATTCTCAAATCTAAAAAAAATACAAATTCGTGTAATAGATAGAGGAGTGTGCATTGGTTTGTTGTGGGGGGGGGGGGGGGGGGAGGAAGGGCGGTGGCCTATGGAGAGTAAGGAGTGCGGCGGAGAGGAGGAGGAGGTGAAAGGAGGCGCAAAGAGGTAGAGGGAGTGCGGCGGAATCGATGGGTAAGGTTTGAAACCCTAGACTTCTCATGGAGAGAGGAGAGAGTGAACAGATAGAACATAATGTGAGAAACGAATGGGGTTTAGCCAAATGAGTGTAGGGGAGAAAGTAATGGTAGGACTATTCTGTCCTTGATTTTGAATTTTGAACAAAAGGATAAATAAATTGGAGTGGGTAAAAAGAGGGGGAATCTAAAATTTGGAAGGGCAAAATTGGAAATGCCAAAAAAATTCATCTCGATGACATCATTGTTCTCTCTTATGACATACATAAGTTTTATACTTTATTATATAGATATATATATAAATACACAACTACTGCATCCCTGGGATGAGAACCGCGATGCATGCATACTTTGCTATCGAGTCCATACACCTCACGCACCAAATTAAGAACTATCAGATAGGAATCACCCTCGAATCGTAAATCAATAAAAACATAATGTAGGCAAACATAATCCTAAGCCTTAGGGCTATGCACATAAACATAATTAATGTACCCAATTGACCAGTCACACAATCGTACACTCAAATAGTGGTCAGCCCTAAGTTTTATATTCTTGGGCACACATCTAGACATTGTTGGCACCGCTAAGGTAGGATCTCCCATTGTGCGTGACCTCCCATGATAGCCGGCAGTGTAGGTATGCTTATACACATAATAATGCACACAATAGTTGTAATGACCCCATTTTCTTATGCCAATATATAATTGTCTTCTTTCAATTTTGTCACACTTACTATCTAATAATGATATATTATTACATATATGATATTCCGAGTTCTTAATATGACAAAGACCGTTTTAAAATTTGAAGAATCAACGGTAAAATGGGTCAAACTGAGACTTTATGGCACATCTTAAGCTAAGTGATAAGTTTTGGGGTAGAAAATGTAATTTTATAAAACTTTAGGGACTTGGTTTTAATAAAGAAAGTTTTAGGGACCAAAATGAAAAATAAAAATGGGCCTTTTGTAAATAAAATATTTTCAGGGACCTAAAAGAAATATTGAAAATATATGGTGTAAAATTACTAAAATACCCTTCAGGTGTAAAATGACCCTTATACCCTTAATAACTTTCCACCTCGTGCTTTCCACCTCGTGCTTTCTTTTGAACATACCCACTGCACATGTGTCACCTCTATAGGAAAGGATAAAACTCATGTAAATCCTCTAGAAAAAAAAACGTGTCGCCGTTTGGTAAACCAAGACTGAAAGGCTGATCCGTTGCACGACAAGTGAACGACGACTCACCAAAGTGGAACCTTATCACCCAGACACGTGTCAACACCTAAATATCTTTGGAAAACTATAAATAGGGCCTTTGGGGATCATTTGAAACTCACACCAAATCCTTGAGAATTATAGAAAGAAAGAGTGAGAGAAAGTGTGAGAAAGTTTAAGAAGAAGTTCTTAGGGATATTCATCTTAAGGTAATCTTAATGTTATAATGCATCTTTATAGTTTTAATTTATTATTTTATAGCTTTACTTAGTAGTTATGCTGGTAAAATACAATAAAGAATTCACTAATCAAAACTTAAAATTTAGAACAAATCCAAGTTGATTTTATAAACTTGTTTGAAATTATACGCTTTTAAAAATGATTCTTTTTAAAGAAATTGCTCGTTATTATGGAATCCCATTTAAGTAATTCCAAAGTCAGGCCCAGTGAAGTTCTGTCTAGATGAGATGGTATTTAAGTGGGGCACCTGTGACCCTCCATCTCTACTGGGAATGAATCCGAAAACATTCTCTCTAGATGAGATGGTATTTAAGTGGTGCCCCTGTGACCCTCCATCTCTACTGGGAACCGACTGATGAGGAAAGACTATGAATTGAATTCTTCAATTACGATCAAGGAGTTTTAAAAGTTAACAAATGGGGATTCAGTAATCCTTTAAAAGAGGAAGTTATTATTAAAGTATAGTATAAACTGGACCTTAGAACGTGTACTTAAATCTTTATCAGATTAATGTGTGATCGAAGACTCAATACCAGTAAATTTGACCTCCATTTTGGGTGAGTACTCTGACATTCCTTGTGTATTTTGATTATATGATATTATGCAAACTATATATATTTTGTGAACTGCTTTTATTCTCAAAATTCATGTGATACCGATGATTGATTCATTTGTGATATGTTTATATTTGTCCATATAAACATACTGATTAAAAATGATTATTGAAAAGGATATTGAATATTGAAAATCTGATTCGGCCTAAGGGACCTCTTTACTGACTGACCTTCCCAGCTGGGTTATCGCTGGTGTGCCCTAAATAAGGCGTTGTGATGAACATGTTTGATTGACCCTCAACTACTGGGGTATAATACGATAGAAGAATACGGTATTAGAGTGTACTTGGCCATTAAAATGATATGATTGAAAGAAAAAGATATCACATTTGAATTATTGCATTCTTCTTATTATGGTCTATCCAATTGTGATATATATAATATCATTTCAAAATATATATCTATTTACTGCAAGTTCCTCTCCATATAGGTATATGACTTCTCTTTTGACTTGAATAGGTATCTATTTTCTGAAAACCCTGGAATGTTTGGAGATTGAACCTCATTCGGCTTTTAGCTGATGTTGCATAAATAACCTTTTTTTAGGAAACGTTTAAGCTCACGGACGGAACGAAAATGGACTATATTGAAGATTTAGCTTTTAGAGCTTTTTTTGTAAAATGTTTATTTAGAGCCTGTCCGGCTCTCTTGTAATAAGGTTCAAATTTTCTCTTAAGTTGTAACTCGTTGTTACTTTTAATATATATGAAGTTTCCTTTAGAAAGCTCTGATGACGTAATTCCTTTACTTTCAGTATTTTACGATTCATAACCATGTGATAATATATCCGTTGCATTTATTTAAGGAAACAATTAAATCGAAATATTTGTTGCCTTGGTGGCATGTCAAGACACTCGTTCCCTAATACTATTTTGGGTCGGGGTCGTGACAATAGTTATACATACAACCTATAAATATATACAGTACATAATACGTATACTCCGAATACCTAACGTACTAATGATTCGCACTTAATATTTCTTTCTCATTTTCCCGAATTTCACTCATTACCCTAAGCGCACTTATTATGCCTTAAGTAATTTAAGTAGTTGATACATTACTACTCTACCGGTATCAGCCTCGGATTATTATCTACGCTTCCTGTGACCCATTTTAATTCCCGATACTTAACATAATAACTTAATCTCGTAGGCTGATGTTTATGCTTAATTGATTATGCTCAATTAAATTGCTTTCGAGCCTTAACTCTAATTAGTAGTTGTTTCGATCCATGTGGTAGAATGCGATCCAGATCCTCGTTTTACTTTTGGTG
The DNA here is from genome assembly GCA_949130495.1 of Sambucus nigra. Lineage (NCBI taxonomy): Eukaryota > Viridiplantae > Streptophyta > Magnoliopsida > Dipsacales > Adoxaceae > Sambucus > Sambucus nigra. Next base: position 433,162,140 of record OX422209.1, on the reverse strand, counting down.
ACTCAATGAAAAAACCTAAACTACGACTACACTAGTGAGGCAAGCACAGCGATAAGTCGGGTATCGTAAGAAATCCACAGGGAGTGATTGAATTTTAGATTTTAATTGCTTTAAAACTTCAGGAATAAAAGTGTAAAATAAATAAAAGAAAAGGTGATGGTTGGGAAAGGTGAATAAAGAAAAAGAGAAGTTACGCTACACAAAAGTAAAAGGAGGATCGGGATCGCATTCTACCACACGGATCGACACCCCAAATGGATTCGGTCCTGCAGATATTTGTTTTTCTTCTTCTTTATTCACAAGTTTGCCATGGGATTTTTTTGTATAAATACACTTTCTCTTCATTTTGAAGAGGATATCTCTCATTTTAATTAGATTCAAGGGTTTGTAAGAGGAGCTCTTCACCCTCCTACCCATTTGGTTTGGGGTTTTGCCCATTTTTGTTATGTAAGTTTACTATTCATTGTCTCTTTTGTTGTTCTAGCTTTATTTCCATTGATGCCATTTACTTTTCTTTCCTAGATAATCTGTATTTGTTGTTATTTATTGATTTTATAGTTTAATTAGTTGTTAATTAGTTTATTCATGCTTAGCCTTTAGATAAATAGCGCGAAGAGAAATCAAAGGGCTTCAACTTCCGTGAGGAGCTCGGGATTCAAACCCGAATGATGAAATTACTAAAATGCCCCCGAAGCTGCAAAAGTCGATGAAACTTTTCCGAAAAGCATTCGAACTTCATACTAAGCATCCAAATACCTACAAAAGCTCAATTAACCCCTGCAAAGCATGTATATATAGAAATTCGAGGTTGTATGGTTAACGAGCATAAGTATAAGGATTAAGATACCCGAGGGGGCTAATAACGCGTAGGTTAACGGGTGAAATACGCAATATTTGCGTCATATAGTAGGCCCTAGTCTCATTTTACCCTCATTATGACTAAGCCGAAGATCTAACTATAGGTCTACTGTAATTACCCACATCCTCCTATAGTCCATAAACGATTATCGAAGTCCCAAACCAAAACGATAAATTTTTCCAACTTCCAACTTTCATTGATCGATAAAAAAAATGGATCAATCGATCGATATACACCTGATCAAATCATCTTCTTCGAAATCATTTGTCCTCTAATTTTAACCCATTAAACCTGTATAGGATACATACAACTCCCAAGTAAATCATATAAGACGTATATAAACCTTATTAAACAAATTCTAATGTAAATATATCGTCAAATCCACAGAGAACCTAACATAACTAAGATTAAATCCCCATTAATCATAAAACCCTAGGTTTTGATATTTTTCATGCATGTTTATCAAAATTTCTAGATTTCCTTAAAGGTTGTATTCATGAAATCTCAGATTTCGTAACATAATTGTAGAGGGATTATTTCCAATACAAATCCTACCCCATATCACGAATTAACACCCCATATGAATCCAAATATTATAAAGTCATGTGATATAACTCCCGCTACCATGGATATTATAAAGCTCATAAAACTTTGCAAGTTAAACACTTTCCTTAGATGATGAAGGAATGATTTATGTATTTTTGTGATGGAGGTTGCTCCTCCTTGTGGCCCTCTCAATTTCGGCATCAGTTGTGGTGCTAGATGGTGGTGAATGGCCTAGAAAACCTTTCCTCTTCAATTCCTATGCCCTCTCATGTTTCTCACTTGTTCTAACCCTAGACTCTAAAAGATATCAGCGGATATAGACTTTATAAATTTGTCTTTCTTCTAACCCTAGAATACCAAAAGACCAAAATACCCTTACGGGGTGCCGGGTTAGTCTAAAAATGCTCTGAGACCCAAACACAATCCCTGAGTGTACTTTTCTGACTATCTCGTCTTGTCTGGACACATGTACACATTCAAAATGGCTATTTGGATGACCCATATATTACTTACAAGTTATTTCATATTTTAAGACTCGACCCGACTCACATGCCTGTCCCAATTATATTATTATAAACTGTCGTATTTCTCACTCACGACTAAATATGTGCATTCTCAATAATTTTATTACTTGATCACTAAGTAATATTCAATTTAATTGACATCCCTAAATATTAACTCTTATCACGCTAATTAATATTTATTTCAACCCAGATTAGTTTCCCATTTTAATTTAAATAATCCAAATATAAAAATCGCTAAAACTACAGGGTGTTACATACTCCCTGTAACACCCCGTATTTTTAATGATATTTAATTATTGGAGTAATTGATTTTCAAATGTTGGATTAATTATATTGAATATGGGAAATTGATTGATAATTAATCTGAATTAAAATAAATATTAACTAGCGAGATAAGGGTTAGTATTTATTGGTGCGAATTATATTCAATATTATTGAGTGAATAAAGTAATATGTGATTACGAAAAATTTAAAATTATCGCGAGTGAAAAATACGACAATTACAATAATTAAGCCGGGACACGCGTTTCAGCTATGTCGGGACTAAATTAAGGGAATAAAAATTAATTTATTTTTAAGTCATTCAAATGGTCATTTCGAGGGTGCTAACACATTCGAAAGGGCCGAGATAGTCAGAAAAGTCTACCCGGGGGGTTCAGTTTTGGTCTAGGGGCACTTTTAGGCCATACCGACATCCCGGAGGGATATTTTGGTCATTTGTATTTTTGGAGTAATCAAACCCATGAATTTTCTAAGTGTTAAAGGTCAGGGAATTAGGGGTAGTTACATGAAAAGAAGCCAAATAGAGGCCATAAGAGGAAGAAGAGAGAAATTCCAAGGCTAGAACCACCTTCTTGCACCACCACCACCACCGGATTTAGATCGGAAAGGGAGAAACACCATTGGGATCATCTTCTTAAATGGATCAGACCTACATACAAGAGGAAAGTGTTTAATCTTGCAAATGTATAGCATATATAATCTCCATGTTAGAGTACGTTGAATTGATTAAGAAATTCATGTGATTTGAATGAACTTTGGAAGACATATATCGTTATCTTGGGTGAAATTGATATAGAATAGGATCCTCCATTTAGGTAGTATGAAACCCATGAAATTATGTTGAATCTTTATGAAGAAATTTGGATTTTGATGGCTATAATTGAATTGTAGAATAATTTATTGAATTCGAAGAAGTCTATGAAATTGGGTAAATTAAACCATCATTTTAGAAACTATTATGTTCTGTTTTGATGCTAAAAATGGCTATTTTGTTCTCGTTATATTAAAGAAAATCCAGTTTCTTCATTTCGTTCTCGGATACAGTTTTTCCAAAACGACTCTGAAATACCTCAAAATGGCATTTTAAAAATCTGGGCTGATTCGTGAGGTAAATTTTAAGAAATGTTATTTTTTTTTATTATTTAGATTAATTGATTGTGATTGTTGTTCTATAATAAGGATATTGGGCCTAAAGTGGAGATTACGTTTACATAAAGTGAGACGAATAAATATTGGGATAATTGATAAAATATCCGTAACTGATAAATGAAGAAAAATTCGAGAAGGATGACGTAGTGATGAGTGAAACTATGTTTATGACTAGTAGTGACAATGGGAATAATTTCTGAAAAAATAATAATGAATGGTTAACTAGGGCCCTTAGAGTTACGTGAAAATTCATATAAATACGATGAGAGGTATAATTGAAATTCAATAATACGTAAGATATCCGGGGGATAAATATACTACGTATAAGACTTGTGATATGGGACGTGTGTATACCTATATCGATAATATATATAGGTGGTGTGAATACATATTTCTTGATTTATTATATTTAATGGCATGCCTACGTTGCTTGCTATCGCGGGAGGTTGTGAAGGAGACAGTCTTATGGGTGCGTAGGTATGTGCTTAGCCCATAGTCTTAAAACTATGTATGCCTCAAATATGTGTGATTGTTAATTATGGTTCAGGAAAGATAAAGAACCAATGGTCCTTATTTAGTACGTGACGTACCGGACCTTGATATCAGAGTATGCATGCACCACGACTTAGTCTTTGGGTGCCGTATTGGTATGTATGTGTGTGTATATATATATATATATATATATATATATATATATATATATATATATATATATAAAATATTCATTAACGTATTACGTGGAAAATATGGGTAGCTATTATGAGATAATAGATTTGAAGATTAATGAGCTTGAACTAGTTAGGCATGAAAGCGGTAACGAGAACAGTTTAGTAGTACGTTAGGCGTGCACATTAGTTGAGATATGAGAATTCTCAAGCGAGTGCCTCTAAACTAACATGAATATAATATTTGTTTGTTAGGATTTTAAATACTTTCTAAATTATCTTAAAATATTTTCACTCGGGATCTGACCCATTTCTTGAAAATCTATTTTTATTTATGCCACTATTTTAGGTGTCCTACCACAAGGACGCCAGACATAGGAGTCAGTGGATTTGACATGCTGCAGCTATTGTGGAAGTTGCAGGTCCTCGATATTAGACGCCTCCACATCTATCCTTTCAGTTTTTGATGTAGTCATTTTAAGTTAGGGCATGTTGCCCATTCTTAGTTATTATTCATTTATGAGACCTTGTACTATTTTATTTCAGTTTATGGGATTTGGATATCTTATTCGATTATTTGTATTGAGACATTTGAACTGGGACGTTTATTCCAGTATTATTTATTCAGTCAGATGGTTTCTCATTTATTATTGTTGTATTCATTAGTATGGTGAATGTGATCAATGGTTTAAATGGTTGAATAATGATTAAATGTTAAAAGTTTTTTACACTATCTCGATTAATTATTAGGTGATTAATAAATAAATGTTTTTCGACAGTGATGGTAAGAATGAACCAACTGGATATTCTGATTTAATTCAATAAAGGACTGATCATCTTGTATTTAATTAGGCAGGGTGTCACAGGTTGTATCAGAGCACCAGGTTCTAGAGTCTTTAGGATCTGTGCGGCTTATTACGTTTCAGCTTAGTGGAGATTCATAGGCTTGATTGTGACGTACTCTAATTCGAGATGATAAGAATATAATTACGGAAAAGCATGAGAGAGCTTAAATGCGTTAGGTCAGTGGGTTAACATGGGTAACTACTGAATTGATATAACAAGGGATAACTAGGACCCTTAGAATTGTGGGAATACTTGAATTAATACGAAAGTGAAATAAATTCGTAAAGAAAACAAGTACGGTGAATATTATAGAGAAATATATCACGTACAAGTATGAATAATTGGGTTGTGTAAATACCTACTATTTTATAGGATTACTTGGGTTGTGAATGCCTATTGTGTGTTTTCTTGTAATAGGAACATAGACTCGGAAAATATTAAGTTATGGGCCAAGTGAGCGAGTCGGGGGATAATGGTTGAGTGACACCAAGTTATTTAATTAATGGATGTGTTAATTAGTGAAGGTAGAGTCTGAAGGTAGACTCGGAAAAGTATTAAATTAATTATTGAGAGAGTAATTAATTTAGAGTCGGAACATAGACTCGGGAAATATTAAGTTATGGGCCAAGTGAGCGAGTCCGGGTAGGATGGTTGGGCGATGCCAAGTAATCAAATTAATTGAGGTGTTAATTAATTTAATTAGAGTAGGATTGTAGACTCGGGTAGGTATTAAATTAATAGGTGTGATAATTAATTTAATTAGAGTCGGATTGTAGACTCGAGTAGGTATTAAATTAATAGGTGTGATAATTAATTTAATTAGAGTCGTATTGTAGACTCGAGTAGGTATTAAATTAATAGGTGTGATAATTAATTTAATTAAACTCGGATTGTAGACTCGGGTAGGTATTAAATTAATAGGTGTGAAAATTAATTTAATTAGAGTCGAATTGTAGAGTCGGGTAGGTATTAAATTAATAAGTGTGTCAATTAATTTAATTAGAGTCGGACGATAGACTCGGGGAGGTATTAAATTAATAGGTGTGTTAATTAATTTAATTAGAGTCGGACGATAGACTCAAAAAGGTATTAAATTAATAGGTGTGTTAATTAATTTAATTAGAGTCGGGCGATAGACTCGGAGAGGTATTAAATTAATAGGTGTGGTAATTAATTTAATTAGAGTCTGACGATAGACTCGAGGAGGTATTAAATTAATGGGTGTGTTAATTAATTTAATTAGAGTCGGACCATAGACTCGGGGAAAATAGTATATTAATTGAGGTGTGAATTAATTATATTAGAGTCGGACCACAGACTCGGATTGGTGTTAATTAATTAATGAGTAAATTAATTAAATGAGGGTCGGACAACAGACTCGGATTGGTGTAAATTTAATTAATGTGTAAATTAATTAAATAGGAGTCAAATCATAGACTCGGGCAAATTTCATACAAACTATGATGTAGAGTATTATTATTTAGAGTCGGACCACAGACTCGGGAAGATGATTAATTATTAAGTGAGAAAAGTAATTAAGTTGAGTTGGGCCACAGACTCAGAAAATTGCAGGCTAGTGTACGGGATTTTGAGTACACGGTAAAGCCAGGGTTTATATTATATATATACGGTGTAGTGATAGTATATATATATATATATATATATATATATATATATATATATATATATATATATATATATATACGTGTATATATTGTGTGTGATATTACATATCAGTGACTAGATATTTATTTAATTCATATACTCTAGTGCTATCAAGGGAGGTTGTGCGGTGTGGGTGAATCCCTTAGCTTGAGGAGTAGGGCAAGTATATCCCCAGGTCATAGCGCCCGGTATATATGGGTGAGGGATTTATCTCACTTTCAGGGAAGAAATATGACCGCCTCCACTACGTTTATATTTTGGGCCAAGTTGGTGAACGATTCCAACTTGGGGAACTAGGTTTTGTGAGCACACCTAGTGAGATAGCACTTTAGAGGGAATCATTCGGCGAGGGTATACTCGGAGGGATGGATATACGTATGTTATATGTGTGGATGTTTTAGTAAAGGTGCGTATATAATGGTATTCAATATTATATGCGGGTAATAATACAGTGTGTGATGTATTTACTTTATATAACTTGTGAAACGATTATATGCTACTATTTAAGAAGGAATTAATTAAGTTAATTGTGAGATAACTTATAATTCAAAAATCATTATACTCGGGTTAGAGTAGTATGGAAAGGGGAGGTTATACCAGGACTAGTTGGACGGGGTAGTACAACTAGGTGGGGGTTAAGGTAACCGTTAAGTGTGCACAATAGTGGAGGAGTGAGAATGTCCACAAGGGAGTGCGACACTAACTTAAATATGAAGCGCATTCATGCATTTTAAATTACTGCAGTTAATTTACTTGCTAAATATTTTCAAAATGTTTTGGGTTCTAACCCTTGCTATAAAACTATTTTCAAAACCTTTTAGGTGTCCCGCCACAGGAACGCCAGGATTGATATTCTATTCTAGGGATACGGAGCTGTGGCATATGTGGATGCTAGCAGGAATTAGGATTATACGCATCGTTCATTTATTCCTAGAGTAGGAATTATGCATCAATTTTAGTTTTATTTAGGGCTTGTCGCCCAGTCTTCTCAGTACAGTTTTCAGATTTGTTTTATTCCGGTGTTGAATATTTGTATTGGATTATTTCACTTTAGTGGTCGATAGTTTATTCGGCAAGTTGTGTAATCAATTATTCAGTTGAGTTTTATTCAGTTATGTGAATGGTTTATATTTATTTCCGCATGTACTGTTTTGTTTAATTAAAAAGTTAAAATTTGGCACCAGCTTTTGGAATACTAGGTGGTTAGTATGTTTTAAAACTTTTCGACAGTGATGCTAAGAATGAACCAACTGGGATTCCTGTTTTAATTTGGTATAGGACTGATCACCCGATATTTTATTAGGCGGGGTGTCACAGATGGTATCAGAGCATCAGGTTCTAGTGTCCTTAGGATCTGTGCGGCTTTTCACGTTTCGGCTTAGCAATCTTTGATATAGAGACCAATCATAGGATTGTTGTATTCTCATACGTATGCGCATATACGTTCTTATGCGAAATTTATATTTGAGAGTGAACTCATGCAAATTCGATTCTCATTCCAGATGACGCCCAGGAGAGAGAGATAGCAGCTAGGGCGGGAGGGGGAGATGAGATGAGGGAGGCTCGTCAGGAGCAAGAGTTACCGCAGCAACTTCCAGAGATGATTTTAGCAGCACAAGTAACTGAACTAGTGGCACAGGCGATTGAAACGAAGGTGGTCGCAACGGTAGGGTACTTTCCATGAGATCCGCCACAAGTGTTAGTGGCGCCGAATGTTCAGACTCACGCGGGGTCGTCGGGGTGGAAGCAAGAAAGAGAGGTTATTTTTAGTGGGAACCCACCAGAGTTGCGAGGGGGTTCAAATGTAGTGCTAGCGTGTCAAGGGAGAGAGATATCCAGAGTCACCTACGCTTGGGAGATTGCGATGAGGTGCAGAAGCAAATGCTAACCACTTTTAGTTTAGTGGGAGCAGTGCTACAGTGGTGGGAGTCGATCACCACAGTTGAGGAAATGGACACACTAGCTATTGCATACTTTTGGGTGCGGTTCGATTGCAAGTATTTTCCTCCAGCAGTTGAGACCGAAACGAGGAGAAAATTTTGTGAGGTGACTCAGGGGGACCGTTCAGTGGCCGACTACGAGGAAGAATTCACTCATTGGCAAAATTTTGTACCGGATGAAGTAAGCAAGGAAAAGAGAAAGAAAGCAAAGTTTATGGACGGGTTAGTCTGGAGAATCAGACAACATTTAATTGGTAATTCCGCATTAGTATCTTATACTGATGTCGTTAATGCAACACTCCGGCACTGTCAGAAATATCGCTTCCACGTGAAAGGAAGTAGGAAGAGACTGGAAACTAGCCAGTCGAATAAAGTAGGAGGGAATAGTACCAGTGGGGTATCCCAGCAGCAGACAGAGGGAGATCAGGGGCAGGATTCAGGTAGGGAAATCATGCCAAACGATTTAGAACTGGAGGCTATCGGCAGGATGGCCAGGAATTCCAATAAGGTCGGCATGGAAGGGACCAGTGGCAGGGTGAATGTATTAGAAGGTGTTTCGTTTTTGGGGTAAGCGAGACACATGAAGAGAGATTATCTTAAGCGAGGCAGGGGTCAACTACAGGACGAGGTCCTGGATGTACAGCCACTAAAGTAAGTCATGGGCGCATTCGGGCACGGAGAAGATGCTCCGGAACCCGAGGATCAGCCGTTGCAGCTGGAGTATGGAGGTAATTATTTTTACCCTATGGGAGTGGGGTATATTTTTGAGTGACAAAGAGTATGTCATAATATAAGACTTATTTTTCACTAGAGTTCGCAGGTGAGTCGAACTTAGTGGGTGCGTTGGCTGTAGCAGCCATAGTATGTGGATAAACTTTTCGTATGGTAGCGGAGTTTCTTTGGTGTTCTTCACGGGAGAGTGGAGGTGTACACTGAGTGAAGGTTTGAATTATGTGAGGAGTTACTACTTTCGAGAATTATGGGAGTAGGGTTGATAATATTTTCTAAATATCGTCTGGATAGCGATGGAATTTAACTATTGTGGATAGTGGTGTTAAGTTTTAATGTTCACGACACCAGGATATGTTTGGTACTAGGTATCACCTGAAAGGGCGTATAGCCTATACATATGTTGTATTGCATGGTGCGATAGGCACATAGTGAGGTCTTGTGTTCTCACATTTTATCTCGGTAAGTAGGGGTGTTTATTAAAGTGAACCAGGGTGGTTAGAATTATGTTCGAGAAAAGAGGGATAGCTCGGGGTTTATTGTGCGCAAGGACTAGTGATAGTAAGGGCGCGGTATTATATGTTGTCTCGGGTAGCATGAGGGTAAGCGTATATACTTTTGTGTTAAAAGCAAGTATTTAGGGGTACGTGCTATGGACTGAGGGTCTAACGGATCTCAACGACCGGAAATGTAGGTAGTAGTGTATCGGGGGGGTTCCTTGTTTGTATTTCTCTTTGCGAGACATCCCACGCATGAAACCTAACGCAACATTGGAAAGTGGGGAGATGTTTGGTCGTTAGTACATGGGTTGGGTACCCCGGGCAGTATATATATATATATATATGTGTGTGTGTGTGTGTGTGTGTGTGTGATATGACTACGGGTTCGAAGTTATATTACGGGGTACGACTAGCATAGTCGAGTAACTTTCGTGCGGTAAAGCACGGGGATAGGGTGTATGGGCACCCGGGATAATTAAGGAAAATTTTGTGCGGTTAAGCACGGGTATAGGGTGTATGGACGCCTGGTTAATTTAAATGCATACTTGTGTAACGTATGGTTAGAAGCGGATGGGATAGATATAGCGAGCTTAGAGGAACATGGGAGAGTAATATGCGAAGCTTCAGACATTACGCTCATCTTAATTTCGAGGACGAAATTCCTTTGTAAGGGGGGGAGTATGTAACACCCCGTAATTTTGAGGATTTAATATTTAATTATTTTTGGGAGTGATAAAAATATTTAAATTGAGAGAAACTTAAATTCATGAGTTGGAGAATTTATTGAGTGAGCCGAATTAATTATAATTGGCGACTTTAAGTTTAATTGTTCGAATTAATGTGTGTCACATTTTGGGGTCGAAATGTGGATATGTCAAAAAGTATTTCGGATGGCAATTCCGAGTGCGCGGTTGCATCCAGATGGGTCTCGGGATATTTTTGGGCATAGTCGGGCCCACACGGGGTGAGTTAGGCCATTTTAATTAGGTCCAGATGGTAAAAAACGGGATTAAGGGTTTTTAACAAAATTGAGAGACTAGGGAACGACAGTCAACACAACTGTAAACCTAGGGTTTGAGAGGAAATTTGAGGGAAAGCAAATCAAGAGCCAATTTGGGGATGTTGGAGCCAAATTAAGGGACTACACCAACGGATCAGACTCTACAAAAAATTCCAGGCAAGTGGTTAACTTGCTGTAATGTGTAAATGGTAATATTCAATTCATATTTTAGTGATGTGTAAACTAAAATTCGTTTTGGGGATAAATGGGTACAAAATGGGGTTTTGTTAATGGAATACTTGGCTGAGATTCAAAGTAAGAATTAGGTGTATTATATATCCCTAAGTAAAGATAAAATGAAATTTTAATATATTTTATGATTAACATGGAATCTTTATGAGTTCTTGGATGAAGAACATGAATCTTGAATGACTTAGGGTTTATTTCATGAACACAAGAGGTCAATCTGCCAGAATTTTTTACACAACTTTAAACGTATGCCATTTGATTTTTAATTCGAATTAGAGTGTGAACCATACATTCCATGAAATTTATTTCTCTTAGCTATCCAATGAACTTGGAATCAGGTCAATCGGAGTTCTGTAGAGAGAGTAATCGACATTTTACTACAGGGTGTTTGATCTGTCAACATAGTAATCTGCCAAAATTTTGGCATGACTTTAAACGTGTGAGATTTGAATTTTACTTCGAATTAGAGTGTGAACCATACATTAATGGAAAGTTATTTCTCTTAGCTATCCAATGAACTTGGAATCAGGTCAATCGGAGTTCTGTAGAGGGAGAAATAAAAAATTTACTAGAGGGTGTTTAATCTGCCAGAAAATTTGAGATTTTTCTTTTTAAGCCTCAAATGTCTAAAATTTTATCGGGGAAGTGTCTGGGAACTTGATGAAATATATTTATGGAATAATGATATGGAAGTAGGTCTATGATTGAGTGTTGGACTTTAATTTTGTGAGAGAGTTAAAGTGGAGATTCATAGGCTTGATTGTGACGTACTCTAATTCGAGATGATAAGAATATAATTACGGAGAAGCGTGAGCAAGCTTAAATTCGTTAGGTCAGTGGGATAACAAGGGTAACTATGGAATTGATATAACAAGGGATAACTAGGACCCTTAGATTTGTGTGAATACTTGAATTAATACGAAAGTGAAATAAATTCGTAAAGCAAACAAGTACGGTGAATATTAGAGAGAAATATATCATGTACAAGTATGAATAATTGGGTTGTGTAAATACCTACTGTTTTATAGGATTACTTGGGTTGTGAATGCATATTGTGTGTTTTCTTGTGATAGGAACATAGACTCGGGAAATATTAAGTTATGGGCCAAGTGAGCGAGTCCGGGGATAATGGTTGAGTGACACCAAGTTATTTAATCAATGGATGTGTTAATTAATGAAGGTAGAGTCGGAAGGTAGACTTGAAAAAGTATTAAATTAATTATTGAGTGAGTAATTAATTCAGAGTCGGAACATAGACTCGGGAAATATTAAGTTATGGGCCAAGTGAGCGAGTCCGGGTAGGATGGTTGGGCAATGCCAAGTAATTAAATTAATTGAGGTGTTAATTAATTTAATTAGAGTCGGATTGTAGACTCGGGTAGGTATTAAATTAATAGGTGTGATAATTAATTTAATTAGAGTCGGATTGTAGACTCGGGTAGGTATTAAATTAATAGGTGTGAAAATTAATTTAATTAGAGTCGGATTGTAGACTCAGGTAGGTATTAAATTAATAAGTGTATTAATTAATTTAATTAGAGTCAGACGATAGACTTGGGGAGGTATTAAATTAATAGGTGCGTTAATTAATTTAATTAGAGTCGGACGATAGACTCGGGGAGGTATTAAATTAATAGGTGTGTTAATTAATTTAATTAGAGTCGGAAGATAGACTCGGGGAGGTATTAAATTAATAGGTCTGGTAATTAATTTAATTAGAGTCGGACGATAGACTCGGGGAGGTATTAAATTAATGGGTGTGTTAATTAATTTAATTAGTGAGAGAGTAATTAATTTAGAGTCGGAACATAGACTCGGAAAATATTAAGTTATGGGCGGAGTGAGCGAGTCCGGGTAGGATGGTTGGGCGATGCCAAGTAGTCAAATTAATTGAGGTGTGTTAATTAATTTAATTATTGAGTTTTCGTACCTATTAATTTAATACCTACCCTAGTCTACAATCCGACTCTAATTAAATTAATTATCACACCTATTAATTTAATACCTACCCGAGTCTACCATCCGACTCTAATTAAATTAATTATCACACATATTAATTTAATACCTACCCGAGTCTACAATCCAACTCTAATTAAATTAATTAACACACCCATTAATTTAATACCTCCCCGAGTCTATCGTCCGACTCTAATTAAATTAATTACCACACCGATTAATTTAATACCTCCCCGAGTCTATCGTCTGACCCTAATTAAATTAATTAACACACCTATTAATTTAATACCTCCCCGAGTCTATCGTCGGACTCTAATTAAATTAATTAACGCACCTATTAATTTAATACCTCCCCGAGTCTATCGTCCAACTCTAATTAAATTAATTAACACACTTATTAATTTAATACCTACCCGAGTCTACAATCCGACTCTAATTAAATGAATTTTCATACCTATTAATTTAATACCTACTCGAGTCTACAATCCGACTCTAATTAAATTAATTATCACACCTATTAATTTAATACCTAACCGAGTCTACAATCCGACTCTAATTAAATTAATTATCACGCCTATTAATTTAATACCTACTCTAGTCTACAATCCGACTCTAATTAAATTAATTATTACCTCAATTAATTTGATTACTTGGCATCGCCCAACCATCCTACCCAGACTTGCTCACTTGGCCCATAACTTAATATTTCCCGAGTCTATGTTCCGACTCTAAATTAATTACTCTCTCGATAATTAATTTAATACTTTTCCGAGTCTACCTTCCGACTCTACCTTCATTAATTAACACATCCATTAATTAAATATGGTTTCACTGAACCATTATCCCCGGACTCGCTCACTTGGCCCACAACTTAATATTTCCCGAGTCTATGTTCCTATCATAAGAAAACACAAAATAGGCATTCACAACCCAAGTAATCCAATAAAACATTAGGTATTTACACAACCCAATTATTCATACTTGTACGTAATATATTTCTCTCTAATATTCACCGTACTTGTTTGCTTTACGAATTTATTTCACTTTCGTATTAATTCAAGTATTCACACAACTCTAAGGGTCCTAGTTATCCCTTGTTATATCAATTCCGTAGTTACCCTTATTAACCCACTGACCTAACGAATTTAAGCTCGCTCATGCTTTTCCGTAATTATATTCTTATCATCTCGAATTAGAGTACGTCACAATCAAGCTTATGAATCTCCACTTTAACTCTCTCACAAAATTAAAGTCCAACACTCAATCATAGACCTACTTCCATATCATTATACCATCAAGTATATTTCATCAAGGTCCCAAACACTTCCCCGATAAAATTTTAGACATTTGAGGCTTAAAAATAAAAATCTCAAATTTTCTGGCAGATTAAACACCCTCTAGTAAAATTTTGATTTCTCACTCTACAGAACTCCGATTCACCTGATTCCAAGTTCATTGGATAGCTAAGAGAAATAAAATTCCAGTAATGTATGGTTCACACTCTAATTCGAAGTAAAATTAAAATCGCACACGTTTAAAGTCAGGTCAAAATTCTGGAAGATTACGATGTTAATAGATCAAACACCCTATAGTAAAAAATGTCGATTACTCCCTCTACAGAACTCCGATTGACCTGATTCAAAGTTCATTGGATAGATAATAGAAATAACTTTCCAGGAATGTATGGTTCACACTCTAATTCAATGTACAACTCAAATGTCACACGTTTAAAGTTGTGTCAAAAATTCTGGCAGATTGACCTCTTGTGTTCATGAAATAAACCATAAGTCATTCAAGATTCATGTTCTTTATCCAAGAACTCATAAAGATTCCATGTTAATCATCAAATATATTCAAATTTCATTTTATCTTTACTTAGGGATATATAATACACCTATTTCTTACTTTGAATCTCAGCCAAGTATTCCATTAACAAAACCCCATTTTGTACCCATTTATCCCCAAAATGAATTTTAGTTTACACATCACTAAAATATGAATTGTATCTCACCATTTACACATTACAGCAAGTTAACCACTTGCCTGAAATTGTTCGTAGAGTCTGATCCGTTGGTGTAGTCCCTTAATTTGGCTCCAAAATCCCGAAATTGACTCTTGATTTTCTTTCCCCCAAATTTCCTCTCAAACCCTAGGTTTACAGTTGTGTTGACTGTCATTCCCTAGTCTCTCAATTTGATTAAAAATCCTTAATCCCGTTTTTGGCCATCTGGACCTAATTAAAATGGCCCAACTCACCCCGTGTGGGCCCGGCAATGCCGAAAATAACCCGAGACCCAATTACTATCCCCGGGTACTATTTTCTGACTATCTCGACCCATCCGGATGCAACTGCGCACTCGGAATTGCCATCCGAAATACTTTTTGGCATACCCACATTTTGACCCCAAAATGTGACACACATTAATTCAAACAATTAAACTTAAAGTCGCCAATTATAATTAATTCGGCTCACTCAAATAAATTCTCCAACTCATGAATTTAAGTTTCTCCAATTTAAATATTTTTATCACTCCCAAAAATAATTAAATATTAAATTCTCAAAATTACGGGGTGTTACATACTCCCCCCTTACAATTTAGAGTTGGACCACAGACTCGGGAAGATGATAAATTATTAAGTGAGAAAATTAATTAAGTTGAGTCGGGCCACAGACTCGGGAAATTACAGGCTAGTGTATGGGATTTTGAGTACACGGTAAATCCGGGGTTTATATTATATATATACGGTGTAGTGATAGTATATATATATATACGTGTATATATTGTGTGTGATATTACATATCAGTGGCTAGATATTTATTTAATTTATATACTCTAGTGCTATCAAGGGAGGTTGTGCGGTGTGGGTGAATCCCCTAGCTTGAGGAGTAGGGCGAGTATATCCCCAGGTCATAGCGTCCGGTATCTATGGGTGAGGGATTTATCTCACTTTCAGGGAAGGAATATGACCGCCTCCACTACGTTTATATTTTGGGCCAAGTTGGTGAACGATTCCAACTTGGGGAACTAGGTTTTGTGAGCACACTTAGTGAGATAGCACTTTAGAGGGAAATAATCCGGCGAGGGTATACTCGGAGGGATGGATATACGTATGTTATACGTGTAGATGTTTTAGTAAAGGTATGTATATAATGGTATTCAATATTATATGCGGGTAATAATACAGTGTGTGATGTATTTACTTTATATAACTTGTGACACGGTTATATGCTACTATTTAAGAAAGAATTAATTAAGTTAATTGTGAGATAACTTATAATTCAAAAATCATTATACTCGGGTTAGAGTAGTATGGCAAGGGGAGGTTATACCAGGACTAGTTGGACGGGGTAGTATAACTAGGTGGGGGTTAAGGTAACCGTTAAGTGTGCACAATAGTGGAGGGGGGAAATGTCCACAAGGGAGTGCGACACTAACTTAAATATGAAGCGAATTCATGCATTTTAAATTACTGCATTTAATTCACTTGCTAAATATTTTCAAAATGTTGTGGGTTCTAACCCTTGCTATAAAACTATTTTCAAGACCTTTTAGGTGTCTAGCCACAGGGACGCCAGGATTGATATTCTATTCCCGGGAAACGGAGCTGCGGCATATGTGGATGCTAGCAGGAGTTTGGATTAGACGCATCATTTATTTATTCCTAGAGTAGGAATTATGCATTAGTTTCAGATTTATTTAGGGCTTATCGCCCAGTCTTCTCAATACAGTTTTCAGATTTGTTTTATTCCGGTGTTGAATATTTGTATTGGATTATTTCACTTTGGTGGCCGATAGTTTATTCGGCAAGTTGTGTAATCAATTATTCAGTTGAGTTTTATTCAGTTATGTGAATGGTTTATATTTATTTCCGCATATACTGTTTTGTTTAATTAAAAAGTTAAAATTTGGCACCAACTTTTGGAATACTAGGTGGTTAGTATGTTTTAAAAAAAATTTGACAGTGATGCTAAGAATGAACCAACTGGGATTCCTGTTTTAATTTGGAATAGGACTGATCACCCAGTATTTTATTAGGCAGGGTGTCACATATAAAATGTACGTTAGGGAGTTTTTGGCAGACACAACTCAATAAGAAAACCCCAATTTTGCAGAGGAGAAAAGAGGGAGAAATTGGGAGAGCTTTTGGGAGCCAAACCAAGAAGAATAGGGTGTGTTCTTTTCCTTCACCTATGTTAATGCAAAAATTCTCCATCTACGATAACCAATCAGAAAAGGACACATGTCAACCTACGTGGCAATATTCTACACCCGAGGAGAGTTGGTCGGCATCCGAGGAGAGTTGGTTGGCACCCGAGGAGAGTTGGACAGTACCCGAGGAGAATTAGTCGGCACCCGAGGAGAGTTGGTCGGCACCCGAGGAGAGTTGATCGGCATATCAACCAGGAAGATCAAAGGATGACTATGCATTTAATGTGCATTAATGAAGATGACAGCACATTTAATGAGCCTTAATGTACATTTATACTGTATTAATAGATGACAGCACATAGCATACCAAGCAATTCAACAATTAGATTCGTTGAATGTAGACATAAATGTCTACATACAATGAATCTCCTTATCTCCCATCACTATAAATACATGTATCCCCTTAGCCAAAAGGGAAGAGCTCAGGAGATCCAAGAGAACCTAGAAACCCCATACACAAGATACACATCCTTTCTCTCTCTACACCCTATGGTGCTATTGTAAACCCCTGGGAATAAAATAACAGTGGATGTAGGCTTTATTCATAGCCGAACCACTTGAAAAATCTTTGTCTCTTATGTGCTTGATTGGATTGCTTTCATCTATTTATCCGTGATCATAAAAATGGGATTCGGTCCAGTTTTTTGCATCAACAGATTGGCGCCGTCTGTGGGAACGTGTTACAAGCATTGTTGTCCATCAAAAGCTAAGTTTTTTGTTTTCTCTACGTATAATCAATTATACATACATCTGTTGATTCAATCTTGATTTTTATGTTTATATACATAAATTAGTTGTCCAATTTTTATTTATGAAATCTGCAAAAATTGCATATCATGATTTCAAAATCATTACTGTTAAATTAATTCTTGTTGAGAAATCTGTGAAATGGTGGATTTCATAAATCAAAACTTTTGGCTTGATTCTCAAGTTAAAATTTTATCTCATGAAATCAATATTTTAAATGATTACATATACCAATATATACGACGATGATAAGATTTGATAATTTTCATTGTTGATTTTGAAATAATTTTTGAAAGATCTTTGATGACTATTCAAATTCCCATTACATTTTTAATCAGAGAATGGGAAAAGGTTAAAGACAATAAAAAGTTTTCTCATGGAAATCATGACCCAAATCTACTTTCTCTCTCTTCAAGTTTGAGTCTCTTTGTATTCATTTTTATGAACTATATACTTAATGTGGTTCATCTTCCATCCATGTCAATAAAGTCTCATTGATTGATTTTGGAGATAAATTTGGTAATAACTTCGATCATTCAGCATATTTTTATCTCTCCAAATTGGGAATAGGAAAGGATCAATATAAAAAATAATTTTCTCTCACCTGAAAAACCATTACCCACCTCTTGTAAAAAAGGATCAATTAAACAATCATGATCATATCAAGATTCTGGGCACAAATTTGATATGTTGGCCCCTCGTTCATCACATCACAGGGTTTCTTTGTCGAAATCACACGATCTAGTGGATTAGATGAGTATTCATTTAATTAACATTCTTAATGCTTAAATTTTACATCGAATGTTATTTTTCTGATCTAAGGATTTGAGATATTCTGGTCATCCATCAATATTGTTGGTCGGCATCATCTTGGGCCATCTGTTATTAAAGGGAAGCTTAACCAGACCATTTTTGTTTGTCGAAGAAAATATGTGAAGATCCATCAGCAACGTTGAAATAATTTTATCCAACTACGAGGTATCTTATTGTTGGTCAGAGACTCTTATTGTAGCTCGATGGAACCAATTGCAGGTCGACGATCATCTACTTCTTGATCGGCGACATCTCAGTCTTGTTCGGAGGGTTCAATTTACTGGTCGGCAACTATCCAACCATCCACTTTTTGGTCGGTGACATCTAATGTTGTTCGGTATTGTCAATGCACCATTTTTGTTGATCGGCGAAATTGCACAGCTGGTCGGGGACCATTTGCTTCTTAATCGGCACCATATATTCTATAACTTGAGATATCCTTAAATGTTGGTCGGCAACATCCATGCCGTTTGTCGGCAGCAGTAGAAACAGGGGGTATTAAAAAATGCGAAGCACCCCAGATATTTCTTTAAACACGAGTTCAGCTCGGGAACAAACAGGGGCTTAAGTCTTTTTTAACTTGTGATCACCCCAAAATATTTTTAAAACCAAGTGATAAATAATTTTCAAACATCAACTTATACCTGATTAGTTGTTGGAGATTAAAAAACTTTACAAAAAACTCTACGTCTTATTTATGGCGCATATCTGATAAAAATTTGTCCATCTCACACACATTTGGCACAAAAATATTATTTCATATTTTGAAATTTTTATTATTGCCTTATGCTGATACACATCACATATTGTTTGGCTGAATAATTATTCTCATGATAATAATTATTTGATCTAGTCTCGACAGGTGCTCGGGCAGCTTATTAAAATTTCATAGGGACGAGATTCAATCCTGACGAAAGCTCAGCCACAATCTTAAACCTCTGGAAACTATTATTGCTCGACATCAGGCAGTTTTACCTGGACATATCAGCCAACATATATTATTTCATTTTTTTGAAATTAATATTTTTATTTCTCAAGCATATACATATCATATATTGATTGGATGAGTAAATTATTCTCATGACTAATCAATTCAGCCTACACAAATGCTAGAGCAAGATATTAATTTTTACCGGTACAAGACTCAACGCCGACGAATGCTCAGAAACAATCTGGAAACTATTATCAGTGCTCAGCATTATGAAATTTCACCTCAGCAAGGAACTATATATTATATTATTGCTTTGATTTGTGCTCAAGCACGAATTATTCTATATATCCGTTCGGATTCATATTCTATATTCATCTCTTCATGGAGCTCGGTGAAATACTTATTATCATATTCAGCTCCGAGGAAAAGCTACAACAGTTATTATATTTCACCCCCAACGGATAGTTGGTCGGGGCAATTCTTATTTATATTCAGGCCCAGATATTGGCTCAAGCACAAATTATTCTATATATCCCTTGGGATTCATATTCTATATTCATCTCAACATGGAACTCGACGAGATACTTATTATCATATTCAGCTCCGAGGAGAACTATAACATTTATTATATGTCACCCCCAACGGATAGTTGGTCGGGGTAATTCTTATTTATATGCAGGCCCAGCAAAATTCTCGGTCATATTCTTATGTTCTGGAAAATATTATTCTTATTCGGCATTATGCAATTGTGCCTCAACAAGATACTTATTCAGCTTTAAGGAGAAATACAACATTCGTTGTATTTCACCCCCAACGGATAGTTGGTCTCATAATTCTTATTTATATTCAGGCCTGACAACGTTCTCGGCCATATTCTTATGTTCTGGAAGATCTTATTCTTGTTCGGCATTATATAATTCTACCTCGACAGATCAACGAGGCATTTTATTATTTTTAATTATTCTTTATATCTATTTGGATGCATATTCTATTCTTATTTCAGCAAGGAGGTCTCCAACATTTATATTATCTTATTCCCAACAATCTGTTGGTCAGCTCCAAGGAGGTCTCCAACATTTATATTATCTTATTCCCAACAATCTGTTTGTCAGCACCGAGGAGGTCTCCAGCATTTATTATATTTTATTCCCAACAATCGGTTGGTCAGCGCCGAGGAGGTCTCCAACATTTATTATATCTTATTCTATTCCCAACAATCTGTTGGTCAGCTCCGAGGAAGTCTCTATCATTTATTATAAAAAATGTATTCCTAAAAATGCCAACTTATGTTGGTTAGGAAGTAAATGTATTCCTCCGGGAAGTAAAGCTACTTGTATTCCTCCGGGAAGTAAAGTTACTTGTATTCCTCCGGGAAGTAAAACTTGTATTCCTCCGGGAAGTAAAGCTACTTGTATTCCTCCGGGAAGTAAAGATACTTGTATTCCTCCGGGAAGTAAAACTTGTATTCCTACGGGAAGTAAAACTACGTGTTCCTCGGGAAGTAAAAGTATTCCTAAAAATGCCAACTTATGTTGGTTAGGAAGTAAATTTATTCCCAAAAATGTCAATTCAGGTTGGTCGGAAATAAGAAGCTGTCAACTACAGTTGGTCGGAAACATTTTATGAGTATGTGAAAGCGATCAAGCAAAAAGCATTCAAAGCTCACATTCCACACTTGGGGGCTTCTATTACAGATATATTTATTCATTCGGTGGCACATTCTCATAACATCATGCAGTCGAGCATCAGATTCAGCCCCAACTAAATATCATTCAGAAGTTATTTTTCTTGCTCAGGAGCTAATTTTGCTTATGAAGTTCAGGAGGCATATTCAAGAGTTATTATGCACATACTATTGAAGTTCAGAAGTCAAATTCAGCATCTACAGCACTGAGATCTTTACTACTACTGCCCGATCAACATTGAAGAAGAAGTTGTATGAAAATGTTTCGAAGTCCACCACTAGCTTGGTACTAATCAGATTGAAGAGTTGGGTTCAAAAGCTAGTATGTTACTCGACAAAGTATTTAGAGGATCATAAATCACAAGAATAAAGCACGTGAAGTTAGCACTCAGTTGCTCGGCACAGGAGGCAGTTGGTCGGCTAGCAAACCAATCAATATACTTGAAGATTATGACAAGCTACAAGCTGCATACTATGGCATGGCTGCATCCAAATTCCCAGGGGTGATACATAGCACATGGAGTTCCTCAAAAGAAAGATTAGCAACCATCGATCAGCTTTCATCATATGTCATCCAGGAGATAATGCACTTTATGTTGAACAAATCAAGAAGGTAGATCAAGAATTTCACGAGCACCGAGCAACACTGCAGAATAAATACTCCATCCTTTCAAGTAAACCATCAAGCATGGAGCATTGGGGGCTTATGTTAATGCAAAAATTCTCCATCTACGAGGACCAATCAGAAAAGGACACATGTCATCCTACGTGGCAATATTCGACACCCAAGGAGAGTTGGTCGGCATCCGAGGAGAGTTGGTCGGCACCCGAGGAGTGTTAGTAGGCACTCGAGGAGAGTTGGTCAGTACCCGAGGATAATTAGTCGGCACCCGAGGAGAGTTGGTCAGCACCCGAGGAGAGTTGGTCGGCATATCAACCAGGAAGATCAAAGGATGACTATGCATTTAATGTGCATTAATGAAGATGACAGCGCATTTAATGAACCTTAATGTACATTTATACTGTATTAATAGATGACAACACATAGCATACCAAGCAATTCAATAATTAGATTCGTTGGATGTAGACATAAATGTCTACATACAATGAATCTCTTTATCTCCCATCACTATAAATACATGTATCCCCTTAGCCAAAAGGGAAGAGCTCAGGAGATCCAAGAGAACCTAGAAACCCCATACACAAGATACAAATCCTTTCTCTCTCTACACCCTATGGTGCTATTGTAAACCCCTGGGAATAAAATAACAGTGGACGTAGGCTTTATTCATAGTCGAACCACTTTAAAAATCTTTATCTCTTATGTGCTTGATTGGATTGCTTTCATCTATTTATCTATGATCATAAAAATGGGATTCGGTTCAGTTTTTTGCATCAACAACCTACATCAAAGAAAATTAGACCGTACGAATCTATTAGGAAAGTGGTTAAACTTGATTTCAATTTAATTGCAGTATTTTGATTCATATCATAGTGGGTGTGATAAAGAAATTCATTTTTGGGTGGGTTATTACCTGGGAAAAGAGGCTAAAGGAATTTAACATGTTGTGTAGAATATGATTCGTGCTTGTAGGAATATGAATTGTGTTAGAAAGCCAGTAATAAATTTCATGTTATTCAGATTATAGAATCAAAACCTAGAAAGTGATAGTGTGATATCGTGAACAACCCATTTTATGTTTATAGAGGTTAGTATTATAAATCGATGGTGGTTAGGGGTTGAATCCATGATTTGGAGTTTTTTAAGACGGGGATTTATTGTTGGGAATGTTTGGATTAAATATTAGGTCAAAAATAAAGCTTGGAGATTCGTTAATGGTCGAATGAGTGCGTGGGGAAGAAGAATAAGTGGTTGAACGTAGCGTCAAACGACATTGCAAGTCATTCGAACGAACTTGCAAGTCGTTCAAACGACAGTGAGAGTCGTTCGAACAACAGTAGGAAATTTTTGGCAGCTCCGTCCTTTTTCCTTGTTTTTGTTTTGGGATTTTTCTTTAAAGTATTTAATTAGAGAATAATTAAATGGAGGTTAATACCTAGGTTATTTGGAGACGGGTATTAAGGAATATTAAAATTAATAAACGTGTCAAACTTATTAACGAGACCTTGTGTAATAAATCCTAAAAGGTTGAAATACGGGTCAAGGGAGTGAGTTCGGGCATTATGATTGAGTGACACTACTTTGATGAAATTACTTGAGGTGAAATTAATTTAATTAAGGGTCGGGTATTTGACTTGGATATTTTCAGGTTAGTGCTACTAGAGTTAAGCACGGAGTAGCCGGTTGAATTTATTATATATATGTATATACAATAATAATTGAAAGTTGAATTTATTAAAGGGTGTTTAACCTAATTGTGGGATTTGGTGTAATAAATTCTAAAGGATGAACATACGGACCGAATGAGTGAGTTTGGGTATTGTAGTTGGGTGACACTACTTTAATTAAAAAATAATAATTAATGTGTGAGTAATTAAGTTATGAGTCGGGATATAGACTTGGGTAATTTGGGCTAGTGCTATGGGTGTTAGGCACGAGTTAGATGGAATTTTATTAAATATATGTAAACAGTTAGTATGATTGTGTGTGTGTGTGTGTGTGTGTATTTATATTTATATATGTATGATATATTGATATTGTTATGAATGATATTTATAGAAATACATACCCCTCTAGTGCTATCATAGGAGGTTGTGAGATGTGGGTGAATTCCCTGGCTAGTGAATACAGGGAGAGTAGAGTCCCCAGGTCATATCGCCTGATGTTTTATTGTGTGATTTATTTTTTCGAGGTGAGACATTTTCGGTATGATTCGGTATCACTTTCAAGGGAAATATGACCACCTCTACTATGTTTGCGATATTTTTTTCCCAAGTTCAATGTGATCTAGTCCGACTTGAGGTAGTTGGGTTAGAGTGAGTATGCCTGGGACATGATAGCATTTTAGAGAAAACATCCGGTGAGTTATTACTCTGGAATGGATAGTTATATTACACGACATGTGTGTGTATGTTGTAGTATACTAGTACATATACAATATGAGTAGATAATTATATACGGGATTTATACATAAGTGTGAATGTATTTCTTATATAACTAGTGTGCAAGTTATATGATTTAAAGAGGGGTTTCTTACATAACTAGTGTGAAAGTTATATGAATTAATATAGTTTAACTGATTAATAAGTTAATCAGTAGATAACTTAATAATCAAAGTAAGAATACTCGGGTTAGAGTAATGTGGTAGAAAGAGGTGTGTTATGACTAGTTAGGTGGGGTCGCATAACTAGGAAGGTTCGAAGGCAAGTATTAGGTGTGCACATTAGATGAGGGGTGAGTCATAACTCAAGAGAGTTCGACACTAGCTTAAATATGAAAAGTGTGCATGCATATTTAATTATTGCAATTTAACAGCTTGCTAAATATTTTCAAAATGTTTTACTTGGGCTTTGAACCATGTCAAAATATTTTCCAAAACATTTTAGGTGTCCAGTCATAGGGATGCCCAACTTGAGAATTCTATCCAGGGATGCGCATCTGCAACTCATGTGGAAGTTGTAGGATTTTGCTATAGACGCTTCGTTCATTTATTCCTAGTGTAGGAACTTTACTTCGTTACTCGTTTGGGCATGCTGTTCCCAGTTTTAGTATTCAGTTTATTTATACGACCTTGTGTATTCAGGTTATTATTTCAGTTTATTATTGGATTTGATTGTTGAACCGAGAGTTGATTCAGTCATCTTTATTTATATTATTCATCTGTGTTGTATTCAGTTAACAGGTTGTGTGGATAGTTTAATTATTATTTTTCCGCATGGTGTTAATTAATGAAAGATAAAATTTGGCACCAATTTATTTACATTACTAGGTGGCTAGTAACTTTAAAAAAAATATTTTTGGCAGTGATACCAAGAATGAGCCATATGAAACAAAAGTTTAATTTTGATCATGGGTTGGCCACCAGGTATTTTAGTAAGGGGGTGTCACATATAGTATCAGAGTATCAGGTTCTAGAGTCCTTAGGATACGTGCGGCTAATTACGTATCAGCGTAGCGTTCTTTTATATAAATCCTTATTATAGGAATGTTGTATTCCTTCACGTTGTGACTTACGTTCTCCTTCTATTAAGCATAGTTTATGCTATTAATATACGAGTTCGATTGGGCTTCTACACTGAACAACTTTGGACGACCAACGAGGGCCATTAGAAGGACTGCAGGGGGAGAGGCTCAGTAGAAGCCATGGAATATTCTGGGAACGATGACCGTGATAGAAGTCACCATGATTATTGTCCAGGAAGATAACGTTGGGATAATCACTAGAGCGTATTAGTTTCCCTAAGAACAGTAGTAGAAAGTGGTGGTGCAAATTCAGACTCACCCAGCATAGTCGATAAGGGGACAAGTCGGAGTAACTCTTTCGAAGAGACATCCATATGGATTCAGGGAAGATAGGGAGTGTGATGGGTCAATGGAAAGAGATAACCCAAAGGTAATTATGTAGGGTGTAGTGAAGTGACAGTCAGGATTTAAATTCGGGAAAAATTTTGTCTTATAGGAGCGGCGTTATAGTGATAAGATTCAGTCGCCACAACCTTGGACAGATACCATGAGTCACGAAGAAGTTGGGTGTGGTTTGATCTCAAACCCTCTCACCAACTATTTAAATGTACAGGCAAAGGAGATTTAAATATTTGTTTAAAAAGGGTCGTACAGTTGTCGGTCATGAAGGAAAGTTGATCTGTTTAGCGAACTTCATACCCGATGAGGTGGATATGGAGAATCAAAAAGAGTTGTACGTTAATAATGGACTCATGGTAGAATATACAAGCATGGATGGGGAAATCTGTCTAGAATGTCTAGTACCATTATCGTCAATATCGTACGTTTATAATTTGATATCAATGCTTCCATGAGAAGGGAGCCACGAGAGTTAGAGAATCTAATCGAAGGGCAAGACTGGATGTAATGGTGCAAGTGAGGCACCACGGGACGGTATACCCAGTAGAGAACCCATTATAAGAATTTATATCAATAAAATTACTACCAGGTTACGGTGCATTTAGTTAGGGACATCAAGGCCAGTAACGAGTCCCATAGGGTCAACGGAGCCAAAGGAATAACGGGGGTAGCAATCAGGGTTAAGACTACTAGGTCTGTGAGAAGTACAACCCCGACATGTCCAGTGGGGTCAGATAAAGGGGAATGACATGAAAGAGTGTCTTATGTGTAATGAGTAGGAACATATGTGTGAATCATGTCTGCAGTAAGTTGGGGGACAGGAGCAGGATGCCCAGCAGCGGCAACATTTATAAGAAGTTTTTTATTTAGTTGGGACGAGGGTGTTATGTCCAGGAACCATTTGACTTCCAGTGCTATTGGCAATTAAAAGTATGAGTTTTATCCCATGATTATTGGGGTTTTTTTTGTATGACACGAGAGAGTCACAAAAGTTTGTTAGTTCTATATACGCGTGTGAAAGGGGTTTAGTAGAAGTATTATTAATATCACTATAGTGTGTGTGTATGTGTGTGTGTGTGTGTGTGTATGTGTATATGTGTGTATGAGTGTGCGTGTGTATTTTTTATTGAGTAGCGGGGATCTCTTCAGTTCCATCTGCAGGGGAGCGGATGTGGACATTAAAAGGATATATATTTTATGAGGTTAGCTCATTCTGAGAAGGGATATGTGATGTATGATTTTATCCTAGGTACGGACTGGTCGATAATGATTAAGTGATGGTGGATGGTTACAGCAAGACTGTAGACACCCCATTCTGTTACCCCTTAAACTCTCCTTAGGTCCTTAGCACCTCCCTTCGTCACTACAAACCCAGGTCATACCCCGAGTACTGACCTAGAAGCCATCGGGCACTCCCAGGCTCCTTTTGACCAAAAGTCAAAGTCTTCAGCTCGATCGAGACTCAATAAATCTTCAAAGGTCCTTGAAAACCCTTTCCAATGGTCGATCATGTGCGCAATTTTGACTTACCATGCGGACGAACGACCCATTTTCCCCAAAACCTGATCTAAAGGCCATCGGACGCTCCTAGGCTCCGTTTAACCGAAGTAAACTCTTCATCTCGATCGAGACTGAATGAATCTTCAAATGGCACTGAAACTCCTTTCCAACAATCTGCTCCATGCGCAATTCAGACTTACGGTACGGATGAACGATTCGTTTTACTCCAAAAGGTCACCGAATGCTTCTAAGGCCCGGTTGACCAAAGTCAACTCCCTGAACCAGATCAAACTCTTTGGAATGTCGAAGTACATCTCATAACCTTTCCAATGGTCTACCCCGTCCACGATTCGGACTTACCATACGGACGAACGATCCGTTTGTGTCCAACGATTCCCCGTTCGATGGACCAACGAATGCTTCTGAGCCACATTTGACCCAAAGTCAACTCCCGAACCCGAGAGCGGTCCAATGGAATTTCTAAGGTCTCTGAATTAAATTTCAAACGGTCCACCCCGTGCACGATTAGGATCAATAGTTTGTGCTCTGCGACTGATTTTCCGAAAAGGCCTGAAAAATACTACCAAACGGCAGGTCCCAGACCCTGCCTATCGGCAGTGTGCCTAAACGCACCTACAAAAAATGAGGCCTTGACCTCATTGCAAAGAGAGCCCAGATCAGAAACATATCACTCTCAGCAAATCCAGAAAACCTCTCTCGAAGTCAGCGCGATTTCCACATCCAAATACCTTTCCAACCTTCACCTTTCATCAAACTTGGTGAATTAACCACTCTCCATCATCATCCAAGTGCAAGGTCTTCTCTCCAACATTCAAGATCAAGCTCAAGATCTTCAAGAAGGTCCGATTTTCTCAATTCTATCCTTAAATTCTAATAAATCCACATTAACTTATTTTATTACTTAGCACTTTTATTCTCTCATCTCACATATCCTAATATACTTTTTGCTTAGTAGTGTTGCACATCTCTTATTTTCATACAAATAAAAAACCAAAAAACAAGAAAAAGAGGGTTTGCTCATAAATTCCAAACGGGAATTCTCACACTTTTCTTACACTTTTCTCACAACTAAAATACTTTTTCTACACACACACACACACACACACATACACAAATAAGAGAGGTCCCTGGTTGGATTTATGGGATAAACCCCACCCCTCATTTTGCATGCAAACTACGTGGACTTTGATGCCTCTATAGGCTACGTAGGCGTCTCAGGGTAAAATCCGAGATTCGAGTCCTATTTTTTACTCTTTCTTTCATCTCCTATTCTCTCTAAATTCAATTCTCCTAGATTACATATATATACATATATTTGTTCTTAGTGGCGTATTATTCCACATGCGTTGTCGTTCCATCGTAACGATCAACATAAGGATAATCACGTAAATCCTATTTTCTAATATTTGTATACCTTCCTATGGATGAATCGCTTTAATTCTTACAAGGTACAAGTCGATAATTCATATCTCCATTATATATACACATGCACACATATCACGGGGAAAATAAAGAAAAATAGCAAAAACCCATGAGAGACCGTAAGGGCGGAATGGGTGCCTAACACCTTCCCATTTCGTAACTTAGCCTCCGGACCCTTTTCGAATCATTTTAGTTTCGTATGCATTAGTATGTCTTTGGATGATGTCCTTCACGATGGCTCCATTTCTTTAGTCTGTTTTGAGTAAAATAGACTGGCGACTCTATCTCCCTACATTTTTCACCTCACCCAAATTACGCCGGTCGAAGCGCTCCCGAGAGGAATGCGTGGGACCTAGGATCCTCCCTCATGCCGCCCGCCCACCGCGAGGATCGGGGATGGCCACAGTGGCGACTCCACCGGGGATATTTATTGTTTTGAGGGATATACTCTATTTAAATGGGTGTTATGTTTGTTTATATTTTCACCATTTTGCATGTTCCCCTTTTCCATGTATATCCCATGCTTATGCTTCTATTCACACACTTGTAGAAAATTCTCCATGTACACTTCGCACCATGTGCACCCAGGATCATATATATCCACATGTTGCATACATCACCCATACTTGGTGTACCATTGGTACTTGTACTTTGCTCCCTGTTTGGCATAATCAAGAAAGACATGCTCATAAGATACTAATAAGAGAATCATGTATGATTCACACGACATCACCAAAGAGCATTGTTATTGACCAAATTTTTACCCAGTAACTGGAAGGGTCACTTCGTGATGGGCACTGGTCCGGCAGGGCGCAGTTAGGCTAAGCGATATGACTCTCACCTTCCATTGGCCAAGTACCTTCGACGTATATCGAACGGTTCCCCCGCATCGTACCACTTGACCGAAATCATGACGGGAGGTATATCGCAGGGAACTCGTTCACGTATGCCGATTATATAGAATTTTCTCTCACACGTACTGTTCCCACGAGGTATATAGAGAGGCAATTAATGTAAACTCAGGTATATCAAATGGCTTGTCCACACGTACCAATTGCCCGTAAGAGCAAGACGTATATCGTGGAAGTCACGCCAAAGGGGGGGAACCTTTTTCGATTCACCCAACCAAACTGTTTACCCGCATATAGGTGTCAAGCCTAGGATACACATATAAGATTGTCGATTTCAACCCAAAACTCTGTCGAAATTCCGGGTCGGCCTGTCCGTGAGCCTAGTCACAAGTCCAGCCATAGCTTTGCATATATTACAAACCCAATTTTTCCAGGCTTGGGTCCCGTCCAACATTTTATTTTGCATTTAGGAGAATTTAATATAAGTGAGACCATAATAATTATAATAATCATGCTGAGATCCGTCTCCCGAAAAAAAATCCAAAAACATTTCTCCCTTATTTATCGAAAAGCCAAAAAAAATTATCCTCTCTTTATCAAAAAGCCAAAAATATTTTGTATTCCAATCTCAAATAGAAAAAACCATCAAAAATATTTTCATCCTTTTTTTCCTTTCTCAAAATAAATCCCATTTTTGCGCCTTCTCAGGTCGATCGCAAGCCCTTTGCTTGGCTCCTTATTTGCTTCGGTCTTCAGTCAAATCACCCCGGAGTTTTGTCCGTTTCCCTGTTACTTCTTCTGAGTCCGCTATCCATCCGCTTTCCATGGAGAATATAGATTAAGTCCCCATTGTGCAGCCAGTTCTGACGGCAGTCCTAGCTCAACCCGTCTCTAAAATTGATAACCTCCAAATTGAGGTCCGAGAGATGCAGCGAAACCAAGTTCCCATTCCTCAAGAGCCCGAGGCCCTATTTCCTCGTACTATGGATCCACTCGAGCCCATATGGGTTTCCGAAGAGTATCAGCACGCTCCACGTGCCCCTCCTGCTAATGGGTCGTCGCTGCCCAGCTTCCGATGCCGAATCTTGCCCAGTATGGGGCCAACTTGCCTATGATCATTGATATGAAGGAAGAAGAGTTGAAAAATGTCAAAGAGAACCTCAAGATGCTCACCAATAAGTTTGACCAAGTCAGAATCTCGGGGAATTACATGGACTACACCCATATGTCTCCTTATCCTAAAGCGAGGTTACCCAAGAAGTTTAAGATGCCAAATATCGAGAAATTCGAAGGAAGTGGACCCCCGATGTTCATCTTCACAGTTATCACCGTTCCATGACTCTCCTAGGGGCTTCTGAAGAAGTGATGGCCCAATTGTTTTAGAAAACTCTAAAGGATAACGCCCTCTTATGGTTTTTGTCTCTCGAAGAGTCCAAAATTCGTAGTTGGGAGGATGTGGCTCGTGAATTCATATCGTAGTATAAATACAATGAAGAGCTTAAGGTCACCCGCCGTATAAATACCTGAAAGACACTACCAAACAGTAGTATAAATACCTGAAAGACCTGAAAGACACTACCAAACGGTAGGTCCCAGACCCTGCCTATGGACAGTGTGCCTAAACGCACTTGTCGATTAGCAAGAACATGTCTATGCCTATTGGTAATGACCTAGGCCAATAAAAAGGAGGCCTTGACCTCATTGCAAAGAGAGCCCAGATCAGAAACGTATCACTCTCAGCAAATCCAGAAAACCTCTCTCGAAGTCAGCGCGATTTCCATATCCAAATCCCTTTCCAACATTCACCTTTCATCATCCCTTTCATCAAACTTGGTGAATTAACCACTCTCCATCATCATCCAAGTACAAGGGTTGCTCTACAACATTCAAGATCAAGCTCAAGATCTTTAAGAAGGTTCAATTTTCTCAATTCTATCCTTAAATTCTCATAAATCCGCATTAACTTATTTTATTACTTAGCACTTTTATTCTCTCATCTCACATATCCTAATATACTTTTAACTTAGTATTATTGCACATCTCTTATTTTCATACAAATAAAAAACCAAAAAATAAGAAAAAGAGGGTTTGCTCAAAAATTCCAAACGGGAATTCTCACACTTTTCTTACACTTTTGTCACAACTAAAACATTTTGTATACACACACACACAAATAAGAGAAGTCCCCGATTGGATTTATGGGATAAACCCCACCCCTCATTTTGCATGCGAACTACGTGGACTTTGACGCCTCTATAGGCTACGTAGGCGTCTCGGGGTAAAATCCAAGATTCGAGTCCTATTTTTTACTCTTTATTTCATCTCCTATTATCTCTAAATTCAATTCTACTAGATTACATATATATACATATATTTGTTCTTAGTGGCGTATTATTTCACATGCGTTGTCATTCCATCGTAACGATCAATGTAAGGATAATCACGTAAATCCTATTTTCTAATATTTGTATACCTTCCTATGGATGACTCGCTTTACCTCTTCCATGGTACAAGTCGATAATTCCTATCTCCATTATATATACGCGTGCACACATATCACGGGGAAAATAAAGGAAAATAGCAAAAACCCATGAGAGGTCGTAAGGGTGAAATGGGTGCCTAACACTTTCCCATTTCGTAACTTAGCCTCCGGACCCTTTTCGAATCATTTTAGTTTCGTTGCATCAGTGTGTCTTTGGATGCTGTCCTGCAGGATGACTCCCTTTCTTTTGTCTGTTTTGAGTAAAATAGACTGACGACTCTATATCTCTACATTTTTCACCTTACTCAAATGACGTCGGCCGAAGCGCTCTCGAGAAGGACGCGCGGGACCTAGGATCCTCCCTCATGCGCCCGCCCGCCGCGAGGATCCGGGATGGCCACAAAGACTATTGTGTTCGCTATTCCCGGACATGTATATTTTTCCAATGTCTCACTTGAAAGAGGGTCGAGCTCGTGGAAATATTTTTTTGAATTAAACTTGAGAAAGTACAGTTGTCTAGTTATATTGAATCCCAATGCGTAGGCCTTTTATTGATATGATTCAGGGTATATCAGGTTTACCGTTGAGCAGAGGGATTTAACTCATTGTTGTTGACGCCCTGAGAAACTAGTGATTGTGAGAGTGTCGTATCATGTGATGCCTTGAGATACATGGGCATAGACGATTTAATTTATGTGTTGGGAGGCAGGATTCATGATATCTTAGTTATGTGCGTTGAACCCACAGATTCCAATAATCGATAATAGTGTATTGGGGAAAGTCCTTTTGAGCTTCATTACGAGATGTTACATGCATGAACCTTAATAAACATTGAGAGCATAATAGACTATTTTCCAAGTTTCGACCGGTTAGTGATGGTTTGGGCTATAGTAGAAAGTATAGTAAAACTTTGTGTTCGCTATTCCAAGGCATGATTTACTTGTGCTATTTATTACTTGAAAGAGGGTCTAGCCCAAATATACGTGTATATATGTTATAGTGTGTTGCATAATGGACTTATAAGAAAATGTTTGTATTGTTATATTTGATCCCGGTAAGTAGGGACATTTTCTTATGGGATTCAGGGTGGATAGGTTTATTATCGAGCGGGGAGATATAGCTCGTGATTGATTCACGCTAAGAAACTAGTGATAGTAAGGGGCGTCGTATTGTTTGATGTCTTTTGTAATATGAGAGTGGACGAATATACTTTTATGTCAGGAGATGGGAATTTGGGGGGTATGTGCTATGGACTGAGGGCCTCGCGGATCTCAACGACCAGCAATGTTAGGTAGTAGTGTATTGGGGGTCCTTGTTTGGATTTGGTTTTGCGAGACATCCCACGAATGAAACTTAGCGCAACGTTGGAAGTGGGGAGATGTGTGGTCATTAGGATATGGGTGTGTCACCTTGGTTATTATACATATATGTAGTTACAACTGTGAGTTGAAAGTTATATGACGATTTAAAGCTAGTAGAGTCGAGTAAATTTGTGCAGTTAAGCATGGGTACAGGGTGTATGGGAGTCCTGGGTAATTAATTTAATTTTAATATAATTCGCGATTAGAAGGGGTAGAGATATGTGTAGAGATCGTAAGGGTATGTGAACAGGGAAATATTCGAGGCTTGGAGTACTAGACTTATCTTAATTTCGAGGATGAAATTCCTTTTAAGGGGGGAAGTATGAAATGCCCCCGTATTTCTGAGGATATAGAATTTAATTAATTTGGTGATGTGGGATTAAAATTATCTCGAGGATTTAATTAATTTACTGAATTAAGATTTAATTAATTTGGGTTATTTTTAGAATTTACATGTCCCGTAAGTTGAGGTCGAGGTTGGAGATTTTAGCAAAGTAACTCGAATGACGATTCTGAGTGAACTGTTGATTTTGAATAGGTCGAATAGTCGCAAACGAGTACACGAAGTTAGTAATTGGGTCTCGGGGCATTTTCAGGCATAATCAGGCTCACACGGGGGTGTTCGTGTCATTTGGGCTTGGCCCATAGGCTTAATTTCAGTATTAGCAATCTAAAACCTACATTAGGGAGGGAGTTTGTGGCAGATACAACTCAATGAGAAAACCCCAATTTTCCAGAGGAGAAAAGAGGTAGAGCTTTTGGGAGCCAAACCAAAAAGAATTGGGTGTGTTCTTCGTCAAACCTTCGCCAACATAAAAGGAAATCAGACCCTATGAATCTATCAGGCAAGTGGTTAAACTTGCTTTCAATTTAATTGCACTATTTCGATTCCTATCATAGTGGGTGTGATAAATAAATTCGTTTTGGGTGGGTCATTACATGGAAAAAGGGGCTTGAGGAATTTAACATGTTGTTAAATTGATGAGGCAATTGTGATACCCCGTACCTTGAGGATATGGGTTTTTAATTATTTTAGTATTTTTGAGAGAAATACAACTATTTAATTGGGAGAAATTAGATTTTTTTTTTTGAAGTCTCAAATGGTGAATTATAGTGTACAGTTGATCCGGGATAGGTCGAGATAGTCAAAATGACTGTAAGCGGGTTTTAATTGGGTTCCGAGATCTTTTTGGTTAGTTTCACTTGAATTGAAAGTGTGTATTATCATTTAAAGTTGGGTATTTTTGAGTTACGAGCTTATTAGGCCACAAGAGTAGCCAATCTCATTTTTATGAAGAAACCCTAGAGAGAAAGAGAGAAAGATGAGAAGGAAGAAGAAGAATAAGAGAAGAGGAAAGCTTGGGAGCTTTGGATTTTCAACTCAAATTCATGATTTCATGGAAGATTTAACATCTACAACTTTGAGGCAAGTGATTAAACTTGTTAAATAATGGTGTGTGAGAGTTATTTCATACTTTTGTGGGTGATTTAGTTAATTTTGGAGCTTAAATGGTTAAACCCTTGTATTTAATGAGTAAATCTTGTATTTAGTGATATATTTGTGGTTTTGATGATGAAAATGGTGGGAATCATATATGTGTTTGGTATATCATAGTGTGTAGATGATTATACTGATGGTATATGATGTTGGAATAACCTTTGGGAGTGATTTTGTTGAAGAAATCAGGAGAAGAGCCATAACAGCCATGGCAGTCCCATCTTAGCATTTTCCCAGGGCCAGACCGGTCCGCCCTCACAGGATCGGATCGATCCAATTTAGCAGTTTTTTCAAAAAATGAAAGTTATAGATATTTTCGATACGATCGCGTGGGCGCTAATCGCGTATTTTTCTATTTTTTCTTGATTTAGTAATGAATTTATTACTGAAGGGTGTTTGAGACCGAAATAATTGTTGGGAAATAAATTTGGGTTTTAGGGATGTAGATTATATTTTTCAAAGTGTAGAAGGATGGTTTTGAGGTAAAAATCTTGGGGGTTAAAATTTGTACAAAATCGGACCAATTTTATTTTTAGGAGGCACCGGATGAGTCCGACAATTAAAAGACTTCTGTTAAATTTTAGGAACCGGACCGATTCGTTTTTTAGGATCCCCAGTCCGGTCCGACCAATGCATTTTTCCAGCTCTTGTTTTAACCCTTTTCTATTAGCTTCATTACATGATCCTTAAACCACAAATCAAATGTTTCATTATAAATGCGATCCACAACATGTGGTCTGAGACGGGAATCACTCCTAATTGATGCACGATGAGTACTGCATTAAAAATAATCATTACATTATTCTTTACATGGCTAAAAATGAAAGAATTTTCTTCAAGAAGATACTTACTCTCGAAACAGAGCAATTACATATGTGTTGACAAGCACATATTGATGTGCTTGTACATATGTAATCTCATCAAGCACAAATCCCTCCACTTTTCATAATTTACGACCACAAAAGTGATCAAAAGAACTACCATCATCATTCCTTGTTGGGCGATTAGACTTCATCTCAACATCATCACGTAGGTACCTTGAGCAAAATGTCAAGCATTCTTCTACCCAATATCCTTGTGCAATTGAACCCTCTGGATGACTACAGGTCTTCACACAATTCTTCAATGTGAACAAGTATCTATGGTGAGGGAAATTTCAATTAGTAAGAAAAAACTATCGTGAAAAATATTTTATATATATCAAATAATACCACACCTCTCGATAGGATAAATCGATCGGTATTGCGTCAGTCGTCCAATCTTCGCCTCTTCTGCTAAATAAATAACCAAATGCTCCATGACATAAAAAAATGAATATGGAAAGATCCTCTCAAGTTGGAATAGCGTGATCTCAATGCAAGATTGAACACGATCTAAGTTGGTTACATTCATCACTTTCGAGTAAATATTTCTAAAGAAGTTACTTAGCTCAACTAATGGTCCAAGCACATTCTTAGGCAACACATTTCTTAAGGAAATGGGAAGTAGTTCTTTCATTAAGATACGGTTATCATGACTCTTGAGTCCCGATATCGTACGTTGTTTAAGGTTAACACAACGCAATATGTTCGAAGCATAACCATCTGGGACTTTCACCTCCTTCAATATTTTACAAACTATGTCTTTAACCTTAGTGTCCAAGGTGAAACATGCGGGTGGCAAATAATATTTGTTGTTCGCTCATTTCTGAGGATGCAACGGCTTACGAATACCCATATCTACCAAGTCATGACGGGATTTTAAGTTATCTTCCCCTTTCCATCAACATTTAATAATGTCCAAAGCACATTATCACACACGTTCTTCTCAATATGCATTATATCAAGATTATGGCATAACAAATTGTCCTTCTAATAATCTAACTCAAAAAATATACTTTTTTTCTTCCAATTATGTGTTAAGGTTTCATCTCTTTCATCAACCCTTTTCCTCTTACCTCCTACCTCAGGATCCTTCCCAAAATTATTATTGAAATTGTTTACCTCATCATATGCTTCAGCTCCAGATAATCGGGTGGGATTTGTACCCAACTCAACTGTACCATCAAAGGAGTTTTTATTTGTTCTAAATTTATTCCCATCAGGCAACCATCGACGATGACCTAAGTATCAATGCTTACCTCCGTTAAATAACCAACGGGATCGAGTGTATTTATGACAACAAGGACACGCCAATCTACCTTTTGTGCTCCACCCCAACAAATTTTCGTAAGCTGGAAAATCACTAATTTTCCATAAAATGATGCACGCATTTCAAACATCTGATTACTGGCTACATCATAAGTGTTTACCCCAACACATAATTCCTTTAATTCGTCAATTAAAAGGCACAAATAAATATCACTGTCATTTCCAGCGCTGCGAGGACCATCAATAATTATTGGTAATATCATATATGGTTATTCCATACACAACTATGTAGGCAAGTTATATATTATTACAATTACGGGCCACGTGCTATGGACAATACTCATGCTCTTAAATGGGTTGAACCCATCACTGGATAATCCAAGCCTAACATTCTGCGCTTCTAGTGCAAAATATGGATAAATACCATCAAATGTTTTCCAAGCAAGAGAATCAGCTGGATGCCTTACATTTTCATCATCAACACGCTCATCGGCATGCCATCTTATTTGTGATGCTGTCTTTGATGACATAAAGAGATTTTGAAGTCTTGGTATCAAAGGGAAGTATCGTACCACCTTTGTAGAAATTTTTCGATTTGTAATGGCATCAGCATCTGATTGACCATTTACTTGTTTGTACCTTGGGGTATGACACTTCAGGCATTCATTCTCTCGTTCTGTCTCATTCCAATAGAGCATGCAATCGTTAGGGCATGCATGTATCTTCTTGTAATCTAGCCATATGCTTGCAATCAACTTCCTTACTTCGTAAAAGGACTTTGGCAATGTTTCACCATCAGGAAATGAATCTTTTAATGATTCAATTCACATTGTGAATGTCTTATCACTCCACCCACCAAGGCACTTCAAATGCAATAATCGAACAACAAACGAGAGAGTTGTATACTTCTTACAATCTGGTTACAACTCTCTTTTAGATTCTTTTATCAAATTGAAGAATTTCTTGGTCTCTTCATCGGGGCCATCCATATGTTGATGCGCAACACCACCACCCATAAAGTTAAGTGGACTTATAGGAGGAATTCTAAAAGCATCATGTATCATCTCTCGCATTTCATCACTAAGAACCGAATCAGGAGAAGGAACCGAAGATGCTGCAGATTCCCCATGATAAGTACAACATGTGTAGCTATTTAAAAACCTATTTAGCAATATAAGTTTTACAACATCATCTTTCTTCACATATAGCATATTGTGGCATTTCTTACATGGACACAATATTCTTTCAGCATTCGATTTATTATCAAAGGCAAACTAAACGAATTCTTCTTCTCCTTTCTCGTACAAAAGATGACCTTTATGTGTTATATTAATCCAACTCTTATCCATCAGTATGAATCGATTAACCTGATGAAATGAATAAGTAAACACAACAAAATTTTGTCAAATGGCAAGTTCAACGCAAAGGTAACAAAAAAGTAACATGCAACATGACTTTTGTTTCTTACCAAACATCATGGTCTAAGGTTATCAAATATAAAAAGTAGAGAGCAAAAAAAAGATGATCGACTTAATATTCTTTTTAATTTGTCTTAAAACAACATAATAAGACGCAAAAAATAAAAGATTACACAACTTGTCAAATGCAACAGAAATATATGAAATCTTCTATTGAGATTAAATTTACAAAATTGGACACGACTTACGATAATAAGATTATCTACCGAAATATCACTTTGTCCCCATAACAAACATAATCCAACATTTGAAATTAATTCAATCCCTCCGATAAAACACACCCTCATGGCCTAAAAAACTTATTTTCCATTACAAATAAGAAATCTTACACATTTTCTAACTTCTGAGTGCTTTTGATATCATTTATTCGCCTTCCAAATTACATTGATGTATTATTAGTCAATGCACATTTTAAAGATGCTTTTGATATTATGTATTCATTACTATTTCATTGGATGCAGTCGTAGAAGTGAAAATGATACCTGAACGAGAGAGGGTCTCTAAAGGCCGATATTAAAAAGAGCTCGAGATAACCGGTTTGATATGCCTATTGATATCCAGATCATGTTTGCGTCAGCAAAGAACACAACAATATAAGAAACATAATTTTATTCTATCAAATTCAAAGTACCACACCCATATCTTTATTTGTTGAAAGGTAATTTTATTATTAATTGACTCAAAAACAATTTGTCTAAGTTGTCTTCATTCTACTTGTTATGTTGGACGGAATTAAGTATTTGGTTAGTATTGAAGGTCTGTACGTACATGTGGACTCCTTAATTTGTTATTGAAAGTTATACATTGGCCACAATAGACTTTTTTATGGTAATAGGCGATAGAGTGGTTGTCATGAGAAGAAACAGATCTTTTTAATGATACCATCAGAGTTTTTTTAATTAAAATGAAAATATAATTATTTTTAGACCTTTAATTTTCCTTTTCGGTTTAAATTAATATTGAAAAAATTGAATGGGAATAATTTTGTCATGGTTAATTACACTTGGGTCCTTTAACTTTACCCTCCTTATCACTTCACCGCCCGAACTTTCAATTTTTCTACCTAACCCTTTGTACTTCCAACACGGCTTTAAGTAACCTCGTAGCGTTAATTTTTGGACGTGAAAAAGGGTCACATGTCGGTGGTCATGTGTCACTTTAGAAGAGTATTTTGATATTTAACCTCATTTTTATGTTTAAAAAGTAAAAATAATATTGTCTCTCTACCCACAGTCTCTTTCACACTCTCTTTTACAGCCATAGCTCTCTCCCCTCCACCCCCGCCATGGTTGCTGCCCCTCCCTTACTCCCTTGGTTTCGTCTCTGTATTTATCACTCACTTATCTTACACGCGTGCACACATACACCCACACACATGAAATTCACATCTTTTTCTTTATCACTCACGTCTCTGCCATGGAAATTTAATTAAAATGAAATATTTTTTAATACAAATTTAGTCCAAGCCTTTTTATTTATTTTCTAAAAAGTCCTTCAAACACTCATTTAACCAATATTCTCTTATTTTTAAAGGTCCGTGCTCACGGCACTCCCGCCTCATCTCCACCCACCCTCACCGGAGCTCATTTTTTTAATGTTTTTATGTGGTAAGGGACTGTTTGAAACAAAATAAAAAAGTCTTGGACTATATGTGTCTTAAAATATTCGAGGGGCTATATAGTATATGTCCCCAAAACTTATGATTATATTATGTTTTATCTGAAATTTCTATAGAAACACAGAGCATACACATGTGCAATATAAAAATAATAAAACGGAGCAACCTCATCGATCAATACGAAACGTAGAAGCCCATTTGACAACAATGGGACAAAAAAAATTCCCAATCATAAACATCACAATTAAATTAAACACATAGCTTAGAATTTATACATCATAGCTTTTTTAATTAAAATTAAAAAAGAATGTTAGGATACCATATGAATAAAAAATTGATACCATCAAAGCTCTTTTTATGGTAATCAATGATTTAAAGAGCTTTTTTTAATTAAAATGAAGCAGGGGCGATTCAGAGATTTCACTGTAAAATTTCATTCACGAGATATTTCATCAGAGATTTATCGCTAATGAGCTGAAATCTGCCTCCACCAACAAACCACTTGACATTTGAACACTACAGCCTCAATTTTCTATTAAGGAAACATTACAGCTAAAGGTTTCATAGAGTAATGCTTTCCCACAAACATTCTTATTCCTCTTCTTTTACTTCAAAAAAATTCTATTATATCTCTCATTCCATAGAACCCAAAACACAGACTGATTAATCTCCAAACACATTTAAATGACAAAGATTCTGAAGATTCAAGATTTACCTTGAGTCCTAGATGCAGAAGCAGCGGTCGTAGTTAGAAGCAGAGGCCTTAGGGAAAATTTGAAAAACAATTTTGTTAGAGGTTAGAGTCGTATGCATATACATGTTTTGTGAACAAGTAAAAGTAGCGGTTTGTTGAAGGGAAACAAAAAATTAGAGGGAGCAGCGCTGGGACGCGGGATCAAAAAAAAGTTAGGTACCCGATGTTTTTATCCCAAAATGAGGGGAATTAGCCCATGTTTTAATCAAAAACGTCATTATTTTTTTACGCTTTTAAATAAAATGCCACTAATTTTTGACACTTTTATAAACATCCATAAATAGCCCACGTTATTAAATAAACGTCGGTATATACACTATATCCTGACATTTTTATAAGCGTTGCAAAAAAAACATCGTAATATCCACTTTTTTTGTAGTGTAACCTCAAAATCACAACAAGGGAACATCACTATGCTTCTTGTCTATCATATAGACTCCAGACCCAAGGCTATACGAAGAACACCCCTCGTTTATTCTCACTCGGGATACAGGTACATCAGTAGTAGGATCGAGGTAAAAGGACCAAGTTAAACTTGTCGCTATTAACGTGGTCAACGTCATACGCATCCCCATTAAATCCATCCTAGTATGTCCCCCACGAGCACACAGCCACACACGATACACTTGAACATAAAGCAATTGCACAAAAATCCAATCTACTCAAGGATTTGCTAAAACGGTGCCAGAAGTCTCATATAAATTGCCATTAATTAATTAATTGAGGATTAATTATCAAACCGATGCAAATTTGTTCGAACCAAACCTCATTATCATTGTAACAAAATTATTCAACTCGTTTGAACCAAAAGATAAACTCATTCAAATGAAATCCCAAACTTTTTTAAGCACAATCCCAAACTCGTTCGAACCAAAAGCTAAAATCGTTCGAATAATATCTAAACTCGTTCCAGCGACACCCCTATCTCGTTCGAACGAGATCCCAAACTCATTCGAACAAGATCTACATAGTGGTATTTTCCCAAGTCCTAAAAATGGACATTGCCAACCTAAATCTCATGTTTAAAGGCTCTAATTAGACTAATACCCGATCTCCTTCAACTATAACATAATAAACAACAATATTAACCAATAACAAGAAGTTCTTGTTGACTAATCTTTTGTTATTAAATTTCAGATTATAGGATTATAAACCTTATGTTCATAACTTCAAAAAGTATTATCAAATTCACCCTGAATTCGATTAAATAACTAATTAAAGATGAGGGTTATTGTAAGTTATCATTAACATGATTTAGATGTAACATTATTCAAGAAGATTACATGATATAGTGGATTAATTCAAGGGATTCATCATCAACTACTCTAGTTCATTAACATGTGATTAAGGTATAATTCAGCAATTAAACCAATTACAAAAAAAATTAAGTTTTTAGATGATTAAAATTATTAC
This sequence comes from Sambucus nigra, assembly GCA_949130495.1. NCBI lineage: Eukaryota > Viridiplantae > Streptophyta > Magnoliopsida > Dipsacales > Adoxaceae > Sambucus > Sambucus nigra. The sequence goes on along the minus strand of OX422209.1, from coordinate 433,119,834 downwards.
ATGATTTTTAGTCCAAATCCCAATGAACTATTACTACCATAACATAAATTTAATTAATATCTTAATCAAGGTGAACTTGCTTATTGAACGATTTAATAATCAAGTCAGAAATCCCCAAGCTCTTTAAGCTCAAGTTGTTCTCTCAACCTCCTTAGCTGTTAGGGTTTTATCTAATGTGTTGTGAATCTATTAGGTTCTCTAAATTAAGTTAATAAATCTCTAATTTCCAAAATTAAGCCTAGGCCCAGAAATAGCTATAAGCCAATGAGTTCGAAACATGCTTCAAATGGCCTAAAACTTGGCACAAATCATATACCAACCCAGCAGACTCAATTCCACTATTTTAAGTCAAAAATGGACTTTCTAAACATCTGAAATTCTAACCAAAATAGAGAAAAATTTAATAAATTTGGTAACTCTTCAAGTTAGTTAATAATCTAATATGGGTCGATGAAGTTAAACTTAATTATTAAATAATTCGGTGTGGCTAAATTATTTTTTTCCTCATACCTTTTCCCAAAATGCCAAAACGGAGTTGCAGAGAGTAAACATAGACATATATAGTGGAAACTCCCATTGCTCTTATTCATTAATAAAATTTGCCTCTAAAATTTTGCTTTGATGCCATTGTTACTTTGTTTTTTTAATAAACAGACTTCCTAGCTCAAAACTGCATCATCACACCCCTTTTGAAAAATTATTTAATCAACCTCCTAATTTATACTTCATGAAATCATCATTTGGATGTAGATGTTATCCATATCTTAGGCCATATACACAACACACACTTGATCATAGGTCAACACCATGCATTTTTCTTGACTATCACGCATTAGTTAAAGTGTATAGATATCTTAATGCTACCACTTGAAAAATATCTATCTCCAGACATGTCTTTGATTAAACCATCTTTCCTCATCAATTTGATACTTCCTTTTTGTCTTCTTCCTTTACACTGTCTCTATCCTCCTTACAATCTTTCTTTTGGCCTTTAAATTCTTCCCACTGTTCTCCATCTCATTCACCTTCTTCTAATTCCCCTGTCTCCAATCCTCCAAATTTTTCTTTTTCATCTCTAATGAATTCAGTTCTCTCTAATTCCCCCAACACCTCCCTTAAATAACCCTTCTCTTATCCATAATTCCATTATGAACTTAAATACTTCTCCTCATGTTTATTTTTCCTCTATTGCCTCCCTTTTTTATTCCTAATAGCATAATGCGCATCTCATGGTTACCAGGCACAAGGTTGGCATTTATAAACCCAAAAATCCCATTTTCTTTGCCTATGACTAGGGATGGCAATTTGCTACACGACCCATTAACCAGGAACAAAACCGACACGTTTTAAGCGGGTCTGGATTTAGCATTAATGTGTTTGGGTCATAAACAGGTGGACCTGCCAGACCGATTTAGAAAATGAATCGGGTTCGTGTATATTCGTGAAACACGTTTATGCCAGACCCGTTTATTAAATAAATTAATAACGAGTCGTGTAACCCATATTCACACGTTAAACCCTCTAACCTTTTAAAGAGACTTATTTTTGTATTTTTAGACTAAAAACAGAATCTTAACATAACCCTACTTTCTTAATAACCTAGGTTCATTTCTCAATATCTTAATGGAAACGGGGCGAATTTGGGGCGGGTTTTCAAAAATCCTAACTCGCCCCATTTAATAAACGGGGCGGGGAGGTTTTATTTAAATTAACTCCTAACCCGCCCCATTTAATAAACGGGGTGAGTCGGGACTCCTACGGGTTGGGTTAATTTTAAAAATATTACATTATAGTCTTAGAGGTCTATAATGGCCGTATTCCAATATGTGAGACAGTCTCCCAATTGTCAAACCATATTTCCACATAGATCTTTTACAAAATTAACATACATATAAAGAGTTTTTTTTTTGTGTGTATACATATATGGTTTAATTGTAATTAACATAAATATAAAGGGTATTTATATAGGCATAAGTTAAACGAGGCAGGGCTATTTTATTTAAGTTAACTCCTAACCCGCTCCATTTAATAAATGGATTTTTTTTAAATCCATACCCGCTGCTAATTCATTGATAGGGTTTTAAAACTCGCCCCATTAGGATCGGGAGGGACGGGGTTCCTACGGGTCGGGTTAAGTTGTCATCCCTACTTCTCACTCATCCTTACACACCAAACTGAGCAAGCAACCACCATCCAAACCCCACCGGATAAACCTCACCACCTAACCTTTAAACAACCACCATAAGCGCCTTTATTTATCATCGTCAAAGGTGCCTTTATCCCTTTTTGTATCCCTTTTTGTTTTATAGGTAAACCACGACACCTTAGAATTTTGTATCTTATTTTTTCTCATATAAATATATATGACTTTGGAGAGAACTTTGACAGCAAGTTTTCAAACCCTTAAAGCTTCAAGAACTTCATATTATTTTTTTATATCGTTCCACTTTGGATAGAACTTTGATAGCAACTAATGGATACCGAAGCCAACTGCAACAGTCTGGATCTAATTATTTTTAGATCTAATATCTCTCAAAAAAATTAAAATGGGGACTAAATACATAATACTAATGACATATTACATTTTTAAACACATTATATTTATTTATATTTACAAATTATAGAATACTAATTTTTTTTATTTAAACAGATTACATTTTTTATTATTTTATTTACAGACTACTAATTTCCTTTAAACATTACATTTTTTTATAGAATACTAATTACAGAATATTATTTTTTTCATTTAAACAGATTAGATTTTTTTCATTTTATGTACAAAATACTAATATTTTCATACTACATGTTTTTTACATTTTTTCAGATGGAGTCGTATGGAGAAGGCAATGAGTTGATATGGAGAAGATGAAGTTGCAGCAAGTTTTCATAGACTTATCATAGTCTTTTTTTTATGTTTAATGGTTGTTCTATTTTCATTTCGAAGAATTTTTTTTTTGTAGTTTGTTTTAATTTTGAATAATATTTGTATTGCTACAAGTTTGGATTTTGGACAATTTGGTGTTGTAATTATGGTTATTTGCTCTTTGTTTAGACTATTGTTATTTACATTTTGGATGATATTATTGAAATCATTTTCATCAATTTAGGATAAAATTTACACTTAACAATGAATTTTGAATTTATGAAATAGGTCAACGAGTGAACGACTGAAATGGGTTAACGAATGAAACGGTTAACGAGGGATACGAATGAAATGGGTTAACGAGTAAAAATGGGTCATGTCAGGTCTAACGAGTTAACATGATTCGTTTAGTTAAACGGGTGAAAACGGGGCGTGTCATCTCCCGCTAAGAAAATGAATCGTGTACGAATTCGATTTTACCACCCATTTAGTAAACAAATCATGTATGGGTGGAGCCATTTACCACACGATTCGTTTATCACTCGGCTCGACACAACCCGTTGCCACCCCCTACTTATGACTACTCATAATTACTTATCACAATTTGAACCAACATCTATCAAAAGAGGCTTTACAATCTCCTCAATAGTTGCAAGCTATGAAAGACCTAACTTTTGTTCCTCTTCCACCAACTGCCCATTCTATAGGCTACAAATGAGTGTTTAGAATTAAAAGAAAATTAGGATGGCATAATTGTCAAGTAAAAGGCAAGATTAGTTACAAAAGGCTATTTACAAGAACTTTTAGTCCAATAGCCAAATAACCTATGATTATACGTGTTCTAAGTTTGGCTCTCCATTACAATTGGACCATTAAACAAATGGATATATCAAATGCCTTTCTTTATGAAAAGTTAGAGGAAGAGATCTTCATAGATCAACCTCAAGGGTTTATTGGCTCGTTTAGACCTAATCATGTTTGCAAAATTCATAAAGCTCATCATGGTCTTAAACAAGCTCCAAGAGCTTGGTACTCCACTTTCTCCTTATATCTCCTCTCAATAGGATTTCTCTCCGGTTATTGTGACAACTCTATGTTTGTCAAGAAAATAACTATAGCTATCATTATTCTTCTTGTATATACTCATAATAATTTGTTAACTCGGAATGACCCTAACCATATTCAATCCATCTTCTCCCACATGCATACTATTTTTTTCAAATGAAGGAATTAGGAAATGTTTCATACTTTTTAGGAGTCTCAGTAGCTAAAACTTCTAATGGATACTTTCTTTCTCAATATCAATACGACATTTTTGTGAAATAAGGCATGACTACTTGCAAACCATATTCCTCTCCTCCCCCTCTTAAACCATCAATCTCTTCCCAAGCCTCTTTTTCATTCCATCAACCTTCTCTATACAAAAGTTTAATAGGGACTCTTCAATACCTTACCATAACAAGACTAATTATTTGCTTCTCAATCATTCATGCTTGCTAATACATGTAAAATCCCACCATCATTGATTTATGCAATATCAAGAGAATTGTCTGAAAATCACTAGTTTTGGTTAGGCACATCTCAGATATCTCAAAGGGGCTATTGACAATAGACTTAGGTTTAGTTCTAGTTTTTTTCATCTCACTCATTATGCAGACTCGGGTTGCGTTGGTGATGTTGCAGATAGAAGATCCACATCAGGTTAGTATTTTTCTCGGTTCAAAACTTATTTCTTGATCAGCAAAGAAGCAAGCTATTATTTCCAGATCTTCAACAAAGGTTGAATATCATGTTATTGCCCAAGCTATTACTGGAACTCATTTGGCTTCGAATGTTGCTTCATGATCTTCATATTCAACTTCCCTTTACTCCCACTTCATGGTGTGACAATATTTCAAACATTGTTCTAGCATTTACTCATGTTTTTTATGCTAGGACAGAGCACATTGAAGTAAATTGTCACTATGTCTGTTAACAAGTTATGTCCAATAATGTTGTCATTAAGCATGTGTTTTCTTTTAACCAACTAGTTGATATCTTTACCAAAGATCTTTCTCCATCTCGTTTTCATTACTTAATTCCCAAACTCAAGGTAGTCTCCTCCCCCATGAGTTTGCGGGAGGCTGAAAAAGAATCACCCAAATCTGTTAGGTAGTTATTAGTTAGGTGAGTTGCTATTATTATTTAGTTGCTTAACATAACAGTTAGCTAGCATATCTCTCTCTATGTAATGGCACATGTCACTAGTTGTAATCGTAATGTACTTTGTTATCCGTATAAATCCCTCACAAAATGTAATTCTTTAAATCAAAGACACGGGGAAAGAAAAATTGATGCAAGTAGTTTAGTTTCAAATTGTCTTCAATGTGAAAGGTCATTGCACAATTTCTAAAAGGCAATTGAGTAAAGGCATGAAGGAGGGAGATGCACTTCACATCTATCGATTTTGAATATGGGCAATGTAGAGGGGGCTTGAAGGTAATCCTGAGATTAGGAATAATCCCTCATTAACAACAGTGTTTGGGATTAAGGCAGCTTAGCGTGGCAACTCAAGCAAGGTAGCTTAGCGTGGCAACTCATACTTTAGCTTGCTGTGTTTTTTACCCATATTGTATCTTTGTTTATATTGACTATGAGCTATAACGGTTGTAATGATGTAACGAGAATAATGATTTTTAGTGTGAGGTCAAACGGTACTCGCGAGAGATCGGGCTTGGCAGGGCCTAGGAGAGCTTTCATGCTCTATCGAACGACCTTGCCGTGAGAACTTTAGAGGGACTTGGTTTGGAGGAATTATAAGTGGGGCACCGTTGGGACTTGTCTTGACCATCTTAGATACACCTGGTAAAACACCGAAGGTCCCTTACCGTGGAACCTCGGGCAGAGCAGCTTTGAGTTCTATCGAGCGTTGAGTTATGAACCAAACAGCCATCTACTTAATGTCACATCTACTGTAGGTGATGTCACTAGCCAGCTAGATAATATCAAATCTGCACTTGAGTAAACCACCGTGGTATTTGGGGTTGTCAGACAGTTGGTGAGCCACCTCTGTGGCGACAGCCCCCTGACACACAGTGGTTAGGCAAAAGGTATGTCTTGGCATTTAATGTTTATGACGTGGAGATAACTAGTGCATCAGGTATTTAATGTTTGTGACATAAAGTATGAGGGATGTCTTTCACAAGCATTAATGACTGAGTTGCCTCGGGAGTGGCATGGGGGGCTATTTAAGGACCCCAACCACCTCTGGGGAGAGGATGTTCTTTTTAAGAGTTCAGCAGTTATTACTAGAGAGAATATACACCAGAGAGGGATTTATTACAAACTAGAGAGTTTACTTACTCACCATTGTTAATGTGTTTGGGTGCCTGCTGTAACACCCCACGACTTGGGAGACTGAGAAATTTAATTTTGGGAAACTTAAATTTAATTAAATTGGAGAATTTTAAAATTTGGGAATTTAAGTCCAAAAATAGAGGATGTTTTAAAGTATTCTGGATGATGATTTTTAGTGTGCCATTGATCCCGGAAGGGTCGAGATAGTCAAAATGACTGTCATTGGGTTTTATTTCGGCTCCGGAATATTTTTAAGTCAGTTTGACTCTAATTGGTCTAAACGAGTCATTTAAAGTGTGTATTAACATTTAAAACTGGGTTTGTTGTTTTAAAGGATTTAAGGCTTACGGATCAAGCCTTTCTCATTTAGAGAAAGAGAGAAAAAGCCCTAGAGGGAGAAAGAAGAGAAAGAAGAAGGAAAAGAAGAGAGAGAGGAAGAAAAAAAAGCTTGGGATTTCCGGTCCAACCGCGACATCGAGGATGATCCAACCTCTACAAATCTTAGGCAAGTGTTTAATCTTGCTAAATAGCTATTTGTGTATTTCATTTCATAAATTGTGGGGTAAAGAAATGGTTTTTGGGTATAAATATCAAAACCTAGATTTTTAGGTTTAATCTTGAAATCAATGTTTAAATTGAGTATTAATGACATAGAAATGGTTGGGATTGATTTTGGGTTGATTAATGGGCTTAAAATCATGATTTGATGAAGGTTTGGGGGTTGGAATGAGAAATTTAGGGTTTAGAATTCGTAGGTTTTGAAGAAACAGATGAAACCTTCAAAAATTGCAGGTCCGAATTGATTCGCCCCCTTAAGCGAATCGATTCGATTTGGTAAATCTAGCAGGTCTGCATTGACCGAATCGATTCGGACCCCAAGCCGAATCGATTCGGCCTATTGCAGAAGCCCAGATCTTTGGACCCGAATCGATTCGCCTGGGAGGCCGAATCGATTCGGAAACAGGGCATTTTGAAGTATTTTCTCCATAGTGATTTCAAACCCTTTTTGGTTGGGTTTATTGATTTGGGGGCTTTCTCTTAGGATGTAAAAGATATATTCTTGGAGTTACATATGGATATTGGGGGAAAACTCTTTGAGGTTGGAATTTACCAATTATAGATAAAGGTATATATATATATATATATATATGTTTGAGGTTGAGAACTCTTAGAGAGTGAGAGGTCTCCTATCCTTAGAAATATTTAGACTAAGGAATAAATGATAACCCGATAGGGGTAAGGATTCATAAAATACAATTGAACCATAAGTAAAAATGGGAAACAACTTGGTGGTGTACTATCGACTAGGATAAGCGGTAGCGTAAATTCTAGTTAGGATAGTTTATACGCAATTATGGGGATATGGCCATTGAGATTTCCAATACTTGAAATGAGGTTGGAATAAATTGAGGTTTTTAGACTATTAAGTCATGTCTACGCCTATGGTTAGATAGTACTAAAGATAATTATGTACTTTCACATTTAGAGGTGAAAGGTGTAGTGATGGATTCCTACACAAATTCTTGGGTGATAACCCTAATGCTGAATGTATATGTATAGACATAAACATATGGTTTTGGGAGACTATTCATCATAGGAAAATGATCGAATATGTTTCAAGTATGGATTATATTCACGTATCAAGGTAAAGTAAAGGAATTGTGGTGACGGCTTGTATATTGAGGACTACGTATACTTATAGCCAGGTATATATATATCTTATACTTATGAACGAGAATTTGTTTATATATATATAGATAAAGGATAAGCAAATAGGTGTTGATGTATATATATATATCTGTATGTATATAGTTATATGGATATCTTTATGTTGTGGGCATACATGGTATGGATATTTAAACCGTATATGATGGTTTATTATTTGATCATATGATTGGATCATATGGATTATATATTATGCATGTAAATAATACATATACTTATTTGGTTAAGCATACCCCGTTCATGCTATCATTGGGAAGTTGCGCGCGTAGAGGGTGAGCATCCTGGCTTATAATGCAGGGTGTGGATATTCCCCAGGTCATAGTCGTCCCTTGTGATTATTATACATATAGATATATATATTTTTGGGATGAGACGTGGTGGGTATGTTTCGTCTCATTGTCGGTTTGGAGCTATGACCGCTTCCCGGGTCGTCGTGTGCGTGAGTTTACCACGAGATGGGTGTCGTTTAGTCCCACCAGGGTGGCCCCAGTATTGCTACGTGAGCCGGGCACTGGGAAGATGATAGCGTTGATGCAGTTTATCGGCGATATATATATAGCCGGGTATATTATGTGCATGGTTGTACATCATATGTAGTATGTACACTTGGCTATTGGATTGATGATGATATATATATATATATATATATATACGGTTAGAAATAAATACCTATATATATATATATATATATTTATATATATCCTATAGATGAAGGTAATGGACTTTTTGAAGTACATCTTAGATGATTATGGTGTACTAGATTGATGGGGGTTGATGTATCGCACATAAGGTATTATTCGGTTGCATCATCCCAAGGATAGTATTGGAGGTTCTTTTATTTTATTTTATTTGTTTTCTTTCTTTTCTTTTCTTTCTTTCTTTCTTTAGGAGTTATAGTTAGTAGTAATGGTAGTATTAACTTGTATGTTGAGGATTATGGATCTCTAGGATCGACATTGCCCAGGAGTAGTGTAACGAGGTGGTTCCTTGTTTGGATTTCGCTTTGCGAGACACCTCACGCACGAAACGCAGTGCCATGTCGGGATTTGAGAGAAGTAATTCCATAGGTGGCATCACGGATCTCTGGTCTTGACCTTGTCAGGAGTAGTGTAACGGGGCGGTTCCTTGTTTGGATTTTGCTTTGCGAGACTCCCCACGCACGAAACGTAGTACAATTTTGGGATTAGAGAGAAGTCTTGCCAATATTCCATGTGCATATTATTAAGTATATTCATTCTTACGTTTTTAGCCTATATAGGTATATATATATATATATATATGTATATATGTATATGTATATGTATAGGGGTAATGTTTTAGGAATTATAATTCATGAGATTATTAATCGGGATTCATTAAGCCTTTTATGGCATAATTGTGTAATCATAATCTAATAGGATTAGAAATGGGTGGATCCTTAGATTATGACGGGAAGGTAGCTCTCGTGGATATAGGCTAGGCCTGATAAGTTAGGTTATTCTAAAATCAATGGGGGTAATTTAACTAAAATTTGTGGACGCGAATAGGTGCGCGCCTTTAGATGAGAGGTGAGTTGGGGTTCCACGAGAGTGCGGTCTCACTTATTATGAAATTAAGTACACCGGTATTTATTATGCACGGTTAAAACACTTGCTAAATATTTTATACATTCGGGGCTCTGACCCGTTTACTTCTCCCTCCTTCTTGTATATACATATATATTTCCACAGGTATCCTACCGCATGGATGCCGGATGACTTTCTATCCTGAGTCTTGGGAGCCGTGACAGGTGCGGACTGTTGCGGGATGTTTCATGTAGCCGCTTCCTACTTCTTTAAATTCTAGGTAGGATTCATGTTGTATATCGGGTTTGTACCCAAGGGATATTTATATACATGTTTATATTTATTCCATTTCAGCTATTGTATTCGCTGTGGCCCGACAGCTTATTCGGGTTCATTTATTTATGGCATATTCATGTATGGTGATTCCCTTCATTTCTTATAGTGCTTCTTGCATATCTCTCTTATCCTTTAGCAGTTTTATAGTGTTGGGTTTTTGTATGTTGCAAGTTTCAAATTTTTTATAACATCTCGCTTATATGATTTCGGGTAGTTAGTCCTATATTATATAGTACCGTCAGTTGATGTTGAGACTGGACCATCTGGAATTCCTGATTTAATATAGTATAGGGCTGGCCACCCGTTATTATTTTAAGCAGGGTGTTACAGATGGTATCAGAGCATCAGGTTCTAGAGTCCTTAGGATCTGTGCGAGTTTCTGCATTCTTCCGTTAACGTTCTTGACATAAAGCCCTATAAATAGGACTGTTGTGTTCACTGCGTTGCTTTCTTCTGTGAAGTGTATTCACTTGATTGGCGTTCTGATAACAGTTGCTCTTGTTTCGTTTCAGACGTCGCCTAGATTTTGTCGTCTAGGAAAGAATAGGTTTAGAAGTACGGAACCCATAGTATATTTTGGGTACGCTTTGATCGGGAGTAGTTGTTTTCCCCGATTCCGGAGGAGATATTGAGGAGATTTCTAGCAGTGGTTCGAGGTGAATTATCGGCAGTTGAGTAAGAAAGGAAAATTTACTCGAATGGTGAACCTTGGACCTAGTAAAGTAAGTCTGAGGAGAGGTTAATGTAGTCCTTGGGAGGTTTAGGTTGAGAAACCCGTTAACCTTCGTTAGAAAACCTGGTGTTGGTGACTTTTCTCGACGTGAGGAGTGTGGAGTTATCCCAACAATTGGGAGTATTGCCTTCTGGGAAGTGGGAGTAAGGAATTGGAGACTCAGTTTCGTTGTGTAGGACTGAGGGAGTTTTTGGTTGTCGCCATCGTGTTTATCCTTCAAAATGGTTAGGAAGGATTTTGAAGAAGATGTTTCTCTTGTAAAGAAATAGGCTTAGGGATAATGATTTTCCTGGAAGGAGTTGAGGACCCTGAGTTGAGATTCTAGGGTGAGGGGAAACCATTAGGTTATGGAATTGTAAGGTAGAATACCTTTCTTTGGGTTTGAGTTACGTTTTGGGTAATAATTGGGAACATCGCGCTTAAGGCATGATGGGTAGTTAGCCGCTACAACGCTAGGGTGTATGAATTTTTCCTAGAGGAGGAAGTGAGCAAGTGTGGCCTTGGTATGGCATCTTGGGAGATGATACACCTTTTCGTAACGATATAGTAGGGAAGTTTTAGAATCCCAATGAGGGAAGGATTTATTTTTATATAAAGGTGTTAATATGATGTATAGGAATTTCATAACTGAGAGGCTCAGAGTGTGGTAGATTTATGAGGAGCGGATAATTTAGCTCATAGTTGTGCTAGTTTTGAGAACTAGATATTAACTAGAGTATTGTAATTGTTGAGGCCTTGTGTCTTAAACATAAGGTGTTTGTTTGGCGTGTCGAAAGACGCGGAATATATTTATATGGTATTATTGTATAGGCCCTCGGGCAATATCTAAAATATGAAAAATCTTTTTCTAAAACCTTAACCCTGGTTCAACTAATCTCAATCCCCGACCTAGCTACACAGTAGTGTATTGGGAGGCTTCCTTGTTTGGATTTCGCTTGCGAGACCTCCCCCGCACGAAGGTGGCTAGCGTCAGGAATTGAGGAGAGTTCAACCAGTGGAAATTTTCAAACTCTTATATATTTAGTATATTGTTATAGATTATGTTACCGAGGGTTATCTTACAATTTGAGGCTAATGGAGCCTGATTAAGATTTCACGAGTAGGAACTCGGGTACAGGGTGTATGGGCGCCCTGGGTAGCTAGTTGATTTTAGGGATCGGCAAGGATCTATATGGTTCGACATGAGAACTAGGGAGGATCGATATAGTGATCCTAAGACTTGATGTTAGGACTAGATGATATTGAGGTCCTAGGCATATCTTAAATTTCGATGACGAAATTCTTGTAAGGGGGGAAGATTGTAACACCCCACGACTTGGGAGACTGAGAAATTTAATTTTGGGAAAATTAAATTTAATTAAATTGGAGAATTTTAAAATTTGGGAATTTAAGTCCAAAAATAGAGGATGTTTTAAAGTATTCCGGATGATGATTTTTAGTGTGCCATTGATCCCGGAAGGGTCGAGATAGTCAAAATGACTGTCATTGGGTTTTATTTCGGCTCCGGAATATTTTTAAGTCAGTTTGACTCTGATTGGTCTAAACGAGTCATTTAAAGTGTGTATTAACATTTAAAACTGGGTTTGTTGTTTTAAAGGATTTAAGGCTTACGGATCAAGCCTTTCTCATTTAGAGAAAGAGAGAAAAAGCCCTAGAGGGAGAAAGAAGAGAAAGAAGAAGGAAAAGAAGAGAGAGAGGAAGAAAAAAAAGCTTGGGATTTCCGGTCCAACCGCGACATCGAGGATGATCCAACCTCTACAAATCTGAGGCAAGTGTTTAATCTTGCTAAATAGCTATTTGTGTATTTCATTTCATAAATTGTGGGGTAAAGAAATGGTTTTTGGGTATAAATATCAAAACCTAGATTTTTAGGTTTAATCTTGAAATCAATGTTTAAATTGAGTATTAATGACATAGAAATGGTTGGGATTGATTTTGGGTTGATTAATGGGCTTAAAATCATGATTTGATGAAGGTTTGTGGGTTGGAATGAGAAATTTAGGGTTTAGAATTCGTAGGTTTTGAAGAAACAGATGAAACCTTCAAAAATTGCAGGTCCGAATCGATTCGCCCCCTCAAGCGAATCGATTCGGTTTGGTAAATCTAGCAGGTTTGCATTGACCGAATCGATTCGGACCCCAAGCCGAATCGATTCGGCCTATTGCAGAAGCCCAGGTCTTTGGACCCGAATCGATTCACCTGGGAGGCCGAATCGATTCGGAAACAGGGCATTTTGAAGTATTTTCTCCATAGTGATTTCAAACCCTTTTTGGTTGGGTTTATTGATTTGGGGGCTTTCTCTTAGGATGTAAAAGATATATTCTTGGAGTTACATATGGATATTGGGGGAAAACTCTTTGAGGTTGGAATTTACCAATTATAGATAGAGGTATATATATATATATATGTTTGAGGTTGAGAACTCTTAGAGAGTGAGAGGTCTCCTATCCTTAGAAATATTTAGACTAAGGAATAAATGATAACCCGATAGGGGTAAGGATTCATAAAATACAATTGAACCATAAGTAAAAATGGGAAACAACTTGGTGGTGTACTATCGACTAGGATAAGCGGTAGCGTAAATTCTAGTTAGGATAGTTTATACGCAATTATGGGGATATGGCCATTGAGATTTCCAATACTTGAAATGAGGTTGGAATAAATTGAGGTTTTTAGACTATTAAGTCATGTCTACGCCTATGGTTAGATAGTACTAAAGATAATTATGTACTTTCACATTTAGAGGTGAAAGGTGTAGTGATGGATTCCTACACAAATTCTTGGGTGATAACCCTAATGCTGAATGTATATGTATAGACATAAACATATGGTTTTGGGAGACTATTCATCATAGGAAAATGATCGAATATGTTTCAAGTATGGATTATATTCACGTATCAAGGTAAAGTAAAGGAATTGTGGTGACGGCTTGTATATTGAGGACTACGTATACTTATAGCCAGGTATATATATATCTTATACTTATGAACGAGAATTTGTTTATATATATATAGATAAAGGATATGCAAATAGGTGTTGATGTATATATATATATCTGTATGTATATAGTTATATGGATATCTTTATGTTGTGGGCATACATGGTATGGATATTTAAACCGTATATGATGGTTTATTATTTGATCATATGATTGGATCATATGGATTATATATTATGCATGTAAATAATACATATACTTATTTGGTTAAGCATACCCCGCTCATGCTATCATTGGGAAGTTGCGCGCGTAGAGGGTGAGCATCCTGGCTTATAATGCAGGGTGTGGATATTCCCCAGGTCATAGTCGTCCCTTGTGATTATTATACATATAGATATATATATTTTTGGGATGAGACGTGGTGGGTATGTTTCGTCTCATTGCCGGTTTGGAGCTATGACCGCTTCCCGGGTCGTCGTGTGTGTGAGTTTACCACGAGATGGGTGTCGTTTAGTCCCACCAGGGTGGCCCCAGTATTGCTACGTGAGCCGGGCACTGGGAAGATGATAGCATTGATGCAGTTTATCGGCGATATATATATAGCCGGGTATATTATGTGCATGGCCTTGTACATCATATGTAGTATGTACACTTGGCTATTGGATTGATGATGATATATATATATATATACGGTTAGAAATAAATACCTATATATATATATATATTTATATTTATATATATCCTATAGATGAAGGTTATGGACTTTTTGAAGTACATCTTAGATGATTATGGTGTACTAGATTGATGGGGGTTGATGTATCGCACATAAGGTATTATTCGGTTGCATCATCCCAAGGATAGTATTGGAGGTTCTTTTATTTTATTTTATTTGTTTTCTTTCTTTTCTTTTCTTTCTTTCTTTCTTTAGGAGTTATAGTTAGTAGTAATGGTAGTATTAACTTGTATGTTGAGGATTATGGATCTCTAGGATCGACATTGCCCAGGAGTAGTGTAACGAGGTGGTTCCTTGTTTGGATTTCGCTTTGCGAGACACCTCACGCACGAAACGCAGTGCCATGTCGGGATTTGAGAGAAGTAATTCCATAGGTGGCATCACGGATCTCTGGTCTTGACCTTGTCAGGAGTAGTGTAACGGGGCGGTTCCTTGTTTGGATTTCGCTTTGCGAGACTCCCCACGCACGAAACGTAGTACAATTTTGGGATTAGAGAGAAGTCTTGCCAATATTCCATGTGCATATTATTAAGTATATTCATTCTTACGTTTTTAGCCTATATAGGTATATATATATATATGTATATGTATAGGGGTAATGTTTTAGGAATTATAATTCATGAGATTATTAATCGGGATTCATTAAGCCTTTTATGGCATAATTGTGTAATCATAATCTAATAGGATTAGAAATGGGTGGATCCTTAGATTATGACGGGAAGGTAGCTCTCGTGGATATAGGCTAGTCCTGATAAGTTAGGTTATTCTAAAATCAATGGGGGTAATTTAACTAAAATTTGTGGACGCGAATAGGTGCGCGCCTTTAGATGAGAGGTGAGTTGGGGTTCCACGAGAGTGCGGTCTCACTTATTATGAAATTAAGTACACCGGTATTTATTATGCACGGTTAAAACACTTGCTAAATATTTTATACATTCGGGGCTCTGACCCGTTTACTTCTCCCTCCTTCTTGTATATACATATATATTTCCACAGGTATCCTACCGCATGGATGCCGGATGACTTTCTATCCTGAGTCTTGGGAGCCGTGACAGGTGCGGACTGTTGCGGGATGTTTCATGTAGCCGCTTCCTACTTCTTTAAAATTCTAGGTAGGATTCATGTTGTATATCGGGTTTGTACCCAAGGGATATTTATATACATGTTTATATTTATTCCATTTCAGCTATTGTATTCGCTGTGGCCCGACAGCTTATTCGGGTTCATTTATTTATGGCATATTCATGTATGGTGATTCCCTTCATTTCTTATAGTGCTTCTTGCATATCTCTCTTATCCTTTAGCAGTTTTATAGTGTTGGGTTTTTGTATGTTGCAAGTTTCAAATTTTTTATAACATCTCGCTTATATGATTTCGGGTAGTTAGTCCTATATTATATAGTACCGTCAGTTGATGTTGAGACTGGACCATCTGGAATTCCTGATTTAATATAGTATAGGGCTGGCCACCCGTTATTATTTTAAGCGGGGTGTTACACCTGCCAAGGTGTATCTAGGGTTCTTACTTCTCTCTTCCTCTAAATGAGTTACTTCTAAGTTCATTATTATCTTTTTGAGTTATACACGAGAGATTTGTGAGTTTAAACTGAGTCTATCTTCATTAAGTTGTGTTTGCGTGTCCTATAGCTAATCAAGAGTGTTGCTATTTAACTTGTCATTACTGTACTCAAAAGGGGTTATGCCTCCATCTAATATAAACTACCCTCTTACAGACAAAACAAATTTAAGAATGTAGATACCGGCAACTATAAATACATACCGATCACCACGTGAAATGTATATAGAGACAGCTAGACACCATTAAAGGACTTGGCACTGGCTTTGAAAATATATATCGACAACTATGAATCAAGCGTGGTGAGGTAATTGGGATAAAATCATCATTTTACACTTACAATATTTAAAACTTTATTAAGTTAGGATGGTTTAATTACAAAGTTGAAAAATGATTAAAACAGTAAGACTGGTTTGATCTTGCTTTTGGTGTTCTCCACATAAATCAATATTTTTAGGGTGACTGTTGGCTAGACCATTTTCTCTGGATTTTTTATCAATTCGTCTTGTTTGCTAAGTATGTAGTCGTCTTTTTTTTATCCAACAGGTACCATGAAAAAATATTTTTGCTTCAATAAATCCTATTTGTAAACATATATTGAATATTCGCTAAATGATTAATATTGGGAAAAAATATTATGATAAGAAATGTTTTATGTAAATAAAACTTATTTTTCAAGCTCCCTTCTCCCTTCTACCTAATCCAAACTCAACTTATTATTTATGTAATTTATTTATTATATTTTTTTAAATTCTTAATATGTATAAATCTTACTTCTTTTTGGAACTTCATGCGTTGGGATTTGTGTGGATTTAGGAGCGTCATATGACTTTATTTGGAACCAAGATCCTCAATAGGCAAGCTGGACTCTTAAGCATAACTCTAGGGGTACTTGGAGAGAGGGCCCCCTCCCCTAAAACAAACCCAAAAATGAGACAAACCAGTCAAAACTCAAAAGAATCCAAACAAATTCACATTAACAATGGAAAAAACTGAAAAGAAAGAAACTATCTGTAAACTGTCGAATAAATCTTGTGTATAGAAAGGTAAAAAACAAGGAAAGTAAAAAACACTTTAATGTTTGTACTAAATCTACTGTGACTATGTGCATTTTCCTTTTTCAATCCTAATGATCATACTGTACACTCTTCATTTATTTGAATACTTCAAAACAAGTCTCATCACTGAAAACTGTGCATCAAAAAAAATATATATATATATACCCCCAACTCCTGGCTGATAAGCAAATATAACGACCCGCGACTCATCAAATCTAGGGTCGAGCCTAATCCCAGCAAGCCTTCGGTAACTGAGATGCCTCAACAATCGATAATGATATCTCTCCACGAGAGCCTTGATAACCACCATAGGTAATCTGCTCCATAAATTCTTTCTTGACCCTATCTAAGTCCATGAAACAACTCCTATCAGGTCGTAATCCCCAGTAGAACGCAATATTGGGCTGAGCCACATCAAAATCAACATGTTCGGAAGAATTGGGGTCACAAAAATCAAATACTTCCTCCAGCTGCACACCCAAAAATACATAAAGCCTCAGAAAGTGTTGAGAAAAGAGAAGACAACTACTTGGTAATCTTTCTCAACATAGCTATAAGAATTGTGCTTTTGGAGTGTGCGTATGTAGTAATTTTGAAGTACAATACCTTGAGAAGTAAAGTACGAAACCGTGATTTGATCCAACCTGCCCAATCTTATAATGCTCCTTGATCCGGAGCAGAAAGACATATTTTGACAAACTTCTTGCATCTTTTTTGATAAGCAAAGCTCTCAAATAAGCTGCTATAATTGAAGTCAATCTTCTGATTCTGAAATGCCCAAGAGAAATATTGTTCTATTAAATTTTACTAATAATAACACTAGTAAACAATTTTATCCGAATTTTGATCTATTATTCCCTTTGGTCTGTGTTTTAGTATATCAATTATATATGCATATTTACATACATATTGAAGTTCATATGTGGCGAAAGTTAAGTCTATATTAGTGCTTTCACGTTTTGTAAGAAGTACTACTAGAAACTGAATATTTTCTGACAAGATTTTATTAATATTCAGTACCATACATTCATTCCTACAAACACTAATTTAGAAGAAACTTCTGACATATGAACCTGGAATAAAAACCCATGTAACTGCATTAAAAACACTATTAGCCAAGGAATAAAAATGACAAATTGAAAAACACACAAAGGCAACGCATCCATAAAAGGTGCATACACTTACATTACCATACACTCCTCGTCTTTTCGCCCATAATTTAACACATCGCAACAGTGATTGGAATTTCTGTAATAGGCCAATCCATGAATATATGAGATTTACAAGAAACTCAAAACAGTGACATGTAGAAGAGAAAATTATCCTGATATACAGTCATGCACACTTAATGCGTGAGGAGTAAAAAACACGTCATATAAAATTAAAGGGACATATACCAAATAGTCCCTCGGAAATTTTTTAATACCCATTTAGTCTAAATTTTTTTATTTTGCCTCAAAAAGTCCTTTGCCACATATTTTGGAGAGGGAGTGCCGCTGGCGCGGACCTCTAAAAATAAGAGGATATTGAGTGCTTGAGGGACTAAATGGGTTAAACTAAAAATATGTGTCCTTTTTAAAAAATATATATTTATAGTAGGGACTATTTAATAATTGACCCAAAATTAAATTGTAAATAAATGGAATTAATTGTTCAAGACTTTTGAACAAAAATCTAAAAAAAATTACAGATTTTGAGTTGTTAATACTCCCTCCGTCCCAAATTAAAAGCCGCTATTCCTATTTAGGCCGACCCAAATTGATAGTCCACTTTCCTTTTTTTGGACATAATCAAGGATCAAAATTTCCTGATACTAAACATGTGATGATCATGGCCATTGATTGAAGATAGGGGTTTTTACCAATTAGTCCCGTTTACTAAGTATGTAGTTCAATAAATCCTATCATCTTTTTTTTGGTCCAATAGGTCCCATGAAAAAAGATTTTTGGTTCAATAGGTCCTATTTGTAAACATATAGTGAATATTCATTGTATGTGTAAATAGGACCTATTGGGAAAAAAATATTATGACGGGACCTATTAAAAAATGTTCAATGTAAATAGAACTTATTTGTCAAGCTCCCTTAAAAATATCCTTAATCTATACAAAAAGTGAATAGGAACTCTTAATTTGGGAAGTGGGAAGTAATAAATTAGGAGATTTCATGTAATTTGGATAATTTATAACAAGATATATGAAACCACATCTCGCCTTAATATAAAGTGCATATTATGCTTGGTACAGATTCACGTGGATAAATTAAAACTATGATTACAATTTTGTAGTATAACACCACAATAACTCATCTGTTTCACCCCCGTTTACTGGAGAAAAGCGAGTACACTTCGCACTACCAATCAGAACAGTGAGAATATCCCTTGAACACGCATTAACTAAATATCAATCAACCATCAAAGTTTACTATTTAGTATATATTTTTTTAACAAGACCCACACACTTGTTACATTTTCTATAGGATTGCACACTAGTTATGTATAATTAAACCTAAGCAAGCAGACATTAAATGTCAAACTAGGACCCTCGAGGGAAATTTGATCGACATGGCAAAATATATATGGGAGTTCAGATAAGCTAGATAAAAATTCATCAAAACATCACCAATATCTTCCGCTATACCCTTTTTCATAAAATTTCCTACTAATGTTCATGACTACAAGTCGCTTAGAACAAATTAAGTAGACTTTCAGTTCACACAGTATCATGTAACAAGATTAACTGAGTGTAACTGAGTGCCAAGTTTTGATGGGCTTAAAAATTTCAAATATACCAAGATTCCTTAAAATTTTCCACAATCAACATATTTAAAATAAAATAAAAAGGCATCTCCTACATCTTTTAACAAGGCTTTAAACAAACTCTACATGATTACAAAGGTGCCCAAGATACTATAGATGAAATTTAGACTGCTAAGAGAAACTCAACTCCCGAATGGAAAAAAAACATCTAGAGAAAGAGATAAATGCTTACCTCTGCATTAGGCACAAGCTGAAGGATTTTTTTATTGGCACGTACGCCAGATAAACTCAGCAAACTGGTATCGTCTATACCCGAAAGAAAAAATGGGTCGAGTAGGTCCACATTCTACACATTTATATATTAAGCGAGTCAGTAGAATTGTGTAAAAAGAACTAACGACGAGTATAATTGCTCAACAAATGTGCCCCAGTTATGTAAATAAGAAAAGGATAAGTAAAGAGGCACCAATTTGATATGGCCTTGACATGTCCTGAAAATATTATGGTATTGCGAAAATCCATAGCCACTAAAATGAGCATAGTCTTAGTATTCACCTCAGGAACAGATGCTACTTTAAGTTGAGCATACGGAAGATCAATTGAGATCCCGTCAAATTCAAAACGCATGAGTGGGACCCTTTCATCCTTGATGCATAGGATCTTGGATACCTCTGGTCTGCTTGCAAGCATGTTGTGCAGAACGTTAAAAAAATCCTCCTGCATTATTAACAATATTACGACTTAAGAAATACTTTACATGCACTAAATACGATACTTTATAATAAAAAAAACGAAGATAAGAAAACTTACTGTCATTGTGGCAAAGTATGGCGCAACACATAGAGCATCGATATCAGATTCAGAATCATGAACCTAAAATAAATAACAAAAGAAATTAGATGGCAGAAAAGCTGTTAAAATAAATTATTTTTTATACTAATTGGCGTCAAATATACTAGGTAAAGGTTCTAACTCTATGGTCACAGAAAGCAATTTGTTTTTATGCAACTCGAGTTTATTTTGAAGGCAATATTACATTTAACTTCGGATAACTGCAGCTATCTGTAGTAATGCAGCAAGCTGAAGTATATATAATAATGAAAGGTTGTCTAAACTTGAAAGAATTAAATGAATGTTGGTGGAACTGAACACAAATTGAGAAATAATGCACTCAAGGAGTTTTTATGTATATTAATATAATATATACATTAAAAAACGGTGGCTCCAATTTGTTGCTTGAGACATGGCACCATATTTTATAACCCAATTAATGTAATCTAGGGTGCGGAAGCGTAAAAAGAAAGTTATCTACACAACAATAACAAAAAAAGATCAGGGTTTCTTATTTCTCTCTCTAGTCTCTCATTCTCAATTAGGCAAACGTGATACAAATGAGGACCTTCTAGCTATTTATACTAAAGAAATAAAAAGGGTAAAAATAACAAAAAAATGCAAAAATGACGGATAGGTCCCTATGCTCTTGCATCATTCTCCCCTAATTGAGAGAGCTCGTCCCGAGCGAAGAAAGTGTGTACTAGGACATCAACCGCGGGCTCCCCTACTTGAGAGAAAAGTCATCCTTTAAAGCGTCCCGTGTAACGACTCGCAAAATATCCTTGAAGAGAAACCACAAATTTACGCCATGGCCGATGAATAGGAACGTGGCCTCTAATCCGTCCAAATGAAGAGCTAACACAAGATCAACGCGTAGAGGGCCATTGATGCCAATTTCATCCAAACTCTCCGGGATGAACCTCCGTAGCATCAAAACATGTAAATGAATCGTCGAGCGCTCCTCATAAGCAACCCAAATGGAGTCCACATATCCCACATCAATCTTGATCACCCCACGCAACATATACTCCTCAAAGGAAATAACCACCGAACCATCATCACAAAACTCATCATCGTGACCAAAAATTGGAAAGAAATCCGTCAAATCTAATATTTCCACCTCGCGATAGTGAATGCGAGTCTCTCAACCGTCTTCAACAAATAAATCGAAAAAATCACATAGAAAGTACCCATCATCTTCTATCCCAAAGATAGGAATGAAGTCCACAATCTCAAATGCCTCCAAATCCCTATGTTGAGTACGAGTGATCCACCCATCCTTCTCGAATATGGGAATAAAGTCACAAGGAAGGAATACGTAGTCACTATCAAGCATCGTCAAGGTCTCAACAACCTCGAAAACATCCTCATAAAGCATAACCAAAGAGATAGTATCATCTATGTATGTGGGAATGACATCGGATGTAGTAGGAGGTACACCGGTGGACAAGTAGTCGAAATATTAGACCAAGTGTCTCGCTCGTGCACGTACCCATTGTTCAAGTGTCGTTTCCATCTCAAGATACTCGGCTCGACACCTATTTAGGTGTTGATGGTACATCTCATACTACCCAACTGAGTAAGCACTATACGCGAATGTGTGAAGCTTTTGAGATAGATATGAATTCGTCGCGGCCCAAGAATCTAGAAGACTTTGGACTTTTTTAATGATGGCACAACTTACCTTATCAAAATCGGCACATGCATTCATATCGAGCCCGTATTTGGTACCATCCCACGATAATTTTGAAGAAAGGTATTCTTCGGGTGGGGGAGGGATGAAATCATAGTGTCTTGATAGATTTGGGACAAATTTGTAATTTTTAGAAAATTCAGGGGGCTGAATTATAATTTTCAAAAATTGGTAGGGGATTAGTGTGTTGAAGAGGTCCGAGTGGTGGAAAAGTTTGATTAGGGTTTGTGATGGGAGTTGTGGTGGGAGGTTGTTGGAGTTGAATATGAATGTCTATTAGGGTTAGGGTTTTTAGATGGAGTGGGTTTTAGAGTTTCTTGCGGATACGGAAGATAGGATTTGGGGTTTGTGGGGGAATGATTTTTGGATAGTTCCCGGTGGATCAGGGGCAAGAAAATTTGGTTCTTGATCATGTGCAATACAACCTTGAAAATCCGGGTGGGAAAAATAGGTTTGGGTATGATGTATGTGGTCACCGGGGTCAACAAGGGTAGGTAATGGTCCGTCAGAGGAAAAACTCACGCAACTTACACTATCTCAAGTATTAGATAGTAGTCGGCGATCCCTTTGATTCACATAACTCTCGAATCATATTTTTCATCACGGTAGGTAATCTCCACATTTTGTTTTCTATTTTTTTGTATTTGTTGTTTTATCATGAACTACTATTTTGGTTTAAATCGATGCAAATATTATGTTAACTCACCTACTAGACAAGTTGAAAGTTATGTGTTGTTAATTCACCGCTAATATTTTGTTACACATATTTTTTTTAATGTATTATTAACCTATATGCTAGACAAGTTGAAAGCTGTGTACAATTCAATTTATTTATTTCTGTATGTTTTCGGCGGCTATTTTGGGTAAAATCGATGTTATTTAGTTTTGACTTCAAACAATTTTTTGCAACTGATTTGTTTTGAATCGAAAGAGAAGATAGTAAGCAACCAGTTTTACTATCTCATTATTTCTGGCGGCTAGTTTGTGTACACATGGTTTTTCTATGCGTGTAAGTGATTACTAATGGTTGAGTGTGTACAAATTATAAATACAAACACAAAAACATATTTTCATCTCATAATATTATTTTTTTAACATCCCTTGTGGAATTAAATATTATGTTATTGAGTTAAAATATACATCCCTTGTGGAATTAAATATTATGTTATTGAGTTAAAATATGTGATAATAATATATTTTTGTATTTTTTGATTATTAAATATAAAAGAAGGGTATTTTTGGAAAACTGGAGATAAATTAATCCTATCCGGAGCATTTCAAACACATGACTGTATTATTATATCCCATCCCTTTTTCTTATCCAGAACTGTTCCAAACGCAGTATTGGAATAAGTCTTATACAGTCCATCCTTATCCTATCCAATCCGACTCTTATCCTATCCTATCCGGACCCCATATACGACGTATCAAACGAGGCCTTAGTATTTGATAAAATTCCTAAGATTTGATTTCGTAGATCACCGACAATCAGATAAATGATAATGGATTGGCATGAAAATTCATCTGGGTTTGTAGTGAAAAGGATTCATAGTTTTTTACATGTTTTCATAGACATTTTGTTGCTTTGTTCTCATTTGGATGTGATACATAGTAGCCATTGTATTTGTAAATGATCTTTTTTTTTTAATCTTTGTCTTTAAACATGTATGTGTCATATGTTTCATGTTTTTTAGAGTAATTTCAAAATAAAGAAAAGTCTCCTTTCCACATCTTCTTTGCGAAAAGCTTAAAACCCAATTCCATATCTCCTTTGCTAAAAGCATTAGTGGATTGTAGTTAAATTAGTGATTGACAATTCTTTTGATGATACAAAACCTTAGCATTTGAAAAAGGTAATTTTTTATTAGACTCTAAAGTTACAATATTTCAAAAAATTCTCTATGTAAGACACTCAACCATGCCATATTAACTAGAAAACAACCATCCAAACAAAAACTTGCCCCAAACTAGCCTATAATTGAATGCAAACCAACTAGGAAATCTCTTCCAAGAACAAAATTAAACCAACCCACAAACCCAAATACTTTATTCCTCTTACAGAACTTTTGCAATGTACTTTTTTCTCTTGTCCTTCTTGCAATTTAGTTTAGGAGCAGTAGTTTTATGTAGCAAAAGGATTATAAGTTTTGGGAATTATCCAGGTGGGTCTATTTATATTTGTATATAAAGATTTTGTAATTCTTTTACATGGGTTTGGGTACTTCCCTATAAATATTGTAATATTGGTTATGGACTTATTCTTACAATTTTAATATTATGTTTGTATTACTGCTCAATGCAATATTTTGTGTCTCGAAAATTGAGTTGGTTATATTATGCAAAATTTTATAAGTATAGTGGGATTTAAAAAATGGTCTCCTCACGTATACGACACGACCTTCTATTTAAGAAATTTAACTTTTAATATGAGGTTATTATTGGCATTTTTATGTGACAAGAAACTTAAAAAACTAAAATCTAGTGCCTATTATTTTGAATAGTCTACAGTACCCATCCGCGGAGAAACTTCTATAAATGAACAAGTCTACATGTTGAGATGAAAACAATATTATACAATTTACATATGTCATGATAGGATGCAACTCCACCAACTATATTAACTTCTCTCCCTTCTATTTACTTTTTTTCTTTAAAAAATGTCAAAAAATAAAATTCTTTCGTGACCCAAAAAAAGTGGTGGCACGTGTCTATTCAGCAAAATTGTGCTAATGAGGAGAAGCCATGGAAGAACTTGAAACTAATTGCATATCATGTTCACTTCTTTACCATCTGTCTTAAAGTTTTTTCAAAATTGTGGATTAGAATCCATATTAACAGCAATAAACTTCATAGATTGTGAAAGCACACTTGTATACAAAAAGATGTTTCTAGAATAAATACTCACAAGGATTTACAAGAAAATCAAACAAGGAGAAAAGTGGTCTTCCTATGAAACAACAATTTTTACCATAATGCAAGAGGTAGGAACACAACCAACAACATGAAACTAGAAGAAAAAGACAGAAGAAAAAACTCACTCCAAGACCGTACGATCCATAAGTTAATATGGTGGCAGAAGCAGCTGCAATATGATCTTTGGGCATGCAACATCTGCGGGCGACCGTTTTAATCCACCCCATTATAATCTGCAGGACATAAAAAATTGAGGAATAGAAATATAGTGAATCTCCATAAAAGTAGTATTTAGGGGGAAAAGAAATGAATTGTCCAAGTATGAAGTATACAGACCAAGTCATAGAGGCTTTAAATAACACAACTTGATAGGAGATAGAATTTCTTAAAGAGTAATACATTTCTACCATTGTCCATCTCAAAATTGTATTGGGTAAATTGTTGTTAAACTATTTTTACCCCCCACTATTAACAAGAAATAAAAAGAATAAGGAAAGATTTAAAAGAGATATTATAGTAACCACCGATTACAAGTATTTGCAATGTCATACCTTCTTGAGCTGGTCAATGACACATCTCCTCCTGAGTTCCTCCTCTTGAGAAGGCACGAGACCCTCATCGTGCATAAACTGTGGCAAGCAGTTGAAGACCAATAACAATTCAAGATCAAGATATTAAACAAACTCAAAAAAGAATTTATAAATTGACCTGTAACAGAGAAAGTGATCTTGTCATATCCATTCTGGTCAAGATAGCGAACGAAGGTGGAACCACAACCCAAACGAACTCCACAGGATATATGGGCCTCCCTTGACCATCAAATATGGTTGGCATTGGCATGTTTAAAGAATGGATAAAAACTATAATTTATGGAAACGAGTGAATAGAATAGAGCTATACAAGTGAAGTGTTTGGGTTTGGGGGATGGTTTTAGAATGAGCTACTTTTTAAAATGCAACGGTGTAAAACTGGGGAGACAGACAGAGTGGGAGGGAGGGGGTACGGGTGTTGTTTGTGTGTGTTGTGTTGTGTGTCTTTTATAAGGTGAGTCCACGTGTGTACAACTAGTGGGCGGCGACATCCGTTTTGAGGTGAGGGACTTTCCTAAACGAGCTATATTTATTTTTGTCCTCGATGTTCATGGAAATTACATGCGTACCTGTGTGCGTCTGTAACGGAGGAACAAGTTCCTTCAATCTAGGGCGCGGCCACTTGCTAATGGCTGATCATCATATTTTGAGTTAAAACTTGGTAAAGATCAATGACAATAAGTCACTCTCAAAGTAAAGCTAGAAATGAATTTTTTTCTTAAAAAAGGTAGGGCGTTTGGTTTATATTTTTGAAAATTGGTTTTAAAAACGTATTTTTTACAATAGTTTTATAAAGGTAAACTTGATTTAAATTCAGTTTTAAAAAAATTAAACTCTCTCTCTTTCTCACACACACACATACACATATATATAGGGCGATGGTGGTTGGGGGGGAGAGTGGTGGTGGTAGGTGGTAATGGTTTGTGATGGTGGGTTTGGGTGGGCCATGGTTGGGGGTGAGTGGTGGTAGGATGCGGCACGTGGTAGTGTTGGGTGGTGGGTCGAGGTTGGAGCGGTGGTGGGCAATGGTTCCTACTTGATGATGAAAAATGAAAATAAAAATCTACAAACAGGTTTGAAAATGCCTCAAACCCGTTTTCAGAACATGGTGTTTTAAACATGGATTTTTGTAAATTGATTTTAAAAATAAATTTTGGAAAATCGGTTGTCAAACGCATGTTGTAGCAGTTTTCGGTTTTTAACACCGAAAACAGTTTTCAGAAACATAAACCAAACAGTCCCTTAAGGTCTCTCCTCTACTATTATGAGGAGCTATCACTTTGCCTAAAAAAATTAAGCCTATCCTCGTCTTAACACTGAATTGGGGCGAATTAATTAAGGTCGCAAACGAATCGAGTTATTCGTGAACAACTCGAGCTCGGATTGATTAAAGCTCGAGCCCGACTCGTTTGTTAAGAAACTAAACGAGCTTGAATATGATTTTGAGCTCGTTTAAAAATTACGATCATTGGGATCGGCTGGTGCTCGGATTTTAAGGTATAAATGAGTTCGATTAGGCCTCTTAAAATTGAGTTGCTAGAGCTCAGCTCGTGTCCGACTCATGTAAAACTCGTGCTCGGCTTGTTCATTTAGTTTATGAATTGAACTCGAATATAATTTCAAGTTTGTTTAATAAATGAGCGTAGCGAAGCTCGACTCGACTCGGTTCGTTTGCATCCCAAGAATTAATACTATTTTGATTAGTTGGTCTTTTTCCTCGACATGTGGCATTAAAAGGAATACGAATAAAATCTCTATAGTCTATTCGGGAATAAATAGTTTTGGGGGACTTGCAAGAAGAGATTACGGGAATTGGATTGAAGGCTTTTTTTGCAAAATGGGATGCGAGCCACTTGTTTACGTGTTGATCTTGAACATATTTACTGAGGGTTACGGTTAATTAAAGCGAGAAATTGGTCCAATGCCACTCTCGAAACCGACTTTATGACCGTTGTGTCTCTCATTTCCAACAATGATGAGGATAGGGATACGCTCCCATACAAAGATATTACTATGGGGTTACTAAAAACGCTCCTTCAACACCATGCTTGGTGTACAAGCAAACCACCTAGACCATCCATCTCAAGAGGGTGGAAATTGTGGGAGAACCCCTCCGCCACTGTCTACCAGCAACTCCAAAGAGGAAGAAGACCTCCTTTTAAGGAGCACCAAAAAATAAAAAGACAGTCATGAAACACTTATTGACATGGACTTGGAGAACTATGATAATACCACCACCACCAATTAGAATAATGACGAGGTTGCATGTCCAAATACGGATGGGAATAACACAGACATGATTTTGGATGGGAACCCAACCATGATGACAACTGAATCAACCACGACCCAAGTCTGTGAGGAAACTGAAAGACCCAGAAAGACGTTATCTTACAAGGATGTAGTGGGTAAGAAACAAAACTCGGATATATTTTTTGATGATGCAAACTGTTTGTGGTCTGATGATGATATGGAGGAATCACATGAAAATAACTGTCGCTCCATGGACCTCAACTCCAACCCGGTGGATGAGGAGGATGATCCATTGTGTCCAGTGGTCTCTATTCCACAAAAACACGTTGAAAAACTAAGGGGAAAATGGAATGACAGTGTCATTGTTAGCCTCCTTGGTAAGAATATTGGATTTAAGGTATTTAATGCAAGAGCCCCCTCACTATGGAACCTACAAGATGATTATGAAATCGTAGACCTGGAGGAGGGACACTACCTATTTAAGTTTATGATGAAGGAGGACTATTACAACGTCTTGATAGGTGGCCCATGGGTAATAAACAACCACTACTTAATTGTTATGAAATGGGTGCCGAACTTTAACCCTCTTGAAGTAACACTACACCAAAATGATCAAATTATCACCTTTCAGCCGGCCACCCTTGTCATGGTCATTGACCGTGACAACAAAACACACGTTTTGTGTCACGGTCATTGACCCTGACACGCCCGTGACAAAGTATTGTCACGGTCAATGACCGTAACAAAGTATTGTCACGGTCAATGAGCGTGACAATACTTAAAATAATTGTCACGGTCAAAGACCATGACACGTCTGTGACAATTTATACAGCAAAAAAGCAGTACCCTTTCCTTTTTTTCCACCGATTTTGGTTTTTCCCTCTCTTTCTCTCCCTAAGCGATTTCGAAGTCTCTCTCTCTCTCTCTCTAAGGTATGTTTTTTCCTCTCTTTCTCTTTCATTTCTATATGTGTGTATATGTGTGTATATATGTGTGTGGTGGTGTGTGGTGGTGGAGGGGGGCAGGGGGTGGGCTGTGTGTGTGTGTGCAGGTGTGGTGGGGGTGGGGGGAGGGGGGAGGGGGTGGGGGTGGGGTGTGTGTGTGTGTGTGTGTGGCGGGGGGAGGGATGTGGTGGGGGGCGGTGTGGTGTGTGTGTGTGTGTGTGTGGTGGGGCAATCTTAACAATTGTATAGCTTTAATTAATAAATTGTATAGCTTTAATTGTAATTTTAATTGTATAGTTTTAGATGAAAGTAAATTAATAATTAGTGCCCATTTCATATGAAAGTAGGATTGCCCCTCATTGTAAATTAGTAAATTAATAATTGTATACTTTAATTGTTAGTTTAATTGATGAAATGAATTAATTGAGTAGATGAATTAGAAGGAGTACAGGATACACATTTGTTGTTGACATTGCTGTTGAATTATAGTGGATCGATGTTGGGTTGGTTAACAGTAAAAGTGGCATTACCACTGGATTATTGTCCATATGGGGGTGGGATTTTTTAACTTTTTTTGAAAATTACTTTGTATATCGAACAATATATAATTATTAATAATTATTGGATTATTGTCCATATGGGGGTTGGCCAATGTGGATTTTTAGGTGTATCTGGTGGGTATTCTTTAGTGGTTAATTCTAGATATTATTAGTAAAGATAAGTAGGGATCTTTTGGTATGGCTGAAAATGGCTATATTATTAATAAATATTGTGTGTGTGGTGGGGGGCAGGGGTGGTGTGTGTGCGTGTACGTGTGCATGTGTGTGGTGGGGGAAAGGGTGGGGGTGGGGGAAGGGGGTGGGGCAAGGTGGGGGGAGGGGGCAGGGATGGGGGGTGGGGGAGGGGTGGGGGCTGCGTGTGTGTCTATGTGTGTGTATGTGCGTAGTGTCCCTTGTAAAAGAATTGATTGATTATTAATTTTTTTAGTGTAGAATCGCTACAGCGGAAATATTGTGATTTCTCAAATAAAATCCAATTTTAATTATTCCCAAATTTTAGTTAAACCCTAAAACATGCATTTAGATGATTTATCAAATAAAATATAGCATGCAAGATAAAACAAACAATTTCAGGAAAAATCCCCCAAAGGGGCAAAACCTTTTATTTCACTATAATTTGTAAGAAAACGGCTTACACGGATTACAATGAAATAAGTGCGACATACGAAATACCCTCAGGCGTCGGTTTCGATGTCTCGACTGAAATCTCCCGCAGGAACTCCAGGTGGTCAGCAATGAAGAAGAGAAACGGCTTCTCCACAAGTCTGTCGGCTGGAATTTTCCCTTTCCAGGAGGGCGGCAATGAAGAAGAAAGTCGGCTTCTCCACAAGGGTTGAACAGATACACGGATGTGTTCTTGGGTTGCAAACTGATTCACAAAGGTTTGGAAGAATTGTGTGAATCAAAACATGAGTATTGGGACTCAAAAAGGTGAAGACTTTAGGTATTTGGACTCTCAAAAACGTCTATCAAAGTCTTGTAAAACTGCTCCCCCGAAGGTGGTTTTTATAAGGAACCCAAAAGAGTTTTAAAACTTGGGGATTCTTGCAGCGTCAGGTACCCCGAACCGGTTCCCCATGCGGTTTGGGGTACCTCTCTGGTTTGGGGTTAAAAAAACAGCATTCTTCAAGGAATTTTCTCCAACTTCAAAAGGTCATAACTCCTTCACCGTAGCTCGGATGAGGTGCCGTTTCTTCCAATATCTTCGTTGCGGCGAGCTCTTCAACTTTCCAATTGACCAGACCTCCGGACTATGGCTGTAAAATTATGAAAATGCCCTTGAACTCTCCTATCGTGCCTTTTTTCACTGTTTTGACTTTCCTTGCGTACCACTTGCATTAAGTCCCTAAAATCGTGGAACGTGAAGTCGTTGAGGCAGATGTGGGACACATTAATGGAGATGTTGAATGCTTGATTCCCGGAATTCGGATTGAGGCCGTCGAGTGACATCTTGAGGTGACGTGCCAAATGTAGCGGCGTACGACATACACAAATGAAACATGTTGGACATGAGAAAAATGTCCTTACAAATCTCCCCCTATGTCTATGCCGGTACATATATAAAAAATTCGAATTGTCAAATACGAAATTGCCTATACAAATCTACCCTCCCATGAACCCAAAACTGGAAAAGGTACAAATGAATAGTCTTCATCGTTTGTTCTTCAAATCTTCAGGAATCTCAAATCTTTTCTCATCAGGGTGTGCAATTCAGAGATCATCAATGTAGTACCTACACACATGAGAACAAGCCAATACCACGTGACATCTCGAGTTTGAAATGAGCTAAATGTATATACCAATTTAATATAGATCATGAAACTCCAAAAACTCCCCCATAATATGATAATTCTTTCTCCCCCTTTTTATGATGTCCCCAAATAGACAAATAAGAAGAATGAATCAAACAAGCAAAATCGGGGTGTCACGGTATTCAAAAGCAAAGCATCAATCAATATGGTAAACATGCTCTAGCAAGGAGATGCTAAAAAAAAAACTTTCACAAACTATTTTTTTTTTTTTAATTTTTCATACAAAAAATAGATACCATTTTAAAAAATGTAAAGCATGATACAAAAATCACACCATGGATTTAGACTCAAACAACCAAGTCATGGAAATGGAATGAATGGGTGTGAACACATTCGATAGGTAAATCAACTCAATCAATCATATGTGCATGATGCATATGTGTACCCCTAACGAATGAGCATCAAAAGTATCCTTAGGTGTAAAAATTTGTTGAATTTAGATGACATCGTCTTATGCAAATCAACAAATCAAAGTCAAATGATTTCCACACCAATAACGTCCAAAACTATGTAGCGCATTTTCAATAATTTCAAGGACGTGCAAACCCGTTTTAATTCTCCAACCAAACTCCCTCATATATATTTTCTTTTAGAGGTAATCTAAATTCTCAAACTTTGGAGAATTGGAGCAAAAACCTAAATGGCCCATAATTGGCATGAATATCTTTTTATTGCCTTTCAATTTTTTGGGCTCTTTTAAACCTCTTTGGACCCCGGATAATAAAATACCTCCATTTTTTAGGTCCAATTTAACGGTGGCTTTTGTGCAAAGGATAGATAATTACCTTTCGCAGCCCTTCCCCATTTTTAAATAAAGCACACAAATTCACAAAACGGTTCTTATATGCACAATTTCCTTATCAAAATTTATCGCGCTTGGTTCGTTTTAAAGGACAGGATTGAAGTGAAAACACCCAACCAACATGTGATAAGACAAGCACAATAATCAAACAAATCCGTGCATGTGTGCAATAAAGGAAACATGAGTCAAACATGTAGGAAGTAACACTTAATTACATCTTAATGACTCCAATCATTATAAAGCACATGGATGAATTGACCTATTGTCTCAAAACACTATCAAATAGTCACATGAAAATAATAAAATGATGTTGTGACTCGGTCATCCTAAGTATTCATCCATAAATGATGCAAACAAAATATAAAAATCTTTTTGGATTTTTCAAAAAAAATTCAAAAACAAAAAAATTATACAAAAAGTACAAGTCATCACACTAGCAAAAATATATCATGAAACCACAACTAGTGTATGACAAACCTGCAAACACAATCAACCAAAAGATTTCACATGGGGTGAATCACGTGCAAGCAAACTGGAATCGTGGAAAAATAAACCATAAGCCTCTAAATCCGATTTTCTAACCCAAATAGATGTGTAATGGAGTGTGGGGGTTTTGGGAATCGAATTTATTATTTCATTAACCTTCCTAGGTCCATTTAAAAGCTTGTAACAAAAGTGCCTAAGATGACCTTGCCTACCGCAATGTGTACAAGAGTAAATCGGGCGGTGTGTGTTACCTAAAGGTGGCCCTCTCCTCAAATTTCTCTATTGCTCTCTCCGAATTTGCCTAGGTGGGTCTCTCCTAATGATCCTAGGAGGTTCTCTCACGATGTTCCTATGGGGTGCTTTCCTAACAAACTTAGGTGCCTCTTTCTTATCAATCCTAGGAGGCTCTCTCACACGTGTGGGAATGGGTGCAACATATTTTTCAAAACCAATTCCACCCCTATCCTTTTTTATCTCGATAGTGCCTAAAATCTTATCAAGTTTTTCAGACCTAGACTCCAAATCAAATTTCACCTTACTCGAATCTCTCAAACTTTTCTCAAGTTCACCTATCCTAGATTCAAGTAAGCGCCTAAAATCCTCAAACTCAAGAATCTCCTTTTTCATAGCTTCCATCACGCCTCGAAGATCATCTCTCTCACCCTCGACATATCCCAGCTTCTCTCTCAAAATTTTCTCTCGTGCCCTAAGTTCTTCAATTAAAACATCATTATTTTTAAGACACACTCTTTCAATTGAGCTTCAAGTTTCAAGTTTTCCTTTTTTGTCCTTAAACATTCAAAATACAAATTATTGTAGGCAACTTGCAACTCACTCAATTCTTCTTCTTCCTCCTCACTCTTTTCACCCTCACTCTCATCACTAATCACACAGATGGGAAGCTCTCGTCTAGAAGCATAAAAGACTTCTTCTTCCGAATCACTATCACTAAGGGTAGAAACATGAGAAATCGGTTTATTCAATTTCTTCTTTAAATTTGTGGTACACTAATCTAACGTGTGACCAACACCCTCACAACAAGAACACCTCTAAGATTCGTTTTCAACAGAAGATTTAAAACAAGAGTTCGTGTGAATTTTCCAATTAACGTTTTCAAAAATTTGACATCGAAGATCATCAAAACCATCAAAAGCCATTTTTGTGCAAAATCAGGATCAAAACACAATAACTTAGTGCAACAGGCTCTGATACCAATTTGAAAAGTGGTGATCGCTTAAATAAGCTCTGATACCAATTTGTAGAATCGCTACAGCGGAAATATTGCGATTTCTCAAATAAAATCCAATTTTAATTATTCCCAAATTTTAGTTAAACCCTAAAACATGCATCTAGATGATTTATCAAATAAAATATAGCATGCAAGATAAAACAAACAATTTCAGGAAAAATCCTCCAAAGGGGCAAAACCTTTTATTTCACTATAATTTGTAAAAAAACGGCTTACATGGATTACAATGAAATAAGTGCGACATACGAAATACCCTCAGGCATCGGTTTCGATGTCTCGGCTGAAATCTCCCGCAGGAACTCCAGGTGGTCAGCAATGAAGAAGAGAAACGGCTTCTCCACAAGTTTGTCGGCTGGAATTTTCCCTTTCCAGGAGGGCGGCAATGAAGAAGAAAGACGGCTTCTCCACAAGGGTTGAACAGATACACGAATGTGTTCTTGGGTTGCAAACTGATTCACAAAGGTTTGGAAGAATTGTGTGAATCAAAACATGAGTATTGGGACTCAAAAAGGTGAAGAATTGAGGTATTTGGACTCTCAAAAACGTCTATCAAAGTCTTGTAAAATTGCTCCCCCGAAGGTGGTTTTTATAAGGAAACCAAAAGAGTTTTAAAACTTGGGAACTCTTGCAGCGTCAGGCACCCCGAACCGGTTCCCCATGCGGTTTGGGGTACCTCTCTGGTTTGGGGTTAAAAAAACAGCATTCTTCAAGGAATTTTCTCCAACTTCAAAAGGTCATAACTCCTTCACCGTAGCTCGGATTGAGGTGTCGTTTCTTCCAGTATCTTCGTTGCGGCGAGCTCTTCAACTTTCCAATTGAATAGACCTCCGGACTATGGCTGTAAAATTTTGAAAATGTCCTTGAACTCTCCTATCGTGCCTTTTTCACTGTTTTGACTTCCCTTGCGTACCACTTGCATTAAGTCCCTAAAATCGTGAAACGTGAAGTCGTTGAGGCAGATGTGGGACACATTAATGGAGATGTTGAATGCTTGATTCCCGGAATTCGGATTGAGGTCGTCGAGTGACATCTTGAGGTGACGTGCCAAATGTAGCGGCGTACGACATACACAAATGAAACATGTTGGACATGAGAAAAGTGTCCTTACATTTAGTAAATTAATATAGGATTGCCCCTTATTGTAAATTAGTAAATTAATATATGATTAATTATGAAAGTAGGATTGCTCCTCATTATAAATTAGTAAATTAATAATTGTATACTTTAATTGTTAGTTTAATTGATGAAAATAATTATTGTCTGTGTGGTGGGGGCAGGGGGTGTGCGTGTACGTGTGCGTGTGTGTGGTGGGGGAGGGGGTGTATGAAAGTAAATTAATAATTAGTGCTCATTTTTATTTGTAGTAATTGTACATATTTGCATGTCTTCTTCTAAATTTTTTTTACCTGTACTAATAACATTTTTTTACAGCAAATGTCTCCTTCAGGTATTAAGGCGAGGATGATGATGCTGGTTATGATGATGTCATATGGGCTCGGTGATAGCGGAGGCGACGAGGGCTCCTCGTCCCTTAGGCTCCCTAAATATGGCAAATTTGGGATTACCATCGAGAACAAGTCGGAGTTATTAGTGAGATCCCTCGAGCTGGTAAAGACGATCATCGACCCGGGGTATATGAGTTGGAAGGAGGTGCCATATGAGCTCAAGTTAGCTGTTTGGGCGGCACTATAGGTAATATATTTATATTTATATGAATATTTCAATTTCAATTTCGATTTCAATTTCATTTTATTATTTATATTTATATTTATTCGCAACTAACATTGTATTTGTTGGACAGGAACAATTCAACTTGGATCCAAAGCTACGCGATTCCGTCTTGGAGCAGTTGAGGGAGCAACACAAGACGTGGAAGAAAAATATGCGGATACGGTACTTTGAAAAAATACGAGAGTCCATTATCCAAAGGCGTGAATCTGTCCCGCCGAAGGAGCCGATCTCATTGGCACAATGGCAAAAGTTCATTGACAATGAGATCGGGGAGCGACAATTGGCATCTCGCCAATCGGGGAGGGAAAATCGGGAAAAAAGACGGACGTGCACTACTCCGGCCGGACGTCTTACGCCGAGGTAGAGCATAGGATGATGGTAAGATTTAATTTGTCTATAACTACATAAATATATTATTCTGCATTATCGGTCCTATTTATTATTCTGCATTATTTGTCTAATTTTACTTTATTTTATTTCAGGGGATAGGGAGTGGCCCTGGGGGTAAGCCACATAGGCTCGATACTTATATGGCTCTTCGGACGAAGAAGGGGAAGGACAAGGAGGTGTCCCCAAGCGTCGCGGCCACGATTGTAAGTAATCCGACAGTTTATTTTTTATTGATTACGTTATAATTTTTTATTTTACTTATTTTACTAATCATGTGCTTTTTGTCGTTTCAGGCAAAGCTTAAGGAAGTACATGAGTCGCAGTTTGATGCCGACAAGGCATCTTTGTCCACAGACGTACTCAGCCAAGTGCCTGGCTCTGATCGCAAGGGAGGACAAGAGGGGTGAGCTCGCGGGTGGCCAAATCTAAGATCATCGGATTGGAGACGAGCGACACCGGGTTGGCTCAAACGGTGGATTCACATGACGCGAAGCTGTCCCGTTTGGAGGTGACGGTCCAAGATATGTACTCATTCATAAAGCGTACGTTAGACGGAGACCGTAAGGGGAAGGGGAAGGAGAAGGTGGTGGAGGACGAGGTGCGGGAGGACGAGGTGCAGGATGACGATGATGTGGACCTCGCTGCTTTATCACCGAAACGTGCGTACTTCGATGATCCACTTCCCTATTTGGCTCCCTTCAACAGACCGACGTCGACACTTGGTTGGCCGAGCATGTTCATGTTGGACGTATTTGATGGCCACTGATAGGGCGAGGGCTGAGGGACCCGAATATCATCCAGGGTGGAATAGTTCATGGACGTGAGCTTCAAGAGATCGAGCCCAAAGTGCTCGTCATGCATGTGATACCCGGGAAGGAGAACTCCCTATTGTGGTTGTGCGAACAATGCGGCACGATGTATATTAGTGGGTGTGTCAATTCGTATATCGTGTGGCCTACTCACCTCCTCACATTTACCTCAGACATGTAGTGACATTATTTTTAAGTTGGTACATTTGAATTATATTTGGATTATATCGTCATGTATATTATTTCTATTTTGAATGTATACTTGCATTATCTTTAGTTTATTTGGATATATGATGTTTGAACAGGTACAACGTTGCTATAACAGGTATAAATATACTGCTGGGCAGTGGCAGTGGCCATACTGCCCAGCAATTTTTTTTAAATTCTGTCCAGAATTGTCACGGTCATTGACCGTGACAAGTCCTTGACAAATAAGGTTATCACGGACTTGTCATGGTCAATGATCGTGACAATGTTTTTAAAAAGGGTCAAGGCTTTGTCACGGTTATTAACCGTGACTAAACTTGTCACGATCAGGGACCATGACAATTCTAACGAACTTATCACGGTCAATGACCGTGATAAGTCCGTGACCAAAAAATTTGTCTCGCCCCGAATTGTCAAGGTCAATGATCGTGACAATTCGGCAGATTTGGTGTAGTGTTAACCATTTTACTACAGCTTTGTGGGTTAGATTGCCTCGGCTCCCTATTGAATGGTTCGATGAAAGAGCCCTCTTCCAGATTGGTTGCAAGCTTGAGAGACCAATTAAGACAGATTTCAACTCGGTTTCATCAACCAGTGGCAAATATGCAAGGATTTGTGTTGAAGTGGATCTTGCAAAACCTTTAATCCCATGTTACAAACTAGATGGCCAAAAATATAGAGTGGAATATGAGTTGCTACCGTATATATGTTTTAAGTGTGGTAAAATTGGTCACAAAACTGAATTTTGCCCACTACATGCTCCAAACCAAACTACAAATATCCCACCTGAAAACATGTCTTCTGGTAAAATGGGAGGTGCTCCGTCCAAGCCAACTGATAACGGCTACTTACCAAAAAACTCAAGTGAAGGAAATTATGTCAATAGTAACGTTGACGTGGAAAAAAAGATGGACCAATTTGTCCCATGGATGTTAGTGCAACGAAACAAAAAATATGGGAACGATAGAAATAAAACAAGTTCAAATGGAACTAAGGAAAACTTGGGAAGGAACAATAACAGGTTCGATGTCCTTAATAGTGATGGAAGTGACAAGCTACAGAAATAAAATGATAGACCAAATGGGAAAGGAGTTGCCAGTACAAAAAGCCTGCAAATGAAGGGACTGGGAGTGACACCTGTAGCTATTACCACTACAGCTATAAATGGTGCTGACGTAAGGAAGATAAACAGTGTAAAAAATGGTGTAACGCGTGAGGTAATGACTAAAAGAAAAATGTCCACACAAAATATTGAGACAGGTGGTAGCACGGCACAGATACAACCCACTCAAAAGACTAGCAGTATAATGACGGACAATAGTGGCATGGGGAAAAGCCAACTTATCACTTCCAATTGTAACAACGCTGACACCTCAAAGTCATATGCAGTAAATAATAATAGCCTTACAGTAGGAGTTATCCACAGAAAAGGCAATACTCAGCATGTTGACCAACAGAATCTAAGTGCAAAAAACTCAAATACTAGTGGAGCCTCAACAAAAACCACCTATGATAAAGAACAAATACTTGTAAACCAAATCGAAAATGAACCTTCCCTTTCCACTTGCCTTCCTAGGGGATGTGCAAATCCAAAATCAATCCCTGGCAACATGAGAAGCTTTAACCAACTTAGCGGGTAGCACTGGAAAAATTATGGGTTGGGCCTAATTTGGGTGGGTCAAATATGGGTTGGGCTAAATGTGGGTTGGGCCAAATATGGGTTGGGTTAAATGTGGGTCGGGCCATATATGGGTGAACCAAAAATGGGTTGGGCAAACCCATTGTTTTTCTACTAAATTAAGTGTTAACGCAAAAATTCTCCATCTACGAGGA
The DNA here is from genome assembly GCA_949130495.1 of Sambucus nigra. Classification (NCBI taxonomy): domain Eukaryota; kingdom Viridiplantae; phylum Streptophyta; class Magnoliopsida; order Dipsacales; family Adoxaceae; genus Sambucus; species Sambucus nigra. Next base: position 433,081,135 of record OX422209.1, on the reverse strand, counting down.
CCAATCAGAAAAGGACACATGTCATCCTACGTGGCAATATTCGACACCCGAGGAGATCCGAGGAGAACCAAGAAACACCATACACAAGATATACATCATTTCTCTCTCTACACCTTATGGTGCTATTGTAAACTCCTGGGAATAAAATAACAGTGGACTTAGGCTTTATTCATAGCCGAACCACTTTAAAAACCTTTGTCTCTTATATGTTTGATGTGAATGTTTATCTTCATCTTCAATCTCATCCTCATCATTTATCTGTTGTTGACGCCACTAAAATGGCCTGGACCATTTTCTGTCTTCAACAGATTGGCGCCGTCTGTGGGAACGTGTTACAAGCATTGTTCTCCATCAAAAGCTAAGTTTTTTATTTTCTCTATGTATAATCAATTATATATTATACGTACATCTTTTGATTCAATCATGATTTTTATGTTTATATACATAAATTAATTGTCCAATTATTATCTGCAAAATGTTGCATATCATGATTTTTAAATCATAACTGTTAGATTAATTCTTATTTAGAAATCTGAAAAATAGTGGATTTCATAAATCATAACTTTTTGCTTAATTCTCAAGTTTCAATTTTATCTCATGAAATCAATAATTTAAATGATTACATATACCAATATATACGACGATGATAAGATTTGATAATTTTCATTGTTGATTTTGAAATAATTTTTGAAAGATCTTTGATGACTATTCAAATTGCCATTACATTTTTAATCAGAGAATGGGAAAAGGTTAAAGACAATAAAAAGTTTTCTCATGAAAATCATGACCCAAATCTATTTTCTCTCTCTTCAAGTTTGAGTCGCTTTGCATTCATTTTTATGAACTATATACTTAATTTGGTTCATCTTCAATCTATGTCAATAAAGTCAAATTGATTGATTTTTTATATAAATTTGGTAATAACTTCGATCATTCACCATATTTTTATCTCTCCAAATAGGGAATAGAAAGGGATCAATATAAAAAATAATTTTCCCTCACCTAGAAAATCATTACCCACCTCTTGTAAAAGAGGATCAGTAAAACAATCATGACCATATCAAAACTCTGGGCACAAATTTGATATGTTGGCCCCTCGTTCATCACATCACGGGATTTCTTTATCAAAATCACACGATCTAGTGGATTAGATAATTATTCATTTAATTAACATTCTTAATGCTTAAATTTTACATCGAATGTTATTTATTTATTTTTTGATCTATTGGTTCGAGATATTTTGGGACATAGAAATCTCACGAAAAATTATTCACCGCGGCTCATATGGCTGTCCGGAATCGTCCACTTACAGCCCCTATTTTCTGGTCAGCCATACATATTGTTGATCGGCATCATCTTGGGCCATAGTTTATTAAAGGGAAGCTTAACCAGACCATTTTTGTTTGTCGTAGATAAGATGTGAAGATCCATCAGCAACGTTGAAATAATTTTATCCAACTACGAGGTATCTTATTATTGGTCGGAGCCCCATATTGTAGCTCGATGGAACCAATTGCAGGTCGACGATCATCTACTTCTTGATCGGCGACATCTCAGTCTTGTTCGGAGGGTTCAATTTACTGGTCGGCAACTATCCAACCATCCACTTTTTGGTCGGTGACATCTAATGTTGTTCGGTGCTGTCAATGCATCATTTTTGTTGATTGGCGAAATTGCTCAGCTAGTCGGGGACCATTTGCTTCTTGGTCGGCACCATATATTCTATAACTTGAGATATCCTTAAATGTTGGTCGGCAACATCCATGCCGTTTGTCGGCAGCAGTAGAATCTTGGGGTATTAAAAAATGCGAAGCACCCCAGATATTTCTTTAAACACGAGTTCAGCTTGGGGACAAACAGGGGGCTTAAGTCTTTTTTAACTTGTGATCACCCCAAAAATATTTTTAAAACCAAGTGATAAATAATTTTCAAACAGCAACTTTTACCTGATTAGTTGTTGGAGATTAAATAACTTTACAAAAAACTCTACGTCTTATTTATGATGCATATCTGATAAAAATTTGTCCATCTCACACACATTTGGCACAAAAATATTATTTCATATTTTGAAATTTTTATTATTTTATGCTGATACACATCACATATTTTTTGGCTGAATAATTATTCTCATAATAATAATTATTTTCTCTAAGTCTCGACAGGTGCTCGGGCAGCCTATTAAAATTTCATAGGGACGAGATTCAATCCCGATGAAAGCTCTCGTAAACCTCTGGAAAAGTAGTATTGCTCGACATCAGGCAATTGTGCCTCGACATATCAGCCAACATTTATTATTTCATTTTTTGAAATTAATATTTTTATTTCTCAAACATATACCTATCATATATTTATTGAATGACTAAATTATTCTCACGACTAATCAATTCAGCCTACACATATGGTAGAGCAAGATATTAATTTTTACAGGTACAAGACTCAACGCCGACGAATGCTCGAAAACAATCTGGAAACTATTATCATTTCACCTCAGCGAGGCATTATATATTATTACTCGGAGATATCGGCTCAAGCACAAATTATTCTATATATCCCTTGGGATTCATATTGTATATTCATCTCAACACGGAACTCGGCGAGATATTCATATTCAGCTCTGAGGAAGAACTATAACATTTATTATATTTCGCCCCCAACGAATAGTTGGTCGGGGTAATTCTTATTTATATTCAGCATGGAGCTCGGAAAATTTCTTCTCTCTATATATACTCAACTTCAAGGATGTCTCCAGCATATATTATCTTATTCCCAACAATCTGTTGGTCAGCTCCAAGGATGTCTCCAGCATATATTATCTTATTCCCAACAATCTGTTGGTCAGCTCCAAGGATGTCTCCAGCATTTATTATATCTTATTCCCAACAATTTGTTGGTCAGCTCCAAGGATGTCTCCAGCATATATTATCTTATTCCCAACAATCTGTTCGTCAGCTCCAAGGATGTCTCCAGCATTTATTATATCTTATTCCCAGCAATCCGTTGGTCAGCTCCGAGGAAGTCTCTATCATTTATTATCAAAAATCTATTCCCAAAAATGCCAACTAAGGTTGGTTGGGAAGTAAATCTATTCCCTAAAATGCCAGCCAACTAAGGTTGGTCGGGAAGTAAATCTATTCCTAAAAATGCCAACTAAGGTTGGTTAGGAAGTAAATCTATTCCCAAAAATGCCAACGAATGTTGGTTGGGAAGTAAATCTATTCCTAAAAATGCCAACTAAGGTTGGTTAGGAAGTAAATCTATTCCCAAAAATGCCAACTAAGGTTGGTCGGAAATAAGAAGCTGTCAACTACAGTTGGTCGGAAACATTTTATTTAAACAAAGTATGAGTATGTGAAAGCGATCAAACAAAAAGCATTCAAAGTTCACATTCCACACTTGGGGGCTTCTATTACAGATATATTTGTTCATTCGGTGGCACATTCTTATAACATCATGCAACCGAGCATCAAATATAACTCCACAAACTCACACGGTCTGGGCCCCGACCAATCATCATTCAGGAGTTGTTTTTCTTGCTCATGAATTATTTTTGATATTGAAGTTCATGAGGTATATTCAAGTTCAGGAGGCTATTGAAATTCAGGAGGTATATTGAAGTTCATGAGGAATATTGAAGTTCAGGAGGTATATTGAAATTCAGGAGGCGTATTCAGAAGTTCAGGAGGTGCATTCAGAAGTTCAGGAGGCATATTCAGGAGTTATTATGCACATACTATTGAAGTTCAGAAGTCAAATTTAGCATCTACAGCACTGAGATCTTTACTACTACTATCCCGACCAGCATTGAAGAAGAAGTTGTATGAAAATGTTTCGAAGTCCACCACTAGCTTGGTACTAATCAGATTGAAAAGTTGGGTTCAAAAGTTAGTATGTTACGCGACAAAGTATTCGGAGGATCATAAATCAGAAGAATCAATCACGTGAAGTTAGCACTCAGTTGCTCGACACAGGAGTCAGTTGGTCGGCTAGCAAACCAATCCACATACTTGAAGATTATGACAAGCTACAAGCTGCATACTATGGCATGGCTGCATCCAAATTCCCAGGGGTGATACATAGCACACGGAGTTCCTCAAAAAAAAGATTAGCAACCATCGATCAGCCTGCATCATATGTCGTCCAGGAGATAATGCACTTTATGTTGGACAAATCAAGAAGGTAGATCAAGAATTTCACGAGCACCGAGCAACACTGCAGAATAAATACTCCATCCTTTCAAGTAAACCATCAAGCATGGAGCATTGGAGGCAGTATTACAATTCGAGGTATATGTAAAAAAAACTCATATTTTACTCATAACTTTTAAAAATGAGTATTATATTTGATTTGTATATTTTAAAATTGGGTTATATATTTGATTCCTTGCTTTCAAATATGGGCCTCATATTTAAGTCATAGCTTTTAAATATGGGCCCCATATTTAACTCATAACTTTTAAATATGGATCCCATATTTAGATGACTGGGCTAATATGGGTTGTTTTATTATTTGGGCCACATTTTGCCACTACTATTAGCGGGGAATGTAGAGGAGGCGGTTATCTTTTAAGTGAATTGGAAAATATCCAAAACCAAGGTCATAATCAACACCCTGGACCAGAACTGGGGAACCGAGAAGATAATCACAGCGATTGTGGAAGAGAAGTGCAGAGACACACATCTACACCAAGAAATTGCTAACAGGTGTATGTGGACGATCAACGAAGTGGACCCGCTCATTCAACATATATCGTCAATGGTTCGAATTATTTGGAATTATCGTGGGGCTGGTAAACCCCTATTTAAACCCACTATCACTGAACTGAAAAATATTTATAAACCAGATATTGTGGTTATCCTTGAAACCCATATCCCTATTGGAAATCTAGCTGGGGTTTTTTACAGTCTTAGTTTTACAAATAGGGAGGTCTCAGAACCAGTTGGCAGGTTCGGGGGTATTTGGGTTACCTGGAACCCAAACTCTATAAATCTGGAGACTCTATCTATAACTAAACAAGATATCCACCTTTTGGTTACTAAAAATAACTATGAGGTGTGGTTTTTTTCGGCGATCTATGCCAGCCCTCTTCTACGACTATGCAGAAGACTGTAGGACAACCTCTTTGATATTTCTGAAAATATTGATCTTCCATGGTTGGTTGCGGGTGATTTCAACGATCACATGGATGAATCTGAAAAAAGAAGTTTTGGAAACACTACTTTTCTAGAAAATATTAATAAATGCAATCTTACAGACCTGGGGTGCTCGGGACCAAAACTGACTTGGACAAACAGTAAGAAGGGCATGGCAAATACTCTCATCAGATTAGACAGAGGTCGAGCCAACGCGGATTGGAATCTCAAATACCCTGACGCAAGTGTTGATAACATTCCCCGGACCGCCTCGGACCACTGTCCTATCATTATCAGAATGGAAGGTATGTCTACCCAACTCACTATTCCTAAACCCTTCAGGCTTTTGGCTTGTTGGTTTGATAGAGGTGATTTTAACGAAATTGTTAATCTTAATTGGAATAGTTCTTCAAATCTCGATGTGAATAACCATTTATGTACGAAAAATATTAAAAGTTGGAACAATTCCACTTTTGGTAATATTTTTAAAAATAAAAAGCATATTCTTAGACGTCTAAGTGGTATACAAAAAGCCCAAGAAAATTTTTACTCCCACAATTTTGCCATCCTTGAAAATAATCTTCGTAATGAGTTTAACACGCTACTTAGACACAAAGAAAGCTTGTGGCAACAAAAATCGAGAATCCAATAGCTTAACGAGGGTGATAGAAATACGAAATTTTTCCATACTACCGCTATTATAAGACGAAGGAGAAATTGTATTAAGAAACCCCTGATTAATATGGAGTGGACTGATAATGCTGTTATCATCTCAAATCACATCAATAATTATTTTAACGAATTATTTAAAGCTGACTTTACTTATGATATTCAAATCCAACTACGAAATTTGGATAATTTGAGATTCGTGGAGGATGACAACTTATTCTTAACTACCCCAATCTCTATGGGGGAGGTTAGGAAAGCTACTTTTAGTATGAAAGCCCTTAAAGCTCCTGGACTGGATGGTGTCCAAACGCTTTTTTATCAACATTTTTGAAAAACCATTGCTACTAACCTTTTCGCCTTTTGCCAAAAATGTTTTTGGGATAAGTACTTCCCCAATGACCTTAATAACAACTTTATTACACTTATTCCCAAAGTGGACAACCCAGAGAACATATCACAATTTAGACCTATTACTCTTTGCAATGTTTCTTATAAGATCCTTGCAAAAATTATTGTGGATAGACTTAGACCTATCCTTTTCCGTAATATTAGCCCCTACCAAGCCAGCTTTCTCCCTAGGAGACAAGCATCTGATAATGTTATTGTCACCCAGGAAATTATTCACACCATCATGAATGCTAAAGGTAAATTAGGGGGGTTTATTCTCAAAATTGATATAGAAAAAGCCTATGACATAGTGGATTGGTACTTTCTTGAAGGAGTCCTAAATTGGTTTAATAGTGATAAAGATTTTTGCAGCTTTATCATGAGTTGTGTTAAGAATTCCACCACGTCTATTCTATGGAATGGCTGCCCCCTCCCCAGTTTTAAACCATCTAGAGGTCTCCGCCAGGGAGACCCCCTATCTCCTTACCTTTTCGTTATGTGCATGGAATACTTATCTTCTATGATATTGGATAAAGTCAAATGTAATAAGTGTAAAGGTATTAGGGCCTCGTTTAGGGGCCCCCGCATCACCCACCTCTTTTTTGTAGACAACCTTATACTTTTCACGGAAAATGATAACAGTTCGTGTGAAACGGTCATTGATACCCTCGAGGAATTTTGTCATATTTCTGGACAAAAAATAAGTTACAATAAATCTAAAGTGTTTGCGTCCCCCAATATCCCTAAAGGGGAGGCATTAAAGGCTGGACTTTTGTTCGGCATGAGCCTTACTAATGATTTAGGTATTTACCTTGGTAATAGACTTATTCATGGTAGAATAAAGGCCTCTCATTTTAAAGACATCATTGACAAAATCTAAAAAAGATTAACGGGATGGAAATTTAAACTCCTCTCCCTCGCGGGATGGAAAACCCTTATCCAGTCTGTAACCTCTACCATCCCAAATTATAATATGCAAAATGTCATGCTCCCAGTGAAGATATGTAACGAGATTGATAGACTTAATATAAATTTTCTCTGGGGAGCGAATAATGACAAGGGAAAGATTCACCTGGTAAATTGGAATAAAGTTTGTAGTCCCAAAATTAATGGACGCCTTGGGTTGAGGAAGAGTACGTTAAATAAAGGCTCGTGTCACTAAACTTGGATGGAAAATTGTGAATAATGATAAGTCCTTATGGGCTGACGTATTAAGAAATAAATATAAAATTGGTCAAAACCCTAGAATGTGGAAAAAACGTAATACATCATCCCATATTTGGAGAAGTATTCTTAAATGTCGCGAAACCCTTGTTAAAAATGTCAAATGGAATGTCGGGAATGGTAAGAACATTAACATCCTCAAAGACTGGTGGGTGGGAAATAAAATCATCAATCCTGTGGAACACCCTGGAAACTTGGATAATGTTAATGTTGATGCGCTTATTGATGAGAATCGGAAATGGGATGTTATTGCTATTGAAAACTCCTTCAATCGGAGCATTAAAAATGACATTTTAAATATCCCACTTCCCCTTACTTGCCCTCGTGATGATAATCCGTCTTGGTCGTTAAGTAAAAATGGAAATTTCATAATTAGTTCATGCTATCAATCCCTTGTAAACAAACATAATGAATTTCAACCATGGGAGGCTTGGAAAAAGTTATGGAAGTTAAATGTCCCACCGAAAATCTACACTTTTTTGTGGACCATTCTACATGGGAAGATCCTCACTAATGAACATCGTATGCGAAGAGGCCTCACGATCAATGGTGATTGTCCACGGTGTGGGCTCCTTGAGGACATCGAACATCTATTTAGGGAGTGCATCCACACTAAGGAGATTTGGAACACGCTTGGTTTCGACCACAACCTTGACCTCAATCTATCAGGTAATGTAAATTAGGGGTGGGCACGGTCCGGTCCGGGTTTTGCCTATTTTTTGGACCGGACCGAATATTCGATCCTCAATTTTTTTGGACCGAAATCGGACCGATTAATTCGGTTAACCTACTAATTCGGTCCAGGCTTTTTTCGGTCCGGTCCGGGGTAAAATTCGGTCCTGACCCTATTTTATATATATGTGCATTTTATGAATTTTTTTATCTATTTTTCACACAAATATATATACAAAAAAATAATACTCGAAACTCCAAGTGATATTTACATGGATTTTTTTAACCCAAATAAAACAATGTTTATACATATATAAAATGTTCCAAATTAAATTCATAAGTTATATACATTAATTCAAAAACTATACATAAAAAACACAATAACATTATTTTTATTATATATATATATATATATGTGGACCGCGGACCGGACCGATTTAATCAGTTTTTAGGTTTTGTGAACCGATTTTCGGACCGATTTCAAAATAGCCTTAATTTTCGGTTCGGTCCGATCGATCCATTCGGGTCGGTCTTTTTTTTGTCCACCCCTAATGTAAATGATTGGATTACCCTAAACATTTGGGGTGAATCAAAAAAAGAAAGGTATAAATGTTTTATAATTACCTTGTGGCATATTTGGAAATCCAAAAACAACTACATCTTTAATAACATTGATGAGTCTCCACAAACAAGTGTCCGTTTGGCTATGATTTTTACAAATTATGTTTCTAAAGCCTATAACTCCAAGCGAGCAAAGGTTAGTGGGGAAAACCATACCATGCTAATTCGTGATCCGTTTTCTATTGTAAGTAAATTCATCATTCACACTGACGGTGGTTTTGACCATGGGAGTGGCACGGGCTCTTTTGGTGGAGTGGTTAGAAATGAAGATGGTGAATGGATCCTGGGCTTTACTGGAAAACTTCAAGGCACTGCCATCCCTCTGTGTGCAGAGCTGGAAGGGATTTTTCATGGTCTGAACCTAGCCCTCAGAAAGAAATGGAAGAATGCTTGTCTGAAAAGTGATTGTCTTGAAGCCATCAATCTCATTAAGCAGGAGAATACCCAAAATCACCCATTGGCAAATATCATCGAGGATTGCAAGGAGCTTGCGAAAGATCTAAAGGTCAACATCGTACACATTCCAAGAGTAAGTAACTTTATGGCGGATTGTATGGTGAAAGTTGCGAGAGAAGTGGATGGCTTGTACAGAGAATACGACCAAGCACCGGAAGAATTCCTTAGGATGGTTGACGCGGATATGGAAGAGGATGGGTTCTATTTTTTTTAGTGCCCTTGTTTTTGTTGTTGTTGGCTGTTTTTCTGATTTCCTGTTTTCACCAAAAAAAAATTAAGGATTGCAGGCAGTTTTGATTGAGCTGATAGGTGCTACTCTCGGCCACACTAAGCAAGAAAGTAACCGTACGGCTGATCGTAAGGCTAGGATTAGACTCCAAATTGATGAGGACGTTGTTTAGGTTAAGGACCCCCCTGTGGATCTTAGCGAGGACTAAGACGCTAATATGAATGGAGTAATTGTATCCCAGAGGTTACAAATAGTTGCGCTCTCTGTTTTCAGAACAGAGCATAAGCTCTACATTGTATTTTTTTGGTTTTACTTTTACTTTATGATGATTTTTTCTCTCAAAGTAAAGTAAGTTTAATTAAAATATATTTGTTTACAAATTTTCGAACATTGTGAAACTAGGATAATCCCAGTGATTATATTTATATCATTATTGTTTTTATAACTCTTTTTTTCTTTAATTATTCTTTTCAACACGCATTTTTCGGAAATATTATTAGGTTCAATAATGACCTCGCTCTATCAAGCTCAACTACCAATAAAAATAACATAAAGACAAATATGAGATTCTCATCTTCATCATAATTATGTCATAAACCTTGGTCAGACCACCATGATGTTTGAAATATGTTGTTTGCGTATTTACTCCAGTCACACTACCATCGCCACGACGCCACTTCGAATGGATCAAATACCTACCAAAAATAAATAAAATACATCGCTCTTAACTCCGCAACGATGGTGTGTCATCTCCAACATCCACCACCATGATCGATGTCTGCTTTTATGTGTTATATCTTTTCAAATCATTACTATCGCTGGTGATTTCACTCTAACGACCTTAATCATCAACTCGAAACATATATAAAAAGGTTATTGGGAAGTTCATCGCCACTGACTACCCTTCTCATATATCCGAACAAACCAGAAACGTGATCACAACCCAAAGTATCCTCTTAAACCACCTTAATTCCCTGCAAAACAATGCTGCTCGTTAAATTTCATAATTTCACAATTTTGCATTATTTTGATCCCCTTGCGGTATACTACAATATATATTTCTTCTTATAGCACTCGATGACTCAATAAATGAAATAGCTTAACCTTTTCACTTGTCAAATCTTTTGTTTTGTTCTCATTTTCTTCTTTTTGAAGGTCGTCGGAGTATTAGACATGGATCCATGGTTGAGATGAAGCTATATACCTTATAAAGTTCCACTTTCTAACTAAATCTTCAAGGACTCGATCATCTTTTGGACATCCAAATCCATGGGAATAGTAAGTCTCGGGAAAGCTCGTTGTGAAATTTTGAAAGATTTGCAACGAGAATTTTTGCTCTTTGGGAATTAAATATCCTTCATAAAAATCTATTGAGACACATTGTCAAGATATTTCTTAAAGCATAGATTTTCTGTCCAAGGGAATTATAGTTTAATAAATAATTAATATTATCATTTATACACAGGTGGACGAAATAAGAGCTAAATGAAATTAGTTCGAAATTTAGTTTCCCCTTATTTTTAATCTCTCCTTAAAAAATTTGGGTTGGATTGATTGTTTACATGTTTCCAACATGTGGATTTTACCAGAAATGACAAAAATGTTTTTGTGTTCCAAAGCACTTTATCTTATACTTGAAGTAAAAAGAGAATTTTCCATGTTGAAACAACATGGGACTATAATACTCCAATCTTATATAAACGATATATACATATACAGTACGCAAGTTTTTTCCATAATGAACACCTAATGAATTTGGTATTTAATTGGCAAGTTAGTTACATGAAAGTTCATTACATGTTATTTTTAGGCGAATATTATGAATGTGCATAAATATGCAAGATGAAACTTAAACCCTATTGCTTTTATCTAATTTTGTGTGTGTCATAAGTATATCTCCTTGTCCATATTCCCTATATCTATCTCTGTCCTTTCTACAAGATTGTCACAACCTCTAACTAATAATTTCCATTTTAAATATATTATATAAATATATGAGTACTCAACTTGAACCGTATTTATTTCTCACCGTATCCTTCTTGCGCTACATGTCTATTTTCAAACTCATTCTCCTATTTTCTTCCTTTCTCATGTTTTCTTATATCCTTTAAATTTAATGGTTTATCTCTCTTGAAATATCCCCTATGTATCCTTTCCCAAAATATCCTCATATTATCTCCTTATAAGTGTCATTTTATATTTTTTAAAATATATAGATATATAAAAATGTTAATTATGATAATGTTTATTACTTATCCTATTCTTTTTATTTCACATGTCTATCTCCAAGCCAATTTACAATTTTTCACTATTTATCTCTTATAATCTTTATCTTCACATTTTCTCTCTTATTAATGTGACTATTATCTCTCTCTCTCTCTCTCTCTCTCTCCTAGAACACGGAGTTTAAACTTTTTAATTTTATTGGGTTAGTTATTATTCTTACGAATGACTCATATTAAATATTTTGTAGTTTGTTTATAGATTTTAGATTTTTAGGTTATGAATGAAAATTTAAAGATTATTATAGTAGAGTTTATATTACTACCGTTTTAATGAAGTGCCTTGGGTTATAAATGGTAAGTTATATAATATTTATTTGTTAAGTTTTAAATTTGAAATTTTACAAAAAAAAAAAAAGCTATTAAGTATATAGTTCTCATGAACCTCCCATTTTACAATTAATAAATAATGATAATCAAACAAGAAAAATTAAACGGATCTTTATTTTTGCACTTGAAAAAATTAAAACAATTAACATCGAGTATATAATATTTTTGATGAAATGTATTTTTCTAAGATTTATCTTGTCCAAAAGAAATTTCTATCACTCCACGTATGCTAGATTTTTTTGTTTCCTAAAAGGGCCTCGGAACAGTATAATACTGTTATTATAGTCTTATTATAGTTATAAGTTATATATATAAATATATATATAACTGTTATAAGTTATATATATATATATATATATATATATATATATATATACACACACACACATTCGGGTTGGGTCCTTATCGGATCGGAGTCATGTATATCCAGATCCGATCCATTAACAAATCGGGTAATCGGATAATCGGGTCTATAAAATTTTACTCAGATCCATTAATTCGGATCGGGTCCGGATCTGGTCCGGGCCTATACCCGGTCCATTGACAGCCCTACGTGAGAGGCACCAACACCTCTCGCGGGACCATTGTAACTCGTAGAAACTGACCGCGCGATCACTGGACTCCCGGTTTGAGGATACGACGATAATTTGAAAATATGAGGACTTAAGCTTGAAAACAAGGCGTTAGAGGGTGAAAACTCGAAGCAGCCCTGGTACGGTCCCGTGAGAGGCACCAACACCTCTCACGGGACCAATGTAACACGTAGGAACTAATCAATGGAAATCCCAGTTTGAGAATACGTCGATAATTTGAAAATATGGGGACTTAAGCTTGAAAACAAGACGTTAGAGGGTAAAACTCGAAACAACCCTCGTACGGTCCCGTGAGAGGCACCAACACCTCTCGCGATCACGGGACTCTTGGTTTGAGAATACGACGATAATTTAAAAATATGTGGACTTAAGCTTGAAAAAAAGGCGTTAGAGGGTGAAAACTCGAAACAACCCTCGTACGGTCCCGTGTGAGGCACAAACACCTCTCGCGGGACCAATGGAAAAACGTAGGAACTGACCGCACGATAACGGGACTCCTGGTTTGAGAATACGACGACAATTTAAAAATATGAAGTCTTAAGCTTAAAAACAAAGCGTTAGAGGGTAAAACTCGAAACAGCCCCCGTACGGTTCCATGAGCGGAACCAGCACCTCTCGCGGGACCATTGTAACACGTAGGAACTGACTGGGCGATAACGGGACTACCGGTTTGGGAATACGATGATAATTTGAAAATACGAGGACTTAAGCTTGAAAACAAGGCGTTAGAGGGTGAAAACTCGAAGCAGCCCCCGTACGATCCCGTGAGAGGCACCATCACCTCTCGCGGGACCAATGTAACTCGAAGGAACTGACCGCGCGATCACTGGACTCCCGATTTGAGAATACGATAATAATTTGAAAATATGAGGACTTAAGCTTGAAAGCAAGGCGTTAGAGAGTGAAAACTCGAAGCAGCCCCCGTACGGTCCTGTGAGAGGCACCAACACCTCTCACGGGACTAATGTAACTCGTAGGAACAGACCGCTCAATCACGGGACTCCCGGTTTGAGAATACGACGATAATTTGCCTATTTCTAGATTTAGGCATAAAAATAACGCATTTGAGGGTGAAAACACGAAACAACCCTCGTACGATCCCGTGAGAGGCACCAACACCTCTCGCGGGACTAATGGAAAAATATAGGAACTGACCGCGCGATAACGGGACTCACGATTTGAGAATACGACGATAATTTAAAAATATGAAGACTTAAGCTTAAAAACAAAGCGTTAGAGGGTACAACTCGAAACAGCCCCCGTATGGTTCCATGAGAGGAACCAACACCTCTCGCGGGACCATTGAAATACGTAAGAACTGACCGGGCGATAACGGGACTCCCGGTTTGAGAATACGACGATAATTTTAAAATATGAGGACTTAAGCTTGAAAGCAAGGCGTTAGAGGGTGAAAACTCGAAACAGCCCCCGTACGATCCTGTGAAAGGCACCAACACCTCTCGCGGGACCAATATAACTCGTAAGAACTGACCGCCCGATCACTGGTCTCCAGATTTAAGAATACGACGATAATTTTAAAATATGAAGACTTAAGCTTGAAAAGAAGGCGTTAGAGGGTGAAAACTCGAAGCAGCCCCCGTACGGTCCCGTGAGAGGCACCAGCACCTCTCATGGGACCAATGTAACTCGTAGGAACTGACTGCACGATCACGAGACTCCCGGTTAAGAATACGACGATAATTTTCATATTTTTAGATTTAGGCATAAAAACATGGCGTTAGTGGGTGAAAACCCGAAACAGCCCCCTAACGGCCCCGTGAGTGGCACCAACACCTCGCACGGGACCAATGTAACTCGTAAGAACTGACCGCGCGATCATGGGACTCCCGATTTGAGAATACGATGATAATTTGCATATGGGGACTTAAGCTTGAAAACAAGGCGTTAGAGGACGAAAACACGAAGGAGCTCCCATACGGTCCCGTGAGATGCACCAACAGGTCTCGCGAGACCATTAGAAAAACGTAGGAACTGACCGCGCGATAACAAGACTTCCGATGAGAATACGACTAAAATTTGCATATGGAATTTATATGTTGATAATTATAACTCATATATGCAATTTTTCAGCTTGAATAATTTTTTTGTAAAACTACATGGTTACTGATATCATTTTTTTTGTATCCTACCATTTGTAGGATTTTTGCATGTGGAACAAATGAAGGAGGGAATGGTTTACGACATAAAGATTGTTTATATAATGTTGTGGACATTCAGGATTATGTTTTTTTATGTGTTACAGTCATGCGGGCTTTTATTGTTTAGTTTTATGGCCGTGTGGGCTTTTATAATTTGATTGTTAAATTTTATGGTCGTGCGGGCTTTATAATAAGCAGGTTTTACATTTACAGGGTTTGGAATGTCCAGAAAATAAAGGAAACTCTGCCCAATTTGTTTTTGGTCTGTGAATTATTAAGACGTGTAATATTTTTAAGTTTGTATATATATTAGTTTATTAAAAACGTTATCATTTCGCAGTTTGTGATTTTTTTCATTGTTTTGCCAATAATAAATATTTGTAACGCCTCGTACGCGGCCAACGTTACACGTAGCAACCGACCGTGCAGTCACAGGACCCCCAATTTTAGGATTGGACGAAAAAAACACATTTTTTAAAAAATTATAGTTAAACAAGGTCATGGACTTTGTCCATGACCATTTTTATTTTTTCCGTCGCGCATAAAAATGGTCGGGCCAAAGTCCATGACCCCAACCGTGACGAAAATTATCGCGGCCAAAGTCCACGACCATTTTTTTTCTTTTTTTTTCGTCGCAGTGTGGATCACGAATTTTGGCCACGACCAATTTTTGTCACGGTTGTGGATCATGGATTTGGACCGCGACCATTTTTTCCTTTTTTTTCGTCGCGGCGTGGGTCACGGACTTTGGCCGCGACCAATTTTCCTCACGACCAAAGTCCATGACCCCGAATCGTGACGAAAAATGGTCGCGGCCAAAGTTCGCGACCATTTTTTTCGCCGCGGTGTGGGTCACAGACTTTGACCGCGACCATTTTTTGTCATGGTTGTGGGTCACGGACTTTATATCCCAATACATATTACTACCGTTTTAATGATATGTCTTGGGATATAAAGGGTGAGTTAAATAATATTTATTTATTAAGTTTTAGATTTAGAAATTTGCAAGAAAAAACAAACTATTACATATATAGCTCTCACGAACCTCTTATTTTACAATTAGAAAATAATGCCCATCAAAAAATAAAAATGGAAAAATACTCAATTTTGCACTTGAAATATAAAAACAATCAACATCGAGTATATAATAACTTTTTATGCAAAATATTTTTATAAAATAAAAGAAATTATATCTCGTATTTTTTTTCTTTCGTCCTATGTATGCTAGATTTTCCCTAAAAGCGCCTCATCACAAGTTGTTTGAGAGTTATATACTTAATTAATCAGATGGAAAAAAGTGTAAATGTGGTTTGAGAAAATGTAAAAAAAAATTCTGATATGGATAACTTGATTCCCAAATCAAATCATCGAATATAGTAGATATAAAGTTGTATTCGATTTCAAACTCAAACTCAAACTCAAACTTGATCCTCAAATCATGGAATAGATAACTTGATTTCCAAATCAAACCGTCGAATAAAGTAGAGATAAAGTTTGAGTTGTATTCAAACTCAAACACCTCAATTGAAACCACCTCATCTCATCTCTTTATCTCTCTATTTATATGTATGAAGTCTCAGGGTTTGAAATCCAAAGATTTTGAAGCTCCGTCCCAATATTTGAATAATAATGTAAGTTTGAACTTTTATTTTATTTTAAGTTTATTTACCCCATTTAGCTTAACATTGTTTAGCTTTTCATTCATTTATTGAACTCTATGAAGATTGAGCCATTTTGGCCGACCAATTATTCAATTAGACCAGTTTCTCAAACCTCTCCGCCCCATCCAAGCCGAAGAGCTTTGGGAACAATTATGAAGTATAAGCTAAGTGACCCCAAACATAGAGGACCAAATAGGTCCGGATCCCAAAAAATGGCCATCCCAATACATAACAAGCAAGGAACATTATGAGAGATAACCCCAAAGGGATTATTTGACAAGAATAGATTTCGAAGGAGATTAGCATGGATCAAGTAGCGGCCCAATCAACAACTCTAATGAGTCTAATTTAATTCTGCCTCCTCCATATCTATAAATCTAATCCTCACACCAGGGAAAAAATGATATGTAACTTATGGATATCGAATCACAAAAAAAAGTAATAAAAAGGAGAGAAACACCTGTGGACGTAGGCCATTGGCAAACCGCACAAATCTATTTGTTGTGAGATTGTTCTATTCTTAGTTTGGTCCTAACTGCTTATATTCATTCATTGTGATTAATTGCACCTGTTGCATTTGAAAATCAATCAACACAAACTCACATCAATTGAAAAGTTATCTTGAATAAGCTAAAGGCCATGAACATAGAGAAACAAATACAACACAACTTGTGAAAGTTTTAAAGCTGGATAAAGAGCTTATGATGAATATTCATTGGGTTAGATGATGATGAGTTTACAGGTGCTTGGATCGTTGACATGTATGGATGAGAGTTGTCAACTTGAAATTGTATTTTAGTAATTTTAAGAATGATTGATTTTGTTGGATTAATTTTTATTCTTATGATTGACACGTATTAAATATTACGCAGTTTATTTAGACATTTTAGTTTTTTAGTTACGAATGAACGTTTAAGCATTTTAATATTTGAGTTTATATTATTACTACTTTAATGCTATGTGTCTTGGGTTATAAATGAAGCGAGTTACATCATATTTATTTATTAAGTTTTAAATTTGAAACTTTACAAAAGGATGAATTATTACGTGCCTTATATTTTTTATTTAGAAAATAATTCTAATTAAAGCTTCTTCTTTCACCCCACATATGCTCGATTTTTTTTATTTCCTAAAAAGGCCTCTGCAAAAGTTGTTTAACAGTTATATACTTAATTAATTAGATGGATAAAAGTGTAAAAGTGGTTTGAGCAAACGTCTAGCATCGCCCAAAAAATAAAAAAATATGATACAGATTACTTGATCCCCAAATCATCGAATAGAGTAGAGATAAAGTTGTATTCAAACTCAAACTTCCTCCCTAAACGTTTCTCGATAAGAAGTTGGTAAACATATTCATTGAACAAGTTCTAGTCAGGACAAAATGAGTGGACAATGGATTCACAACAACTCATATTTTAAAGGTGGTTGAGCGCATATATTCTGGATGTGGCGTAGTTGTTGTCGAGAAGAATGTAAGAGGACATCATACATATTAATGGTGATAAGGTTACCCATTCCGTTTAAGAGGAACTCCAACGGTTACCTACTCCTTATTGGTAACCGTGTTCCTCGATTCCCTTGTTGGGAATGTCATTAATGACACCTGATATTTTGTGTGAATATCCAACTATGATTATACTCATTCCTAATTTTCTTTTTCTTCGCCGTGGCAATATGAAAATGTTATACCGTTGGTACATTTGAATAAGAGTTTTCCATTTTGACAAATAATTAAATTTGGTTATTTATTTATTTTCATATCTTTTGTATTTAGGATAAACCTGGATATCTCCTCCGAGATTATTGGTAACTGTTTTGACTATTTTTGTAAGTATTCTAGTGTATTTAAAATACTCATGTGCGAATTAAATTATGATTTGGGCCGGGCAGCATTCTAATGGATCCAAGTTGGTCGGCTACTCTCATGGGCTATGGTAAATGGGTCCCCACATTGAAATACTCAAAAGTTTGACGTAAACGCAGGGAACCTACGGGCGATACTTCTACTGATTTATCTGGTGTTGTTGATTCATAAAAAAAAGACTGTGGTTGCTTTGGAAATGCAAGTTGTTTTGGGTTGTAAAAATAACTAAAATGCCCTTTTGGGTTGTCTTTTCATTTCCAAATGACCCGAGACCCAAAACCAACGTCCAAATAGACTTTTCTGACTATTTCAACCCTTCCGGACGCAACGACGCAGTCAAAACGACTATAAGGTCGATATAAAAATAAGTTTCCTTTTTAATTTAACAAATTAGTCCCGACACATCCCATACCGCGTTCGACTAAAAATTCAAATAACTGAATTAATATCACACAGTCATATCAATGACATCACATTCATATATTACCTAAATATCTTTAAGCACCGATGCGGCTTAACCATCGTTTATCCACAGATGCTACTTTGAAACGGAGTTTAGACTTGTTAATTTTATTGGGTTAATTATTATTCTTACGAATGACACATATTAAATATTTTGTAGTTTGTTTATAGATTTTAGATTTTTAGGTTACGAATGAAAATTTAAATATTATTATAGTAGAGTTTATATTACTACCGTTTTAATGAAGTGCCTTGGGTTATAAATGGTAAGTTATATAATATTTATTTGTTAAGTTTTGAATTTGAAATTATATCTGGTATTTTTTTTCTTTCGTCCTATGTATGCTAGATTTTCCCTAAAAGGGCCTCATCACAAGTTGTTTGAGAGTTATATACTTAATTAATCAGATGGAAAAAAGTGTAAATGTGGTTTGAGAAAATGTAAAAAAAAATTCTGATATGGATAACTTGATCCCCAAATCAAATCATCGAATATATTAGATATAAAGTTGTATTCGACTTCAAACTCAAACTTGATCCTCAAATCATGGAATAGATAACTTGATCCCCAAATCAAATCGTCGAATAAAGTAGAGATAAAGTTAGAGTTGTATTCAAACTCAAACACCTCAACTGAAACCACCTCATCTCATCTCTTTATCTCTCCATTTATATGTATGAAGTCTCAGGGTTTGAAATCCAAAGATTTTGAAGCTTCGTCCCAATATTTGAATAATAATGCAAGTTTGAATTTTTATTTTATTTTAAGTTTATTTACCCCATTCAGCTTAACATTGTTTAGCTTTTCATTCATTTATTGAACTCTATGAAGATTGAGCCATTTTGGCTGACCAATTATTCAATTAGACCAGTTTCTCAAACCTCTCCGCCCCATCCAAGCCGAAGAGCTTTGGGAACAATTATGAAGTATAAGCTAAGTGACCCCAAACATAGAGGACCAAATAGGTCCGAATCCCAAAAAATGGCCATCCCAATATATAACAGGCAAGGAACATTATGAGAGATAACCCCAAAGGGATTATTTGACAAGAATAGATTTCGAAGGAGATTAGCATGGATTAAGTAGCGGCCCAATCAACAACTCTAATGAGTCTAATTCAATTCTGCCTCCTCCATATCTATAAATGTAATCCTCACACCAGGGAAAAAATGATATGTAACTTATGGATATCGAATCACAAAAAAAAGTAATAAAAAGGAGAGAAACACCTGTGGACATAGGCCATTGGCGAACCGCACAAATTTATTTGTTGTGAGATTGTTCTATTCTTAGTTTGGTCCTAACTGCTTATATTCATTCATTGTGATTAATTGCACCTGTTGTATTTGAAAATCTATCAACACAAACTCACATCAATTGAAAAGTTATCTTGAATAAGCTAAAGGCCATGAACATAGAGAAACAAATACAACACAACTTGTGAAAGTTTTAAAGCTGGATAAAGAGCTTATGATGAATATTCATTGGGTTAAATGATGATGAGTTTACAGGTGCTTGGATCGTTGACATGTATGGATGAGAGTTGTCAACTTGAAATTGTATTTTAGTAATTTTAAGAATGATTGATTTTGTTGGATTAATTTTTATTCTTATGATTGACACGTATTAAATATTACGCAGTTTGTTTAGACATTTTAGTTTTTTAGTTACGAATGAACGTTTAAGCATTTTAATATTTGAGTTTATATTATTACTACTTTAATGATATGTGTCTTGGGTTATAAATGAAGCGAGTTACATCATATTTATTTATTAAGTTTTAAATTTGAAACTTTACAAAAGGATGAATTATTACGCGCCTTATATTTTTTATTTAGAAAATAATTCTAATTAAAGCTTCTTCTTTCACCCCACATATGGTCGATTTTTTTTATTTCCTAAAAAGACCTCTGCAAAAGTTGTTTAAGAGTTATATACTTAATTAATTAGATGGATAAAAGTGTAAAAGTGGTTAGAGCAAACGTCTGGCATCGCCCAAAAAATAAAAAAAATATGATACAGATTATTTGATCCCCAAATCATCGAATAAAGTAGAGATACAGTTGTATTCAAACTTAAACTCAAACTTCCTCCTTAAACGTTTCTCGATAAGAAGTTGGTAAACATATTCATTGAACAAGTTCTAGCTAGGACAAAATGAGTGGACAACGGATTCACAACAACTCATATTTTAAAGGTGGTTGAGCGCATATATTCTGGATGTGGCGTAATTGTTGTTAAGAAGAATGTAAGAGGACATCATACATATTAATGTTGATAAGGTTACCCATTCCGTTTAAGAGGAACTCCAACGGTTACCAACTCCTTATTGGTAACCGTGTTCCTCGATTCCCTTGTTGGGAATGTCATTAATGACACCTGATATTTTGTGTGAATATCCAACTATGCTTATACTCATTCTTAATTTTCTTTTTCTTTGCCGTGGCAACATGAAAATGTTATACCGTTGGTACATTTGAATAAGAGTTTTCCATTTTGACAAATAATTAAATTTGGTTATTTATTTATTTTCATATCTTTTGTATTTAGGATAAACCTGGATATCTCCTCCGAGATTATTGGAAACTGTTTTGACTATTTCCGTAAGTATTCTAGTGTATTTAAAATACTCATGTGCGAATTAAATTATGATTTGGGCTGGGCAGCGTTCTAATGGATCCAAGCTGGTCGGCTACTCTCATGGGCTATGGTAAATGGGTCCCCACATTGAAATACTCAAAAATTTGACGTAAACGCAGGGAACCTGCGGGCGATACTTCTACTGATTTATCTGGTGTTGTTGATTCATAAAAAAAAGACTGTGGTTGCTTTGGAAATGCAAGTTGTTTTGGGTTGTAAAAATAACAAAAATGCCCTTTTGGGTTGTCTTTTCATTTTCAAATGACCCGAGACCCAAAACCAACGTCCAAATAGACTTTTCTGATTATTTCAACCCTTCCGGACGCAACGACGCAGTCAAAACGACTATAAGGTCGATATAAAAATAAGTTCCCTTTTTAATTTAACAAATTACTCCCGACACGTCCAACACCACGTCCGACTAAAAATTCAAATAACTGAATTAATATCACACAGTCATATCAATGACATCACATTCATATATTACCTAAATATCTTTAAGCACCGATGCGGCTTAACCATCGTTTATCCACAGATGCTACTTTGAAATGGAGTTTAGACTTGTTAATTTTATTGGGTTAATTATTATTCTTACGAATGACACATATTAAATATTTTGTAGTTTGTTTATAGATTTTAGATTTTTAGGTTATGAATGAAAATTTAAATATTATTATAGTAGAGTTTATATTACTACCGTTTTAATGAAGTGCCTTGGGTTATAAATGGTAAGTTATATAATATTTATTTGTTAAGTTTTGAATTTGAAATTTTACAAAAAAAAAAGCTATTAAGTATATAGTTCTCATGAACTTCCTATTTTACAATTAATAAATAATGATAATCAAACAATAAAAATTAAACGGATCCTTATTTTTGCACTTGAAAAAATTAAAACAATTGACATTGAGTATATAATATTTTTGATGAAATGTATTTTTCTAAGATTTATCTTGTCCAAAAGAAATTCGTATCACTCGACGTATGCTAGATTTTTTTGTTTCCTAAAAGGGCCTCGGAACAGATTATTTGAGAGTTATATAGTTAATTAATTAGATGGACAAAAGTGTAAAAGTGATTAACCGCAAACGTAGGGAAGAGATAGAGTTTGAGTTGTATTCAAACTCAAACCCCTCCATCAACTGAAACCGGCTCCTCTCTCTTCTATTTCTATTTATATATATGGAGTGGAGTCTCCAAAGGTTTTGAAGCTCCGTCCCAGCATTTGAATAACATTGTAAGTTTGCTTCTTTTTGTTTTTTAATTTTATTTTACCCCATTCAGATTGTTTAGGTTTTCATTCATTTATTTTATTTAACTCAGATTGTCTATCATGATTGAGCCTCTCTTCTCCTCCTCTGGTAACGATATAAACCCTAGCTCTAGCTACTGCTCTAAATATTTAACTATATCATTGAGTCTTTCTTATTTCTTTAATGTCTATGCGTGGTATGTAGGTGTTAAACACTTTTTTAATGGCTTTCGTTTAAACAACTTTCTTTGGGCTTCAATCGGTGCCATCACGTAATTTTTGTTCTATGTTTTAACTACTATTCATTTGAGCTTTTGATTGTTCTGTCTTTTCTAATAAATAAAGTATAGTTCTTAAAAATTTGCCTTTGCCTTTGATTGTTCTGCCTATTCTATGTTTTAACTACTATCTTTGTTTATCAATCGGTGTTAAGGATAACTATTTCGTTTAAGAGGCGGTTACCTACTCCTTATTGGGAACCGTCTTCCTAAAATCCCTTGCTGGGAATATCATTACTGACATCTAATATTTCGTGTGAATATCTAACTATGCTTCTGCTCGTTCCTAATTTTCCTTTCGCTTGCTCCGATAATATGAAAACGTTCTAGTGTTGGTACATTTGAATAAGAGTTTTGCATTTTGACAAATAAGTAAATTTGGTTATTTATTTATTTTCATACATTTTGTATTTAGGATAAACCCGAACCATCAAAGTTAAAGGGAAATGCGTGTCTTCACTACCACAATTTGGATATTATTTTTGGCGATGATATTGCCACAGGTGATCAGGCTGTATTAGAAAATGATTCCAACCTAATGAATGCAAATGTTGGTGAAAATATTAAGGTGGGCTTAAACGATAAAAATGAAGCATACGAGAATGTTACTACTGGGGCAAGTGATAGGCTGGGGTTTCTCCACGGCGTGAGAGTCACCTACGCGCCGGTCGTGTTATATTCGGATCACCAACTTTATACAAAAACCTAAACTATGACTACACTCTTTTAAGGGAGTATAGAGGCCAATCCGGGTATCGAATCCACAAAGACAAGTTGCTGGAATTTAATTGGTTTAATACTTCTAAAATAAAAGTGTAAAAGATAATTTTAACAAAAAGGAAAAGAGAAAAGATTAAACTAGGCGAGTGTATTTAAATTACGTTAACAAAGAGAATAAAAACTATAGGTTGCGTTGAATATCCCTCACCCTGAGTTAATTAGTATAAAATGGTTAGATGGGTCGACGAGTTATTAAGACCGAGTCTCGTTTCGACAGTTAATTAAATCAAGAGTTGTCACACCCCTAAATTCGCATAAAAGTCTAATAAGATTTTGACGTCAATAAATATCCTAGAAATTACGCACGCAAGGTCGTAAGCACGGAGCATACATGATATACCCCGTCAAATCTCCTAGGCAAAATAACTAGGACAACCCACTCGAAATATACCCGTAAAACTCCATCACCAAAGCAAAGCAACATGTCAACCCTATGTGAGCTCAATCCGACACAACCTAGACTAAATTAGCTAGAAAGCATGGTAAATGACATGTATTGAAAGAAAGCAAGTAAACCTAATTATGAAAGCAATAAATAAATGAAATACAGGTTACTCTAGGCAAGGGAAATTAATGGCAAATAATGTAAATAAAGCTAAAATAAGTAAACTACAACAAAGAAGATGAATGAATAGTATATTAACTTGCAAATAATGGGCAAAACACCCAAAATGGAGAGTAAGGGAAATCTCTCTCTACAAACCCTAAAATCTAAGACAAAATGTAGATGTCTCACAATAGAAACCAAAATTGGTTTATATAGTAAGTTGGAAGACAAGAAAAGAAGAAAGTGGTAAATATCTGGTGATCGTAGTCGACCGGTTGCAGAGGCGCGGTCGACCGCACTTTTAAGTTAAGCCACACTGTCTTCGAGCCAAGGAAAAATTCCAATACGCGATCGACCGGGATCAGAAGCGCGGTCGACCGATACTCTATTTCCTGCTGCTATTTGCTCTTCACATGGGAGGAAAAGGTCGAATATGGAAATGGCCATATCTTCTTCGTCCGAACTCAAAACAACGTGCAGTTTGCTGCCACGCGACACTAACGAAATAAACTACGCATCCGTGGAATTCTCATGAGCTGGGGATGAAATGTGAGTTGATTAAAATGCCCTTGAAGTAGCATCCGACGGAGTTCTTCGAAATGCGAACGATCCTCACTTTTAGCATTCCAATACGTTCAAAAGCACAATTAACCCCTGTAAAGCATGTATATATCCAAATACAAGGTTTTCTGGTTAATGATAATAAATATAGGCATTTAGGACCGTAAAAGTGCTAGAATACTTAAAGATATCGGGCAGAAATTTGCAATATTCGATATGAATCAACAAGCCCTTCAATCACATCCAAATTAACCTCGCAAGGACCAAAGTCAAAAGTTCAACGTAAATGTAATAAACCTATAGATGATGCTTCTGGTGCCTTATTTTTCATTGCTGATTTATAAAAAAAAATAGCGGTTGCTTTGGAAACTCAAGTTGTTGAATTTAAAAAACGAGCAACGCAAACTCACGTCAATTGAAAAGTTATATTGGATAGGGTAAAGGCCATGAACATTTATAAAACTTATAGAATGCTACTCATGAAAGTTTTTGAGCAAGATAAGGAGCTAGGATGAGTATTCTTTGGCTTTGATGTTGATGATTTTATAGGTGTTTGGATCGTTGACAAGTTTGGGCGGGAGTCACCAAATTGACATCGTATTTTAGTAATTTTAATACTTGTTAATTTTGTTAGGTTAATTATAATTCCTACAATTGATAAATGTTAAATATTTCGTAGTTTGTTTGAACATTCTATATTTTTGTATTGTGAATGAACTTTTAAACATTATAATGTTGGAGTTTTTATTACTACCGTTTTAATGATGTGTCTTGGGACATAAAGGGTGAGTTATATAATATTTATTCATTAAGTTTTAGATTTAGAACTTTGCAAGAAAAAATAAACTACTACATATATAGCTCTCACGAACATCTTATTTTACAATTAGAAAATAATGCCCATCAAACAATAAAATTTGAAAAATACTTAATTTTGCACTTAAAATATAAAAACAATCAACATCGAGTATATAATAACTTTTCATGCAAAATATTTTTATAAAATAAAAGAAATTATCTCCGCTATTTTTTTTCCCGCCTTTTGTATGCTAGATTTTCGCTAAAAGGGCCTCCTCAAAAGTTGTTTGAGAGTTGTATACTTAATTAATCAGATGAACAAAAGTGTAAATGTGGTTTGAGAAAACGTCAAAAAAAATTCTGACATGGATAACTTGCTCCCCAAATCAAATCATTGAATATAGTAGATATAAAGTTGTATTTGTAATACCCCGTATTTTTATGCTACATTAATTTGGGGATTTATACAATTTAATGTGAATTAATTATTTAATATAAATTCGGAAATTAAATATGTTATGATTATTAACGCGATGAGAGTTAGTAATTATGGGAAATTTGTTGAATATTACTAATGAGCAAGTAATATATAATATTGATTATATTGAATGTCACGAGTGAATAAAATGACAATTTTGGAAATTTAAGTCGGGACGTGCTCGTGTCGCGTCGGGACTAAATATTGCTAAATAAAAGTGAATATTTTATAAGTTGTTCATATGGTTGTTCTGAGTGCGCCAACGCGTCCGGAAGGGTCGAGATAGTCAGAAAAGTGTACCCGGGGGTTTGATTTGGGTCTCGGGGCGTTTTTAGGCCTAATTAGTAACCCGGGAGGGCATTTTAGTCATTTTGCATTTTTGGGTAATTAAACCCACGAAAATTTGTAACCTATATCAGCCGTTTAGGTTAGTCACTTAGGGTTAGAACACTCAAAACCCTAGAACGGCCATTGGAGAAGAGATGAGAGAGCTCTCAAGGCATTCCAAGGCCCAAAACTCAACCGTTTGCACCGCCGCCACCACCAACGCGTAGATCGCGAGACGGGGAACGCAACCATACTGAATTTGGCACCGAACCAGACTTCTAAAAATCCCAGGCAAGTGTTTATCTTGCTTATTTCGTTGATGCATCTTTCATATTAGTTTAGGAGTGATTAGAATGAGTTTTATGGAAGAAAATCAAAGATATGATATAGGAATCGCATGTAGTTATGGTTTAAATGATAAATTCTGGAAACCCTTGCCATGTAGAGGAATTACCCACGAAATTATGATGTATATAGGAAGAAATTTCTGGAAATACTTATTAGAACCATGTTTAAGAGAATTCTAGGGTTGATAATTATAATAATCTTTGGGCTGTTAATCCATGTATAATGATAGAAATCTTCATTCTTCACGTTGGAAATACCTAATAGGATGTTAAAATGTTAGTAGTACAATTTTTGAGACGTTTGGGATTGGAAAATATGGATTTGTTGAAGGTTAGAAGATGAAACCCGTAACTGCAATTCTGCAGATTTTTGCAGACCTGCTTGATCGATCGATCGAGACTAGAACTTCGATCGATCGAAGGCTCGATCGATCGATCCCCAAACCTCGATCGATCGACCCCTCCTAGCAGACTCTTATTTCCCCTTTTTAAATGAGTTAAATTCAATTTATCGTGAAATAATTCATGGACATCCTTAAAATAGGTTTTGGGAGATGAAAAGGACCAGTAGGGTATATGAATAAATATTGGGATCTTTAATATATGACGAGAATTGTATTTATGGGATAATTACATAAGGAACGATGAAATCTTGTGTTAAAGGGAGAAATTACGTAAAAATGATTACGACGGAAAATAGATGAATTTCCTACTGAGTTTATACTTGGGAGAATAGAGTCCATGAGTGTTACCCCGATTTAAAGTTAGAGACGAATGGTTGAGCGTGAGACTAATATATGTGAAAATAAGGATAATGTCGTAACTATGGAATTGAGATATACCTAATATTGATATGATGATATTAGTATAGTTATATGATTGTGTTTACATATACTATCTATGTGTGAAAAACGTACCCGCGCTACTTGCTATCCCTGAGGTTACCGCGCTGGGACGATCTTATCCTGTGTTGCCTTATGGGGGATATTGATTCGTAGCCTAGGAGATAGATGTCCTTGGTACAGGCTATCGGAATGATAGTTCAGACGGTCCTAAGAGGCGTGGGGTATGTACTGACCTCTTAGAGACTTGGAATCTATGCTTCGCCTCAATCTTGTTGGTATATATGTTGATACAGTTCGATAGTGATTCCGAACTTGTATTTCCCTTAGTGTGAGCGATACGGGGATTGGATAGTAGAGTATGCCCGCACCATAGTTTTATTTGGGGTGCTGTTATTATATATATATATATATTATACGAGTAGTTAATATATATATGTGAAATTATGAAATTTGGAACTGCCTACTGTGATTTTGTAAGTAGGACATGGTTGATGACTCAAATTGTAAATATTTGTTTTGAGAAAATATAATATGACACTGGGAAACTTTGTTAGTAAATAAAGTAAAAATGAGAGCATTCTTACTAAATAAAATCCTCCCTTTAAACAATTATATTGTTCGGCTTTGAAATATTATGAGTAACCTAAGATAAGTTAAATCATTGGGAAGACTAGTGCGATAAATGATAAGATAAACCGTTGGGAAGGTTAGTACAATAGGCGTGCACATTAAAAGAGAGGTGAGAATTTCTCAAGAGAGTGTCGCACTAATATGTTGTTGCATTGGCCTGTATCAATTTAAATACTTGCTAAAACGAATTTTAAATCATACACACTATCGGGCTTTGACCCGTTTCTTTTTCTCTCTCTCTCTTGTATATATATGTATATATTACAGGTGCCCAGCCACAGGGGCGTCTTGCTTAGGATCCCTTGGAAGGAACGCGCTGCAGCTTAGGTGGGAGTTGCAGGCCACTTGCATAGACGACTTCATTTATTGATTCCACTTCTATCATTCTCATTTATTGGGCATGTGTCACCCTTTCCACTATTTATCTGTTTTATTGGGACATTCGCATTTCAGTTGTTTCTAGTACTGTTACTTTGTGATTTATTCAATATGGATGTTTTACTTTAAGTTTTAACTATTGGGATTTTCGGATGATTGAATGTTTTAATTAATTGGATTATGATCCAAGATTATTGTGGTGTGATTCTTATTTATTGAATGCTGTTAATAAATAAATAAATTTTCTTTAAATAAAAATTGGATAGTAATGTTTGAAAATGGTTTTGACACTTAGCTTAATTAATTAGGGTGTTAAATTGGAAAATTTATTTTTCGACAGTGATGCTGAGAATGAACCAACTGTTCACCTTGAATTAATTTTATAAAGGAGTGATCGCCCGATATTTAATTATTTGGGGTGTCACAGTATTCTATTTCAAACTCAAACTTGATCCTCAAATCATGGAATAGATAACTTGATCCCCAAATCAAATTGCCGAATAAAGTAGAGATAAAGTTTGAGTTGTAGTCAAACTCAAACACCTCAATTGAAACCACCTCATGTCATCTCTCTATCTCTCAATTTATATGTATGAAGTCTCACGATTTGAAATCCAAAGATTTTGAAGCTCCATCCCAATATTTGAATATTAATGTAAGTTTGAATTTTTATTTTATTTTATGTTTATTTACCCCATTCAGCTTAACATTGTTTAACTTTCATTCATTTATTTAACTCTATGAAGATTGAGCCATTTTGGCCAACCAATTATTCAATTAAACCAGCTTCTCAAACCTCTTCGCCCTATCCAAGTCGAAGAGCTTTGGGAATAATTATGAAGTATAAGCTAAGTGACCCCAAACATAAAGGACCAAATAGGTTCGGATCCCAAAAAATGGCCATCCTAATACATAACAGGCAAGGGACATTATGGGAGATAAACCCAAAGGGATTATTTGACAAGAATAGATTTCGAAGGAGATTAGCATGGATCAAGTAGCGGCCCAATCAATAACTCTAATAAGTCTAATTGAACTCTGCCTCCTCCATATCTATAAATGTAACCTTCACACCAGGGAAAAAATGATATGCAACTTATGGATATCGAATCACAAAAAAAGTAATAAAAAGGAGAGAAACACCCGTGGACGTAGGGCATTGGCGAATCA
Source organism: Sambucus nigra (assembly GCA_949130495.1). Lineage (NCBI taxonomy): Eukaryota > Viridiplantae > Streptophyta > Magnoliopsida > Dipsacales > Adoxaceae > Sambucus > Sambucus nigra. The sequence continues at coordinate 433,051,365 of OX422209.1, read as the reverse complement.
CACAAATCTATTTGTTGTGAGAATGTTCTATTCTTAGTTTGGTCCTAACTGCTTACATTCATTCATTGTGAGTAATTGCACTTGTTGCATTTGAAAATAAAGCAACACAAACTCACGTCAATTGAAAAGTTATCTTGAATAAGCTAAAGGCCATGAACATAGAGAAACAAATACAACACAACTCGTGAAAGTTTTAAAGCTGGATAAAGAGCTTAAGACGAATATTCATTGGGTTAGATGATCATGAGTTTACAGGTGCTTGGATCGTTGACATGTATGGATGAGAGTTGTCAACTTGAAATTGTATTTTAGTAATTTTAAGAATTATTGATTTTGTTGGATTAATTTTTATTCTTTATGATTGACACGTATTAAATATTACGCAGTTTATTTAGACATTCTAGTTTTTTAGTTACGAATGAACGTTTAAGCATTTTAATATTTGAGTTTATACTATTACTACTTTAATGATATGTGTCTTGGGTTATAAATGAAGCGAGTTACATCATATTTATTTATTAAGTTTTAAATTTGAAACTTTACAAAATGATGAATTATTACGCGCCTTATATTTTTTATTTAGAAAATAATTCTAATTAAAGCTTCTTCTTTCACCCCACATATGGTCGATTTTTTTTATTTCCTAAAAAGACCTCTGCAAAAGTTGTTTAAGGCCCTGTTTGATAGCCATATTTGCCATGGCAAATATGGAATCTTTTTCATTTTCCATCTTTTATACCCATTTGATAGCATTTATTTGCCATGGCAAATAATTCTAAGTTACACTAAGGTACTAACACCTTATGCACAAAAACCAGATTTGCCATGGAATTCAATTCTTTGGGGGGGGGGGGGGGGGGGTAAAGAATTGAATTCCAGCTTTTCAATGGCTTGGAATTCAATTCCAGCCTGTTCTATCAAACAGGGCCTAAGAGTTATATACTTAATTAATTAGATGGATAAAAGTGTAAAAGTGGTTAGAGCAAACGTCTGACATCGCCCAAAAAATAAAAAAAATATGATACAGATTATTTGATCCCCAAATCATCGAATAAAGTAGAGATAAAGTTGTATTCAAACTTAAACTCAAACTTCCTCCCTAAACGTTTCTCGATAAGAAGTTGGTAAACATATTCATTGAACAAGTTCTAGTCAGGACAAAATGAGTGGACAACGGATTCACAACCACCCATATTTTAAAGGTGGTTGAGCACATATATTCTGGATGTGGCGTAGTTGTTGTTAAGAAGAATGTAAGAGGACATCATACATATTAATGGTGATAAGGTTACCCATTCCGTTTAAGAGGAACTCCAATGGTTACCAACTCCTTATTGGTAACCGTGTTCCTCGATTCCCTTGTTGGGAATGTCATTAATGACACCTGATATTTTGTGTGAATATCCAACTATGCTTATACTCATTCTTAATTTTATTTTTCTTCGCCGTGGCAATATGAAAATGTTATACCGTTGGTACATTTGAATAAGAGTTTTCCATTTTGATAAATAATTAAATTTGGTTATTTATTTATTTTCATATCTTTTGTATTTAGGATAAACCTGGATATCTCCTCCGAGATTATTGGTAGCTGTTTTGACTATCTCCGTAAGTATTCTAGTGTATTTAAAATACTCATGTGCGAATTAAATTATGATTTGGGCTGGGCAGCGTTCTAATGGATCCAAGCTGGTCGGCTACTCTCATGGGCTATGGTAAATGGGTCCCCACATTGAAATACTCAAAAATTTGACGTAAACGCAGGGAACCTGCGGGCGATACTTCTACTGATTTATCTGGTGTTGTTGATTCATAAAAAAAGATTGTGGTTGCTTTGGAAATGCAAGTTGTTTTGGGTTGTAAAAATAACCAAAATGCCCTTTTGAATTGTCTTTTCATTTTCAAATGACCCGAGACCCAAAACCAACGTCCAAATAGACTTTTCTGATTATTTCAACCCTTCCGGACGCAACGACGCAGTCAAAACGACTATAAGGTCGATATAAAAATAAGTTCCCTTTTTAATTTAACAAATTAGTCCCGACACGTCCCATACTGCGTCCGACTAAAAATTCAAATAACTGAATTAATATCACACAGACATATCAATGACATCACATTCATATATTACCTAAATATCTTTAAGCACCGATGCGGCTTAACCATCATTTATCCACAGATGCTACTTTGAAATGAAGTTTAGTCTTGTTAATTTTATTGGGTTAATTATTATTCTTACGAATGACACATATTAAATATTTTGTAGTTTGTTTAGAGATTTTAGATTTTTAGGTTATGAATGAAAATTTAAATATTATTATAGTAGAGTTTATATTACTACCATTTTAATGAAGTGCCTTGGGTTATAAATGGTAAGTTATATAATATTTATTTGTTAAGTTTTGAATTTGAAATTTTACAAAAAAAAAAGCTATTAAGTATATAGTTCTCATGAACCTCCTATTTTACAATTAATAAATAATGATAATCAAACAATAAAAATTAAACGGATCCTTATTTTTGCACTTGAAAAAATTAAAACAATTAACATCGAGTATATAATATTTTTGATGAAATGTATTTTTCTAAGATTTATCTTGGTCAAAAGAAATTGAATAATGATATGAGTACAAAATAACTCCCCCAAATGTCGGACGTCACATCATTCTCTCACATGCCTGTCATTTATTGTCATGTGATGGGAGTCCCGCGAGGGTACAAAAATAAAATTATTTTGGGAAATATTTGGGGGAGTTATTTGGAGTACATAGCATGACTCAAAGAAATTTCTATCCCTCCACGTATGCTAGATTTTTTTGTTTCCTAAAAGGGCCTCGGACAGATTGTTTGAGAGTTATATAGTTAATTAATTAGATGGACAAAAGTGTAAAAGTGATTAACCGCAAACGTGCGACATCGGCCAAATCAAATCCTCGAATAGAGAGACCAGAGAGTTGTATTGAAAGTGAAACACCTCAACTGAAGCTTGGTCCCCGAATCATGGAATAGATAACTTGATCCCCAAAATCAAATCAAATCAAATCAAATCGTAGGGAAGAGATAGAGTTTGAGTTGTATTCAAACTCAAACCCCTCAATCAACTGAAACCGGCTCATCTCTCTTCTATTTCTATTTATATATATGGAGTCTCCAAAGGTTTTGAAGCTCCGTCCCAGCATTTGAATAACGTTGTAAGTTTGCTTTTTTTTTTTTACCCCCATTCAGATTGTTTAGGTTTTCATTCATTCATTTATTTTATTTAACTCAGATTGTCTATCATGATTGAGCCTCCCTTCTCCTCCTCCTCTGGTAACTATATAAACCCTAGCCCTAGCTACTGCTCTAAATATTTAACTATATCATTGAGTCTTTCTTCTTTCTTTAATGGCTATGCGTGGTATGTGAGTCTTTGTTTATCAATCGGTGCCATCACTTAATTTTTGTTCTATGTTTTAACTACTATTCATTTGGGTGTTAAACACTTTTTTAATGGCTTTCGTTCATTCATTTATTTTATTTTACCCCATTCAGATTGTTTAGGTTTTCATTCATTTATTTTATTTAACTCTAGTCTATCATGATTGAGCCTCTCTTCTCCTCCTCTGTTTGCTCTGGTAATGATATAAACCCTAGCCCTAGCTACTGCTCTAAATATTTAACTATATCACTGAGTCTTTCTTCTTTCTTTAATGGCTATGCGTGGTATGTGGGTGTTAAACACTTTTTTAATGGCTTTCGTTTAAACAACTTTCTTTGGGCTTCAATCGGTGCCATCACTTCATTTTTGTTCTATGTTTTAACTACTATGCATTTGGGCCTTTGATTGTTCTGCCTTTTCTAATAAATAAAGTATAGTTCTTAAAAATTTGCCTTTGCCTTTGCCTTTGATTGTTCTGCCTTTTCTATGTTTCTTTTCGTTTAGTCTTTTAGTCTCATTTTGGGGGCTTTGATTGTTCTGCGTTTTCTAATTGATCCCTTTGTTTGATTTGCAATATTAGGTTGACTATGAGCTCTATATGTGATTTTTAAGAACTAAACTTCCAATTTAGAATTTCATTTATGTTCCAAATAACCATATGTGAAATAACTCTTCTTGAACCATCAAATACGGTGATGCATCTATTTTATTTATTTCAAAAGAGACATATGCTTATAACCGGGAATATACAATCTTCATGATGTATACCGTAAAAAATATTTCAATTGTCCTAAAGACACTTACCTTTTTTTGCTTACTTCCCATGTTGGCTTTGTTATATTTAAATGCAATTCTTAACCCATGTTATTGGTTTTATTATATTTAAATGGAATTTTCAAAATGGAGAGCAACTTTTAGCGGGAATAGCAGCTTTCTAATAAATAATATTAGTATTCATTCGTAAATTTGATTGAATGTTATTTGTCTTTGAATTCCACGATTACCAGAGGGGAGGTTTCAATTGTGGCCGTGTGTTTGGACATTTTCCTTGGTTAGAATGATACACCCGGTTTGTCAAAATACGCCTTTCTGCTCCTGATTATGGCGCGCTAGGGAAATGCGTGTTTTGATTGATCGCGTGCGTCTTTTTGAGTAGGGAAGGTGCTCAAATACACCGCCACAATTGAAGTCCTTCTTCCGGTTATCGTGAAATGCAAAGCGAAATATATTATAAATCAAATCTACGAATGATAAAAAATATTTTTATAGGATGCTTATATTTCCGCTAATAGTTTTTCTAAATAGATGAGCGGAAGTGTGAAATTGCCCGCGCGCCTCGGGTTTTTGTGACTCCTATGGGCTGTATGCTCTAAATAAGCCATCTGAATCAGCGCAAATATCTCTCAATATCATTGTTTTAAATCACAGCTGCACCTTCACGTAAATAGCGTAAGTTGACTTCAATTTATATGGGACTAAAACCTTATAAACAGTCCTTGAAGAGAAGGTGGAAATCGAGAGTATCTTTCTCAATCCCTCTCTGACACCTTCGGGCAATGGTTCTGTTGATCCTTATCAGAATGATGGTGCTGTTACTAAAAACAACTTTCCAGAGTTTAAGGTTTCATTCAGCAGACATCTGTTATCAATTTAGAAGTTCAATTTCATATTTGTGCTTAGATATTAGGTTTTGTTATAGAAATGCATAAAATATTGTCTTATTGTTATTTTTGTTGTATGAATAGTTATTCTCTAATTGTCAATAGTAGTTGAACATCGGAGAGACTGTTAATCAAGTTCTTTTATAACCATGTAATTGGTATCCATGGTTCATGAATGACTACCTTATTTTTATTTACAAGTCCTAAATAATTTTATATTTAGTCCTCTTTATAGAAGGAAAAAGTAAGGTATTTCTTATATTATTAAGTTTTAATTTTTTAGTTGAGTTTGTATATATCAATTTGAACGAGGGTATTTTTGTTTGACATGTATTACTCTTCTTTCTCTATATCTTAGTTCATATTACAATCTGTTTATCATAATTTTAGTAAATGATTCTACATATCTGTTTTCATGATGACAGAGCATTCCTTGATTGTTTCACTTGAATTTAGCACGTATTGAAATTTCCTGCTGAGTAACACGTGTGGTTAACACTTTGTTATTGTTTTACAGATTATCAAGGTAATAGCTAAAGCTGAAAAAGGTAACTAATGACGATGCTTTAGAATTCTCGCTTCTTCATTTAATGCGGCGTACATTGTAGATTGTTTTTATGATTCCCGTGATCCAATTGTTTAAACTGAAACTCATTTCCAGTGGTTAGTAAGTATTATACGAACAATGTTTTACCCAAACAGATTTTGGGTTCGTTTTTGCAGATCTATGACCGTTGTTGTATGGTGGTGAGCTACGATTGAACGTGCATTCCACTTCTCACAAGTTGGTCTGAAGCACATGACAGGGGGTAAGTGAATTAAATATGTAAATGGATATCATTAATTGGATCAAATCATAAGGATTGCTTTTTTTTTTTTTAATTTTTTTAATTTTGTTATGTACATTATTGGCCTATTTAAAGGTCTATCTTTTGAAAACTTTCTACTTTATTTGTTTGCACAGCTGGGCAGGTTCTTATCTTGAAGAGCAGGCATCATTTAAAGCTATAAATTTTTGTGTTGTTAGATCAAGTTTAATAGTCCTCACCTACAAATACTAATTGTCTCGGGGTTTGGAGCATGTTATTGTATGCTTTTAGTGACACTAGACTTTGGTGTATTTATAAAAGATATCATCCAGCTCCTCCAAAGTTAATATCTCGAACATATAGCATAGTAGGTTCTTCTTATTGGGAGTTATTATTGGATTGTGTTTAGAGGATGTCTACTATGACATTATTTGATTTTGTTCCATTTTGTTTTGATTTTTGAGGTTTGATTGATAATTGCCTAAGCCTCTCTTAGATTTTTTCAAATTTTTTAGGTTTGGTTAATGCGATTATCCTCTCTTGGAGATTTATAATTTTTTTCTTTTTTACATATGTTTGGGCTTGATTTTTTTACATGTATCCATAAGTAGCATCCTACATCTTTTACAGGTGGTTTCAATATATGGCATCTCATCCTCTGTTTTCCCATTTTTTTCAGTTCACCTTTGAAGGTTTTCATTTGTATTCTAGATTTTAATCTCGAATCTAATTTTTATTGCAATTTTGGTGATTCCTATTAAGTGGTTTAAAGTTGATTATAATTACTTATTTCTCTTTACTATTACATTTATTGTTGCAGGTTGTTTCGGGTTTTTTGGTTACAAATTTTGGTTATTCGTTTCAAATTTTTGGATGTTCATACGACTATATCGCTATTTGCTTTTACATGTATCTAATTTGTTGCATATATTTTTTGCAGTTCATTTACAGGTATTGCAAAATCAGATATTCCAGTTATTGTATGGATATTCATCTTCACCTTGAGTCAAACCTTACCAGACTTCTCTATATTCCATTAATTTCAATTCCATCATGCTCTTCTACTTTATTGTGTTCTCTTCTGCATCTTAGAGCTAACGCATCTTAGAGCTAACGAACAGATATTTGTTATTCATACATTTTGTAGGTGATATAATTTTGTTCATTAAGGTTGCATATTTCTCTACTTGCTATTTTTTTTTTATCATTTTGGAGATACAACGAACAATTCTCCACTCCTTTGTTAATTTTTATATTTGACCTCTCCTGGTCTTATATATTATTTTTTGTCTTGAATTTACTAATTTCTTAAATGATTACAATGGTGAAGTTAGTCAATTTCTCTCCTCAGACTTATAATAATGAAGTGAATTATTACTACCAAAGTACACTACACACATGTAAAATTAAGTGGATGCCAATTAACCTGTGACTTATTTTTGTTCCCATTAGTTCTATTAATCAATCACATACATGTTTGAATCTCTTAGCAAATTTTTATTTATTTATATAGAATAAGAATTTTTTATCCAATGCTTTGTACATTTCATGTGATGTTCCTCTTTTTTTCTTCTACAAAATCCATACGCACAACTAGTTATTGTTATATTTTTCTTTAATTAAAAAGTATCTTTTGTTTCTTTGCAACTTTACTATGACCTTACAAATTATAGAAATACTCCCTGGAAATTTACTGTCATGTCTTTAGCTACTACACCTTACTGTGCTCTTATTTAAAAATAAGTGATAGTATTGTATTCATAATCTAAATTGTATTATATTCATAATCTAAATTGTCATTATAATCTAAAAGAAATGATAGTATTGTATTTGAATTAGTAACCATTGTACCTTCTGTTGTTCTTTACCGAACTCAGTGAATGCCGGGAAATCTGTGGGCCATCAAACAATATGATGAAAGTGATGTAAGTTCTCCCAGTATCATTTCATCTTGGTTACATTTGTTAGAGACGACATCTCTATTTGCACAGATAGTTGGGAAATGGTTGATTATTTTAAGTTTTTAATATTCAATCAAATACTGTACTTTTTTTTTAAATCAGTAGAGTACTCTTTTTACCACAGATAGTATTTGTACCCCTTTTCTGTTTTGGGTGACAAAACTTTCGAGGTTGGATTGTTATGTTGCTGCATTCATGTGTTTTTTTTGGTAGCATACCATGAGGGGTCCGGGCCAGCTTACGCGCACCTCGACTAATCCCCATTCGTGGTTCGTGGCTTCCGCTGGCCAAGCATTATTTTGCCAGTGCCAGTGCCATGGATCGAGCTGGGAACTAAACCCAATTCACCCCCAAGACTGTCCCAGTGGCAGCCTTTTACCACTGGGCCAAGAGGCTTGGTTGCATTCATGTGTTTGCAAACTGGTAATTTAGTAGTCTTCTTTACTAGATCCCTTGAGGAGTAGATATATATTTTTACATCAATCTAACATCAAGAGATAGAGTTGAAGAATTATTCAGAGATGTGATAAATTCTTGGTTCTTTTATCCGATCGAGGTTCCCTCACATGTTTTAATGAGAATTAAATTGTCCAAATGAATAATCTCGATATTGATTATGTGAAACAATTATAAATTTATTTTTCCTATGTCTATGGCTGATTTTGCCTTTCATAGATTTTTTTAATGATATTGTGATCAATGAATTTTTTTGATTAAGCAGGTGATACGAAGAGGTTTGGCCAAAAATCATGTATTTTTGAAACTCCTAAATACTTTCTCTTCTCATATCATATGTGGTGTGTGTGACATAAACTTAATTTGCAAGTTATTTTTTAGCATGAATTTTGTTTTTTCTATCTGCATTCTTGGTATGGTATGTACATGGAGGTATTTTACGATTATTATCACTATTTTATTTTAGAGGGTTGTGTCTAACACGTGTAATGTTTACATTCACTTATGTGATATTTTTTTACAATTTAACAAGTGTTAAATGTGTCATTATTTAACATGATTCTTAAAAAGCCAGATTATTAATGAATTGCAGGTTTGTGTGGGAGATCATTATATTGAAATTTTTTGCTTTACTTCTCATTTGGAGTTTACAAGTCGTTGTTTGTTTACATTTACTAATATTTTTGCAAACTAATATTCTTTTAACCGAATGCCATTGTATTTGGTCAATGATTTTTTTGCAAATATATTTGAAATTTTGGTCCAGAAGCTTGGATATTTTTATTCACTCATAAATTTTGGTCCAGAAACTCGAGACTCGATTTCACCATACATGTTGTAAGCATGTGCTATATCTTCAAAATTTACAGTCGTGCCTTCAGGCACGGGCATCCGCTAGTATATATATATATACTTCTTGCAACATGAATGGTATACGGACACGACGTTCCAAGAACTATAATACATTCTCTCTATAGATAAACAATATTTGAAATAACCTATAGTACGAACCTACTAGTTTTAAAAAATTTGGGCAAACTTTCCTTTATTTCTGAAACAATCCATTTTGTTTAAGAACAAAAATACCAACTATACTATTATTAATGTTGAGTCTGATAATTTAAAAAATTTGAATAGAGTTTTCTTTCTTTATTATACAATTCGCCCTGTTTAAGAACAAAAATATTAACTACACTATTATTAATAGAGGTACTAAGATATTAAAAAAATTGGGCAAAATTTCCTTTGTTTATAGAAGAATCCGTCCTATTTAAGGGGAGACAAACAGCAACAACTATACTACTATTTCACAATAGCCACCGTATAAATAATTAGAAACAATATAATCCATCATAGACCATAATTTGTATCACAACTAAATCAGTATAAACAATCAAAAGTTGTAACTAACATATACACTCCTTAGTAGCCAGACTTGTAGAAAAAAAATATAGAAAGAAGAGAATCAAATAAAACCTGTATGCCACTTGAAATTGTTATTAAAACGTTCAACAATAAAAAGCCACGTACTATTGAAAAAAAATATAACGTTCGTCTCTAATCCCGAATGACATATGTTTTGCGCCCGTAAGTTTGTTTACATGTTCTCTAATTTCATCCCAAGTATCATAAATCCCAGGTTTATGTCCCACAAAAACAACATATATTTTTCACTTAATGAAAAATTTCCAAGCAAACAAAAGGGGAGACACCAAAACACACTAAGAAAATAATTTTGGAAATGTGATTTTCCAGTAAATTTTACAATCAGTCTTGGGAAAATAATATTATATAAATAAGTTTGAATCTCCGGCCTAAGTCGTTGTGTTGTTGTTGCAGCAACGGCTGCTGTGTTGTTGCAGCAGTAGCAACAACGTCATCGACATCTTGCCGCTTTTGGAATTTCTCGGACAACACCCAAACGACAAAGGCCATTCAAGAACATAAACTGATTCGTTGCTACTACGTTCTACTCTATAGCGAAAAAAAATTCAACTTAATATTGAGCTTGATGGTTACCTCGCTCCTGTGAATTTAAGCCACCCACCAACCAAAAATTGCAACTGAGAACAAAGGTCATCCGTTAGCTATTGAAATTGATGAACTTACATACTATTTTAAATAGTAAAGAAGTTCTAAAATGAGTACATAAGCACGAGTACCTCGACAACGTTGGTGAATACTAATTTTGGAGTGAGAAATACAGAGGATGGGAGAGAATACTTCTTCAAGTTCCTGTCATTCCAAGATTTTTAATTCAGTCCAATGCCAATAATATGAAGGTATAGGATATAAAAAATTGTTTGAAACTACAAGAACCAACAATTACTTCCAAAGTTTGGGGCTATATATGTAAATAACTAAAAAAGGGAGTTTATTATCTTCAATCATAACCACTAATTTTTTTTTTAAGTTAAGACACTTTCTATTTCATTTAATAAAAAACAATACATATAAGTCTTTCTGTTTCATCAGAAAATTAAACATTACTGTCAACAAGGTATAAATATGATTCACATAGTGTTTCAACTGCCAGTCATCTAAATCCATTACGTGAAGTCTCCAAGTTCTATGACTCACCAAATAATGTTCAAGTTGTAGAGAAGCTTCAAACGGCCAGTATAATATAATAGAATAAAACAAAATATTTTGTGCAATAGTATCTTACCCTTACACGTAAGAACCTTCGCTATGCCCATTAGTAGTCAGTGGTATTATTCACGTCAGTTTCACAAACTTCATCCTGTGATTGGCATAAGATTTCTTGAGCTCCTTTGCATCAGTTGCATACAGTATCTTCTTAATTGCCACAACCATCTTGAAAGCATGGATACTTTTGAGAAGATGACAAATCCATCATCAATGCCGGATATATATTGAATACTGGTAACTTTGAGTTGCGGATACCCATGATCTGTAGATGTAACGGAAGATGCTCTAATTCAGGCATCTGACAGAGTACTTCTATGTCCCGTAATTTTGCAAAATAAAAATCTCTCTCTCCAAAAGTCCCACTGAAAGCTTCAGGTCTGTAATCTCCTGGGACAAAGCCTAAATTTCCCCTAAAAAATTAGCCCCGGCTGCTATTGCACATGTTTTCCCTTGCTTGGTCCTAGAGATCTTGTAATTTTGCGGATAACCGCTAAAATTATGTTTTACACATTTCTTGAAACTTACATATACCATTTAGTTCATTAAAAATCAGCCCCACTCATCACCCTAAAGAGAAAAAACTTACATATACCATATAGTTGATTAAAAATCGTATCTTAAACTTACCTTAACTACTTTAACATCCCAAGACACACCTAAGATAATACATAAAAGTAATAAACAACAAATTCAACATGTTAAAACTTACAACAGTAATTATAAATGAACTATAAGTTAGCAACACTCCCTATTGGATTTCAGCAACAGTAGCCCTGCTCAGTTTATTCCATTTCAATTTTGCACTGTGCTCAACATCAGTAACTCTACACCAAAAAATCCACAATAAAGTAAAAGTAAAGAAAATTAAACAGATCTTCATTAACATTGACTCTTTCATGTTTGATATGCCTTGAATCATTGCATTAAACAAATAGAAAGAAAAACAAAAGAATCATACTTCAATATGAGTATCCGTATCTTTTAAGTGGCATGAAATGAGAATTCATCAATTCTTGCTCCAAGAATAATTAAAAATTACCATTCAATAACAAACCAAAAATAAAATAGACACGTGGAATGGAGAGAAATGTGAATAACATCATTATTCACTAACAAACCAAATCAAATTTGATAAGAGAGAATACCTGATTAGGTTCCTTGTTGAAGAGTTAGATTGCAAAACAGAAGAATGAATATCAGCCTTCAATAAAATACTCACAAAATATCAGCCTTCAATAAAATACTCAAACACTCTAAAAATATCAACTTTATCACAACATATCAAATTAGGGGAAATCAATACCGTTACCTTAAGTTATTATTGCATTCAAATGTTGTATCAAACAAAGTTCAAAGGTAAACGAACTCCATATGGAATCCCTAAATGAACCTCCATATGTAAGCGCTAAAATTGAAAGTTAAATCAGAAACTTAAATCGAAAGTTAAAACATTTGAATCAAATATGAATATAAATCAATGGCGTGGGGATTTATATGGAGGGGAGGGGAGGGAGGTTCATTTTTTTTTTGGATGGGTGGGGGGTGGAGGGGGGAGGGTTGGCTGATGAGGTTAAACCATTTGAATCTTACCTAAGAGGAGCGGCGACATGTAGAGAGGTACGGAGGGGTGGATAGAGGTGCGGCGGCGTGGGGCTGAGGTAGGGGGAAAGTTTTGTGTGAGATGGGTTTTGATTGGGGGGATGATGAGGGAACGGGAGAAAGGTATAGAGAGAGAGAGAGAGAGAGAGAGGATTAATGAATGGGTACTCTTCGTTTTTCCATCTCATTGTATTTATTAAGAAGTTTCAGAAATTATATAAATAACCTTCACAACATAACACAACTGTTACAAACAAGTCACTGACAACATCAATGCTGTAATTGCTTGAAATATGTTTTATTGTTTATGCTTATTGCATATATCATGTGTCCAGGGAGCCTATAAGGAAATTAACTGAATATGTTGTAGATAACATTCCATGTGAGTTTCTCTTTTAAGTTTGGTTTATTTTGCTAATTGTACATTTATAAATTAAAAAAGTGTATACATTATATGTTTGAAAGTTTTATTTATTAGATCGAAATGCAAGCTTTTTGCCATTTTCTTCCACGTGTACCACATTTACTTGTAATGAAATAGGTTTTTATATTATTTTCATATAATAAGAAATTATCCCAACAGGGCCTTACAAAGAAGAGGGTCCTATGTTCTGCTCAATCTCAGAATACATCTTCATTTTCAAAGAGATGTTTCTCTTAATAGGTACGTAAAGCATCATATTTTTGTTGTTTAAAGCCTATGTGAATTGACTATTATACTGGTGTCACCATTTTCACGCCCCAAAGGCTATTTTATAGGATTCTCCATTGCATATAAAACATAAATGGCTTTTGCATACATATTTTGGCCATACATGTATATGCCTTTGGTTTCGTATTTGTTTACGACGGGATTACTTATTCTTTTTTTTTGATACATTTGTTTATGATAATATGAATTTATTCAAGTTAAATGTGATAATTTCCATCTCGATGGGGAAGTGAACTGCTACTCTTAATAATGTTCTTTTTCTTCCCACAACTGAGTTTGGTTAGCAACTTGATTTGTATGTTTGAGACATTTTTGTCTCTTTCTATATTTACATGTACAGATAACGTGTGTAAATATATCATAGTTGAAATATCATCATGCAATCTCGATTTTAATCGGTTGAATGTTAGGATCTGTTGGTCAGTCAGAATTAGTTGACAATATAACCTGTTGTTTCCATAATAAATATATATATATTTTGGTAGTATGTTTGGATCCTACTGTTGATTTATGCGTTCATATATATATATATATATATATATATATATATATATATATATATAGATATATATATTTATACTTGATTCGCAAAGCAGAGGTGGGATGATCTAGTGTTTCTGCAAAACGGCTCTGCAACAAAGTTATCACTTAATGCGAAACATAATCTTCGGACTATATTTGAAGGAGATAAGCCCTGATGGTACTCTTCTGTTTCTTGTATAGTCTAGGTAGTGTTTGGTTTCCTTTCCTTTCCTGTTTTCTGCGTTAATAGCCACGGGAACCTACTATCATCTCCCTTACTTTTCGAATGGAACATCATTACTCATGGTTGTTTTGATCCGTGTTCCGATATACTTATATGAGCATTATTCTGTAAAACTATTTCCTCATTGATTGACCCTCATAATGATGTTTTTATCGCAACAAAAATTACATCAAGGAAGAAATCATTGAACGGTTGAGGCTAGATGAAGAGGATCATATGGATTTCTTTGTGGTGTACATTAGTGTATTGTAGAAGCAACACCAAATTCAAAACTCCCTCTCCTTTGAGTGTGGGTGGAACAAAAGTTCGATTTCTTAATTTAAATATTCTCATACAAGTCCTTTAAATGATATTAGCAAATTTTCAATTATCAATTTCAATTTCACACTATCATGATTGCCCTCCATATATTTAAAAATATATAATGTACTACAATTAAAACTAAAACACCCTCGCACATCATGCGGGGTCGAAAACTAGTAAAATATATTTGGAAAAATGGAAGATTTTAACTTGGCTTCACCACGTGTCAACAATTATTTCCTCACTTATGAATTGGATTAACTCCACTCCCTTGTCAAAAGCAGGTAAGACTTGTCGCTCTCTCATTTACTCTCCAAATATTCTCCATAATTTCTTTTAGGATTAGATTCTTCTCGATGCATATATGTGCGTCACAGAATTTAATTATTTTTTAAAATTATTTTAGGGATATTAGGATCCAATTATGTATTTTTCATGTGCCAACACATACAAACACACACATATGTATGAAAATGTAACTAAATAATGAAAACCGGTAACTAAATAATGTAAAATGGAGTCTAATGACTGACAATTAAAACCACAATTTGTTGCCAACCGGAGAAGATGGGGGTCACTCGGCTCTATTGAGGCAAAAAAGAATCAAAGTGGTTCAAAACGGCGGGCGTTCTATTCCCCGGACAACTTTCTTCAAGCGCCCCTACCACCTTAGATCGGTTTTTAGTCTTCATCATTTGCTCCCTTTATTTTAGTAGGTGCCAATCTTCTTCATTTGGCTGATTTTCCCACTTTATTGTCGAAGTTGACTGAGAAGGTTATAATTTTCAGATGTGTACGCCTTTTCAGATGTTGGGTAGTTTTTGAAGAATACATTATCGCTGTTAAAATCAATTTAGTGGAGCAAATTAATTTATTAAAATCAAGTTTAAGAATATATCAAAATACGGGTTCCAATTTCCTCCATTTTTATTTCCTCTTGTAATTAATTTCTAGGAAAACTGACGTAAACCACCCGCCAAAAGGCTCCTAAAAATTATCTAAAGACCACTTTAGAGAGAGATACTCTTTTGTAATTCAAAATTTAAGTATACCTTAAAAGAGGCCTACAAGTGGGTATTTTAATGGGAGGAATAGCTTAGGCTCCAAGCTAAGGTCCTAATTACAAAAATGCCATTACTACTCCTTACCTCTAAATAATAAAGCAAAAGAAAGAAAAATACAATAACTCAAAAAAATAAAAGAAAATACCAGAGAAAATACAAATGACAAATAATCCCTAAAAATGATCATTTTCCATCACTCTCCCCAGCTCGTTCTCAACGAGCTTAGGAGATGGACAGTAAGAAAGCAAGGCACCCATCAAAAAGCTTCTCAAATGGAAGAAGAACCGTCCTCGGAAACGCCCCTTGTACTGGCTTGCAAGAAGTCCATGAAGGATAGGAACACAACCCAAACATGGCCGATCAACAAAATTGCGACCCGAGATTCCCGTGATGAGCCCCCACAATGCTACGCTGCAGAAAATTTCCTCCGAGCGCATATCAAATGTCACCAAAAATGGATCCACAAACCCACCACCAAACACATCACCTCCAATCACCACTTCAACCTCATTCCCAAAGATTGGGAAGAAATCTTCCAAATCAAATGTATCCGGCTCGCGAAAATGCGTGCGAGTCACCCAAACATCCTCGATAAAAATGTCAAAAAAATTCTCAATACACAATCCAATTTCGTCGTTACTATCTATATTTCCGTCAACCGGGTTGGGAGGGGAGTTTTTATCGTTGATTTGACCCGCTTGGGCGAGTGAGGGAGGAAGAATGATTGAGTAGAGCAACCAATCTTGGACTAGTCGCCTGCAATCTTGAATTGAGCCTCGGGAGTTAATCGGGTTGAAAATGTCATTTTTTTTATGCTTGGGGTTAGGGTTTTGGAAATCGGTATGGATTTGTTATTGTGATTGCACCCAATCTCTCGTTCGTCTTTGAATCTCCTCAATTAGTTGTTTGGATTTCTTGGGAGCCATTGAAGAGTAATGTACGATTTGATAAAAATAAACACTGATGTACCAAACACCAATGTGGAGCGACACCCGCTCTAATACCAATTTGACGTAAACCACCCGTCGAAAGGCTCCTAAAAATTATCTAAACACCACTTTAGAGAGAGAACCACTCTTTTCTAATTTAAAATTCAAGTCTACCTCAAATGAGGCTTATAAGTAGGTATTTAAAAAGGGGAGGAGTAGCTTAGGCTCCAAGTTAAGGCCCTAATTACAAAAATGCCATTACTACTCCTTACCTCTAAATAATAAAGCAAAAGAAAGAAAAATACAATAACTAAAAAATAAAAATGACAAATAATCCCTAAAAATGGCCTATTTCCATAAAAAATGCTAACCATAATTTTTTGCATAGCAACTTAGTTTATTAAAATTTTCCTTTTATTGGTTTACAATAGTAGAAAGGATGTTATAGATCTAGTTATATCAATTTTTTTGTAAAATAGAAAAAAGCATTTAACTTCTAAGTTTATTGTTATTTTCTTTGTCAAATTATTTGTTTGTATTTTTTTCAATGGCCTGTAACGAAAGATAGTTTGTAACTTCCTCAACTGTTTGCGGAGAATATAGAAACGATGTCAACAAGGAATGAAACAAGGAATGATGGTGAAGTGACGATAAATTTTTCCCTTTTATGATTTCTTTCTCTCATTTTTTCTATTGTTTTAATTTTGGTATAACTATTTTCGGTTATGCCTCAATTTTTATTTATAAATAATATACTCCATTTGTCCCAAATTAAGAGCCGTATTTTCCTTTTGGGGGGACGTCCCAATTAAATTTCATTTTTTTGGACATGATCCGATGAACCAAATTTGACAATGGTGAATGATTTTTTATCTTGGTCACTGATAAAGAGTGTCCTTAATATTTACCAAAAATAAGTAAAATAATGATGGGGAATGTTATCTGGATGGAGGGAGTAGGCATCACATTCACCATTAAAGTAATTAAGTAATAGTCAACCCCAAGCACTCCTCCCTTATTCTAGGCTGTGCCGCCATGAGTTCGTGAAGGAGGTGCTCATCTTTTGGGGAAGGGAATCCTTTCAACCCAATTAGTCCTGTAAATCCACCTACCATACGGAGATTCCCCTCCTCCCCTCATGTCCTCTATTCAGTCATTGAGGTATGTTTTGTATATGTTGTTCAATTATACAATGTTGTAGACACTGATAATAGTTCCTTTAGTTTTTAGATAGGCTATCCAAATGATGTTGACATTAATATCATGTTTTTTTAATTGATTAGAATTACCATATGTTGTTTAATAAATGTATTTATGAGAGTCTGATATTCTAAATAGTTTCGATCATCAGTCAATGTAAAAAAAAAATAAAAGGGTCGTACATAGTGCACAAGACTCGCACAAGACTCCCGCTTAACAGGGTCTAGGAGAAGTGGATGTGGGTTGGCCTTATCCCCATATATGTAGAGGCTGCTCCCATGTCTCTATCCAGAGACCAACCATAGCTTGGGCTAGGGCACTTGCCATCGCACCATGGCACGATCTCTAGGTCAGTATGTTTAACATAATTAATCAAACACCCCATAACCACAAGGTCCATAACTTAGCGACTCTACCCTCGAGTCGCTTAGTCTCACTGGCTCAATAATTGCATACTTGACATTATTACCCAAATTTGGTTATTAGTGTTATAGATTTAGGTAGTCTGACATATGATCATTTTGAAGCTTTTATGATCCGAGAGATTCAAACTTATTTCACCATTATGTTTTGTTATGTAGTTTTTTATGTACAATAAGTTAATAACGGGATAGAAGTGAATGGAAAAGATAATATGCAATCTGGGAGCTTTGTAGGTAATCAATTAGAGATGTTTGAAAAAAAAGTAGCTTAGGAATTTTAAGAACAGTTTTGGGGTCCTTGATAGTTCTTCTCATATACCTCATCTCTGTGTAAATTTTAAAGTCCTACTTTTTGCAATTCTTTGGTGTTGTGGTGTAACTATGTTATGGGCTCGTGCACAGGGTGTAGATTTTGGTTTGCTGAGAAATTGAGTAGAAAATACATTTCTGAGTTTAGCATTAAAGATTGAAGCAACACAAGTGTAGTAAATATAAAATATCATTATTTTGCCACTACTTTAGTGTTGTATCATCTGTTTTATTTGCATATGATATATTTGTGTTGGGGTACAAATAAACTATTGGTTGAAGATTGTATATAACATACCCTGTTTTGACTTCATCATATAATGTATGTTTTTTAAGTGTTTGATCAATTATATATCTGTATTCAATTTTATAAGTGCAGTTTAGTTTTGCTATTTTGGTATTTACACTGGATTCAAAATATGTTGGGTCTCTGTATACTTTGTTAATACAATAATGACATAGTACCCCAAATGTATCTTTCAAAGTACATTAAGTGATTGTACCTTGTGTGGGTCCCACCCCAATATACTGGCACTCAATGCAGCACTTTGGGGGATGTTTGGGATATGTAGCATTACCCTCGTTAATAATGTTAACGAGTAGTGCAACATCTTTTATGACATAAATTTTTGTTTTTATAGACCTCGGCGCATATGCATATATATGTGATGTGAGTGTGTGTTTATATATATATATATATATATATATATATATATATATATATATATATATATATATATATATATACTAGGGTATGCCCGTGCCTGAAGGCACGTTGATAATCGTAAAAAGGCGAATAGTCCAACAACGTTCAAATAGTTTAAATTCATCACTCGAATTAACAAAGTGTGAATTCTAAAAAAATAGGCATAGTCTCATTTGTATATTGGAATATCCATCATGGTTAAGGGGTAACAACCAATCGTACAATATTCAAAATGTCCAAATTCATGAAACAAATGCTTGAACGAATTATCTTTAAAAAATCACGACGATATTCGGGGAAAACTAATATAACAAAATAAGGGTCAACCTGATTTAAGGTATAAAAATCACGAATAACAATACCGTTGTATTTCCGACGCGGGATATGAATCTATACAAAAAATTAAAAAAAAAAGTGAGGAAGAAAATCAAGAGCATATAACATGTTAATATTTAAACTTTATAATAGCTTTCCAACGGTAATATGACAAAACTTACCGACTGTGAGGAGGCATTCTCCTTCCCTTTCCCTTTATCCTGAAAAATAAAAGGAAACATATAAAATCCGAAAAATATAAATGAAATAGCAAATGATTCAAGACATGACATAAAAATGGGAAGAAATTAAGACGTGAGTCGGCGGTATGTTTTCCTCTCCCTTCGACCGTTGGTTGGCATGTTTGTTGCTATTAGTTGGTCAACCCTACAAATATGAAAAATAACATATATATAAAAAAAAAAATGAGGATGTTGATAAGAATTCTACACGCAAGTTTGATGAACGTGATTACCATTTATTAAATAGCATTTAGTTGATGTTCATCTGGATAAGAACATTGATATTATTGTTGCGCAACCTTTGAATCTCTGATTGTAAACACAACCATGTAAGTCAAAGCGAAAGATATTATTGTAATATATAGGGAAGTGGTTGGTACAACATATGATGCATTGTCATTCACCTATCAGAATGAGATGAAACAAAAATCATAAATAAGTTAAAAATGTTATAAGGAGCACCAAAGGACATAAGAATGAAAATTAACATACAATGCCGTATACGATAATGTTCTCCATGTGAAGGAAGATCAACCAGAAACGAAAACAGATTAGCATAAACTTGCCAAAAATAAATGAAAATGACCATAAAATCAAAAACTAAAACACAAACAAACGCACTAATAAATAATAAAATTGAATCTGCTTTGCAGCAACTAAAACTGAACCAGACGCTAAAATTAGAAACGAAAACTACTAAAACTGAACCGAAAGCTAATTTACATCAAGTAAAACCTAATTACTTGTTTAAAACATACGAATTAAACATGTATCAATTATAAAGATTTCTTTAGTTAACAAAAGATAAAGAGAGATAAGGAATTGGGTACTAAACATTTCTATCACAACCAATATATAAGATTAAAAAGTAAAAAAAAAAGAAAAAAAAAAGAACACGACTACTTATGTGCATGGAATCGCATTGAGGACCATAAAAAGGGGAAAAGTTTATGGATGAGCATAAACTCTACACCGAGTTGTAAACCTAGTAGTCCGTGTAAACCAATAAATCCATAAACCCAACCATTAAGTTTTTTATAAACGATGGCAAATTTAATATCAGACAAAGCATACAAACACACAATGAAGAAAGCGAGAGATGTGGGTAATTTTTTAAAGCGGCATTTTTTAAACTATTATGGTATTATTGTACAATGAACCCAGTTATACAATGAAGAAAGCGAGAGATGTGGGTCAATTTTATTTTTATAAAGGATGATGCGTTTAGAGGTTTACACAATTATACAATGAACCAGTTTAATACATACATATCTGCTTATGTAGAAAGTCACATATCCAGTTTAATCACACTTCAATACATACAAATACATACGTACAAACCGAGTTCCTTATCTATCTTTAAACCCATAAACCCATAACTAGGGGTGACAATTTTAGAAACGACGCGAAAAAATGACACGGAACGACGCGAAAAAATGACACGGAACGACACAAAATTGACCCGAAATTAACACGATATGTCGTGTTCGTGTATGAATTATGAGTCGTGTCGTGTTATCGTGTTTTTTGGGTTGAAATTTAAGAAATTATGTTATTCGTGTCGTGTTGTTTTTTATTCGGATCGTGTTCGTGTCAACTAAAAAAACACGAATTCGTGTCGTGTCGTGTTCATGTTCGAAAAATCTTTTCGTGTCGTGTCGTGTCTACCCAAAACATGACCCGTTTTGCCACCCCTACCCATAGTCCCACCGTGAGACACCCAGTTCCATATCTCTTTTTAAACCCATAAACCCATAAATCCAGTTCCAATGTTTACATACATACAGTTTAATACATACACATATGCTTGCTTATGTAGAATAAATAAACAACTATTGAGAGAGAGGGCGTCCTATATCTAGTTTTTTCTTTTTAAAATCTGCGTTGACATACATACAACATTTAAAATTAGTTTAATACATACATATATCCAATTTAATTTTTTTAAATAAAAAAATTGAGAGGGTTACTCTTATATATGGCAGACATATACATATACACCCTCCGTTACATACATATATGTCCAACAGATACCGTTTTTAACTCCTCTTTCAGGATAATTAAACCCCCAACAAATGAAAAAAAAAAAGATAACAAAGAACCCGAGCCCCCGCCCCGCCCCATCCCCAAACCCAACAATTAAACCACCAAAACAGGCCCCGCAAGAAAAGAACCGAGAGTACAGATTTCTCCATCTTTTCACCCCTTTTAAGTGTCCTTCACTGCATTGGCCCAACACTCGTCATGCAAAACACCTTGATCAATTATCCTTTCCTCCCACCATCGAAAAACCGAATCCATCTGAACAATGCTTGCTTATGTAGAATAAATAAACTACTATGCTTGCTTACATTTTACTTACATACAGTTTAAAATAAATAAAACGCCAAATAAATACAGCGTTTAAATACAGTTTACACGTACACGTTTACATGCATACATCGTTTGTATGCTTGCACACATCGTTTATATACAGTTTACATATACACGTTTACATCCACTTTAGATACATACAGCGTTTGTATGCCTTCTTACAGTTTGTAAGAGGGTAATTTAGAGTAATGGAGGCGTAACTCCTTTTGAGTACAGTAATGACAGGTTAAATAGCAACATTATTGATCAACTATGAGATACGCAAACACAACTTAATGAAGATAGACTCAGTTTAAACTCAGAAATATCTCGTGTATAATTCAAAGGATAGTAATGAACTCAAAAGTAACTCATTTAGAGGGAGAGAGAAGTAAGCACCCTAGATAAATGTTGGCAGGCAGCCAAACACATTAACAACCCTCAGAGGTACCTGTCAAGCATTAAAAGCTTTGTAATAAATGACAATGATGAGTGAGTAAACTCTCTGCTTTGTAATAAATCCCTCTCTGGTGTATATTCTCTCTAGTAGTAACTCTTGAATTTTCAAAAAGAACATGATCTCTCCCCAGAGGTGGTTGGGGTCCTTAAATAGCCCCCCACACCACCCCCAAGGCAACTCAGTCATTAATGCCTGTGAAAGACATCCCTCATACTTTATGTCACCAACATTAAATACCTGATGCACTAGTTATCTCCACGTTATAGACATTAAATGCCAAGACATGACTTTTGCCTAACCACTGTGTGTCAGGGGGCTGTCGCCACAAAGGTGGCTCACCAACTGTCTGACAACCCCAAATACCACAGTGATTTACTCAAGTGCAGGTCTGACATTGTCTAGCTGGTTAGTGACATCAGATAAAGTGGATGTGACATTAAGTATAGGGTTATTTGGCTCACAACTCAACGCCCGATGGAACTCAAGGTTGTTCCCTCTGAGGTTCCACGGTCAGGGTCCTTCGATGTTTTACCAGGTGTATCTAAGATGGTCAGGACAAGCCCCAACGGTGCCGCACTTCTCAATCCTCCAAACCAAGTCCCTCTGAAGTTCACACGGCAAGGTCGTCCGATAGAGCATGAAAGCTCTCCCAGGCCCTGACAAGCCTGGTCTCTCGTGAATACCGTTCAACCTCACACTAAAAATCATTATTCTCATTACATCATTACAACCGTTATAGCTCATAGCCAATATAAACAAAGATACAGTATGACTAGATAACACAACAAACTAAAGTATGAGTGCCACGCTAAGCTGCCTCGCTTGAGCTGCCTTAATCCCAAACACTGTTGTTAATGGGGGAATTATCCCTAATCTCAGGATTACCTTCAAGCCCCCTCTACATTTGTCCATTCGTGGAGAGATTTGTTGTGGGAACAAGAAATGTCTGCACGAAAACTTTTCAATCCGATGAACCTTCTCTGTGTGAAAAAATCCTGCCATCTTTTCCTTCGTTATAACCACTGAGTTAAAACCTCGAGGAAAAAGAAAAATTCTCCCCGATGTACTTTAGCCGAAGCACTGCGGCCTATTGGTGATTTGGCGAAGGGACATCGCCACCTTTTCCTCACACTGATCGTCAACCGTTCTAGCTTGACTATTTGAAATCTCCCCAAAGGCCTGCTAAACTGCCCCAAATACTCGTTTGGACTCTGGAAATGAAATTCTCCCGTGTAACGTTTCGGTATGTTCGAAAAAAGCAGAAATTCTCCCCGATGTAGCTGAGTCAGAATTAAACCACGTTCGATTTGAGAATACGATGATAATTTGAAAATATGTCGACTTAGGCTTAAAAACATGGCGCTAGAGGTGGGAAACCCGAAATAGCCCCCAAACGGCCCCGTGACAAGCATCGACACCTCCCACGGGACCAATGTAACTCTTAGGAACTGACCGCGCGATCACGGTACTCCCGGTTTGAGAATACGACGCACTACAAAAAAAAGAGGTAATTGGAACTGATATATTAGGGACGGGCGTTTAAAACCGTCCCTAAAAACCTATTATTTGGAACGACTATTAAATCCGTCCTATATAGTTACATTATTGGGGACGGCTAAACTTATCCGTCCCAAATAATAGAAAATCTGTCTTATATACTTACATTAATAGGGATGGCTATGCTCACCCGTCCTAAATAACAAATATGGAAGGTGTTGTATAGGACGGTTATTTGGGTGTCCCTAAAAATTTGTTCTTAAAACTTTTAAGGGACGGAGTCTTTTTCATTTTGCTGAAACTTTACCCGTTCCCCCCATTACCAAATTTCATTTCTACCTCAATAATCTGATTACCCCCATTCTCTCTCTCTCTTCCTCCATTCTCATCACGCTGGCATTTCGAACTCTAACCTAGTTATACTCATGCCTGAGGTTTCTCATTCCGTCTTCTTCTACTCGGGTAACCTTTTTTCAAAATCATATAATGAAATCAACAAATTCGCGAATCAATTAAACCGGAATGAGAAAGATTTAAGCGAGACTCTTAACTGAAACTTGTATATGTGTATGTATTGCTTGGATTTGATTACATGTATGTATGGCTTGGATTTAGGGTTTTGTTGATTTGGGTTGAATCATTTAGGGTTTGGTTGATTTGATTTTGTGTATTTATGTTTTGTCTGCTGTTAATAATGTACTGGAGTTAGGTTTTGGGGTATTTAAGTTTTCAGTCATTTCATTATTCATTTTCTGCATGATTTCATTTGTTTTATCTATTACAAACTATTTCATTTTCTGCTGTTAATAATGTATTGGAGTTAGGTTTGGTGTCGGTCGAGCGCGACGTGTGGTCAGTTGTTTTCATCGAGCATTGATGGATCCGTTTCAGAGTGGGACCTTTTTCATCTCAAACAGAAGGTATAACATTTCAACACTTTTGAATGCCCAACTGTTTCAATGCAAAAAAACAATGGCGGAATGTGTTAGATTCAATTTGTATAAAGGAATGATGCTTGTGTTTGCAGACTGTGTTAGATTCAATTGGTTCGTCGATTTGGCAAATGGCTGCTTCGCCTTTCGACAATCCGTAGCTAGATAAAACGAGGCAGGATTTTGGGTTTGTTGAAAACGGGCATGCTAATGGTAACTTTGATAATGGTGACGATGAAACTAGTGACAGTGAGGATGATGTGGGCTCGGTCGAGTTACACGAGAAATTCGTTGTTGAAAATACACGTGTTGCAATTGCATGTGATGATGGTTGTGTTCGGATATACAGAATGTCTGACTCAGATCAGATCAGTTGATATACAATAAATCGCTGCCAACGGTCAGTGGTGAGATAGCTACTCCCTCTAGTTAAAGCACCTTATTTGGTAACTTTGTCAGTTTTGTTACAATAACATTGTTTTTCTTTGTCATTTATTATCTACAGAACGGGTTTGAAGTGTGACTTGGAGTCCTGATGCAAATATGATATATCCAGGGAGTAGTGATGCGTGTATTTGCTGAGATAAACCTTTACTGTTGTGATATATATTGTGGAGTTTCTCACGTCAGTATGTTATTTTCAGGTTTATAAGATGCTGGGATGCTAAATTGACTCGCGAAATCTACAGGATAACAGTTGGGCTTGGTGGTTTGGGAGCCTTGAGAAGTGGTTGTTTCTCACAACTATTTCTTAAATATTCAACAGAGACTAAACGTAATGATAGACTTTGCTTCAGTCTTGGAATACCTTCATCATGGTTACACATCACCTATTGTTCATTGCGATTTAAAGCCAAGCAACATTCTGTTAAATGAAGACCAAGACCCTTGGGTGAACAGTCATATTAGTGATTTTGGTATCACCAAACTCTTGGGTGAACAGGAATTTATAATGCAAACCAAGACCCTTGGCACAATTGGTTACATGGCACCAAGTCATATTTTTAGTTAAAAATATGACTTCTGATAAAGTATTGTATTAATGATTTGAAATTATATCTATCCATTCTATTGTAAGAATTTTATTATATTCATTTAGTCTATAATAAATTTATTTTTGATTAACAGGCTATGGATTGGAAGGAAAAGTATCTACATGGGGAGATGTCTATAGTTATGGTATTGTGTTGCTCGAAACATTTACAAGAAAGAAGCCCACGGATGGAATGTTTGTAGGAGAAATGAACTTAAAGCACTGGGTGGATCACACCATACAGAAATCGATAACTGAAGTTGTGTACATCAGTTTGCTAGAAGAGAATGATAAAATTTTAAATGCAAAGAAGCCGTGTGTGTCACTGTCATCTATCTTCAGCTTGGCAATGGATTGATCAGCAGATTCGCCTCGAGAGAGGATCAGTATGAAAGAGGTAGTCATGAGACTGAACAAGATAAAACTCAATTTCTCCGCAAATATTAAAATGCCCCAGAGCACAAGATCTCGTCACACAGAAAGGTACCAGAGAGGTAAATGACTATTGATAGTCTCACCCCATTTCTTTCCTTCAGCACCGCGCCCCCCCACATCCCTCCCCCCCCCCCCCCCCCCCCCACACACACACACAATCACACACACATTTATCGAGAAACAAATACTAAAACGTGCAGAATAGAATTCTAAATTGATATTTCAATTACTGTTTTTTCTAAATTGATATTTCAATCATGCTCTGGTGGGCAGGGTGGGCGACGCTAGTAGCATTCAACCGTCTATTGAGCACAGATGAAAGAGTGGGTCAAGGAGCATTGGAAAATGATCGGCGGGACTGTGACTCGTTACATGTCTCCCTTTTCATTTTTTTTGTTTTCTTGTCGGAAGCAGAAGCGACCAGAGTTTTGAACATTTAGAAATAGTGGTTTTTTGGGTCACCTTTGTGTCTAGACAAGTGGCATCCTCTGGGATGCAGTCCCTAGAATTTACAAAATCCAAATTTTCGATGGATCAGGGTGATGGGTTTACCTCTCCATCTATGGGGAGGGGAAGTTTTCTAGCCCATTGGTGATAGATGCGGTGGTTTCACTACGGTGGACTGTGACACACAGACGGGGGAAGAACTTAGGTGGGCAAGAATCTTGATTTCAAGGAATCAATTTCTCCCGGAGACAATGATCATTAACTGTGGTGGGTGGGTTTTTCGTTTACCAATCTGGGTTGAAGACATGGGTTCATGCTACTTTGGTGGTGTTGACCATGTGTTTAAGATGAGGAATTGTAGTGCCGAGGTCGAGAGGTGTGGAAGGATGGCTTCAAAATCGCAAGCGGGGGGAATCTATATACCCATTCATGTCGACAAAGTGTTTATGCAGGTCGTAAGGCCCAGAGGGAGAAAAACATCAATCTTCCAAGTCCTATTGGAGCGGGATTTAATCGAGCTAGTGAGCGGGCTGTTGACGTTACTCAGAGGGAGCCTTATGTCAAGATTCTTAGGCCGGCAGCATGATTTATTTTTGTGTTTCCTGGCGAGACCTCGGACAGTGGAGCTGTCATACCCGACCTTGATCACAGTGAGAAGTTGGCTGTTGCATTCGGGTTGCTAAATGCATCAAATGGCATGCCAATACGAGTTATTAAGAGTATTAGCATGTGTAGAGATTGTCACGTTTTTATTAAACTCGTTTCTGCATTGACAGAAAAGGAGATCCTCATAAGAGACAGTAAGCGGCTCCACAAATTGGTCAATGGAAAGTGCTCATGTGGGGATTTTGGGAGTCTTCTTTGATATCATTTGAACCCAATTAATGAGCTCCTTTATCTGGTCATTCTTTTGACCTTAATCGCTCATGAATTATTTTTGTATGGCCTTGGGTGTTTTCTTCCTTCTTTTTTCCCTGACCCTCACTGGTTAATCAAGGTTAAATTGTAGATGTTGTAGCAACTTGAGTTATTCATATATATACTCACAACTTCAAATTGAATGGAGCAACCTAAGGGTGAGAATTCGAACATGTCTTCGATGAAAGCGGATCAGGTGCAACAGAGTATGATGGCGGTGGTGAGGCCGAGACATGCATAGACTTAGTGGTGAATGTGATTTTGGAGAAAAAAGATGATGGGTTGGGTGTAGATGTAAACACAAGTTGACAGTTGTATACGTTGTTGGTGACGAAGGGAGTTTGAAAGAGATTACTGGTTGTCAGATGGGTTTGGTCGTGGGTTGGAGCAGGTCTAGGGTCGGAAGGGCAAGGGCTTAGGGTAGACTTCGGTCAGGGCTGGTTTGGAGCCGGGTTTAATGGTGTTTGGATTTGGAGGTCGCGGGTTCCGGTCGGTTTGTGGGTTAATCCGATTTGGCAGGAGGTAAGCAGACCGGAGGTGGTCGGATTGAAGATTGGAGATGGTTGGGTTCGAATCTCCAATCAGATATGACTAGAATGCTTAATTCATGGTTTTAACTAATTTCCAATCAGATATGACTATTTTGAATGGAAATTCTCCATTCAAAATCATTTATATCTACTCAAGTTTTCACTATTGACAGGTAAGAACTGCTTTGAATGTGTTAATTACGTGATTGTTCGCAGATAACAGAAACATGGAAGCTACGCAAACTTCCGCAAATTGAACATTGGGGACAATTTAGAGATCCTTAAGACTGGTTTGTGACATACACTCGTGTGCTCTCCACAGAACAATTTGAATTAATGGTGATGACCACAAGGATATGGTATAGCAGAAATAAAAAAAATACCACAGTGAGGAGTCAATCAAATTGTGCCCAATACTTGTGCAAGCATCAGCGATGTACCATCAATTCAGGGAGTTAATTACTGGAGTATTGCAAATAATCCCTCATTCATTCACTTACTAGACTTCTCCCCAAGTAGTATTTTTAGAAATAATTTTGATGGGGCTGTTTTTAAAGAGATGAATAGTATAGGAATTGGTGGTGTCGTCCAAAAATCAAGGGGAGAATTTATAGGAGGAATATCACAAAAGTTTTAAGTATCCAGTAGTGGCGGAATCCATTGCTGCCCGTGAAGCCATCCAAATGGCGTTTGAGTGTAAGTTTGCTAATGTCATTTTTTAAGGCTTTTATAGCAATAGTACAAACCATCAACCACCACCATGGCATCAATTCATATAGCTTATTCAATTATATAGAAACCATGATTCATCAATGCATATACACCACATGGAAACAAACTTTTTTTAAATGAAGAATAACCATAAATCACAGCAGATGATACTTCACTTTTCTTAATTAATATCACACCACATATGGATCTTAATATATGTGTATGTATGCATGTATATAAATCTCAATTCAATTAGTCGGTGGGATTCGAAATCTCATTGTGATTTGTTTGATAAATCATTATCACCAATATAATCACGATCTTTGTTTAATACAGTCAACTTGATTAGACTGAAGAAAAGCCCCAGATGAATAACATGTGAGATTGAAATCGCTAGATGGTGATCAGTTCATGCATTTGATTTTGCTTTTACTAACGATGAGTTTCCGTCCTGTTTGTGTCCTACCTTTTAGAATGTTTCAAGCTGCCATTATATGTCCATGAGAATCATAGATGCATCTTGATGAAATTTAAGTTGTGAAGTTTTCATTTATGATCATTGTAAAATTGAAATGATCGACACTGTTTATTCTTGGACCATCAAATAAATCTTATAAACTATTCGTATATATCTTACGAATTCTTATGAACTATTCTTGAGTTCATAATGATATTATTTATGAAGTTAGAATTCTTTAAAAGTTGCATTTTCCCCCTCTTGTTTGTGATAATACAGGTTATTCTATAATTGGATAGTATAGTTACATTTGATTGATTTAGTAGATACTATTGGTGTGTGCTTTTGGTGCTCATGTTAAATTTTCTAATTATTTTGCAGAGGGTGAACTTCAACTAGTTGGAAATCCAGTCCCAAATGATGCACTTGGCTTTCCCGTACCAAATGATGCACTTGCTTAGGTATTTTCTTAAGAATTAGAATTATTTTACTAAGAATTTGAGATTAAGCTAGGCCGTGTGGGCCAGTGAATATTTATGATGATGAAATTAATTTATGTGCTCATTTGAGATTTTGTTGTTGTTGAGTGGCATTTTAATGTTAAAACATGTTGGTTTTCATGTATAAACAAGGGAAATTCTGTCGATTTTTTTTAAAAATAACAAGTGATTTAAAAATAGTTAAGACGATAACATACGGATTACCATAGTTGAATATTGTACTAATTTATGTTTATTTTCTCTTTCACAGGTCCGGACATCATTTGGAATAGGTGTTGGCCATCTCTATTTTTTGGGTTTCCTATGTCTTCGAATTGATTATTTGATATTTTTGGGGATGATTGTAGTCTGAATCATATAGCTTATGTTTTAGGTTGGTTGGTTTATTTTTTGGAGATGTTATGTTGGAAACTTCAAATATGGATGAATGAAGGAATTTTCGGAGTTTCGTTGATATTTTGTTTTCGATATTTATTTATCATAACTTGTACATTTGTTGATATTGACTAATATTGAATGAGGCTAGAACCTTTCCTAAAATGTTGTGTCACAATAGAAATTTTGGTGGCAATTATGGCGACAAGTTTTTAAGGGACGATTAATAGTGTCCCAAATAATATTATTAGGGACGGCTAAGAGCTTGTCCCTAATAATATTATTAGGGACGACCAACCCCGTCCCCAATAATATTATGGCTTTAGGGACGGCTAGATTCGTCCCTAAAATGTAGTTGCACAATAAAAATTTTGGCGGCAATTTTGGTGCCGTCCCTAATATATTTGGGACGCCTATCAAATGTGACCATGCCTTGTCGTCCCTAAATCCGTCCCTAAGGGGTGTTTAGGGACGAATTTATAGTTTTTAGGGGCGGATTTTCCCCGTCCCTAAAAGTGAGTATTTTTGTAGTGACGATAATTTGAAAATATGAGGACGTAGGCTTAAAACTTTGGCGCTAGGGGTGGGAAACCCGAAATAGTCCCCGAACTTCCCCGTGATATGCTCCAACACCTCGCACGGGACCAATATAACTCGTAGGAAGTGACCGCGCAATCACGGTACTCCCGGTTTGAGAATACTACGATAATTTGGAAAATATCTAGACTTAGGATTAAAAACATGGCGCTAGAGGTGGGAAACCCGAAACATCCCCCGAACTGCCTCGTGAGAGGCAACAACTCCTCGCAGGGGACCAATGTAACTCGTAGGAACTCACCGCGCGATCACGGTACTCCCGATTTCAGAATACGGCGATAGTTTGGAAAATATCTAGACTTAGGCTTAAAAACATGGCCCTAGAGGTGGAAAACTCAAAATATCCCCCGAACGACCCCGTTAAAGCCACCAACACCTCACTCGGGACCAATGTAACTCGTAGGACCTGACCGCGCTATCACGATACTCCCGGTTTAAGAATACGACAATAATTTTGAAATATCTAGACTTAGGCTCAAAAACATGGTGCTAGTGGTGGAAAACCCGAAACAGCCCCCGAACGAACCCGTGAGAGGCACTCACACCTCGCACGGGACCAATATAACTCATAGGAACTGACCGCGCGATCACGGTACTCTCGGTTTGAGAATTCGATGATAATTTGAAAATATCTAGACTTAGGCTTAAAAACTTTGCGTCATAGTGCGAAAACTCGAAACAGCCCCCAAGCGCCCCCGTGAGAGACACCAACACCTCGCACGTGACCAATGTAACTTGTAGGGACTGACCGCGCGATCACGGTTCTCCCGATTTGAGAATACGACGATAATTTGGAAATATCTAGACTTGGGTTTAAAAACATGGCACTAGAGGTGGGAAATCCGAAACAGCTCCCGAACGACCCCGTAAGAGGAATCGACACCTTCCACGGGACCAATGTAACTTTTAGGAACTAACCACGCGATCACGGTACTCCCAGTTTGAGTATACGATGATTATTTGAAATTATGTAGACTTAGGCTTAAAACTTGACGTCATAATGCGAAAACCCGAAATAGCCCCAAGAGGCCCCGTGAGAGGCATCAACACCTCGCACGGGACAAATGTAACTCGTAGGAACTGACCGCGCGATAACGGTACTCCCGATTTGAGAATATGACGATAATTTGGAAATATCTTGACATAGACTTAACAACATGACGCTAGAGGTGGAAAACCCAAAACAGTCCCTGAACGGCCTCGTGAGAGACACCGACACCTCGCACGGGACCATTGTAACTCGTAGGATCTGATCGCACGATCAGGGTACTCCCGGTTTGAGAATACAATGATTATTTCAAAATATATAGACTTAGACTTAAAATTTGGTGTCAGAGTGCAAAAACTCGAACTGCCCCCAAGCGGCCCCGTGAAAGGCACCAACACCTCGCACGGGACCAATATAACTCGTAGGAACTGACCACACGATCACGGTAGTCCCGATTTGAAAATACGACGATAATTTGTAGGAAACCCGAAACTGCCACCGAACGGCCCCGTGAGAAGCATCGACTCCTCGCACGGGACCAATATAACTTGTAGGAACTGACCGCGCGATCACGGTACCCCCAGGTTTGTGAATACGATGATTATTTGAAAATATCTAGACTTAGGCTTAAAAACATGGCGCTATAGGTGAAAAACTCGAAACCGACCCTGAGCGGCCCCGTGAGAGGCACCAACACCTCGCATGGAACCAATGTAACTCGTAGGAACTGACTGCGCGATCACGGTACTCCTCGTTTGAGAATACAACGATAATTTTAAAATTTGTAGACGTTGGCTTAAAACTTTGGCACCAGAGGTGGGAAACCCAAAACAGCCCTCGAACGGCCCTGTGAGAGGCACCAACACCTCTCACGGGACCAATGTAACTCGTAGGAACTGACCGTGCAATCACGGTCCTCCCATTTTGAGAATACGACGATAATTTGGAAATATCTAGACTTAGGCTTAAAAACATGGCGCTAGAGGTGGAAAACTCGAAACAGCCCCGGAACGGCCCCGTGAGAGGCAGCAACACCTCGCACCGGACCAATGTAACTCGTAGGAACTGATCGCCCGATCACGGTACTCCCGATTTTAGAATACGACAATAATTTGGAAATATCTAGACTTGGGCTTAAAAACATGACGTTAGAGTGTGAAAACCAGAAACATCCCTAGAACAGCCCCGTAAGAGGCATCGACACCTCGCAAGGGACCAATGTGACTCGTAAGAACTGACCGCGCGATCACGGTACTCTCGATTTGAGAATTCGATGATAATTTGAAAATATCTAGACTTACGCTTAAAAACTTTGCGTCATAGTGCGAAAACTCGAAACTGCCCCCAAGCGCCCCCGTGAGAGACACCAACACCTTGCACGTGACCAATGTAACTCGTAGGGACTGACCGCACGATCACGGTTCTCCCGATTTGAGAATACCATGATAATTTGGAAATATCTAGACTTGGGCTTAAAAACATGGCATTAGAGGTGGGAAATCCGAAACAGCTCCCGAACGGCGCCGTGAGATAGGCCTGTAAACGGATCGAATTCGGATCCGATCAGGCAAATCCAATTCCATACCCGTTTATCTTAAACGGATTCGGATCCGATCCGTTTATTAAACGGATCAAATCAGACAAATCGAAATCCTTATCCGTTTGTTTTAAACGGATTCTGATCTGATCCGATTATCCTTTTATGTTAAACTTAATTTGCAACATTTTTATTTTCAACTCTTATTGCATAAATTTATTTTCCAAATGTTCCAAAAAAAATTGATAATGAAATAAAGAACTATTATAATATAAATTTAAAATATTATTAAATACAATATGTATTAGTTATATATATATATATATATATATATATATATATATATATATATATATATATATATATATATATTAAAATTATTAATCGGATCGGATTATTAACGGATCGGAGCAGATGAATCCAAATCCGCTCCATTTAATAAACGGGTAATCGAATAATCGGATAATCAGATTTTAAGCATGATCCATATCTGCTTAAATGGATCGAATTCGGATTTGAATAAAATTCGATCCATTGACAGGCCTACCGTGAGAGGCACCAACACCTCGCACGGGACCAATGTAACTCGTAGGAAACTGATCACGCGATCACGGTACTTCCGGTTTGAGAATACGATGATAATTTGGAAATACCTAGACTTAGGCTTGAAAACAAGGCCCTAGAGGTGGGAAATCCAAAACATCCCCCAAGCGGCCCCGTGAGAGGCACCAAAACCTCGCACGAGACCAATGTTACTCGTAGGAACTGACCGCGTGATCACGGTACTCCTGGTTTGAGAGTACGATGATAATTTGGAAATATCTAGACTTACGCTTAAAAACTTCGCGTCAGAGTGCGAAAACTCGAAACAGCCCCCGAGTGGCCCGTGAGAGGCACCAACACCTCGCACGGGACCAATATAACTCGTAGGAACTGACCGCGTGATCACGGTACTCTCGGTTTTAGAATAGGACGATACTTTGAAAATATGTAGACGTAGGCCAAAAACTTTGGCACTAGAGGTGGAAAACCCAAAATAGCCCCCGAACGGCTTCGTGAGAGGCACCAATGCCTCGCACGGGACCAATGTAACTCGTAGGACTGGCCGTGCGATCACGGTACTCACGGTTTGAGAATACGATGAATATTTGAAAATATGTAGACTTAGGCTTAAAATTTGGCGTCGGAGTGCGAAAAATCGAAACATCCCCCAAGCTGCCCCTTGAGAGGTACCAACACCTCGCACGGGACCAATGTAACTCGTAGGACCTGACCGCGCGATCATGGTACTCCATGTTTGAGAATATGATGATAATTTGGAAACATCTAAACTTAGGCTTAAAAACATGGCGCTAGAGGTGCGAAACCCCGATACAACCCCCGAACGGCCTCGGGAGAGGCATCGACACCTCGCACGGGACCAATGTTACTCGTAGGTCTGACCCTACGATCACGGTACTCCGAATTTGAAAATACGATGATTATTTGAAAATATCTAGACTTAGGCTTAAAAACGTGACGCTAGATGTGGAAAACCCAAAACGGCCCCGTGAGTGGCATCGACACCTCGCACGGGACCAATATAACTCGTTAAAACTGACCGCGCGATCACAATACTCTCAGTTTGATAATACAATGATTATTTGAAAATATGTTGACTTAGGCTTAAAAACATGGCGCTAGAGGTGGGAAACTCGGAATAGCCCCCGAGCAGCCCCGTGAGAGGCACCGACACCTCGGACGGGACCAATGTAACTCGTAGGAAATGACTGCGTGATCACGGTACTCCCAATTTGAGAATACGACGATAATTTGGGATTATCTAGACTTAGGCTTAAAAACCTAGCGCTAGAGTGCTAAAACACGAAACAACTATCGAACAGTCCAATGAGAGGCATCGACACCTCGTACGAGACCAATGTAACTTGTAGAAACTGACCGCACGATCATGGTACTCTCGGTTTGAGAATCCGACGGTTATTTTAAAATATATAGATGGCGCTTGCGTTCAATTAAGAAATAATATAATAAACACCAATTTTAACCCAAATTAACCCTAAGCATGCAACTAGATGTGATTGAATCAATATGAAATCATGCAAGAATAATTCAACACACAAAGTTTAAGGAAAAATCCCCCACAGGGGCAAAACCATTTGTATATCACTATAATTTGTAAAAGACGGTTTACAATCGGATTACAATGAAATACATATTTACTAAGAATTACCCTCGGGTATCGGATTCTGTAGTCGCGGCTGGAAGAAACCCTTTCCAGTAGGGCAGGCGGCTGGAACTATCCCTGTCCAGTAGGGCTGCAATGAAGAGGAAGAAGCGGTCCACTTCACAAAGGGTTGAACATCAATGGTGTTCTAGGCTTACCAAAATTGACTCACAAATGTATGGAATTTGTGTGAATCAAGGGTATGAATCAATGGACTCAAATACCATGAAGGCCTTAGAGTTTATCTACTCAGAAAATCGTGTATAAGCCTTAAAAAAACCAACTCCTCGATCGTGGTATAAATAGGAATTCTTTTGCCCTAAAAATCTGCACACGATCTGTTCGTGGTTATCCAGGGCGGACCGGTCCGGGCCTTAGGCGGATCGGTCCGATGGCGGATCGGTTCGTTTTATTTGAAGCAGATTCGGTTCTCATTCGATCCGGGGCTCTCTGGACTCATGCAAGGCGGATCGGTTCGGCAGGGAGGCGGATCGATCCGGAAGCGGATCGGTTCTTTTAATTTCTTGGCGGACCGGTCCGGGCTTGTCAACGGATCGGTTCCTTTTTCATTGAGGCGGACCGGTCCGACTGACTGGATTTCTGATTCCTTCCTTGATTTGATACTCGGATTGCGTTTATGACGATATGGACTTGAATTTCTTCAACGGTGTTACGGCTAATGACATATACAAGTATGTTGGACAAAATGTCCTTACAAATCTCCCCCTATGTCTATGCCGGAACATACATAAAAAATCCGAATTATCTAGAATAAAAAATGCCTATACAAATCTACCCTTCCATGAACCCAAAACTGAAAGAGGTACAAATGATAAAGGCTGCATCGTTTGTTCTGCAAATCTTCAGATCAGAGATCTCAACGCTTTTCTCATCAGGGTGTGCATCACGGGATTATCAAAAAATGTACCTACACACATGAGACAAAGCAAATACCAAGTGACGTATCGAGTTTGAAATGAGATAAACATAAGCATATATATCAATGTAAGATGATATTCTCAGAATTTCAAAACTCCCCCATAATCAGATAATTCAGTCTCCCCCTTTTTATGATGTCCTCAAATAGACAAATTAGAGAAATAAATCAAGCAATCAAGTACCGGGGTGACACAAGGCATAAAATCACACCATGAATGAACATAAAACAACCAAGTCGGTGATAGCGTAAACGAAAGGGAGTGATCAAAATTCGATAGGAAAATCAAAGCATACAAACATGACATATGTGCACGATGAATATTGGATATTCCTAACGAATGAACTCAAATGCTTCCTTTGGTGTAAAAGATTGGAAATATAAGATATTGACTATATCAAATCTACAAATCAAAGCTCAAAGTGATTTCTACACCAATAACGTCCAAAATGATTTTCATGCTTTTTCAGGACTTTCAAGGAAGTGCAAACCCGTTTTTCAATCTCCAACCAAACTCCCTCAGATTTATATTTTAATAGAGGTATACTAAATTCTCAAACTTTGGAGAATTGGGTGAAAACCTAAATGGCCCATAAATGGCATGTATTGCTTTTTATTGCCTTTTCAATTTTTTCGGGCTCTTTTAACCTCTTAGGACCTCGGATATTGAAATTCCTCCATTTTTTAGGTCCTTTTTAACGGTGGCTTTTGCGAAAAGGATAAGGATCAACTTTCGCAGCCCCTCCCCGTTATGAACATATACACACAGTCTCACCAAAACGTTTTTTACATGCAATCCAATCTTGTCAAGTTTTATCGCATTTTATACATTGTATAGACAGGATTGAGATGGAAACACTCAAGCCAACATGAGATTGACAAGTGCAACAATCAAATATAGCCGTGCATGTGTGCAATAAAGGATATAGGAGTCAAGCATGTAGGAAATATCACCAATTACATCTCAAGGACTCCAATCAATGTTAAGCACATGGATGAAATGATGTAGCCTCTCAAATCTCTTATCAAACAG
Organism: Sambucus nigra; assembly: GCA_949130495.1. Lineage (NCBI taxonomy): Eukaryota > Viridiplantae > Streptophyta > Magnoliopsida > Dipsacales > Adoxaceae > Sambucus > Sambucus nigra. The sequence continues at coordinate 433,013,878 of OX422209.1, read as the reverse complement.
TCACATGGATATATGGAATGAAGTTGTGACTTGGCTATCTTAAATGCTCATCCATAAAAGGCAAATCTCTTTTTGAATTTTTTTTAAATTTTTTTTTTATCGAAATAAAATCTGTTTGTGCTTTTCTAAAAATTTTCAAAAAGAAGAAAATATTTTTGTATTTTTCAAAGAATAATAAAAACAAGAATATATACAAAAAGATACATAAAAGCTGTACAACAAATCTATGGTACATATAAAACAGACTAGCAATAGGAAGCATATGATATGAGCATGAAGAAGCATCCTATTCTAGACATAGACCAACCCCTCAGTCAACTGTGAAAATCCCCAAAGACTTCCTAAGACTCTCAAATCTAAGGGCATCTAAAGGTTTCGTGAAAATATCGGCTAACTGATGGTCGGTAGGAACAAAACTCAGGGTTACGACCTTCTCCTCAACTAACTGACGTATAAAGTGCTCGCGTAACCTGATGTACTTTATGCGCGAATGTTGGACAGGATTGCGGGATATGTGTATCGCGCTCGTGTTATCACAGGAAATGGTCATGGTGTCCTGTGAAATCCCATAATCCTCCAACATTTGCTTCATCCACATGAGTTGCGTGCAACAACTCCCGGCGGCGATGTACTCAGCCTCCGCAGTGGACAAAGAGATGGAGTTTTGCTTCTTGCTCAACCAAGAGACAAGAGCAGAACCAAAGTAGAAACACCCACCCGAAGTGCTCTTACATCCATCTACGTCCCCGGCCCAATCGGCATCCGAATAGGCGGACAAACGGTCATCGGTATTAAAGGAATACCAAATACCGTATGAGAGAGTCCCACTCACGTATTTGATAATACGTTTTAGAGCGAGTAAGTGTGACTCTTTAGGAGACGCCTGATAACGCGCACAGACTCCAACACTAAAGGCAATGTCGGGACGACTAGCAGTTAAGTAGAGAAGACTGCCTATCATACTCCGATACAAGGTTTGCTCTACGTCCTTGCCTGAAGTGTCCTTACTAAGCTTGGTAGTGGTACTCATAGGTGTACGAGCATGCTTAGCGGAGTCTAAACCAAATTTCTTCACTAGGTCTCTAGCATACTTGGATTGGGAGATGAACATCCCATCCTCTAGCTGACGAACCTGGAGACCAAGGAAGAAAGTAAGCTCACCTACCATGCTCATCTCAAACTCACTTTTCATCTCCTCCTCAAAGTGGTGAGCATGCTGGGAGCATGTGGATCCAAAGACTATGTCGTCCACATAGACTTGGGCAACCAAGATAGCACCGTCATCTCTCCTGACGAACAACGTCATATCAACTCCCCCTCTCTTGAAGCCACGGGCTAAGAGATAGGAAGTAAGCCTCTCGTACCAAGCACGGGGTGCTTGCTTCAGACCATACAAGGCTTTCCTCAGATAGTAGACGTGATCAGGGTGCTTAGGGTCTTCAAACCCTTTTGGTTGTTCCACAAAAACCTCTTCCTGTAGAATGCCATTCAGAAAGGCACTCTTGACATCCATCTGATATACCTTGAAGTGTAGATGACATGCGATGGCGAGTAGTAAGCGGACGGACTCAAGCCTCGCAACAGGAGCAAATGTCTCCCCAAAGTCTACACCCTCTATCTGTGTGTAGCCTTGAGCGACCAACCTAGCCTTGTTTCTGGTTATGGTACCCTTTTCATCCATTTTATTCTTGAAAATCCACCGGGTACCAATAACATTAGTATCACTAGGTCGGGGGACAAGTTCCCAGACATTGTTCTTCTTAAACTGAAGCAACTCATCCTGCATAGCAGATATCCAGTGTTCATCTTTGAGTGCTTCTTTGTGGTTCTTGGGCTCGACTTTGTACGTGTAGCAGTGATGACTAACAACGTTCTCTAGTTGAGCACGAGTCTTGACCCCTAGAGTGGGATCGCCAACAATGGCTGAAGGATCATGACTCTTGCGAACCCAAGCAGGTGTGTCCCCTAACACAGAAATAGGGTCCACAGAGTGTGGGAGAGGAACAGGAAACTCACTGTCAGAAAAGTCCTCATCCTCACTCTGAAGGTTGGGATCAATAACCGTCGGAGGTTCGTCATCTTGCACAGTGACGTTTATTGATTCCATAACCTTAGAGCTCTTCAGGTTAAAAACTCGGTACGCTCTACTGTTCGATGAATATCCTAGCAATATTCCCTCGTCGCTCCGGGAGTCAAACTTTCCTAATTGCTCTCTATCCCGTAGGATGTAGCATTTACTCCCCAAAACACAGAAATATGCCAAGTTGGGTTTCTTGCCAGTCCACAATTCATAAGGCGTCTTAAGTGTGTGTGGACGAAGATAAACCCTATTCACCGTGTGGCATGCAGTAGAAACTGCCTCTGCCCAAAATCTCCTAGAAATTTTACGACCTAGAAGCATAGATCTAGCCATCTCTTGGATCGTTCTATTCTTCCTCTCAACAATCCCATTTTGCTGAGGAGTTCTCACAGCAGAAAACTCATGTTTGATCCCAAGGCTATCACAGTACAAATCCACCTTTGCTTCCTTAAATTCAGTGCCGTTGTCACTACGTATTATGTTAATAGTGACACCGTGTTGATTTTGCAGGACACGGCACTTGGTCGTTAAAAATTCTACAGCATCGGATTTCTCTCTAAAAAAACCTACAATGGAGTACCTGGAGAAATCGTCTACCATCACTAGAATGTATCTCTTACCACCTAGACTCTCCGTGCGAGTGGGACCCATAAGATCCATGTGAATCAACTCAAGAGCACGGGAGGTGGTAATGGAATTCAACTTCCTATGAGGGCTACGGATTTGTTTTCCCAACTGACAGGGTCCACAAATCGTGGAAGTTGGCTTTCCAAGTGATGGTAAGCCACGTACTAGGTCCTTTTTGAATAAACGAGATAAGTCTCTAATGTTCACATGACCTAGACGTTGGTGCCACAGATCCATAGGAGTGATCGTGGCGCTGTTGCAAACAAGTGAGGATGTGGGCTCAGTCCCATAGCAGTTATCCTCTGTCCTCACCCCTTGCACTAAAAGTTTACCGGCTTGATTAACGACCTTACAAGCTTTCCGGTCAAACTTTACTGCAAAGTCATCGTCGCACAGCTGGCTGATGCTAATAAGGTTTGCTTTCAAACCTTTGACGTACAGTACGTTCTCTAGCTTTGGAAATCCTGGTAACTCTACTGTACCTCGTCCAACTATGCTTGATTTGCTACCATCTCCAAAGGTGACTCTCCCATCATTATAATCCTCAAGATGGGTAAAATATGAGGCATCACCTGTCATGTGTCTGGAGCAACCACTGTCAAAATACCACTGTGAGGTATTATGGGCTTTGAGAGCGACATGGACAACAAGGGCCTTTTTCTCTTTCTTAGGAACCCAAGAGTAGGTACCTTTTTGTATTCCCTTGTTGTTGTTGGTTTTAGCCGGAATGCGGGGCGCATTCATTGATGGTAAGGTCATCCGTCGGAATTCCTCCATCAAACTCTGTGATGTGGCGGCTAGGAACTCAACACGCTCTCTTAGACTGGCAAACTCATCAGTCTGAAGTGGTGGAGCAAACGTATGTCGTGTCCGACCCAACTTATAGAACATCCCTAAGGTGTCCATTTCTTTTGCAATGGGATCAAAAGGGCACAGTATTAGAAGGACCTTGGTTTGCTTTTCTTGGTCGAACTCTCCTTCTTGGTTTTTTATGACGGCCATACGGAGTCGTAGTAAACTCAGGAATTGGTCCGGGTGCAATTTGGGACGTGGAGGCACCATCAAAACCTATTCCTTGCCGGTCACCAAAACCTAAAGCAGGACCGAGGAGCATCTTTCCCATCTTCCCAGATCTGTCCTCGATTTGTACCTTGACTTTCCTAGCTCTCTCAAGGTCTTGAGTAAGCTGGGCAACAAGGGCTTCAAGTTTCTTTCGAGTCTCCAAGGAGGACTGGAGCTCATTCGTAAGACTAGCCACTTGTTTAGTCAAGTCCGCTTTTTCTTTCTCAAAACTGCTCTCTCTCTCTTTAAGCAAATTCTCTTTACTAAACCAGGCAGATTCTCTTTCTTTCATGGCGGTGCAGGTGGAGGACTCTCTCTCTCTCGTCTCTTCTAACTCTTCTTCTAACGCGATGATCCTAAGAACTAACGTCCTGTTACGTTTTTTTGTTTTGAAAGACTCATCATATAACTCGGCGTAGGCGCGTTGAAGGCTACTCTCGTCCTCACTACCTTCCTCCTCTCCCTCACTCTCTTCGCTCTCGCTGTCGAGGTGTCCCTGTGAAGTAGCATACTCATCGTCGTGAGATGCACTAGGAGTACCCACATGACTAGCCATGAACGCGGTGAAGTTACGCTCATGCGGTGACTCATCTCTCGAGTCCACCGACTCGACCTCACTGTCGTCACTAAGGGTAGCATTTAGGACAGCTTTACCCTTTTCCCTATTCAGACGAGTGGCACACTCAAACGCTCTGTGTCCCTTACCGTCGCACTCAAAACACCTCTCACTGTCTTTAGGGGGTTCTTTGAAGTCTTTCTTTTCAAACTTATTTTTCTGAAAATTCTTTTTATCTTTGAAGTTGCCATTTTTCTTAAATTTCAGAATTTTCTTGAAGTTTTTAGCAAAAAGTGCCAAATCATCTAGGTCAAACTCACATTCAGAATCAGAAGTTTCTATCTTTCTAGACGACTCGACTCTCTTTCTTGCCGACCCCTCGCTTTTTCTCTCTTGGGCTTTAAGGGCAATTCCCTTATCTTTTGGCTTGGCAGATTTAGGAAACATGTCTATTTCATAAGTTTGTAACTCTCCTAATAGTTCTTCCAATTTTAGAGTATTTAAATTACCCAAGGAATTTAGCACAGTGACTTTAGGTATAAAACGTTTAGGAAGGGAACGAATAATCTTTTTAACAACTCTAGCATTTGGAATATGTTCACCAAGATTATAGCTAGTATTAACAATGTCAGAAAGCCTAGCATAAAATTCATCAAAACATTCATTTTCATGCATGGTGATGGTTTCAAATTGAGTTGTTAAATTTTGCAATTTTGACTCTTTAACAGCATTTGTTCCTTCATGGGTAAGTTGCAAGATATCCCATGCCTCCTTTGACGTGGTGTACGTCATTATGCGTTTGAACTCATCAGGAGTGACAGACCCAGAAATAGCACTTAGACCCTTAGAGTTAAAAAACGACCATTTAAATTCATCATCAGTCCAAGTGATGTCAGGTTTTAAGTTGGTCACATTATCAACAGTCACGGTTGGAGGAGTCCACCCTCGTTCAACCAAAATCCAGACACGTTCATCAATGGCTTTTAAAGCCGACCTCATACGGGCTTTCCAATAAGCATAATTTGACCCGTCAAAAATAGGCATTTTATAATATGACTTCTCCATTTGAACACGCTCTTTTCAAAAATCAATTTATTTCAGAAATTGATATCTTTAGAAAAATTTTGCGGAAGTAAGGAATACGCAATAGAATGGCGTAACCTGCTCTGATACCAATTTGAAAGAGATGGCGCTTGCGTTCAATTGAGAAATAATATAATAAACACCAATTTTAACCCAAATTAACCCTAAGCATGCAACTAGATGTGATTGAATCAATATGAAATCATGCAAGAATAATTCAACACACAAAGTTTAAGGAAAAATCCCCCACAGGGGCAAAACCATTTGTATATCACTATAATTTGTAAAAGACGGTTTACAATCGGATTACAATGAAATACAGATTTACTAAGAATTACCCTCAGGTATCGGATTCTGTAGTCGCGGCTGGAAGAAACCCTTTCCAGTAGGGCTGGCGGCTGGAACTATCCCTGTCCAGTAGGGCTGCAATGAAGAGGAAGAAGCGGTCCACTTCACAAAGGGTTGAACATCAATGGTGTTCTAGGGTTACCAAAATTGACTCACAAATATATGGAATTTGTGTGAATCAAGGGTATGAATCAATGGACTCAAATACCATGAAGGCCTTAGAGTTTATCTACTCAGAAAATCGTGTATAAGCCTTAAGAAAACCAACTCCTCGATCGTGGTATAAATAGGAATTCTTTTGCCCTAAAAATCTGCACACGATATGTTCGTGGTTATCCAGGGCGGACCGGTTCGGGCCTTAGGCGGATCGGTCCGATGGCGGATCGGTTCGTTTTATTTAAAGCAGATTCGGTTCTCATTCGATCCGGGGCTCTCTGGACTCATGCAAGGCGGATCGGTCCGGCAGGGAGGCGGATCGGTTCTTTTAATTTCTTGGCGGACCGGTCCGGGCTTGTCAGCGGATCGGTTCCTTTTTCATTGAGGCGGACCGGTCCGGCTGACTGGATTTCTGATTCCTTCCTTGATTTGATACTCGGATTCCGTTGATGACGATATAGACTTGAATTTCTTCAACGGTGTTACGGCTAATGACATATACAAGTATGTTGGACAAAATGTCCTTAAAAAAAAAAATGTTGAAAACTTGGCGACAGAGGGCAAAAACTCGAAACAGCCCCCAAGCGACCCCGTGAGAGGCACCAACACCTTGCACGGCACCAATGTTACTCGTAGGAAACTGATCATGCGATCACGGTACTACCGGTTTGAAAATGCGATGATAATTTGGAAATATCTAGACTTTGGCTTAAACATAAGGCGCTAGAGGTGGGAAACCCGAAATAGCCCCCGAACGGTCCTGTGAGAGGCACCCACACCTCGCACGGAACCAATTTAACTCAGAGGAACTGGCCACGCGATCACGGTACTCCCGATTTGTGAATACGATGATAAATTTGAAATATCTGGACTTAGGCTTAAAAACTTGGCGTCAGAGTACGATAACTCGAAACAGCCCCCGAGTGATCCCGTGAGAGGAACCAACACCTCGCACGGGACCAATGTAACTCGTAGGAACTGACCGCGCGATCACGGTACTCCCAGTTTGAGATTACGATGATAATTTGAAAATATGTAGACGTAGGCTTAAAACTTTGGCGCTAGAGGCGGGAAACCCGAAATAGCCCCCGAACGGCCCTGTGAGAGGCACCAACACCTCTCGAGGGACCAACGTAACTTTTAGGAACTGATCGTGCGATCACGGTACTCCCGATTTGAGAATACAACGATTATTTTAAAATATGTAGACTTAAGCTTAAAACTTGGCGTCATAGTGGAAAAACTCGAAACAACCCCCAGTGACCTCGTGAGAGGCACAAACATCTCGCACGGCAATAATGTAACTCGTAGGATCAAACCGCGCGATCACGGTACTCCCGATTTGAGAATAAGATGATAATTTTGAAATATCTAGACTTAGACTTAAAAACAAGGCGCTGGAGGTGGGAAACACGAAACAGCCCCCGAACGGCCCCGTGAGAAGCACCGACACCTCGCGCGGGACCAATGTAACTCTTAGGAATGGACCGCGCGATCACGATACTCCCAATTTGAGAATACGATGATTATTTGAAAATATGTAGACTTAGGCTTAAAACTTGGCGTTAGAGAGCGAAAACTCGAAACAGCCCTGTGAGAGGAACCAACACCTCAGACTGGACCAATATAACTCGTAGGAAATAACCGCGCGATCACGGTACTCCCTATTTGAGAATATGATGATAATGTGAAAACATCTAAAATTAGGCTTAAAAACATGGCGCTAGAGGTGGGAAACTCGAAATAGACCCGAACGGCCCCGTGAGAGGCACCGACAACTCGCACGGGACCAATGTAACTCATAGAATTGATCGCGCGATCACGCTACTCCCGGTTTGTGAATACCATGATAATTTGGAAATATCAAGGCTTAGGGTTAAAAACTTGGCGTCAGAGTGCAAAAACTCGAAATAGCCCCCGAATGACCCCGTGAGAGGCACCAACACCTCGAACGGGACCAATGTAACTCGTACGAACTGACCGCGTGATCACGGTGGTCCCGATTTGAGAATACGACGATAATTTTGAAATATGTAGACGTAGGCTTAAAACTTTGGCGCTAGAGGTGGGAAACCCGAAACAGCCCCCGAACGGCCCCGTGAGAGGCACAAACACCTCGTATGGGACCAATGTAACTCGTAGGAACTGATCGCGCGATCACGGTACTCCCAGTTTGAGAATATGGCGATAATTTGGAAATATCTAGACTTAGACTTAAAAACATGGTGCTAGAGGTGGGAAACCCGAAACAGCCCCCGAACGGCCCCTTGAGAGGCATCGACACCTCGCACGGGACCAATGTAACTCGTAAGAACTGACCGCCTGATCACAGTACTCCTGATTTGAGAATACGACGATAATTTGAAAATATGTAGACTTAGGCTTAAAACTTGGCGTATGAGTGCGAAAACTCGAAACAACCCCCGAGCGGCCCCATGAGAGGCACCAACACCTCGCACGATACCAATGTAACTCGTAGGAACTGACCACGCGATCACGGTACTCCTGGTTAGAGAGTACGACGATAATTTGAAAATATCTAGACTTAGGCTTAAAAACATGGCGCAAGAGTTGGGAAACCCGAAACAGGCCCCTAACGGCTCCGTGAGAGGTACCTACACCTCACAGGGACCAATGTAACTCTTAGGAACTAATCGCGGGATCACGGTACTCCCGATTTGAGAATACGATGATAATTTGGAAATATCTAGACTTAGGCTTAAAAACATGGTGGTAGAGGTGGGAAACCCAAAACATCCCCCGAGCGTCCCCGTGAGAGGCACCGATGCCTCGCACGGGACTAATGTAACTCGTATGAACTGACCGCGCGATCACGGTACTCCCAATTTGAGAATACGACGATAATTTGATAATATATACTTAGGCTTAAAACTTGGTTACTGATAATTTGAATAAGATTTTTGTAAAACTACTTGGTTACTGATATCACTTTTTTTTGTATCCTATCATTTGCAGGATGACATTGTATCGTTTGCTTTTTTGCACGTGAAACAAATTATATAGGCAATGGTTTGCAACATGAAGTTTGTTTATATAATGTTGTGGACATTCAGGATTATGTTTTTTTTTATGTGTTACAGCCGTGCGGGGTTTTATTATTTTATTGTTTAGTTTTATGGCCGTGGAAGCTTTATAATAAGCAGGTTTTATTTTAACAGGGTTTGGAATGTCCACAAAACAGTGGAAACTCTGCCCAATTTTTTTGGTTTGTGAATTATTAAGACGTGTAATATTTTTAAGTTTGTATAAATATTAGTTTATTAACAACGTTCCCGATTCCAAATTTTTGATTTTTTTATCATTTTGCCAATAATAAATATTTGTAAAACGTCGTACGCGTCCAACGTTATAGATAGTAACCGACCGTTTGGACAAAAAAAAACATTTTTTTTAATTAGATTTAAATATGGGAATGGACTTTGTCCATGACCATTTCTATTTTTTCCATCGCGCGTAACAATTGTCGCGGCCAAAGTTTGTAATCGACAACGTGACAAAAATGGAAAAAATGGGCGCGGTATGAGACACGGACTTTGGCCGCGACCAGTTTTTTCCTTTTTTTTCATCGCGGTGTGGGTCACGGACTTTGGCTGCGACCAATTTTGTCACGGTTGTGGGTCACAGACTTGGGCCACGACCATTTTTTTCCTTTTTTTTTCATTGTGGTGTGGGTCACGGACTTTGGCCGGACCAATTTTTGTCACGGTTGTGGGTCACGGACTTGGGCCACTATATTTTTTTCCTGTCGCGGTATGTTTCACTGCCCAAGTCCGCAACCATCTGCCTGACTTGGGCCACGACCCACGAAATTGGTCGCGCTCGAAATGGTCACGTTCCAAGTTCGCGACCCACAATCTTGGTCAGAGATTTTGGTCGTGACCATTCGCCAGTTTTGGTGTAGTGATGTCTAATCAATAACTAATTTTAGTTACGATAAACTACTTGCTAAATGTTTTGAGTACTAACACTTACTGTAAAAATATTTTCAAAATATTTTAGGTGTCTAGCCACAGGAACGCCATACTTGATTTCATCCAAGGGACTCGGAGCTATAGCACTGTGGAACTTGACATGTTTTGAGTAGCCGATTCTTTCATTCAAATTAGCATATGATCTCACTCTTGTATCTCATGTTTGGACATGTGATCCATTGTCAGTATTACAGCTTTCGTTTTTTATCAGCTTTATTTTACAGTTTGGACTTGGATTATTACTTGGCTTTGGGTTGTTTTAACCGATGGTTTATTCGACATGGCTTTAATTCACTTACATACCATGATGGTTTGGATTCTAGTATATTGTGAATGTTACTTTAGTTTTAGAATTATTTTATTTATCCTGTTTAATAAAAAGATAAAATTTGACACCGTATCTTTTGAATACTAGGTGGTTAGTAAACTTTAAAAAGTTTTCGATAGTGATGCTAAGAATAAACTAGGTGAGATTCCTATTTAATTTAATATATGATTGATCACCCAGTATTTTATTATGCAGGGTGTCACAGATGGTATCAGAGCATCAGGTTCTAGTGTCCATAGGATCTGTACGACTTACTACATTTTCATCATATTGTTTGATTGATATAGAGCCCTATCATAGGAATGTTGTATTCCTTTACGTACGTGGATTACGTTCTCCTGTTATAGTGTCTAAATATTAGTGTATCTTTTATGTGTACGGGTGTGTTTTGTATGCCGATTACGCAGAGGACGACCAGTGAGGACCGTTGGCGGGGATCAGTTGGAGTTGAGGAATATTTTGGGGTCGAGGACCGTTGCAGAGGTTACCCCTATTATTGCTCGAAATGATGGAGTTGTAAGGACTGCTAGAGTGCATCATATATTGTTATACCGTTATAGCAGAGAGTGGTTAGGATGGGAGAGAGTCGGAGGGGTCTTTGAAGAGGACCACCCGTTAGAATTTTGTTAGATACGGAGATGGTGCATGTAGCTAATGGATGTAGACTACCCAGAGGCTTTGGAATATAACAGGAAATAATATATACCTGAAAGTGAATTGGGGTAAAAAAAAATTCTTGGCTCGTAGGAGCAGTGTTTTAATGGTGGGAGTAAATCACCATATTTGGTACAATGGAGAAAAGAGCCTTTAAGGTGGGTAATGGACTCACGAGAGGAGTCAACGGGAATTAAAGGAAAATTCTTCTTAGATGATTGTTGCAGATGGTGATGATGTTGTGCTTTTGTCAGTATTGATATTAATGCTTCCTTTTGAAGGAAGCTAAAAGAATTGGAGAATTTAGTCAGGGAGTAAGACTGAATACAACGGTGCTTGCGAAACACCGCAAGGGGGAGACCCCCATCGGGGGATCCATTTAAATGATTCAGATAGCTGAATTCCTACCAAGTGGCGGTGGATTCAGCTGGGACATGTAAGGCTAGTAGTATGTTCCTTAGGGACAGCGAAACTAAGGGAACAATGAGGGTGGCCATTGGGGTCGAGGCTACCAGGGTTCGAGAGAAGGACAACCCTAATATGGTCTGTATATCCAGGACTAGGGGATTATATGAAGAGGCATTTTATGTAGATAGTAGTACCGCATGCATGGAATTTGCCCGAAGTGAGTAAAAGGGATAAGAGTATGGAGCCTAGCCAGGGCAATGATTAAGATAGTTTTGGTTCAGTTCGGATAGGCGTGTCATGTTCAAGAACCATCTGAGCCACCATCATTATTGACAATTGGAAGTATGAGTTTTATTCTCGGGTTGGTGGGGTAAGTTCTATGTGATACGAGCGAGTCATAATATTTTGTTAGACTAGATTCGCGTGTGAGACAGGTTTAGTAGGGATATCGTTGATAGAATTTTAATGTGTATATTGTTGCCTTTGTATAATGGGGCTCTCTTTAGTACTACTGGCAGGGGGAGCGAGCGCAAACATAGGGAGTATATGTATGTTAGAATTGCTCGTTCTAGTGAAGTATCATACGAGTGTGATATTATCCTGGGTATGGAGTGATTAACAATGTGGGTGGAACACTAGAGGGCTGTGATAGCAAAGCCGAAATGGTATGGTGTCTTGAATGTCATGAGAGAATGACGAGAACCCAATTATATGCGTACAATGAGAGTAACACACCGAGATGGGTTAAAATATTGTGGGAAGCCATTCAAAAAATATCTCTTGATAAAGAGGAGGCCGAACTGTTGGGGGAAAATATAGAGGAGCTTTACTTAATTGAATGTTGAGAGTGGCTTGCGCATAAATAGGACGTTGATGACTATGGGGAAAAAGAGAAGACCCAAGAAGTGTGCCAGTTGCGAAAAGTGCACGAGTCGTGACTTTGGCATTGGGAAGAAGGGGAGTATAAAGTACCATATAATTTCATATATTATAAGTGGGAATTGGATTGGGGTGAGACGTAGTGAGATTGTCTCCGAATGCACCACTCATAGATGGAAATGAGTTGGTTCGAGATGAGAAACCAGAAATTTCGTATAGTCCGATGAGTTGGTGCATGGTGCCTCCCAATATTATTGTGAATCAGGACGAGATCCTGCAATCCCACCTCTGATAGGGATTATCTGGTAGCGATGGGGATGAAGTTTTGTTTTGGGTATATTGTATCACTTATACAAACTATTATGGGTGACTTTTAAATGTCGTAAGAGTTTGGTCACCGTGAACCTAAGTTCTAAATACTGACATGAGTGGTCAGAGGTTCTCGTGATATCTCCCATGAGTTGTGGTGAATAAGGGGAGTTGGCACTTAGGTATGTATGACCTTTTCTCAGTATGGAGACGATAGAGTCAGTATTGAGATCACATGACTGATAGATTATTGAGGCCATTAGAGAGAAGAGATAACCATTTTCCAAAACCTAAGGAGATATTTATGACGGTGGTGAAGGGTTTCTTGCACCTCAAGGCAATCGAAAAGGAAAATTTGAGAAGAAGAGATCAATCATCAACCAAGAACCATGAAATAAGATCAATCAGTTAAACGCAAGTGTTTATTGCAAATCAAAATGATGTTATAATACCAATGTGTAGGGATTTCATGAATAATTTGATTTTAAAAAAAAAATATTGGATGAAAAGTATAGATTGATTATATGTTTGGGTAGGATTGCATGTAGTTAGTATTTACATCTGTAGAGACTTATTAATCAGAAGAGTTTTGATTGTTGCTACGAATTTAAATCCGGGTTTTGAATTGAATGAAACAGATGAACACAAAACTAGATTTATGAAAGAGTTTTGGGAGTTTGATTCGTTCTTGGGTTGATTTTGCATAGATTTGATAATGTTTTATGTTAGAAACGATTTCTATATATGTGGTTAATGTTTGGTTATGTTGGGCGAAATTTCCAGGAGGTTTTATGAGAGTTTGATGGGGTGTAAACATGGTGAAAAATCGAAGAAGATGAAGCTGCACCTGCTCGATCGATCGACCCTAGCAGAATTTGGGTTCTTTTGTTGGTTGAGTTTGCTTCGATTAGGGACTTGATAATACTAGTAGGGTATAGCTGAGGTCTATTAAGGTCATTGAGTGTAGGACTTAGAGCTTGGACCGGACGGGATAATCGATTGAGATATAGGTCGAAAAAATTTGGGAATTGAGCTACAGAGAGAGAGTAAACACCAATTATACATGAATACCAGTAGGTTAAAGATGGTAACTACTGAATTTATATAGCAAGGGGTAACTAGGGGCCTTAGAGTTGTGTAAACACTCAAAGAGACACGATAGTGAGATAAATTCGTAAATAAAATGTATGGTAAGTATTAGAGAGAAATATACTACGTACATAAAGAAATAATTTGGTTGTGTAAATACTTATTATATTGATACATAGAGTGTGTGAATACCTAAAGGATATATATATATATATTGGTGATCGAGGTATGATTTCGAGCTAAGAGATATAAATCACTATTGGTGATTGAGGTAGGATTTCGAGCCAATAACCTAAAAAATGTGATACATGGAGGTGATTATATAGTATGTGTTTATAGTATATATTGTGTGCGAAATATATATACATAAAGTGTGCTTAATTTTGTATTGGGGTCAATGATTATCCGGACCAATACATGAAAGTTCAATTTGGGGTCGATGATTATCCGGACCAAATCGAAGATGAATGATATTGGGGTCGATGAGTATCCGGACCAATATACATATGCATAACATTTACTTTGGGGTCAAGGGATATCCGGACTAATGTAAATGATACGATGGTTGGGGTAGATTATTATCCAAATCAATAATCCCTATAGTATATATTGTGTGTGAAATATATATTTCATGATATTCTACTTACGTGCGAAAGTAGACTTGTAGATGATATATATATATATATATATATAGTGAGTGAGAGAGAGAGGGAGAGAGAGAGATCTAAATGATAAATTAAGTAGAGAGAAACTTAATTTCAAGATTTAAAAATCGATTGGGAATATCTGTAGTAAAGTAAGTAGTGAAACTTAATTATGGAAGTTGAATGATGCTAGATATGAAAATGTTATATGAATTAAGTAGTGAGCCTTTATTATGATGATGATATTTAATATATGTGAATGTTACGTAAGAAATGAAGAACATGCAAGAAATGTTAATAATGAATCGCGTTGTATGGGCAGTACGGGAGAGTATACTATTGATAAGATCGGTTATATACTTTAGTCGAGATAACTTTTGTATGATAGCTGGGCGGGCTAAGTATAAAACGTTAGGTGTGCACATTATATGAGAGGTGAGGAAACTCAAGGGAGTGTGCGTAAACCTAACATGTGTAATCAATAACCGATTTTAATTGCAATAAATTACTTGCTAAATGTTTTCAAATGTTTTTAGTACTAACTCTTGCTATAAAAATATTTTCAAAATCTTTTAGTTGTCCATCCATAGGGACGCCATACTTGATTTCATCCCATGAAGTCAAAGTTGTAGCACTGTGGTTGCTGACAGGGTTTGAGTATCCGATTCTTTCATTGAGATTTAACATAGGATCTCACTTTTGTATCTCATGTTTGGACATGTGGTCCGTTGTCGGTATTACAGTTTCAATTTTGTATCAGCATTACTTTGCAGTATGGACTTGGATTATTACTTTATTTTGGGTTGTTTTAGCCGATGGTTTATTCAGCATGACTTTGGTTCACTTACATATCATGATGGTTTGGATTCTAGTATATTGTGAATGTTGTTTTAGTTTTCGAACTATATTATTTATCCTATTTAATAAAAATATAAAATTTGACACAGTGTCTTTTGAATACTAGGTGGTTAGTAAGTTTTAAAAAGTTTCGACAGTGATGCTAAGAATGAACCAGATGATACACTTGTTTAATTTGATATAGGACTGATCACCCGGTATTTTATTAGGCGGGGTGTCACACTGGGATCTTATTTCATCACCATTTATTGTTACTTGTCAATGTGATTTCTTTCTGCATGCCACAAAGTACCTTCGTTGTTACATAGTACGAGAAGGGATCTTATCAACTCATCCTAAACTTCATTACTTGCCATTGTAATCAGGGGCGAAGGCAGCTTATGGCAGAGGGAGGCCATGGCCCCCTCTAAACTTTTGGAAAAAAACACCCTATATCATATATTTAGTTTATTTTTAAACCCAATAGATAAATAAAAAGTCCAAGCCCAAACCACAAATTCACACACCACAAGCCTTTTTCCTATTTAACTAACCTCACCTTTAACTTTAACCTATTACATTTATTCCATTCAGCACAGCAGCCGAAATTTGCATCTTCCAAAACTTTCTCCAATTTTTCAAACCTTTCATTCAAAGGTATCTCTCTCTCCCAACCATCTCACCCTCCACTGTTATTAATTAATTTGTGTTTAGGGACGAATTATAAATCAATTGTTTTATCGTAATTAATTCTACAAATTCTCTTATTATTTACATTGAAAAAGATATGGGACACAGTTTAGTGCGGAGTCAATCATAGACAATTTCGCGATTTGAAAGAACGTCGTATGCAATTCTGATAATCTCAACATGTGTTTTACTAGTCTTTTTGTATTATGTTCCAACAATTACTTTATTATGTCGTATCTTAGTTTTGGTAAAAAAATGTGTTTTGTATGTGGTGCAACTATTATATTTTGATGGTGAATATATACGATATTATTGGAAAAAACGCTTACGGTTAATATATTTTTAGTGCTAAAATATTACATAAAAGTGTAAATAACTCTAAAAAAAATCACCTCAGGGGCTCCCGCCCCCGAACCCCCAGTACATTGTGGCCCCTCCCAAAATAAAT
Organism: Sambucus nigra; assembly: GCA_949130495.1. Lineage (NCBI taxonomy): Eukaryota > Viridiplantae > Streptophyta > Magnoliopsida > Dipsacales > Adoxaceae > Sambucus > Sambucus nigra. Next base: position 432,997,688 of record OX422209.1, on the reverse strand, counting down.
TCCTGGCTTTGTAAGGACATTTTGTCCAACATACTTGTATATGTCATTAGCCGTAACACCGTTGAAGAAATTCAAGTTCATATCGTCATCAACGGAATCCGAGTATCGAATCAAGAAAGAAGAATTCAAAAATCCAGAATACCGGACCGGTCCGCCCCTATTTAAAAAGAACCGATCCGCATCGGACCGATCCGCCCAGGCCCGGACCGGTCCGCCTTGCTTAAGTCCAGAGAGCCCCGGATCGAATGAGAACCGAATCTACTTCAAATAAAATGAACCGATCCGCATCGGACCGATCCGCCTAAGGCCCGGACCGGTCCGCCCTGGATAGAATTTCCCAGATCGTGATTCAGATTTTTTAGGGTTTTGATCCCTTATTTAAACCACGATCAGCAGTTGGTTTTTCTTAAGACTTATACACGATTTTCTGAGTTCCATAACTCTTAAGTCTTCATGGTATTTGAGTCCATTGATTCATACCCATGATTCACACAAATTCCAAACCTATTGTGAATCAATTCTGGTAACCCAAGAACACCATTACTGTTGTTCAACCCTTTGTGAAGTGGACCGTTCCTTCCTCTTCATTGCAGCCCTACTGGACAGGGATCGTTCCAGCCGCCACCCCTACTGGAAAGGGTTTCTTCCAGCCGCGACTACAGAATCCGATACCCGAGGGTAATTCTTAGTCAACCTGTATTTCATTGTAATCCGATTGTAAACCGTCTTTTACAAATTATAGTGATATACAAATGGTTTTGCCCTTGTGGGGGATTTTTCCTTAATTGCATGTGTTTGAATGTTCTTGCGTAGATTATCAATTTATTCAATCACATACTGCTGCATGTTTAGGGTTTGTTTGTGTTAAAAGGGTTCTATATATAATTTGATCATTTGAACGCGAGCACACACGTTCTCAAATTGGTATCAGAGCAGGTTACGCCATTCTATCGCGTATTCCTTACTTCCGCAAAATTTTTCTAAAGATATCAATTTCTGAAATAAATTGATTTTTGAAAAGAGCGTGTTCAAATGGAGAAATCATACAATAAATTGCCTATTTTTGACGGGACTAATTATGCTTATTGGAAAGCCCGTATGAAGTCGGCTTTAAAAGCCATTGATGAACGGGTATGGATTCTTGTTGAAAGAGGGTGGACACCTCCCTCCGTCACTGTTGATAACGTGACAAATTTGAAACCTGTCACGACTTGGACCGAAGATGAATTCAGATGGTCTTCCTTTAATTCTAAGGGATTGAGTGCTATTTCTGCTTCTATTACTCCTGATGAGTTCAAACGCATAATGACCTGTTCCACGTCAAAAGAAGCATGGGATGTTTTGCAACTTACCCATGAAGGAACGAACGCTGTTAAAGAGTCTAAATTACAAAATTTGGCCACCCAATTCGAGACTATCACCATGTCTGAGTCCGAATGCTTTGATGAGTTTTTTGCACGCTTGTCGGACATTGTTAACTCTAGTTTTAATTTGGGTGAGGTAATTGATAACACGCGTGTCGTTAAAAAAATTTTGAGATCTCTTCCAAAACGCTTTATTCCTAAAGTCATTGTTTTGAACTCTTTGGGAAATTTGAAATCACTTAAGTTGGAAGAACTTGTAGGAGATCTTCAAACCTATGAGATTGACATGTTTCCCAAAACCATTAAGGCTAAGGATAATGGGATTGCTTTAAAAACTCATTTTCAGAAAAAGAAAGAAAAAGTTTTTGAGTCCGATTCTGAGGATGAGTTTGATCTAGATAATCTGGCCCTGTTTGCAAAAAATTTCAAAAGAATTATCAAATTCAAGAAAAATGGAAATTTCAATGATAAAAAGAATTTTGAGAAAAATAATTTTGAAAAGAAAAATGAAAAAGATTTTAAAGATCCTCCTAAGAAAGATAGTGAGAGATGCTTTGAATGCGAAGGTAGGGGCCACAGAGCGTTTGAGTGTGCCACTCGTCTGAATAGGGAAAAGGGTAAAACTGTCCTAAATGCTACCCTCAGTGATGACAGTGATGTCGAGTCGGTGGACTGTGGAGATAAGTCACCGCATGAGCGTAACTTCACTGCGTTCATGGCAAGTCATGTGAGCACCTCCAATGCTTCTCACGACTATGAGGATGCTTCTTCACATGGATTCCTCGACAGTGAGAGCGAAGAAAGTGAGGGGAAGGATGAAGGAGGTGAGAGTGAGAGTGATCTTCAACATACATACGCTGAGTTAAATTCTGAGTTTCTTGAAACCAAGAGGTGTTACAAAGCGTTAGTTCTTAGGATCACCGCCTTAGAGAAAGAGTTTGAAGAGAGAGAGAAGGGTTGTGAGAATCAAAAGGAGAGAGAGAAGCAAGGTAGAGAGATAAGGTGTTTTGAGTGCGATGGGATAGGGCACAAGAAATTTGAGTGTCCCACTATTCGTAGGAAAGAGCGCAAGAAGATTGCCATGCCCACTTCTCTAAGCGATAGTGAGGATGAGAATGGAGATGATTTAGTGATCCAGCATGCCTTTAGGAAGTTGTTTATCGAGACCATGGAAACAAAAAGGTCTAATAGGATCCTAGGTTTTCGGATTCGTGAGTTGGAAGAAGAGAATGATGAGCTCAAAAGGGTTGGAAAGATGATTTCCTACCCCGTCTTGAATAATGTTGGAAAAGGTCATGACAGTGCATTCACTCCTTCTAATGCGCTCGAGCCCATATCCATCTTTGTGAGTGAGTCCCATGAGTGTCCATCTAGGAATGTTCATCCCAAAATTGTTGATAAATTACTTCCTAGACCGGTTTATGTTTGCTCCCACTGCAAGAAGCAAGGACATCTTAGGGAGTTCTGTTCTAAGTTGGGTTTTGTGCCACATCATGCCACTTCACACATTCATGCACATGCACCCACTCATGAGTCTTTGCCTGCTCATTTTGATAGAGAGTTTGCGCATATTCGCGAGTAAGTGAAGTTTTTGATCAAGACTACACATAATCTAGTGGAGTTAGTTCAAAAGATGTCACCATCTTTGGAAAACTCCATCGTTACTCCCGGTTGAGATCTAGTCTTGATTGCTAGCATAGGTTGTTTATCATGCCTTATTTTACCTAGTGCTAGCATGTATCTTTAGTTAGTTTTTCATTTTTTTAAAAAAAAAATAATACAAAAAGATTTTCTTTTAAGAAAATTTTTGAGAAAAGCACAAAAAGATTTTATTTTGATAAAATTTTTGAAAAATTCAAAAAGAGATTTGCCTTTTATGGATGAGCATTTAAGATAGCCGAGTCACAACTTCATTCCATATATCCATGTGACTGTTTGATAGAGATATGAGAGGCTACATCATTTCATCCATGTGCTTAACATTGATTGGAGTCCTTGAGATGTAATTAGTGATATTTCCTACATGCTTGACTCCTATATCCTTTATTGCACACATGCACGGCTATATTTGATTGTTGCACTTGTCAATCTCATGTTGGCTTGAGTGTTTCCATCTCAATCCTGTCTATACAATGTATAAAATGCGATAAAACTTGACAAGATTGGATTGCATGTAAAAACCGTTTTGGTGAGACTGTGTGTATATGTTCATAACGGGGAGGGGATGCGAAAGTTGATTCTTATCCTTTGCGCAAAAGCCACCGTTAAAAAGGACCTAAAAAATGGAGGAATTGTAATATCCGAGGTCCTAAGAGGTAAAAAGAGCCCGGAAAAAATTGATAAGGCAATAAAAAGCAATTCATGCCAAATATGGGCCATTTAGGTTTCACCCAATTCTCCAAAGTTTGAGAATTTAGTATACCTCTATTAAAATATAAATCTGAGGGAGTTTGGTTGGAGATTGAAAAACGGGTTTGCACTTCCTTGAAAGTCCTGAAAAAGCATGTAAATCATTTTGGACGTTATTGGTGTAGAAATCACTTTGAGCTTTGATTTGTAGATTTGATATAGTCAATGTCATATATTTCCAATCTTTTACACCAAAGGAAGCATTTGAGTTCATTCGTAAGGAATATACAATATTCATCGTGCACATATGTCATGTTTGTATGCTTTGATTTTCCTATCGAATTTTGATCACACCCATTCATTTACGCCATCATTGACTTGGTTGTTTTATGTTCATTCTTGGTGTGATTTTATGCCTTGTGACACCCCGGTACTTGATTGCTTGATTTATTTCTCTCATTTGTCTATTTGGGGACATCATAAAAAGGGGGAGAATGAATTATCTGACTATGGGGGAGTTTTGAAATTCTGAGAATATCATCTTAAATTGATATATATGCTTATGTTTATCTCATTTCAAACTCGATACGTCACTTGGTATTTGCTTTGTCTCATGTGTGTAGGTACATCCTTGATAATCCCATGATACACACCTTGATGAGATAAGCATTGAGATTTCTGATCTGAAGATTTGCAGAACAAACGATGCAGCCTTTATCATTTGTACCTCTTTCAGTTTTGGGTTCATGGAAGGGTAGATCTGTATAGGCATTGTTCATACTTGATAATTCGGATTTTTTATGTATGTTCCGGCATAGACATAGGGGGAGATTTGTAAGGACATTTTGTCCAACATACTTGTATATGTCATTAGCCGTAACACCGTTGAAGAAATTCAAGTTCATATCGTCATCAACGGAATCCGAGTATCGAATCAAGAAAGAAGAATTCAGAAATCCAGAATACCGGACCGGTCCGCCCCTATTTAAAAAGAACCGATCCGCATCGGACCGATCTGCCCAGGCCCAGACCGGTCCGCCTTGCTTAAGTCCAGAGAGCCCCGGATCGAATGAGAACCGAATCTACTTCAAATAAAACGAACCGATCCGCATCGGACCGATCCGCCTAAGGCCCGGACCGGTCCGCCCTGGATAGAATTTCCCAGATCGTTATTCAGATTTTTTAGGGTTTTGATCCCTTATTTAAACCACGATCAGCAATTGGTTTTTCTTAAGACTTATACACGATTTTCTGAGTTCCATAACTCTTAAGTCTTCATGGTATTTGAGTCCATTGATTCATACCCATGATTCACACAAATTCCAAACCTATTGTGAATCAATTCTGGTAACCCAAGAACACCATTGCTGTTGTTCAACCCTTTGTGAAGTGGTCCGTTCCTTCCTCTTCATTGTAGCCCTACTGGACTGGGATCGTTCCAGCCGCCACCCCTACTGGAAGGGGTTTCTTCCAGCCGCGACTACAGAATCCGATACCCGAGGGTAATTCTTAGTCAACCTGTATTTCATTGTAATCTGATTGTAAACCGTCTTTTACAAATTATAGTGATATACAAATGGTTTTGCCCCTGTGGGGGATTTTTCCTTAATTGCATGTGTTTGAATGTTCTTGCGTAGATTATCAATTTATTCAATCACATACTGCTGCATGTTTAGGGTTTGTTTGTGTTAAAAGGGTTCTATATATAATTTGATCATTTGAACGCGAGCACACACGTTCTCAGGCTTCGCCCCTGATTGTAATCAAACCCACTACCAAATGCTTTGCATCAGAATTTTCTAGTTTCCCTGATAGTGTGGAATTCGAATATAAACTAGCAAGAGCCTCTATTGTACGTTCCTGCATGAGAAATTGTAAGTAGGGTTTAAATTGCTTAACCACTCAATATCCATAGAATATAACACTCGAGTAGTTTCTTCTTTGCTGTCATGTATCGTAAGAGCTGAAGCTAAAGCCCCTAATGTGTCAGCTACCTGCTTAACCACTCTATTATACGTTCCTGCATGAGCTAAAGCCCCTAATGTGCTAGCTACCTGTGCGGGTAAACATGATTCAAGGCTTGACCAAGGCTCGAGATGACCTATGACAAACCACCAGAAATGTTTGCAAGAGAGCACATTGCATTCTCCTGCAAAGCTTGGGCATGCTCACCTTGCATGAATTCTTTTGGAGTAGCTATTGTGGAATATATCAAAGCAGGTATACCATTGGAATGGCTATCCCTCGTCTTGCTTCTTTGGATTGTGCAGAGGGAGATTTTAGAGCAACTACAACTTCTGCACTGATAGAAGCTCATTATCAGGCCCAATAGCTTTAGAAGCTGATTTGCAGCCTCAGCAGCCAAGACACTCTCTCGAGACCTCGAATCCTTCTTTGACTCGAGTCGGACTTAGATTCATGTGGGACATGCCCCAATATGCAAGGATACACTAGTCCAAGAGTATTTTATTTTTTTCTTGAGTATGATATTTTAATCTTACAATTTATAGTGATTAGAACACGTGTTCGTAATGTTTGGCAGGTAAACATCGTACAACATTCAAATGCGTGTCAGTTAACTCTGAAACATTTTACAGATTCAACCATGGTATGCTATTATTTTTATTAATCTTTAGGCCATCTACCTGTCAACGTCTTTTTAGATTTTTATGTGATAGTCATTTTTTATTGATGAAGGAGGCTCTCTACGGTAGCAATATAGCCATGGGCCTTTACCTCACTTTCTCCCAGGAAACATTACAATCTAATTACTTGACCTGATGCAAGTGAACTGTCAAAACTAAAGTTTACGTTCAAATCAATATAATATGATAGCATACGATTATGTATTAATGTTAAACTTTTTTTCCTTTCCTTGATGATACATAATAAATCTCATTCTTTTTACTTGAACTTCAATTAGTTAAAATAACTAGATGAGAGAACAATCTAAGGTGGTAAATCCCTCAAATAATATCATTGTGATTTGCTTGTCTCTTTCTTTATTTTTAACTGTGTTACGTTGTCTATATAAAAATAACCTCATTGGGATTTTTGTTTGTCTATTTCATACTTATAGTTGCTTAAATTAATCTCTGCTCAACGAACTAGTCGTGTCATGTTTCGAACGATGCTAAATTGTCCTCTCTCTCTCTCTCTCTCTCTCTCTCTCTCTATATATATATATATATATATATATATATATATATATATATATATATATATATATATATATATATATATATATATATATATGTATGGAAGAGACTCTATATAAGGTACTATATAATGAATCTGTAATGCTCTTTAGTCTTTATATAGTTTTAATCAAACCACTTAGGTAGTTTATGGTTGGGTTTATGGTTGCAAGATCAGCCTTGTTCCCATTCTTAGAATTGTGCTTGCCCCTGTTCTTGTTCCCTTTCTTTAGAGTATCACTCTTGTCTCCTTCTTTGTCTACTTTTGCTCGATCGTTTTCCCCTGCATTAAAGTGAACCATGTCTTCGATCTTGGCATATTTTTTAATATGAGTCATGAGGTCGTCGATGGCACTCGCTCGCTTCTTTGTTAGGGACTGGTGCAGTATAGATATGGTCGGAAGACCAATCTTAAAGGGCGCAACATCGACTTGCTCCGAGCAATCCTCTACTTTATTGAAAATCTCCCATTGCCTCTTGGCATATTCACAAAGGCTTTCTTGTGGCTTCTTCTTCATCATGAGCAGTGAATCCATACACTTAGAGCAAGAGTTGTTGGTTATGAAGCGAGTAGTAAAGGCCTCTGCTAGGGCCTTAAAGCTCCTAACTGATATGTGGGACAACTTTTCGAACCACTTCTGTGCTACGTCAGGTAGGCTAAAAGGGAAAATTTAACACATCAAAGCGTCGTTGTGGCTCCAGAGGGTCATTGACTGCTTATATTACCAAACATGGTCGATGGGATCCATCTTCCCAGTATAAATCTTGAATTTGGGAAAGATAAACTTCTTTGGGGGCTCTTCCTCCTCAATCGCCCTTGGGAAAGGGGATTTTATTTGGATGTTGAAAGCTCTCTTAGCTAACTCCCGGGTAGACCTAGATCCTCGATGGGCTAGATGTTGGTCCACCTCTCTACAAACCAAAATTATGTTGTCCTCATCCTGATGATCGTTGCTTCTGCGACGCCTCTTTGGTCGGTCACGCTCTGACCTGCCACCTTTAGATCTGCCTCGGTTACACCTGGAGCTCCTCCCTTGGCTGCGAGTATTGCTCACTTGAGGGCTAGAAGTCCTATTACGATGCTTCCTCGTGTCCCCATGGAGATATCTCTCCATTCTTTCAAGTCGCCTTTGTAGGCGAGCATTTTCTTCCACCTGGTAGCGTGTGGTCTCCTCTTATTCTCGAAGCCTATCTTTGTAAGCGTCGATGGACTTAGAGATCTGTGTAGACCTAAGTGGCCCATAACTTTCTTCAGAAGGTTGCCTCTCTTGGAAAAACCTTGGATTTAGTGCCCGGCGAATATATGTAGTTCGGCAAATTTTCTACGTCCATGGAGAGGTTACTATATTCTTATTAGTGTCTCTCAATGCTCGAGGTTAGATCCCTTTTCCCTAAGTCAGGGTTTAGAACTTATAGATGTGTAAAAATATGAGATTAAGTTGTACAAGAAACTGAATTAACATGTGCATAATTTGTGGTGTCCCTGAATATCTCCTCTGAGATTGTTGATAACCATTTTGAATATATTCATAAGTGTTTTAGGGTATATCAAATACACTAATCCTTATTAAATAGTTGATCTGGGTCGAGCAGCATTTCTAGTATGTTGGGCTGGTCGGCTACTCTCTTGGCCAAGATATTTAGGTCCCATAGATTACTTGATCCATAAATCATTGAATAGATTATATATAGTTGTATTCAAACTCAAACTTCATCCCTAAACTTTTCTCATTAAGAAGTTGGTAAACACACTTATTGAACATGTACAAGCTGGTACAAAATGAGTGGACAATGAATTCATAACAACTAATATTTTAAAGATGGTTGAGCGCATATATTTTGGATGTGGCATATTATTGAGAAGAATGTAAGAGAACATCGTACATATTATTGGTGATAAGGATAACTATTTCATTTAAGAGGAACTCTCCAACGGTTACCTACTCCCTATTGGGAACCGTCTTCCTAAAATCCCTTGCTGGGAATATCATTAATGACACCTAATATTTCGTGTGAATATCCAACTATGCTTATGCTCGTTCCTAATTTTCCTTTCGCTTGTTCCGATAATATGAAAACGTTCTAGTGTTGGTACATTTGAATAAGAGTTTTGCATTTTGACAAATAAGTAAATTTGTTTATTTATTTATTTTCATACATTTTGTATTTAGGGTAAACCCGAAGCATCAAAGTTAAATAAACCTAAACTATGACTACAAAAATCTACGCGCCAGTCGTGTTATATTCGGCTCACCAACTCTATACAAAAACCTAAACTATGACTACACTCTTTTAAGGGAGTATAGAGGCCAATCCGGGTATCGAATCCACAAAGACAAGTTACTAGAATTTAATTGGTTTAATACTTCTAAAATAAAAGTGTAAAAGATAATTTTAAAAAAAAAGGAAAATAGAAAAAAGAGAAAATATTAAACTAGGCGAGTGTATTTTAACTACGTTAACAAAGCGAATAAAAACTATAGGTTGCATCGAATATCCCTCACCCTGAGTTAAGTAGTATAAAATGGTTAGATGGGTCGATGAGTTATTAAGACTAAGTCTCGTTTCGACAGTTAATTAAATCAAGAGTTGTCACACCCCTAAATTCGCATAAAAGTCTAAAAGATTTTGACGTCAATAAATATCCTAGAAATTACGCACGCAAGGTCGTAATCATAGAGCATACATGATATACCCCGTCAAATCTCCTAGGCGAAATAACTAACCCACTCGAAATAAACCCATAAAACTCCATCACCAAAGCAAAGCAACATGTCAACCCTAGGTGAGATCAATCCGACACAACCTAAACTAAATTATCTAGAAAGCATGGTAAATGACATGTATTGAAAGAAAGCAAGTAAACCTAATTATGAAAGCAATAAATAAATGAAATACAGGTTAATCTAGGCAAGGGAAATTAATGGCAAATAATGTAAATAAATCTAAAATAAGTAAACTACAACAAAGAAGATCAATGAATATTATATTAACTTAAAAATAATGGGCAAAACACCCAAAATGGAGAGTAGGGAAAAGCTCTCTCTACGAACCCTAAAATCTAAGACAAAATGTAGATGTCTCACAATAGAAACCAAAATTGGTTTATATAGTAAGTTGAAGGACAAGAAAAGAAGAAAGTGGCAAATATCTGGTGATCGCGGTCGACCGGTTGCAGAGGCGCGGTCGACCGCACTTTTAAGTTAAGCCACACTGTCTTCGAGCCAAGGAAAAATTCCAATACGCGATCGACCGGCATCAGAAGCGTGGTCGACCGATACTCTGTTTCCTGCTGCTATTTGCTCTTCACATGGGAGGAAAAGGTCGAATATGGAAATGGCCATATCTTCTTCGTCCGAACTCAAAACAACGTGCAGTTTGCGGTCACGCGACACTAACGAAACAAACTACGCATCCGTGGAATTATCATGAGCTAGAGATGAAATGTGAATTGATTAAAATACCCTTGAAGTAGCATCCGACGACGAAACTTCTCCGAAATACGATCGATCCTCACTTTTAGCATTCCAATACCTTCAAAAGCACAATTAACCCCTACAAAGCATGTATATATCCAAATACAAGGTTGTCTAGTTAATGAGAATAAATATAGGCATTTAGGACCTTAAAAGTGCTAGAATACATAAAGATATAGGGCAAAATTTTGCAATATTCGATACGAATCAACAAGCCCTTCAATCACATCCAAATTAACCTCGCAAGGACCAAAATCAAAAGTTCAACGTAAATGTAATAAACCTATAGATGATGCTTTTGGTGCCTTATTTGTCATTGTTGATTTATAAAAAAAAATAGCGGTTGCTTTGGAAACTCAAGTTGTTGAATTTAAACTCACGTCAATTGAAAAGTTATATTGGATAGGGTAAATAGCAACCGCTATTTATAAAACTTATAGAATGCTACTCATGAAAGTTTTTGAGCAAGATAAGGAGCTAGGATGAGTATTCTTTGGCTTTGATGTTGATGAGTTTATAGGTGCTTGGATCGTTGACAAGTTTGGGCGGGAGTCACCAAATTGACATCCTATTTTAGTAATTTTAATACTTGTTAATTTTGTTGGGTTAATTATAATTCCTACAATTGACAAATGTTAAATATTTCGTAGTTTGTTTCGACATTCTATATTTTTGTGTTGTGAATGAACATTTAAACATTATAATGTTGGAGTTTATATTACTACCATTTTAATGATGTGTCTTGGGACATAAAGGGTGAGTTACATAATATTATTTATTAAGTTTTAGATTTTGAACTTTGTAAGAAAAAATAAACTATTACATATATAGCTCTCACGAACCTCTTATTTTACAATTAGAAAATAATGCCCATCAAACAATAAAATTTGAAAAATACTTAATTTTGCACTTGAAATATAAAAGCAATCAACATCAAGTATATAATAACTTTTCATGCAAAATATTTTTATAAAATAAAAGAAATTATCTCCGCTATTTTTTTCGCCTTTTGTATGCTAGATTTTCGCTAAAAGGGCCTCCTCACAAGTTGTTTGAGAATTATATACTTAATTAATCAGATGGACAAAAGTGTAAATGTGGTTTGAGAAAACGTCAGAAAAAATTCTGACATGGATAACTTGATCCCCAAATCAAATCATTGAATATAGTAGATATAAAGTTGTATTCTATTTCAAACTCAAACTTGATCCTCAAATCATGGAATAGATAACTTGATCCCCAAATCAAATTGTCGAATAAAGTAGAGATAAAGTTTGAGCTGTAGTCAAACTCAAACACCTCAATTGAAACCACCTCATGTCATCTCTCTATCTCTCTATTTATATGTATGAAGTCTCAGGGTTTGAAATCCAAAGATTTTGAAGCTCCATCCCAATATTTGAATAATAATGTAAGTTTGAATTTTTATTTTATTTTATGTTTATTTACCCCATTCAGCATAACATTGTTTAGCTTTCATTCATTTATTTAACTGTGACACCCCGCCTAATTAAATACCGGGCGATCACTCCTTTATTAAATTAAATCAAGGTGAACAGTTTGGTTCATTCTTAGCATCACTGTCGTAAAAAGAAACTTTCCAATTAACACCCTAAATAATTAAGCTAAGTGTCAAAACCAATTTAACCATTAACTTCCAAATTTTATTTAAAGAAAAGATTTATTAATTCAAAACAACATTTCTACGATAAAGAATCACACCACGAAATTTAAATAAAACCATACATTCACCAAACGAATGTCAATAATATAAAACTAAAATCATAAACCATCCTGAATCAAATCCCATAAACAATACTGGAATAACAGATATAAAAATCCCCAACAATAAATGAAATGAGGAGGAGGGCGACACGTGCCCCATAAATGAGAGTAATAAGAGTGGAGTCAATGACAGAAGCCGTCTACTCAAGGAACCTGCAACTCCCACCTAAGCTGCAGCTCGTTCTTCTCAAAGAATCCTAAGCAAGACGCCCCTGTGGCTGGGCACCTGAAAATATACATATATATACACAAGAGAGAGAGAAAGAAAGAAACGGGTCAGGGCCCGAAAGTGTGTTTGATTTTAAAAATACGTTAAGCAAGTATTTAAATTGATACAGGCCAATGCAACATCATATTAGTCCGTCTCTCTCTTGAGAAATACTCACCTCTCTTCTAATGTGCACTCCTATCGTACTAACCTTCCCAAGGGTTTGTTTATCTTAACTTATTCATAGGTTTACAAAACCGAGTGATGACATTAATTAAAAAATATAAAAAAAAATATAATCTTTCAAACTGTAATACTCCCCTGGTTTTAACTTCATAAATTTAAAAGGCTTCCCAATCTCTTCTTATACTTTCAAAAATAAGTATTTATAATCGCGTCAACAACTAAGTCCCACTTAACACATAATAATAGGCATATTAAAGTTCATAATCATATGTATATATATACTACTCGAATAATATATATACAACAGCACCCCAACTATTTTATGGTGCGGGCATACTCTGCTATCCAGTCCCTGTATCGCTCACCCAAAGGGAATACAAGTTCGGAATCGCTCTCGAACTGTATTAACATATATATATAAAAACAAGTTGAGGCGAAGTATAGAATCCAAGTCCAAGAGGTCAGTACATACCCACACATCTCTTAGGACCGTCCGACTATCAATCTAATAGCCCGTACCTAGGATCTCTATCTTCTAGGGTACAAATCGATATCCCCCAAAAGCAACACAGGATACGATTGTCCCAGCGCGGTAACCTCAGGGATAGCAAGTAGCGCGGGTACGTTTTTTCACATGAATATAATATATGTACACACAATATATAAAGGTACCCATTCCATTAAATTAATATAGGTTTCTCTCGTAACCCATAGTCATAACATTTATCTTTAATTTCTCATTATTATGATTACATATAAGGTTTCGTCTCTAACCTTAACTCGAAGAGTTTTCTCACTCATTACCTAATACTCATGGGTTATAACCTTACTAATCTAAAGTTCAGTAATTAACTTTATTTGAGTCCAACGTAACTCTCTTACGCACCTCACCCTTAAGTTTCATAAATCTAATAACCTAAAGTAAATATCCCATAATTACCCTCCTCGTTGAAGATTAAAGGTTCTAACATATGACCATATACCCTACTGGTCCTCAATAACTCCCAAATCATTTTATTTAGAATGCCCAAGGTTTATTCCACGATAAATTAATTCAACTAATTAAACAAGGGAAATAATAGGCTGCCAGGGAAGGTCGATCGATCGACGTCTGGGGGTCGACCGATCGAACCTTCGATCGATCGACTCTATATGGTCGATCGATCGATCAAGCAAGTCTGCGAAAATTCTGCAGAAGTGCAGTTGCGGGTTTTGCCAAAATTCTTCATTCAAACACATAATTTCCAACCCTAATCGTCCCAAAACTTCTACTACAATTATGATAACATATATTCAGATGTTTTTAACGTTCAGCATGCCTATAACCATCATTAATCATGATTAAACAACCTAGAATCTCATCTATTCATCAAGAACCCTAAGTTTTCTTTAACTTTTGTTCTAATCAGTTTTCTCCAGAATTTTCTTCTACAATATCATCAAAAATTCGTGGGTTAATCATCTACATCACATAAGACTTCCAGAATATGGTTTCAATCTTTTCTACATGCAAATTCCTATTACAAAGTGGGGTTTTCTTCCATAATTTATACTCCTAAACATTCCTACACTAACATGATTATTGCACCAACGAAAATACGCAAGTTAAACACTTGCCTGGGATTTCAGAGGTCTGGTTTCCTGCTGATATTGGTGTGGCTGCGTTCTCCTCCTCGCGATCTACGCGTTGGTGGTGACGGTGGTGCAAAAGGTGGTGTTTTTGGCCTTGAATCCTCTAGCAAGTTCTCTCCTCTCTTCTCCACTAGCCGTCTTAGGGTTCTGAATGATCTAACCCTAAAAGGCTGACTTAAATGGCTGCTAAGGATGGCTGAATTTCGTGGGTTTAATTACCCTAATATGTAAAATGACCAAAACGCCCTCCCGGGTCACTAATTAAGCCTAAAAAACATCCCGAGACCCAAACTAAACCCCCGGGTACACTTTTCTGACTATCTCGACCCTTCCGGACGCGTTGGCGCACTCAAAAAGACCATACGGGCAACTTATAAAATATTCACTTTTTAATTAACAAAATTAGTCCCGACGTGACACGAGCACGTCCCGACTAATTTTTCCGAAACAGTCATTTAATTCCCTATGACATTCAATATAACCAATATAATATATTACTATGCTCATTAGTAATAGTCAACAAGTTTCCCATAATTACTAACTCTAGTCACGTTAATAATTATAACATAATTAATTTCCGGATTTTTATTAAATAAATCCCCAAATTAAATATAGCGTAAAAATACGGGGTATTACATTAACTATATGAAGATTGAGCCATTTTGGCTGACCAATTATTCAATTAAACCAGCTTCTCAAACCTCTCCGCCCTATCCAAGTCAAAGAGCTTTGGGAACAATTATGAAGTATAAGCTAAGTGACCCCAAATATAAAGGACGAAATAGGTTCGGATCCCAAAAAATGGTCATCCTAATACATAACAGGCAAGGAATATTATGAGAGATAACCCCAAAGGGATTATTTGACAAGAATAGATTTCGAATGAGATTAGCATGGATCAAGTAGCGGCCCAAATGAGTCTAAATGAACTATGCCTCCTCCATATCAATAAATGTAACTCACACACCAGGGAAAAAAGGATATGTAACTTATGGATATCGAATCACAAAAAAAGTAATAAAAAGGAGAAAAACACCCGTGGATGTAGGGCATTGGCGAACCGCACAAATCTATTTGATGTGAGAATGTTCTATTCTTAGTTTGGTCCTAACTGTTTATATTCATTCATTGTGAGTAATTGCACTTGTTGCATTTGAAAATAAAGCAACACAAACTCACGTCAATTGAAAAGTTATCTTGGATAAGCTAAAGGCCATGAACATAGAAAAACAAATAGAACACAACTCGTGAAAGTTTTAAAGCTGGATAAAGAGATTATGACGAATATTCATTGGGTTAGATGATGATGAGTTTATAGGTGCTTGGATCGTTGACATGTATGGACGAGAGTTGTCAACTTGAAATTGTATTTTATTAATTATAAGAATTATTGATTTTGTTGGATTAATTTTTATTTTTATGATTGACACATATTAAATATTACGCAGTTTATTTAGACATTCTAGTTTTTTAGTTATGAATGAACGTTTAAGCATTTTAATATTTGAGTTTATATTATTACTACTTTAATGATATGTGTCTTGGGTTATAAATGAAGCGAGTTACATCATATTTATTTATTAAGTTTTAAATTTGAAACTTTACAAAAGGATGAATTATTACGTGCCTTATATTTTTTTATTTAGAAAATAATTCTAATTAAAGCTTCTTCTTTCACCCCACATATGCTCGATTTTTTTTATTTCCTAAAAAGACCTCTGCAAAAGTTGTTTATGAGTTATATACTTAATTAATTAGATGGAAAAAAGTGTAAAAGTGGTTTGAGCAAACGTCTGGCATCGCCCAAAAAATAAAAAAATATGATACAGATTACTTGATCCCCAAATCATCGAATAGAGTAGAGATAAAGTCGTATTCAAACTTAAACTCAAACTTCCTCCCTAAACGTTTCTCGATAAGAAGTTGGTAAACATATTCATTGAACAAGTTATAGTCAGGACAAAATGAGTGGACAACGGATTCACAACAACTTAGATTTTAAAGGTGGTTGAGCGCATATATTCTGGATGTGGCGTAGTTGTTGTTGAGAAGAATGTAAGAGGACATCATACATATTAATGGTGATAAGGTTACCCATTCCGTTTAAGAGGAACTCCAACGGTTACCTACTCCTTTTGGTAACCATGTTCCTCGATTCCCTTGTTGGGAATGTCATTAATGACACCTGATATTTCGTGTGAATATCCAACTATGCTTATACTCATTCCTAATTTTCTTTTTCTTCGCCGTGGCAATATGAAAATGTTATACCGTTGGTACATTTGAATAAGAGTTTTTCATTTTGACAAATAATTAAATTTGGTTATTTATTTATTTTCATATCTTTTGTATTTAGGATAAACCTGGATATCTCCTCTGAGATTATTGGTAACTGTTTTGACTATTTCCGTAAGTATTCTAGTGTATTTAAAATACTCATGTGCGAATTAAATTATGATTTGGGTTGGGCAGCGTTCTAATGGATCCAAGCTGATCGGCTACTCTCATGGGCTATGGTAAATGGGTCCCCACATTGAAATACTCAAAGGTTTGATGTAAACGTTGGGGACCTGCGGGCGATACTTCTACTGATTTATCTGGTATTGTGGATTCATAAAAAAAAAGATTGTGGTTGATTTGGAAATGCAATTTCTTGCATTTGAAAAGCAATCAACGAAAACTCGCGTCAATCGAAAAGTTTTCTTGGATAAGTTAAAGGCCATGAACATAGTAAAAAGTGATAGAATACATCTCATGAAAGTTTTTGAGCAAGACAAGGAGTTGGGATGGATATGCATCGACTTAGATGATAATGAGTTTTCAAGTGCTTAGAGGAGTCGCCAAATTGACATCGGTGAGTAGGAAAAGGCTTTCTTTCCCACTCAAGCGGGAAGCATGAAAAGTTTGACGCACTACTGGACGTGAATTATCGACTGGAGAAGTTGCTCCCGACAGATATTCTGGGCAAGATAGTGACAAAGGGGAAAGTCGAACCCCCTATAAACGTAAAGGCAATCACTGCTACGCTCGATCTTCTTTTTCAAGGATTCTTCTACCTCATAAGTGGCGGGCGATCCCGACCGCATCGCACCGATGTGTCTTAACCATCGTTTATCCACAGATGATACTTTCAAACAGAGTTTAGACTTGTTAATTTTATTGGGTTAATTATTATTCTTACGAATGACACATATTAAATATTTTGTAGTTTGTGTAAAGATTTTGGATTTTTAGGTTATGAATGAAAATTTAAATATTATTATAGCAGAGTGTATATTACTACCGTTTTAATGAAGTGCCTTGGGTTATAAATGGTAAGTTATATAATATTTATTTGTTAAGTTTTAAATTTGAAATTTTAGAAAAAAAAAGCTATTAATTATATAGTTCTCATGAACCTCCTATTTTACAATTAATAAATAATGATAATCAAACAATAAAAATTAAAAGCTGCTTATTTTGGCACTTGAAAAAATTAAAACAATTAACATCGAGTATATAATATTTTTAATGAAATATATTTTTCTAAGATTTATCTTGGCCAAAAGAAATTTCTATCACTCCACGTATGCTAGATTTTTTTGTTTCCTAAAAGGGCCTCGGAACAGGTTGTTTGAGAGTTATATAGTTAATTAATTAGATGGACAAAAGTGTAAAAGTGATTAACCGCAAACGTGCGACATCGGCCAAATCAAATCCTCGAATAGAGTAGAGATAGAGTTGTATTGAAACTGAAACACCTCAACTGAAGCTTGATCCCCAAATCATGGAATAGATAACTTGATCCCCAAAATCAAATCAAATCGTCCAATAGTAGAGTTTGAGTTGTATTCAAACTCAAACCCCTCAATCAACTGAAATCGGCTCATCTCTCTTCTATTTATATATATGGAGTGGAGTCTCGGGTTTGAAATCCAAAGGTTTTGAAGCTCCGTCCCAGCATTTGAATAACATTGTAAGTTTGTTTGTTTTTAAAATTTTATTTTACCCCATTCAGATTGTTTAGGTTTTCATTCATTCATTTATTTTATTTAACTCTAGTCTATCATGATTGAGCGTCTCTTCTCCTCCTCTGTTTTCTCTGGTAACGATATAAACCATAGCCCTAGATACTGCTCTAAATATTTAACTATATCATTGAGTCTTTGTTCTTTCTTTAATGGCTATGCGTGGTATGTGGGTGTTAAACACTGCTGGCTTTCGTTTAAACAACTTTCTTTGTTTATCAATCGGTGCCATCACTTAATTTTTGTTTTATGTTTTAACTACTATTCATTTGGTCCTTTGATTATTCTGCCTTTTCTAATTATAAATAAAGTAAAGTTCGTAAAAATTTCCGTTTGATTGTTCCGTCTTTTCTATATTTTAACTATATTTGTTTTATCAATCGGTGTTAACTATGTTTTAACTACTGCCGGCTTTCGTTTAGTCTTTAAGTCTAATTTTGGGGGCTTTGATTGTTCTGCCTTTTCTAATTGATATTGTTGTTTAAATTTTTGGCTCCCTTTGTTTGATTAGCAATATTAGGTTGACTATGATCTCTATATGTGATTTTTAAGAACTATACTTCCAGTTTAGAATTTCATTTATGTTCCGAATAACCATATGTGAAATCACTGTACTTGAACCATCAATTTGGTAAGGTGTCTATTTTATTTATTTCAAAAGAGACATATGCTTATAACCGGGAATATACAATATTCATGATGTATACCATAAAAAATATTTTAATTGTCCTAAATTCACACTTACCTTTTTCTGCTTACTTCCCATATTGGCTTTGTTATATTTAAATGCAATTTTTAACCCATGTTATTGGTTTTATTTTATTTAAATGGAATTTTCAAAATAGAGAGCAACTTTTAGCGGGAATAACAGCTTTCTAATAAATAATGTTAGTATTCATTCATAAATTAAATTGAATGTTATTTGTCTTTGAATTCCACGATTACCTGAGGGGAGGTTTCAATTGTGGCCGTGTGTTTGGACATTTTCCTTGGTTAGAATGATACACCCGGTTTGTCAAAATACGCCTTTCTGCTCCTGATTATGGCGCGCTAGGGAAATGCGTGTTTTTATTGATCGCGTGCGTCTTTTTTAGGAGAGAAGGTGCTCAAATACATCGCCACAATTGAAGTCTTTCTTCTGGTTATCGTGAAATGCAAAGCGAAATATATTATAAATCAAACCTACGAATGATAAAAAAATATTTTTATAGGATGCTTATATTTTCACTAATAGTTTTTCTAAATAGATGAGCGGAAGTGTGAAATTGCCCGCGCGCCTCGGATTTTTGTGACTCCTCTGGGCTGTGTGCTCTAAATAAGCCATCTGAATCAGCGTAAATATCTCTCAATATCATTGTTTTAAATCACAGTTGCACCGTCACGTAAATAGCGTAAGTTGACTTCAATTTATATGGGACTAAAACCTTATAAACAGTCCTTGAAGAGAAGGTGGCAATCGAGAGTATCTTTCTCAATCCCTCTCTGACACCTTCTTCCTTTTTGCAAAACCCGTCGGACCGTTATCTTCCTCGAAACCAAGTTTAAGAGACAACATGACATAAAATCAATTTCAGAGAACTCTCAAGCATTACCTATTTTCATAGAATCAATACCTGGTTGAATATTGGAGAACTCCAACATTAGATGGGAACAGATCTAGGGTCATTAGGACCACTGTATTCTCTATTTTCTTGGGTTTAATATTAACAGAGCAAAGCCAACAATATATAATTATATATGTAAAGGTACCTCTCTCTCTCTCTCTCTCTCTCTCTCTCTCTCACACATGCACACTCATTGTGCTCTTTGCTTCTTTTAATTCTTATAAATCAAATCTTAATTGTTTGTTTTTCATTGTATTCACTTTCCTAATAATATGAGCTCCTTTTGATTAGGATATGGCATTTCGGACTTTCTGATTGCTTAAGCTCATGTTCACACTTCCTTCATAGACCATTTTGTTTTAAACAGTTCAATTCAAAATTTCCAATTACAAAACCTAGAAATCAAGCAACTAATGTATTGATTATCAATTGAAATATTACATATTTATCTATGAACTTATTAGCTGGCTGAATATTCTACCCATCAAATATTCATGTACCAATTTTCCGAACAAATAACTTCATTTTACTTTTGTCATGTAGTTAGCTTCAGTAAACCACAATATTGTACTCAATTTTTAAGTTGTGAGAAGATTATTTGTTTGGAAAAAGAGTATAAAGTTTTGTGTCTTTTATTTTCATTGATCATATTTGAATATATGTAATCATGATGCAAAGTAATGTCCGTAACCAAGCTGATACTACCGAGTTGACTAGGTATTGGCACTCATCTATTCGAAACTGTTAAGCGTACATATATGTCGACAAACCAAACTAAGGGAGAAGGGTTGTTGGTTTTAATTATGGTGGTTGTTAAGGGATTCATGAACATTTAGAAAATGTATTACCTAATTTAATAAGTCACTGAATAAGTAGAATGGGATAAGTCTGGTTGTTTGCATTGGAGAGTAAAGAGTCTCCTGATTTGTCTATCTCTAGCAGACTGCTTCGTCAGTGTAACTGATTATAAAGATCATAACTATCATTTATTTTCTCAATCTCACACTCAGACTTTAACCAAGACTCTCAGATATATTTTCATTTCACCCAGTGTACACATACACGCCTAGGGGTGTGCAAAAAAACCGATCGAACCAAAAACCGAACCGAACCGGCCCGAACCGAACCGAAACCGGCGATTTTTTTTAGCCCGGTTTGGTTTGCGGTTTAAGGATTTAAAAAACTGACAATATCGGTTCGGTTGTCGGTTTAGACAATGAAAAAACCGATTCGAACCGAACCGAACCGACATCAATATTATATATTAAAAAACCCTTAAATATCTTTTATTTTTATATCCAAACACCATTAACCAACCTCCAAAACCGACCAAAACCGAAAACCGACCTACAAAAAACCGATCAAAACTGAAAATCGGTTCAAACCGAACCGAAACCGAACCGAACCGAAACCGATGTGAACCGAAACCGGCGGTTTTTTTCATCGTCGTTTCGGTCTGATTTTTTCCAAAACCGAACCGATCGGTTAGGTCTGAATTGCGGTCCAAAACCGAACCGAACCGACCCGTGCACACCCCTATACACGCCCACAGGCACACACGAATTATTACACAAACACTATACAGACATACGTTCCGATTCTTTGGGAATATAACGGGGATACTTCAAGGATACGGCGGGAGCCATACTGTATTGTTTTAAAAAGGAAAACGGGAGTTAGTCTGTAATTTTAATAAACTTAAAACCATTAAGCCAAATAAATGTTAATGAGTTACTCTCACTTAATAATTTGTATATATTGACCATCTGTTGTGATATTCTTGATCGCATAGGTTAATCTTGTTGTCAACAAATATGTTTTTGCTAATGCTGAAATTGTGTTATTTCCTAAAAGAATATATACAAATATTTTATATATATTATTTATTGTCATATCGGTGGGGTATCCGAACTCTATTTTTCAGATTTTTCGTATTGTCGTATCCGAACATATACGAAATCATATTGCATATCCGTATTCGTGCAACACAGACTACAACACACAAACATGACTTCAAAATTCTATTAAAATTCCACATAAGTTCTACAGGGAACCTAACAATTGACTAACATCACTAATCTTGAAATAATTGAATTACGATTCTACATGATTACAAAGTCAATTGAATCCCAATATTACGCATCCAAACATACCCAAAGTGAATATTATATTAGTTAAATGTTTGTATGATAGAACTAGGGTTTTAAAGATAGGAATTTTGGGAACCAGTGTATGCAGATCGTAACACTATTGTAATGGTAAAACAAAACAAGTCCAAGATCAATACACCAAAACAGAAATTATGAATCTTTAAGTCCATCCCATTGCTAACTCAACAAAAAATAATATCTACTATGACTAAGTTAATTAGAATTTATTTTATAACCTACGTGCACAGTATGTATCTTAACAATGTTAATACAATAAATCAACTTTCTTAGTCCAAAATTTTTCTAGGTTATTATTGCAATTAGAAAGTAATATAATAAGTGACAATTTTAGAATTTGGTAGTTTCATTTCAAGTATGACATTGAAGCTATGCATGCCTTTGATTCAGAATGCATCACTATGGCCGATCATTCTTCGGTATGTGATATGCATAAGCGCTGAATGAGCCAACTACATATAATTTGTCTCATCCAGCCTGGCAGTAGTGATATACAGGCTGGATGATGATCGTTGTTACATCACATTATTGGAGTAAGGCTCGATGAAGACCCAACTCCTCCAGATCTCACCTCTGAACCAAACATGTTCTTAAAACTATTTTGGGTATACACTCCAAAAAAACTGAATAACAAATGTGTAAAGAACCACTGTGGATGTGAATCGCGAAAAAGAAAATCAAACAGATTGCAAAAAAACGGGTAGAACAAATCTGCGAAAGTTGTGGATGTGATTAACCTTACATCCTTGCAAACAAATCCCATTTTGTATATTCATCAAACCCTTCACAAACTATGTTTTATACTTGCCCTAAGGATTTAGCTACAAATCTTAGAGCTTTACAAACCACGCTTTGATACCTTGTCAGATTTATGAGAGAGAGAGAGAGAGGATTAATGAATGGTCAGAAATTATATAAATAACCTTCACAGCATAACACAACATAATTATTACAAACAAGTCATTGATAGCTTCAATGTTGTAATTTCTTGAAAAATGTTTTATTGTTTATGCTTATTGTATATATCATGTGTCCAGGGAACCTATAAGACAATTAACTGAATATGTTATAGATAACATTCCATGTGAGTTTCTCTTTTAAGTTTGGTTTATTTTTCTAATTGTACATTTATAAATTAAATAAGTGTATACATTATATGTTTGAAAGTTTTATTTATAAGATTGAAATGCAAGCTTTCTGCCATTTTCTTCCATGTGTACCACATATACTTAAAATTATTTTCATATAATAAGACATTCATTATAAGTTATCCCAACAGTGCCTTACAAAGAAGAGAGGCCTATGTTCTGCTCAAACTCAGAATACATCTTCATTTTCAAAGAGATGTTTATCTTAATAGGTACGTAAAGCATCATATTTTTGTTGTTTCAAGCCCATGTGAATTGACTATTCTACTTGTGTCACCATTTTCACGCCCCTAAAGGCTATTTTATTGGATTCTCCATTGCATATAAAACATAAATGGCTTTTGCATACATATTTTGGCCATACATGTATATGTCTTTGGTTTTGTGTTTGTTTACGATGGGATTACTTATTCTTTTTTATTTATTTGATACGCTTGTTTATGATAATATGAATTTATTAAAGTGAAATGTGATAATTTCCATCTGGATGGGGAAGTGAACTGCTACTCCCACAACTGAGTTTGTTTAGCAACTTGATTTGTATGTTTGGGACATTTTTATCTCTTTCTATATTTACATGTATGTATAACATGTGTAAATATATCATAGTTGAAGTATCATCATGAAATCTCGATTTTAATCGGTTGAACGTTAGGATCTATTGTTCAGTCAGAATTAGTTGACAAGATAACCTGTTGTTTCCATAATAAATATATATATTTTTTGTAGTATGTTTGGATCCTATTGTTGATTTATGCGTTCATATATATATACACTAGGGTGTACCCGTGCCAATGGCGCGATTGTAAAAACATTCCAAACATTTAGTAATAGTGATTAGGTCTGAAAAAATAAGATACTCCATAATTTTAGATCATATCGGCAACAAACCAATAAAATATTATAGTTAACGGGTAGAATTTGTTTCGAACTGCTTCAATCATTAATAACCTAAGATCCATCAAGCTTTGTAAATAAATTTATTACCGGTTATCAAGCTTTGTAAATAAATTTGTAAATCAAGCTTTGTAAGATCCATCAAGCTTTTGTAGATTATGTGTTATAAATTTATTACCGGTTATAAATTTATTGTTGCCCGCACTTTGCCAGAAGTTCTACCCAACGGTGTTGCACTGCCAGAAAAACAATGACCTGATGGTTCTTGATGGTTGCGCTGCCAGAAAAAAAACATGGACCTGCTATGTGGATTCTTGATTTTTGGAGGTTATCTTTTCCTTGTTTCATATTCTCCATCTCGAGAAACCAATTATGTGGATTCTTGATTTCATGTAATAACAAACTTACAAATAAGATTAATAAAGTGAACTCACCTACAATTAATCGAACTCACCTCCAATTAAAATAGTTAAAAATAATTTTTAGTAGTTTAAAACAATTTATTTATGTAAAAAACATTGTTTATATTTCTTTAAAAAACAATTTTTTATTTTTTTTATAAAACTAATCAAACTTTTTTTCTAACTAATAAAACAGTTTAGACAATTTCTTTATTTCTTATAACATTTAAAAAGGTTAGAAGCAGTTTTTTAAAATAGTTCTTAACTTTTGGTAAAATATTGTTTTCAAAAAATAAAAAACTTTTTAATACAAAAA
This sequence comes from Sambucus nigra, assembly GCA_949130495.1. Taxonomy (NCBI): domain Eukaryota; kingdom Viridiplantae; phylum Streptophyta; class Magnoliopsida; order Dipsacales; family Adoxaceae; genus Sambucus; species Sambucus nigra. Next base: position 432,972,950 of record OX422209.1, on the reverse strand, counting down.
AGAGTTGTTAACATTATTAATTGTTTTAAAATTAAAAACAATGTTTTAACTTTTTTCAAAAAAATAAAAAACTATTCTTTATAAAAAAAAATATTTTAAAAAAATATAAAAAAACTAATTTTTTAATATAAAAAATTATTTGAATCCTCGTTTTTCTATTACATGCCAACTAGTCTGGGCAGTTCTTCTCCCCGGTCTTCTGGCTTTACCCACTTGCCTTGGGCCCTGCACCACGTATGGCCTTTAGCCAGCCTATGGTTTTATGAATCAAAGTAACTTTTTTTGGCAACAGCAATAAAATTTCACTTTTGAAAAATACAGAAAATAAAACTTTATCATTTTTAAAGTAAAGGCCCAATATATTACCATCGCATAAATTAAAAGCTCAAAATTACATTAAAAAAAAACAAACAGAAAGAAATTATATCTTCACATCACTTTCAAACATGAAATAAATCACAACATAAACTAAAGTAAAAGTCCCAACACACGCATAATAAGATTAAAATAAAGAAATAGAAAACCCAATACCTCCGAATTAATTTGTGTTCTCTTGGAGCTGGTGGTGATGCCTACTATGACCTGTTTAAACAATTATGATGTTCAGTAAAAAATCATAATAATGTGCCTGTACAGTACCATGTTGAGTAAAAATTCAGCTACACAATATTAAACGCCCGTACAGGACCATGGAGTAAAAAAATAAAACTCAGTTTTCGATAAAAATAAATAAATAACAGGAACCCAAAACAACAAATATACTCAGAAATCATACACCCCTACATTACCATGTTGAATAAAAAATCAGCTATACAATATTAAACGTCGTACAGTGCCGTGTAGAGTAAAAAAAATAAAACTTATTTTTGAAAAAAGAAAATAACTCAGATCGAAACAATCAAGAACACAGTACAGATCGATATTTTCTTTTTGAAATCAGCAAATGAAATCGATTTCTGTAAAAAACATGTCAAAATATTTCTTGAAATCAAATATTTCTTGAAATCGATTTCTTGAAAAATAGATCAATAAAAAAAACTTCAGATCAAAATAAAACCTCAACAACTCTCCGTTCGGTTTTGAAATCAGCAAATGAAATCGATTTCTGTAAAAAAAATAAAAATCGGTTTTGAAATCAGCATATATTTCTTGAGGGAGAGAGATTTCAAAAAACAAAAACTACAATATAAAAACAACAAAATCCATGTCGAGACAGAGAAAAAAAACACACTAAGCCACTGAACGGTCTGAATTGTAAAAAAAAACCATCGGAGCGGCCTGAACCTTACCGGAGCAGATCTGCTACAGGCTTTTTGAACGGCTTGAACCATAAAAAATCCATGCCGAGAGAGAGAGAGAAAGATGCACTAAGCTACCTGAACGGCCTGAACCATAAGAAAACCCAGATTTGAACCGGCACTACCTCAACAGACACAAAAAACCAAGAACCTTAACATAAAATATATATTCGAACAATGAGAGAGAGAGAGAGGCTCTTTGGGCTTGGCGGAGTTGTTGTCGAGAGACAGAGAGGCTCTGTGTTTGATGTACTCTACCCACTCTACAATTGTTATTTCCAAAGTTCTATGTCATTGGATTCGAACCCCATTAATTTAATTTCAACCATCAATTGACAAAAGACCAAATATATAGATACAAAATCTGTTTATATAGGTTTTGTATACAAAGTTGAATGATGTGGCAAAAACCCCCTCCTCCTTTATTTTATTTATATATATATATATATATATATATATACTTGATTCGCAAAGTTGAGGTGGGATGATCTAGTGTTTCTGCAAACGGCTCTGGAACGAAGTTATCACTTAATGCAAAACATAATCTTCAGACTATATTCGAAGCAGATAGGGCCTGATGGTACTCTTCTGTATCTTGTATAGTCTGGGTAGTGTTTGGTTTCCTTTCCTTTCCTTTTTTCTGCATTAATAGACACGAGAACCTACCATCATCTCCCTTACTTTTTGAATGGAACATCATTGCTGATGGTTGTTGTGATCCGTGTTCTGATATACTTATGTGTTCATTATTCATTAAAAATATTTCCTCATTAATTGACCCACATTATGATGTTTCTGTCGCAAAAATTACACCAATGAAGAAATTATTGAACAATTGAGGCTAGATGAAGAGGATCACATGGATTTCTTTATGGAGTACATTAGTGTATTGTAGACGCAACACCAAATTTATAACTCCCTCGAATTTGAGTGTGGGTGGAACAAAAGTTCGATTTCTTAATTTAAATATTTTCGTACAAGTCCTTTAAATGATATTAGCAAATTTTCAATTATCAGTTTCAATTTCACACTATCATGATTGCCCTCCATATATTTAAAAATATATAATGTACTACAATTAAAACTAAAACACCCTCGCACATCATGTGGGGTCGAAAACAAGTAAAATATATCTGGAAAAATGGAAGCTTTTAACTTGGCTTCACCATGTGTCAGCAATTATTTCCTCACTTATGAATTGGAACCACTCCACTCCCTTGTCAAGAGTAGGTAAGACTCACCGCTCTCTCATTTAGTCTCCCTATATTCTCCATAATTTCTTGTAGGATTAGATTCTTCTCGATGCATATATGTGCGTCACGGAATTTAATTATATTTTTAATACCTTTTAGGGATATTAGGATCCAATTATGTATTTTTCATGTGCCAACGCATACAAACACACACATATGTACGAAAATGTTACTAAATATTGAAAACCGGTAACTAAATAATGAAAAATGGAGTCTAATAAAAAGAAACAAAGTGGTTCAAAACGGCGGGCGTTCTATTCCCCTGACAACTTTCTTCAAGCGCCCCTGCCACCTTAGACCGGTTGTTAGTCTCCATCATTTGCTCCCTTTACTTTAGTAGGCGCCAATCTTCTTCATTTAGCCGATTTTCCCACTTTCTTGTCGAAGTGGACTAAGAAGGTTATAATTTTCAGATGTGGACGCCTTTTCAGATGTTGGGTAGTTTTTGAAGAATACATCATTGTTGTTAAAATCAATTTAGTGGATCAAATTAATTTATTAAAATCAAGTTTAAGAATATATCAAAATATGGATCGTAATTTCCTCCATTTTTATTTCGTTCTGTAATTAATTCCTAGGAAAGTTAACGTAAACCACACGCCAAAAGGCTCCTAAAAATTGTCTAAACACCACTTTAGAGAGAGAAACACTATTTTCTAATTAAAATTCAAGTTTACCTCAAATGAGGCTTACAAGTGAGTATTTAAAGGGAGGAGTAGCTTAGGCTCCAAGCTAAGGCCCTAATTAAAAAAAGGTCATTACTACTCCTTACCTCTAAATAATAAAGCAAAAGAAAGAAAAATACAATAACTAAAAAAATAAAAGAAAATAAAAATGACAAATAATCCCTATAAATGGCCAATTTCCATCACTCCGCTCGGCTTCGAAAAGCTTGTCCTCGAGCGTAGGAGATGGACGGTAAGAAAGCAAGGCACCTATCAAAGAGCACCTCAAATGGAAGAAGCACCGTCCTCAGAAACGCCCCTTGTTCTGGCTTGCAAGAAGTCCATGGAGGATAGGAACACAACCCAAACATGTTCGACTAACAAAATCGCGACCTGAGATCTCCATGATGAGACCCCTCAATTCTACGCCGCGAAAAATTTCTCCCAGCGCATATCGAATGACAAATAATCCCTAGAAATGGCCTATTTCCATAAAAAACGCTAACCATAATTTTTTGCATAGCAACTTAGTTTATTAAACTTTTCCTTTTATTGCTTTACAATAGTAGACAGGATGTTATAGATCTAGTTATATCATTTTTTTTGTAAAATAAAAAAAGCATTTAACTTCTAAGTTTATTGTTATTTTCTCCGTCAAACCATTTGTTTGTACTTTTTTCAATGGCCTGTAACGAAAGATAGTTTGTAACTTCCTCAACTGTTTGCAGAGAATATAGAAACGATGTCAACAAGGAGTGAATGTGAAGTGATGATAAAATTTTCCATGTTATGATATCTTTCCCTCATTTTCTCTATTGTTTTAATTTTGGTATAACTATTTTCGGCTATGCGTAAATTTTTATTTATAAATAATATACGTCCCAAATTAAGATTTTTATTGTCCTTTTAGGGACATCCCAATTAAATTTCATTTTTTTGGACATGATCCGATGAACCAAATTTCACAATGGTGAATAATTTTTTATCTTGCCACTAATAAAGTGCGTCCTTAATGTTTACCAAAAATAAGTAAAATAAAGATAGGGAATTTTATTTGGATGGAGGAAGGAAGTAGGCTTCACATTCACCATTAAAGTAATTAAGTAATAGTCATCCCCAAGCACTCCTCCCTTATTCTAGGCTGTGCCTCCATGAGTTCGTGATGGAGGTGCTCATCTTTTGGGGAAGGGAATCCTTTCAATCCAATAAGTCCTGTAAATCCACCTGCCATATGGAGATCCCCTCCTCCCCTCATATCCTATATTCCCTCGTTGAGGTATGTTTTGTATTTGTTGTCCAACTATACAAATGTTATAGGCACTGATAATAGTTCCTTTAGTTTTTAGATAGGTTATCCAAATGATGTTGACATTAATATCATGTTTTTTAATTGATTAGAAAAACCATATGTTGTTTAATAGATGTATTATGAAAGTCTGATATTCTAAATAGTTTGGATCATCAGTCAATGTAAAAAAATAAAAAAAGGTCGTACCAGCGCACAAGACACCCGCTTAACTGCAGTCTGGGAGAGGCGGATGTGGGTTGGGCTTACCCCGATATATGTAGAGGCTGCTCCCATGTCTCGAACCAGAGAACAATCGTAGCTTGGGCTAGGGAACTTTCCATCGCACCAAGGTACGATCTCTGGGTCAGTATGTTTAACATAATTAATCAAACACCCCATAACCACAAGGGCCATAACTTAGCGACTCTACCCTTGAGTCCCTTCGTCTCACTGTCTCAATCATTTCATACTTGACATTATTACCCAAATTTGGTTATTACTGTTATAGATTTTGATAGTCTGACATATCATCATTTTAAAGCTTTTATGATCTGAGAGAGTCAAACTTATTTCACTATTATGTTTTGTTATGTAGTTTTTTATGTACAACAAGTTAAATAATGGGATTGAAGTGAATAGAAAAGATAATATGCAATCTGGGAGCTTTGTAGGTAATCAACTAAAGATATTTGAAAAAAAAAGTAGCTTAGGAATTTTAAGAACAATTTTGAGGTCCTTGAAAGTTCTTCTCATATACCTCATCTCTTTGTAAATTTTAAAGTCCTTCATTTTGCAATTCTTTGGTGTTGTGGTGTAAATATGTTATGGGCTCGTGCACAGGGTGTAGATTTTGGTTTGCTAAGAAATTGAGTAGAGAATTCATTTCTCAGTTTAGCATTAACGATTGAAGCAACACAAGTGGAGTAAATGTAAAATATCATTATTTTGCCACTACTTTAGTGTTGTATCATCTGTTTTATTTGCATATAATATATTTGTGTTGGGGTATAAATAAACTATTGATTGAAGATTATATATAACATACCCTGTTTTGACTTCATCATATAATGTACGCTTTTTAAGTGTTTGATAAATTATATATCTGTATTCAATTTTATAAGTGCAGTTTAGTTTTGCTATTTTAGTATTTACACTGGATTCAAAATATGTTGGTATTTGTATACTTTGTCAATACAATCATGATCCAAAGTACATTAAGTGATTGTACCTTGTGTGGGTCCCACCCCAATATATAAGCACTTAATGCAGAACTTTGGGGGATGTTTGGGGTATATAGAATTACCCTCGTTAATAATGTTAATGAGTAGTGCAACATCTTTTCACTACACCAAATTCTGTGAATGGTCACACCCAGCTGGTCAAGACCCAAGTTTGCGACCAACTCAATTTTTGGCGTGACCATATTTATTACCAATCTAAATCATGGATGCTCTGGAAGTGGTCACGGACCAAATCCCTGACCACTATGGGTCACGGACTTGGGCCGTGACCAGGGCATGACAACCTTGGCACCAAATTCGCGCCAAAATTCCCTCAAACTGGTCGCGGATGGGTCACGGACTTGGACCGTGACCATAGGCACGACGAAGCACAAAACATACACAAATTGGGTCACGACTGGGGGCCGTGACCATTTCTGGGTCTGGGTCACGGCTATGGGATGTGACCATCCTCCATTCCAGCAGTGATTTTGATGGAGAAAAGGTCGTCCATGGTGGGTCACGGCCTAGAGCCGTGACCAGGTTCAATCCAGCAAGTTACCCCTTCATTTATTGGTCGCGCATGGTGGGTCACGGCTATACGCCGTTACTAGGTTTAGAACTTAAAAAAGACCCGCTCAAAATCATTTCTATCGAAAAAATTCTCTCTCAAGGCTTGTGCGATTTTGTTTCGATTTGTGCGATTTCACAACATCAGGTGGGATTTCATCTCATTTCTGTATATAGATTTATTTTTGTATGTGTGTGTGTGTATGTGTGTGTGTGTATGTATAGATTTATGTGTATATGTGTGTGGATGCATAGATTTATGTGTGTTTAACTATGAACAAATAGATTGTTTTTTATGTCAATAAACCCTAAATTTTATCTATGTGTATTTATAGATTGTATGTGTATGTATGTGTAGATTTATGTCGAAAAATATTAGGGTTTAAGTAAACCCTAGATTTTATGTGTGTATGTATAGATTATGTCAATAAACCCTAGATTGTAAGTGTGTATTTTTTTGACAAAAATATTATTCGAAACTCTAGATATTATATTTTTTTTGACAAAATATAATTAAATGGATTTATAATAAGTAAAAAAAATTACACCCGCCTCGTTGTGGGTTATATATATGCATAGATTTATGTCAAAAAAATATTAGGGTTTAAGTAAACCCTAGATTGTATGTGTGTGTATGTATAGACTATGTTAATAAACTCTAGATTGTATGTATGTATTTTTTTTTGACAAAATATGCTTGTCTTGTTTTTTTTTTGACAAAATATAATTAAATGATTTTTTTCGACATACGAGTCGCAAACACGTGTGCGCATTACTATAGTGAGATATTGTTGGCTTGGTTGTTGGATACTATGTTGAATTTATTGAATTGATACTCGTGTCGATAAATGTACATGTTATTAAATTTGTTGGGTGTGTTCTTGATTTACCTATGAAAAAGTATATCACATATCTTGCGATTAATGTGCATTTTTTGACGTTTACGTCAAGATATTAGGAGGCTACAACTTGACATGGAACAAATACAACTTGATTCCATTCATTCATATTTTAACTTGACATGTATGCCATAATTATGTTGATTTCATACGGTTCTGTTTTAGTTTGAGATTTGTTGTGATCAACTTAATTGGAAATGTATTTTAAAACCTTAAAATGCGGCGTAATAAACACAACTACATTGATATTATAGGCACCGGGTTGATATTATAGATTTTTGTTCTCCTTTGCCTTTTTGTACTTTTCTTTACATATTATAGGCAGCAGGTTGCTCACGTTCGTTCGAATTGCGGTGTTAAAATGGGGGAATAAATTTGCGTCATATGTAAATCTACGACATATTATAGGCAGCAGATCTAATTCTTCAGTGGTTTTGTGAGGTACTTTATTTAATTTTACATACTCATTCTTCATAACACATTGTTTATGTATTGCAGATCTAACCAATTAGATACCAGTTCTTCATTACATACCAGTTCTTCATTACACACCAGGTACTCTTTATTTTAACTAAAGTAATATAATTGATATTATCTATTAAATCTTTTAGATGATAGAAGGGGTACGGGATGATTATTGGTTTTGTTTGGTTTGGTTGTTGCATAATTATTGGTTGCTGGCTTGTTGTTGGATAGTATGTTAGAAGGAGTATGGGATAATTAGAAGGAATACGAGATAATTATTGGTTTGATTGATGGATAATATGTTGAAAATATTTTAGACTCCCGATTTCAGAATACGACTATAACTTTCTAATGTCTAGACATAAGCTTAAAAACATGGCGTTAGAGGGGAGAAACCCGAAACATCCCACAAACGGACCCGTGAGAGGGTAAAAACACCAAACAACCCCTGTACAGTCCCGTGAGAGGCACCAATACCTCTCACGGGACCAATGTAAGTTGTAGTAACTGACCGCGCGATAACGGGACTCCCGATTTGAGAATACGACGATAGTTTCAAAATATGAGGACTTAAGCTTGAAAACAAGGCATTAGAGGGCGAAAACACGAAACAGCTCCCGCACGATCCCGTGAGATGCACCTACACGTCTCGCGGGACCAATGGAAAAACGTAGGAACTGACCGCGTGATAACGGGACTCCCGGTTTGAGAATACGACGATAATATAAAAATATGAAGACTTAAGCTTAAAAACAAAGCGTTATAGGGTAAATCTCAACAAAAAGCCCGTACGGTCCCGTGAGAGGCACCAACACCTCTCGCGGGACCAATATAACACGTATGAACTGACCGCACGATCACAGGACACTCGGTTTGAGAATACGACGATAATTTGAAAATATAAGAACTTAAGCTTGAAAACAAGGCGTTAGAGCGTGAAAACTCGAAACAGCCCCCGTACGGTCCCGTGAGAGGCACCAACACCTCTCGCGGGACCAATATAACACGTATGAACTGACCGCGTGATCACAGGACACTCGATTTGAGAATACGACGATAATTTGAAAATATAAGGACTTATGCTTGAAAATAAGGCGTTAGAGCGTGAAAACTCGAAACAGCCCCCGTACGGTCCCGTGAGAGGCACCAACACCTCTCGCGGGACCAATGTAACACGTAGGAACTGATCATGCAATCACGGAACTCTCGGTTAGAGAATACGATGATAATTTGAAAATATGAGGACTTAAGCTCGAAAACAAGGCTTTCGAGGGGGAAAAAAGAAGCAGCCCCAGTACGGTCCCCTGAGAGGCACCAACACCTCTCACGGGATCAATGTAACACGTAGGAACTGACGGCACGATCACGGGACTCTCGGTTTGAGAATATGACGATAATTTGAAAATATGAGGACTTAAGCTTGAAGATGAGTCGTTAGAGGGTGAAAACTTGGAAAAAAAAACGTAAGGTGCCGTGAGAGGCCCAAACACCTATCACGAGACCAATGTAATACGTAGGAACTGACCGTGCGATAACAGGACTCCCGGTTTGAGAATACAATGATAATTTGAAGATGTGAGGACTTAAGCTTGAAAATAAGTTGTTAGAGGGTAAAACTCGAAACATCCCCCGTACGATCCCGTTAGAGGCTGCTACCTCTCGCGGGAGTAATATAACACGTAGGAACTGATTGCGCGATCACAGGACTTTCGGTTTGAGTATACGACGATAAGTTTAAAATATGGGGACCTCTCGCGGGACCAATGTAGAACATAGGAACTAATCGCGCGATAACGGGACCCCCGGTTTGAGAATACGATGATAAATTGAAATTATGAGGGCTTAAGCTTGAAAATGAGGCGTTAGAAGGGAAAACACGAAACAACCCCCGTACGGTCCTGTTAGAGGCACCAATACCTCTCACAGGACTAATGTAACACGTAGGAACTGACCCCGCGATAACGGGACTCACGGTTTGAGAATACGATGATAATTTGATAGTATGAGGACTTAAGCTTTAAAATAAGGCGTTAGAAGGTGAAAACACGAAATAACCCCCGTACGGTCCTGTGAGAGGCACCAATACGTCTCGCAGGACCAATGGAAAAATGTACGTGAGAGGCACTAACACCTCTCGTGGGACCAATGTAACACGTAGGAACTGATAGCGCGATCACAGGACTCCCGATTTGAGAAAATGACGATAATTCGAAAATATGACGTCTACGCCTTGAAATAAGGCGTTAGAGGGTGAAAACTCGAAACATCCCCCGTACGATCCCGTGAGAGGCGCCAACACCTCTCGCGGGACTCATGTAACACGTAGAAACTTACCGCGTGATAACGGGACACCCGGTTTGAGAATACGATAATAATTTAAAAATATGAGGACCTCTCATGGGACCAATGTAGCACATAGGAACTCACCGCGCAATAACGGGACACCCGGTTTGAGAATACGACGATAATTTAAAAATATGAGGACTAAATCTTGAAAACAAGGCATTAGAAGGGGAAAATATAAAACAGCCCCCGTACGGTCCTACGAGAGGCCCCGACACCTCCCATGGGACCAATGTAACACGTAGGAAGTGATCGCGCGATCACGGGACTCTCGGTTTGAGAATACGACGATTATATGAAAATTTGAGAACTTAAACTCGAAAACAAGGCGTTAGATGGGGAAAACACGAAACAACCCCAGTACGGTTCCTTGAGAGCAACCAACACCTCTCGCGGGACCATTGTAACACGTAGGAACTGATCGTGCGATAACGAGACTCCTGGTTTGGTAATACGATAATAATTTGAAAATATGAGGACTTAAGCTCAAAAACAAGGCGTTAGAGGGTAAACTTGAAACAGCCCCCGTATGGTCCCGAGAGAGGCACTAACACCTCTCGCGGGACCAATGTAACCTGTAGGAACTAACCGCACGATCATGGGACTCCCGGTTTGAGAATACGACGATAAATTTTAAATATGAGAACTTAAGCTCGAAAATAAAGCGTTAGAGGGGGAAAAAATGAAGCAGCCTCTGTACAGTCTCATGAGAGGCACCAATACCTCCCTCGGGATCAATGTAACACGTTGGAACTGACCGCACAATAACGGGACTCCCGGTTTGAGAATAAGATGATAATTTGAAAATATGAGGACTCAAGCTCGAAACTAATGTGTTAGAGGCTAAAACTCAAAACAACCCCCGCACTGTCCCGTAAGAGGTACCAACACCTCTTGCGGGACCAATGTAACATGTAGGAACTGACCTCGCGATCACGGGACTCCCGGTTAGTAAATACGACGATAATTTGAAAATATGAGGACTTAAGCATTAAAACGAGTTATTAGATTGTGAAACTCGAAACAACCCCCGTACGGTTCCGTGAGAGGCCCCAACACCTCTCACGGGACCATTGTAACACGTAGGAACTGACCGCGCGATAACGGTGAAGCACCTTATACCCTTGACTTACTTAAGTCTATACTGTATAAGTGTTCATCTAATTTGGAAATAGTGACAAAATTTGTTGTCTAACCTAGAATCCAAAGAACCTCAGACTTGTTCACTCTCTAATCCTCTTCAATGATCCAAACAAGGTATAAATTGAATCACACTACACACATTAGAAGTGCATACATGTGTATATATTGCTCATATTGATTGTGTGTTAAATTCCCCTTACAATGTTGTTTTAATAATTTTTTGGGAATTTTTAAACATTTTTAAAATAATGTTTTCTTTAATAAAAGTTTGTTTATAAACTTTGTGGGGTTAAAATGATATTTTGAAAAATTAGTTTTTCATTAGAATGTTTGATTGGGTAGAATATTAATGCGCCAGAGACTTTAGGGTGTTGCATGTAATTAGATTGGACGCGCGTTTGCCAGCCAATGAAATGCCAACACTTGCATGCTCTTGTTATCTCATTTGTATTTGTTTTGTGAGAGAACTGCCTGGTGTATTGTGGATCGTTAGATCAAACGTTATCAACGGCCTGCATGTGTTTAAAGCCTATCCATGTGTTATCACTGTGGAGCAATCACCTTCGTTTTAACCAACCGCTATTTTACCACCCTTGGATCAAAGTCAATATAAGGAAGACTGAATCTCAACCGTTGATTGCTATCAGCGATCCAGAACCTTCCTTGGCTCCTATATAAACCCTCTCATTCTCAGCATTTTAAGACTTTTGGCAGTCGTCCAAATTGAGAGAAAAAAGGAGAGAAGAGAGAAGTGAGAGAGAAGAGGAAAAAAAAAGAAAGAAGAGAGAGAAAGGGAAACTGAGTTAGAGAAACCCTAACCCTAACCCTAAACAACTTCAAACCATATTCAAACCTTCGTATATTCAAAGCCCCAAACACAATCTTGAGTGTTTGAGAGAGATTGGTGTTACTGGTTTGATCGTTTGTAGCTGTAACCTCTTGATCTGTGATCTTGTTACCAACTTAGACATTTTGGTGAGATCTGTATTTCTTTTTCATAGAAATCTTAGATCTACACTATTGCATGTTATATCTCACTAGATCTGCATATTTGTTTCTCGTTTGTGAAAATCTTTGCTGATTTAGATCTGTAAATGTTTTATGATTTCTGTTCTTGTGAAACTTAACCTTGACCTAGTTAGATTCTCACTTGGAGGTTTTCAATCTCTAAAATCCTTTTTAAAAACAGAGATTGATTAAGATCTTGACTGATTTTGAAGCAAGATATCCGTGGAATCTGGGATAGATTAAAAGGTCAAAAGGTTCCAAGTTTTGTAAGAAAGAAAGAAAAGAAAATCACAGCATATAGTCTTTATATGTAATTTTCTAGGACTGTCTGTACAAACTAAGTGTGTGTGAGTTCATTCATGTGGATAGAAATCACATCACAAACACTTGACACACTACCACACTGAAAGTGTTGAGAATAAGATCAAAGATTATTGAGTCGACGAAAAGAAAGCTAAAGCAAAGTGGAAGTTATCAAACTGGAAGAACATCATCCACAATCAGATCTACAAGAAGTTAGAAGGACACCAAGTGGGGTATATTCCTAAACTTAGAATAGGCTGAGTTGTGTGCATGTATGTTGTATTGCTTGTAACTGCTATTTATTTTTAGTGGATTTTTTTACTTTCGTGACTTAGAAGTCACCGTGGATGTTTCCTCTATTGGGAGAAGGTTTTACCACGTTAAAAATAGTGTGTTCTGATTATCTTCATCTCCTCATCTCATTCTATAGTGTGCCGATATTTTGAAACTATCTTAGGTTTAAAACTGATTACAAAGTCTTGGTTATTCTCGTACATAAGTTTTTGTAAACACATCTTGTTGTTTATCATTTTTATTTTCAAAAGAAAAGGGTTTCTTCAACAAATAACTCGGAGTTGCTTATACAGTTTAATCATTGTATTAAACAGCATTAGTAACGTCTTTTTCAATTGGTATCAGAGCCCTGTAAACTTTTATTTTAAAAAGGATCTTGTGTTTCTGAAATCGTTTTCTGACAATCTTAACTATGGACGAGAAGAATGAAAGGTTTGGTAATCTGTCCAGACCTCCACTCTTTGATGGAAACAACTTTGCTTACTGGAAAGTAAGAATGGTTGCCTTCATCCAAGGGACTTTAGGAGATGATGTCTGGGACATTATTGAAAATGGATATACTTATCCTACTAAACCAGCCACTGAAGGAAGTGATGAGAGGGTAAAGAAAATCTTAAGTGAGTTTACCCAAGAAGAGAAAAACAATTTCTCGTAATAACAATAAAGGCAAGAATGCCATCTTTATGTCTATTAATGAGTATGAGTTCAAGAGAATCTCATCTTGTGCCACTTCCAAGGAAGCTTGGGACACATTAATCACTGCCCATGAAGGAGACCAAGCTGCTAAAACTCAAATGATTACCCAGCAATACAACTCTTTAATTATGTCTGACTCTGAGACTTTTGATGACTTTTATATGAACCTAACTGATATAGTTACTAAGTTGCATGCTAATGGTATAACATATGATAGGAATGAGATTGTTTCTAAAATCCTAAGATCATTACCACAAAAGTTTGACAACAAGAGGTATGCTATTGAGGAGATGAGTGATCAAAACCTCACCCCTGAGTTACTCAGTAGCAAACTTAGGACTGTGGAAATGGAATTAGACTTTAAGAAATAATTAAATCAGTCTCAAAGAAAACATCCCAACTCTAACATGAGTTTTTCTTCTAAGATATCTAAACTTGAGACTAATTTGATCAACTGTGACTCTGATGAGGAGTGTGATATAGACAAACTAGATAATCAGATTGCCTTAATGTCCAAACAATTTAAGAAAATTGTTAAATTTAGAAACAAAGAGGCATCTAAACAAGGCAAGCCTAATTATCCAACTGTGTCTAATCCCAAACCTCATGAGAGAGGTCATGACAAACATCCTAAGGACAACAACTTCAGACCTAACAGAGACCTTAAAAAGATTGAATGTTTTAGATGTGGGAAACTAGGTCACATTGCTCACGATTGCAGAGTTAATCTGAATAAAACCAAAACACACAATAGAGCCAATGTCTGTAAAACTTGGGATGATTCAAGTGACTCTGATGAAGAGGAACTTAGTAATCTAATGTATTTGACCCTTGCATGTCCTTTTTTGCTAAGATCATTTACAATGATGATACGCCTGTGTGTGATGATGATACCTCTACTCCTGCTTTTGTGAATACTGCTTTGACTGGCCTAGATGCCTTATTATCTGAAAATGTTGCTAGCTCTAGTTTCGTGTGTGTGAGTCAAAGTGATCTCGATAACGACGATGTAAATGGGTGCATGAGTACTAAAACTGAATCGTTAGGGGTCACTGCACACACTTCACTTAGCGACTCAGACACAGATGACCTCCCAGATATTCATACTTTGTATGCTAAAACCCTTAAAAAAGGCACTAGACTGGAGAAGACTGTTAGAGACCTGACTAAGAAATTAGATGATCTAAGTCTTATTGTGAAGCTGAATGCCGAAGAGTACACTAACCAGTGTCTCACACATCAATCTGAAATTGAAACTTTTGATCAAAAATTGAAAGAGTTGACAAAAACTAATAAAACCCTGGAAATGAAATACAAGGGAACATTATTAGAACTGGAGGAAGCAAAAACAAAGACAGCAACTGTGTTCAAAAAAATTTCTAAGTTTGAAAACAATTCAAATTGTTTCACTGACTTTGTTGTTGACTCTAAGACCAATTCTGATGATAGAACCGGTATTGGATTCTGCCCTAAGAATAAATCACAAACTAAAAATCTTGAACCTATTAAGTTTGTGTCTGGGGGCAAAAGACCAATCGAAACATGTCCAGATTTTTATTTTATTAAAAAAGAATATGATCAAAAGCAACAACAGAAAGACATTGGAGAGTCTAGTAACTCTAAGGCTGACAGTACACTTGAGACTAAATATGTCTGTCCTTTGATCAGAAAGGCTGAATCTACCTTTAAAACCATACCCCCTACGAATAAGACTTCTCAACAGAATCCTGTTAAACCCATCTTTAGAAGTTTTCCTAAGGAACTACATCGCTCAAGCAATCAATATTGCTCCTACTGTGACGTTTATGGTCATTCCTTTGAAGGATGTTATGCTAGGCGTCTAAACACCCCTGTATACAACACTCCTGTTTACAAGAACTTTAACTATTCTAGGCAAAATCGTAACCATTATGTCCTTCCAAGACAACCTGATAAGAACTCTAACTATAGGAATAGAAAGACCAAAACTAAGAGTTCATTTAAGAGAAAGGCTCCTAGAAACTTTCCTAAACCAAAAGCTCAATTTTTCCACAAAAATCAGTTTGTTGCGCCAAATGTCTTTCGACAAAAAGCTGCTTCTCGAAAATTTTATCAAAATGAGAGCAAACTTGCGCAAAATTAAAACTAGAGCTATTTGGGTTAGAAAAGATGATCTTTTACCCCAAATGAAGTGTAACATTGTCATCACTGCCTTAAAAGCTGAACACACTTCATCTGGTTGGTATTTAGATTCAGGATGCTCCAAACATATGACAGGAGATGAAACCAAACTCTTAAACAAAACCAGATTTGCTGGAGGTAAAGTAGTTTTTGGCGATGGAGTTTTATCCCAGATCATAGGTAAAGGAACCTTAAAAGAAGAGGTAATGCATGTTCTGGAAAATGTACTTTTAGTTAAAGGCCTTAAAGCCAACCTCCTAAGTATATCACAATTTTGTGACTCAGACCATACAGTTACCTTTTCAAAGAACAATTGCAAAATTCTAAATGATAAAGGTGAATGCATCGTTACCGGATTTAGAACACCTGACAACTGTTATACTGTCAAGACTAGTTCCGAAACCTGTAACATTGTCAGAATGGATGACAATGAAATCTGGCATAATCGTATGGGTCACCTAAGTTATGAAATCCTTGGTAGATTATCTAGTCAAGAGATTGTTAGAGGAATTCCTAAAATTAAACCTATTTCCAGTGTTGTATGTGGTCATTGCCAGGAAGGAAAAATAGTTAAGACTTCGCATAAAAAAGTTAAAGACATTCTCACCTCTAGACCTCTAGATCTCATCCACATGGACCTTATTGGTCCCTCTAGAACTGTTAGTCTTTGTGGACACAGTTATATCCTAGTCATGGTTGATGATTTTACACGATTCACTTGGGTTGCCTTCTTGAAACATAAAACTGACACATTTCAGAAATTTTTGAAAATTTTACTAAGAATTGAAAATGAGAAGGACACACAAGTCAATCGCATTCGTAGCGATAGAGGGGGAGAGTTCATAGACACGGGAATAGTTGAATATTATGACTACAACGGTTACAAACACAAATTCAGTGCCCCTAAGACACCTAAGCAGAACGGTGTTGCCAAAAGGAAAAACTGAACTCTTCAAGAGATGGCGCGTGTCATGTTGCATGCCAAATCTCTACCTAAGTACTTCTGGGTAGAATCTATTAGAACTGCTTGTCATATCATTAATCGTGTTTACCTTAGGAAAAATACTAAACAAACCTCTTATGAGTTGTGGTACGGTAAGAAGCCTAATCTAAAATATCTAAGAACTTTCGGAAGTCAGTGTTACGTCTGTAAAGACAGAGAACATTTGTCTAAATTCGAGATGCGTGGAGATAAAGCCATCTTTTTAGGTTACTCTCCAAACAGTCATGCATATCGTATATACAATCTGCGTACTAAGACCCTTATGGAGTCGATAAATGTAATTGTAAGCGACACTATTGTCGAAAATAAGATATTTGAATCACCTATTGTGGTTGAATCTGAAAATGATTTCAAAAATGATTCACCAGAAATAGATGATTCATTACCTATTGAGAGTCCAGAAGTACCTGGTTGGGTCTCTAAAGATCATCCCATTAACAACGTGGTCGGTAATCCTAATGAGCTTGTCCGTACTAGATCCCAGTTAAGAAATTATGCTAATTATGCATGTTTCGTCTCCCTTGTGGAACCGAAAAATGTTAATGAAGCATTGAATGACGCACACTGGATTTCTGCTATGCAGGAAGAACTTTTACAATTTGTCATTCACGATGTCTGGTATCTTGTACCGCGGCCTCAAAACAAAAATGTTATTGGCACACGTTGGATCTTTAAGAACAAATCTGACGAAAATGGGGTAATCCTTAGAAACAAAGCTAGACTAGTTGCTCAAGGTTACTCACAAATAGAAGGGATAGAATTTAGCGAGACATTTGCCCCAGTCACTCGTCTTGAATCTGTTCGACTTCTTTTCGCCATAGCGTGTCACTTAAAATTTACACTTTATCAAATGGATGTCAAGTCTGCCTTCCTCAATGGAATTCTATCCGAAGAAACATATGTAGAACAACCCAAAGGGTTCATTGACCCAAAATACCCAGACCATGCCTTTCGTCTAAAAAAGGCTTTGTATGGCTTAAAATAAGCTCCTAGAGCTTGGTATGAACGCCTATCCAACTTTTTATTGGATAAAGGTTTTAAGAGAGGAGGAAATGACCAGACCCTCTTTGTCAAACATTTTGACAAAAACATTATTATAGCCCAAGTCTATGTTGACGACGTCATCTTTGGGTCTACTTCAACATCTGAAGTTAAATCCTTTTCTGATATTATGCATAAGGAGTTTCACATGTCCCTTATGGGGGAGCTACAGCTTTTCTTAGGATTTCAAGTAAAACAGAATTCTGATAGATTATTTGTCTCTCAAACTAAGTATGCCTTAGACCTTGTTAAGAAATTTGGTTTAGATAATGCTAAAGTTGCCAAAACGCCAATGAGTATTACTGTTAAATTATGTAAAGATGAAAATAGAAAGTCAGTTGATTCCACACTTTATCGTAGTATGATTGGTAGTCTACTCTATCTAACTGCTTCACGACCAGATATAATGTATGTTGTATGTCTGTGTGCTCGTTACCAGAATAACCCTAAAGAGAGCCATTTATCTTGTGTAAAACGTATAATAAAGTACATAAAAGGCACTCTTAATCTTGGACTTAGGTACACTAATGATACCTGCAGTACCATCATATGGTATACTGATGCTGATTGGGCCGGTTGTACTGATGACAGTAAGAGTACCTCATGTGCCTGTTATTATGTCGGCAATAATTTAGTAGGTTGGAGTAGCAAAAAATAGAATTGCACATCTTTATCTACGGCTGAGTCCGAATATATAGCAACAAGAAGTTGTTGTGCTCAATTGTTATGGATAAAACAAATGTTAAGTGACTATGGGATTAAAGAAGATCAGTTACAATTGTATTGTGACAATCAAAGCGCCATTAACATATCTAAAAACCCGGCTCAACACTCGCGAACTAAGCATATTAAAATAAGACATCACTTTATACGCGAACTTGTTGAGACTAAGGAGTTAGAAATTCATTACCTACCTGCTGATTTGCAACTTGCAGACATGTTCACTAAACCTCTAGACTATAACAGATTTATGTATTTGAGTAATTCTATAGGTATGGTATGTGCTGATTAATCTCTTAAGACCGTAATTTTTTACCCTTTATCCATTTGAGACAAAATGGGGGAGAAATTTGAGTCTTACGGGTTCAATGTTTTGTTCACATTACATCTAAACTGCTTGATCTTAGTGCATATTTGCAGGAACCTCTTATACGGCTTATCACCATTTCTCTCTAGTGTACAAATTTGTAAATAGTTGAGTTATGTAACTTTTGACTTTCTAGGAAATGGGTAGATAGTATCTTTTGCATAGGACTAGGTTTTATTTTTTTTGGTTCCCTAAGAGTTTAAGCTAACTCAAAGGATATTTTGTCTCATATTTCCAAAGGGGGAGATTGAAGCACCTTATACCCTTGACTTACTTATGTCTATATTGTATAAGTGTTCATCTAATTTGGAAATAGTGACAAAATTTATTATCTAACCTAGAATTCAAAGAACCTCAGACTTGTTCACTCTCTAATCCTCTTCAATGATCCAAACAAGTTATAAATTGAATCACACTACACACATTAGAAGTGCATACATGTGTATATATTGCTCATATTGGTTGTGTGTTAAATTCCCCTTAAAATGTTGTTTTAATAATTTTTTGGGAATTTTTAAACATTTTTAAATAATGTTTTCTTTAATAAAAGTTTGTTTATAAACTTTGTGGGGTTAAAATGATATTTTGAAAAATTAGTTTTTCATTAGAATGTTTGATTGGGTAGAATATTAATGCGCCAGAGACTTTAGGGTGTTGCATGTAATTAGTTTGGACGCGCGTTTGCCAGCCAATGAAATGCCAACACTTGCATGCTCTTGTTATCTCATTTGTGTTTGTTTTGTGAGAGAACTGTCTGGTGTATTGTGGATCGTTAGATCAAACGTTATCAACGACCTGCATGTGTTTAAAGCCTATCCATGTGTTATCACTGTGGACCAATCACCTTCGCTTTAACCAACCACTATTTTACCACCCTTGGATCAAAGTCAATATAAGGAAGACTGAATCTCAACCGTTGATTGCTATCAGTGATCCAGAACCTTCCTTGGCTCCTATATAAACCCTCTCATTCTCAGCATTTTAAGACTTTTGGCAGTCGTCCAAATTGAGAGAAAAAAAGAGAGAAGAGATAAGTGAGAGAGAAGAGGAAAAAAAAAGAAAGAAGAGAGAGAAAGGGAAACTGAGTTAGAGAAACCCTAACCCTAACCCTAAACAACTTCAAACCATATTCAAACCTTCGTATATTCAAAGCCCCAAAGACAATCTTGAGTGTTTGAGAGAGATTGGTGTTACTGGTTTGATCGTTTGTAGCTGTAACCTCTTGATCTGTGATCTTGTTACCAACTTAGACATTTTGGTGAGATCTGTATTTCTTTTTCATAGAAATCTTAGATCTACACTATTGCATGTTATATCTCACTAGATCTGCATATTTGTTTCTCGTTTGTGAAAATCTTTGCTGATTTAGATCTGTAAATGTTTTATGATTTCTGTTCTTGTGAAACTTAACCTTGACCTAGTTAGATTCTCACTTGGAGGTTTTCAATCTCTAAAATCCTTTTTAAAAACAGAGATTGATTAAGATCTTGACTGATTTTGAAGCAAGATATCCGTGGAATCTGGGATAGATTAAAAGGTCAAAAGGTTCCAAGTTTTGTAAGAAAGAAAGAAAAGAAAATCACAGCATATAGTCTTTATATGTAATTTTCTAGGACTGTCTGTACAAACTAAGTGTGTGTGAGTTCATGCATGTGGATAGAAATCACATCACAAACACTTGACACACTACCACACTGAAAGTGTTGAGAATAAGATCAAAGATTATTGAGTCGACGAAAAGAAAGCTAAAGCAAAGTGGAAGTTATCAAACTGGAAGAACATCATCCACAATCAGATCTACAAGAAGTTAGAAGGACACCAAGTGGGGTATATTCCTAAACTTAGAATAGGCTGAGTTGTGTGCATGTATGTTGTATTGCTTGTAACTGTTATTTATTTTTAGTGGATTTTTTTACTTTCGTGACTTAGAAGTCACCGTGGATGTTTCCTCTATTGCGAGAAGGTTTTACCACGTTAAAAATAGTGTGTTCTGATTATCTTCATCTCCTCATCTCATTCTATAGTGTGCTGATATTGTGAAACTATCTTAGTTTTAAAACTGATTACAAAGTCTTGGTTATTCTCGTACATAAGTTTTTGTAAACACATCTTGTTGTTTATCATTTTTATTTTCAAAAGAAAAGGGTTTCTTCAACAAACAACTCGGAGTTGCTTATACAGTTTAATCATTGTATTAAACGGCATTAGTAACGTCTTTTTCAAACGGGACTCCCGATTTGAAAATACGACGATAATTTGAAAATATGAGGACTTAATCTTGAAAACAAGGCGTTAGAGGGTAAAACTCGAAACAACCCCCGTACGGTCCTATGAGAGGCAGCAATACATCTCGCATGACCAATGTAACACGTAGGAACTGACCGCACGATCATAGGACTCCCAGTTTTAGAATACGATGATAATTTTAAAATATGGGGACCTCTCACGGGACCAATGTAACACATAGGAACTCACCGCGCAATAACGGGACTCCCGATTTGAGAATACGATGATAATTTGAAAATATGAGGACTTAAGCTTGAAAACAAGGCGTTAGATGGGGAAAATATGAAACAACCCCCGTACAGTCCTGTGAGAGACACTAACGCCTCTCACGGGACTAATGTAACACATAGGAACTGACTGTGTGATCTCGGGACTCCCGGCTTGAGAATACGACGATAATTTGAAAATTTGAGAACTTAAGCTTGAAAATAAGGCGTTAGAGGGGGAAAACACGAAACAACCCCAGTACGGTTCCGTGAGAGGAACCAACACCTCTCACGGGACCAATGTAACACATAGGAACTGATCGCGCGATAGCGGGACTCCCGGTTTGAGAATACAACGATAATTTTAAAATATGAGGACTTAAGCTTGAAAACAAGGCGTTAGAGGGTAAAACTCGAAACTTCCCCCGTACGATCCCGTGAGAGGATGCAACAACTCTCGCGGGAGCAATGTAACACGTAGGTACTAATCGCGCGATCACAGGACTCTCGATTTTAGAATACGACGATAATTTTAAAATACGAGGACCTCTCACGGGACCAATGTAACACATAGGAACTGATCGCGCGATAACGGGACTCCCGATTTGAGAATACGATGATAATTTGAAAATATGAGGACTTAAGTTTGAAAATAAGGCGTTAGAAGGGGAAAACACGAAACATCCCCTGTACGGTCCTGTGAGAGGCACCAACACTTCTCACGGGAGCAATGTAACACAAAGGAACAGACCACGCGATCACGGGAGTCCCGGCTTGAGAATACGACGATATTTTGAAAATTTGAGAACTTAAGCTTGGAAACAAGGCGTTAGAGGGGAAAACACGAAACAACCCCAGTACGGTTTCGTCAGAGGAACCAACACCTCTCGCGAGACCAATGTAACACGTAGGAACTGACCGTGGGATAACGGGACTCTCGATTTGAGAATACGATGATAATTTGAAAATATAAGGTCTTAAGCTTGAAAATAAGGCGTTAGAGGGTGAAAATTCGAAACAGCCCCCGAACGGTCCCGTGAGAGTCACCAACACCTCTCACGGGACCAATGTAACACGTAGGACTGATCGTGCGATAACGGGAGTCCCGATTTGAGAATACGATGGTCATTTGAAAATACGAGGACTTAACTTTAAAATAAGGCGTTAGAGGGTGAAATACGAAAAAATAACCCGTACGGTCCCGTGAGAGGCCCTAACACGTCTCGCGGGACCAATGGAAAAATATAGGAATTGATCGCGCGATAACGGGACTCCCAGTTTGAGAATACGATGATAATTTAAAAATATGAAGAATTAAGCTTAAAAATAAAGCGTTAGAGGGTAAAACTCGAAACAGCCCCCGTACAGTCCTGTGAGAGGCACCAACATCTCTCATGGGACCAATGTAACACGTAGGAATTAACTGCGCCATCAAAGGACTCCCGATTTGAGAATATGATGATAATTTGAAAATATGAGGACTAAGCTTAAAAACAAGGCGTTAGATGGGGAAAACACGAAACAGCCCCAGTACGATTCCGTGAGAGGAACCAACACCTTTTGACGGAACCAATGTAACACGTAGGAACTGATCGCGCAATAGCGGGACTCACGGTTTGAGAATACGATGATAATTTGAAAATATGAGGACTTAAGCTTAAAAAATAGGCGTTAGAGGGTAAAAGTAGAAATAGCCCCCGTACGGTCCCGTGAGAGGTAGCAACACCTCTCGCGGAAGCAATATAACATGTAGGAACTGACCGCGTGGTCAAAGGACTCCCAATTTTAGAATACGACGATAATTTTAAATATGAGGACCTCTCACGGGACCAATGTAATACAAAGGAACTGATCGCGCGATAACAGGACTCTCGATTTGAGAATACGATGATAATTTGAAAATATGAGGACTTAAGTTTGAAAACAAGGCGTTAGGAGGAGAAAACTCGAAACAGCCCCCGTACGGTCCTATGAGAGGCACTAATACCTCTCATGGGACCAATGTAACACGTAGGAACTGACCGCACGACCACGGGGCTCCCGGCTTGAGAATACGACGATAATTTAAAATTTTTAGAACTTAAGCTTATAAACAAGGCGTTAGAGGGGCATAACACGAAACAACCCTAGTACGGTTCTGTGAGGGGAACCAACACCTCTCACGGGACCATTGTAACACGTAGGAACTGACTGCGCGATAACGGGACTTCCGATTTGAGAATACGATGATAACTTGAAAATATAAGGTCTTAAGCTCGAAAATAAGGCGTTAGAGGGCGAAAACTCGAAACAGCCCCCGTACGGGCAAGTGAGAGTCACCAACACCTCTCACGGGACCAATGTAACACGTAGGAACTGACCGCGAGATAACATGACTCCCGATTTGAGAATACAATGGTAATTTGAAAATATGAGGACTTAAGCTTGAAAATAAGGTGTTAGGGGGTCAAAACACGAAACAACCCCCGTACGGTCCCGTGAGAGGCACCAACACGTCTCATGGGACCAATGGAAAAACGTAGGAACTGACCGCGCGATAACAGGACTCCCAGTTTGAGAATACGATAAGAATTTAAAAATATGAAGACTTAAGCTTAAAAATAAAGGGTTAGAGGGTAAAACTCAAAACATCCCCCGTACGGTCCCGTGAGACGCACCAACACCTCTCGCGGGACCAATGTAACACGTAGGAACTGACCGTGCGATAACGGTACACTCACTTTGAGAATACTATGATAATTTGAAAATATGAGGACCTCTCACGGGACCAATGTAACACATAGGAACTCACCGCGCGATAACGGGACACCCGATTTGAGAATACGACGATAATTTGAAAATATGAGGGCTTAAGCTTAAAAACAAGGCATTAGAAGGGGAAAATATAAAACAGCCCCCGTACGGTCTAGCAAGAGGCACCAACACCTCTCACGGGACCAATGTAACACGTAGGAACTAATCGCGCGATCACGGGACTTTCGATTTAAGAATACAACTATTATATAAAAATTTGAGAACTTAAGCTCGAAAACAAGGCGTTAGAGGCGAAAACACGAAACAGCCCCGGTACGATTCCATGAGAGCAACCATCACCTCTCGTGGGACCATTGTAACTGGTAGGAACTGACCGTGCGATAACGAGACTCCCGGTTTGGGAATACGATAGTAATTTGAAAATATGAGGACTTATGCTCGAAAACAAGGCGTTAGAGGATGAAAACTCGAAATAGACCTCGTACGGTCCCGTGAGAGGCACTAACACCTCTCGCGGGACCAATGTAACACGTAGGAACTGACCGCGCGATCACGAGACTCCCGATTTGAGAATACGACGAAAATTTCAAAATATGAGGACTTAAACTCGAAAACAAGGCGTTAGAGGGGAAAAAATGAAGCAGCCCCTTCACGGTCCAGTGAGAGGAACCAATACCTCTCTCGAGATCAATGTAACACGTTGGAACTGACCGCGCGATAACGGGACTCCCGGTTTGAGAATACAACGATAATTTGAAAATATGAGGACTCAAGTTCGAAAATAATGCGTTAGAGGGTAAAACTCGAAACAGCCCCCGTACGGTCTCGTAAGAGGTACCAACACCTCTTGAGAGACCAATGTAATAGTAGGAACTGACCGTGTGGTCACGGGATTCCCGGTTTGATAATACGACGATAATTTGAAAATATGAGAACTTATTCTTGAGGGGTGAAACTCGAAACAACCCCCGTACGGTTCCGTGAGAGGCCCCAACACCTCTCACGGAAACATTGTAACACGTAGGAACTGATCGCGCGTTAATAAGACTCCCGGTTTGAGAATACGACGATAATTTGAAAATATGAGGACTTAAGCTTGAAAATAAGGCGTTAGTGGGTAAAACTCGAAACAGCCCCCGTACGGTCCCATGAGAGGAAACAACACCTCTTGCGGGACCAATGTAACACGTAAAAACTAACCGCGTGATCACAGGACTCCCGGTTTTAGAATACAGCGATAATTTTAAAATATGAAGACCTCTCACGAGACCATTGTAACACATAGGAACTGACCGCGCGATAACGGAACTCCCGATTTGAGAATACGATGATAATTTGAAAATATGAGGAATTAAGCTTGAAAATAAGGCATTAGATGGGGAAAACAGGAGACAGCCCCTGTACGGTCCTGTGAGAGACACCAACACCTCTCACAGGACCAATGTAACACGTAGGAACTGACCGCGCGATAACTGGACTCCCGGTTTGAGAATACGATGATAATTTGAAAATATAAGGACTTAAGCTTGAAAACAAGGCGTTAGAGGGTGAAAACTTGAAGCAGCCCCCGTACGGTTCTGTGAGAGACACCATCACCTCTCACGGGACCAATGTAACACGTAGGAACTATCCAACAGGAATCCCAGTTTGAGAATACGACGATAATTTGAAAATATGGGGACTTAACCTTGAAAACAAGGCGTTAGATGGTAAAACTCGAAACAACCCCAGTACGGTTCCGTGAGAGGAACCAACACCTATCACGGGACCAATGTAACATGTAGGAAGTGACCGCGCGATAGCGCGACTCTCGGTTTGAGAATACAATGATAATTCGAAGATATAAGGACTTAAGCTTGAAAATAAGTTGTTAGAGGGTAAAACTCGAAACAACCCCCGTACGGTCCCGTTAGAGGTAGCAACACCTCTCGCAGGAGTAATGTAACACGTAGGAACGGACTGCGCGATCACAGGATTCGCGGTTTTAGAATACGACAATAATTTTAAAATATGAGGACCTCTCACGGGACCAATGTAACACATAGGAACTGATCGCGCGATAACGGGACTCCCGGTTTGAGAATACGATGATAATTTGAAAATATGAGGACTTAAGTTTGAAAACAAGCCGTTAGAAGGGAAAAATATGAAACAGCCCCCGTACGGTCCTGTCAGAGGCACCAACACCTCATACGGGACCAATGTAACACGTAGGAACTGACCACGCGATCACGGGACACCCGACTTGAGAATACGACGATAATTTGAAATTTCGAGAACTTAAGCTTGGAAATAAGGCGTTAGAGGGGGAAAATAAAAAAAATAACCCCAATACGGTTCCGTGAGAGGGACCAACACCTCTCGCGGGACCATTGTAACACGTAGGAACTGACCGTTCGATAACGGGACTCCCAATTTTAGAATACGATGATAATTTCAAAATATAAGGTCTTAAGCTTGAAAATAAGCGTTAGAGGGTGAAAACTCGAAAGAGGCCCCGTACGGTCCCGTGAGAGTCACCAACACCTCTCACGGGACCAAGGTAACACGAAGGAACTAACTGCGCAATAACGGGACTCCTGATTTGAGAATACGATGGTAATTTGAAAATATGAGGACTTAAGCTTGAAAACAAGGCGTTAGATGGTGAAAATACAAAACAACCCCCGTACGGTCCCGTGAGAGGCACCAACATGTCTCGCAGGACCAATGGAAAAATATAGGAACTTATCGCTTAATAACGGGACTCCCGGTTTGAGAATACGACGATAATTTAAAAATATGAAGACTCAAGCTTAAAAACAAAGCGTTAGAGGGTAAAACTCGAAACAGCCCTCGTATGGTCTCGTGAGAGGCACCAACACCTCTTGCGGGACCAATGTAACACGTAGCAACTGACAGCGCGATCACAGGACTCTCAGTTTGAGAATACGACGATAATTTGAAAATATAAGGACTAAGCTTAAAAATAAGGCGTTAGAGGGGGAAACACAAAACAGCCCCAGTACGATTCCCTGAGAGGAACCAACACCTCTCACGGGACCAATGTAACACGTTGCAAATTGACCGCGCGATAGCGGGACTCACGGTTTGGGAATACGATGATAATTTGAAAATATGAGGACTTAAGCTCGAAAACAAGGCGTTAGAGGGTAAACATAAAACAGCCTCCGTACGGTCCCGAGAGAGGCACTAGCACCTCTTGCGGGACCAATGTAACACGTAGGAACTGACCTCATGATCACGGGACTCCCGATTTGAGAATACGACGATAAATTTAAAATATGAGGACTTAAGCTCGAAAACAAGGCGTTAGAGGGGAAAAAAATGAATCAACCCCTGTACAGTCTCATGAGAGGCACCAATACCTCCCTCGAGATCAACGTTACACGTTGGAACTGACCGCACAATAACGGGACTCCCAATTTGAGAATACGAGGATAATTTGAAAATATGAGGACTCAAGCTCGAAAATAATGCGTTAGAGGGTAAAACTCAAAACAACCCCCACATTGTCCCGTAAGAGGTACCAACACCTCTTGCGGGACCAATGTAACATGTAGGAACTGACCTCGCGATCACGGGACTCTCGGTTTGAGAATATGATGATAATTCGAAAATATGAGGACTTAAGCATAAAAACAAGTTGTTAGATGGTGAAACTCGAAACAACCCCCGTACGGTTCCGTGAGAGGCCCCAACACCTCTCACGGGACCATTGTAACACGTAGGAACAGACCGCGCGATAACGGGACTCCCGGTTTGAAAATACGACGATAATTTGAAAATATGAGGACTTAATCTTGAAAACAAGGCGTTAGAGGGTAAAACTCAAAACAGTCCCCGTACGGTCCCGTGAGAGGCAGCAACACATCTCCCGGGACCAATGTAACACGTAGGAACTGACCGCGTGATCACAGGACTCCCAGTTTTAGAATACGATGATAATTTTAAAATATGAGGACCTCTCACGGGACCAATGTAACACATAGGAACTGACCGCGCAATAACTGGACTCCCAATTTGAGAATACGACGATAATTTGAAAATATGAGGACTTAAGCTTGAAAACAAGGCGTTAGATGGGAAAAACACGAAACAACGCCCGTACAGTCCTGTGAGAGAAACCAACGCCTCTCACGGGACTAATGTAACACGTAGGAACTGACTGTGCGATCACGGGACTCCCGGCTTGAGAATACGACGATAATTTGAAAATTTGAGAACTTAAGCTTCAAAACAAGGCGTTAGAGGGGGAAAACACGAAACAGCCCCAGTACGGTTCCGTGAGAGGAACCAACACCTCTCACGGGACCAATGTAACACATAGGAACTGATCGCGCGATAGCGGGTCTCCCGGTTTGAGAATACGATGATAATTGGAAAATATGAGGACTTAAGCTTGAAAACAAGGCGTTAGAGGGTAAAACTCGAAACTTCCCCCGTACGGTCCCGTGAGAAGCTGCAAGAACTCTCGCGGGAGCAATGTAACACGTATGTACTAATCGCGCGATCACAAGAGTCTCGGTTTTAGAATACGAAGATAATTTTAAAATACGAGGACCTCTCACGGGACCAATGTAACACTCTCTCAATTTGAGAATACAATGATAATTTGAAAATATGAGGACTTAAGTTTGAAAATAAGGCGTTAGAAAGGGAAAACACGAAACAGCCCCCGTACGGTCCTGTGAGAGGCACCAACACCTCTCACGGGACCAATGTAACACAAAGGAAGTGACGACGCGATCACGGGACTCCCGGCTTGAGAATACGATGATATCTTGAAATTTTGAGAACTAAAGCTTGGAAACAAGGCGTTAGATGGGAAAAACACGAAACAACCCCAGTACGATTTCGTGAGAGGAACCAACACCTCTCGCGAGACCATTGTAACACGTAGCAACTGACCGTGGGATAAAGGGACTCCCGAATTGAGAATACGATGATAATTTGAAAATATAAGGTCTTAAGCTTGAAAAGAAGGCGTTAGAGGGTGAAAATTTGAAACAGCCCCCGAACGGTCCTGTGAGAGTCACCAACACCTCTCACGGGACCAATGTAACACGTAGGTCTGACCGCGCGATAACGGGACTCCCGGTTTGAGAATACGATGGTCATTTGAAAATATGAGGACTTAAGCTTGAAAATAAGGTGTTAGAGGGTAAAACTCGAAACAACCCCCGTACGGTCCCGTGAGAGGCAGCAACACATCTCGCGGGACCAATGTAACACGTAGGAACTGACCGCGTGATCACAGGACTCCCGGTTTTATAATACGATGATAATTTTAAAATATGAGGACCTCTCACGGGACCAATGTAACATATAGGAACTGATCGCGCAATAACGGGACTCCCGGTTTGAGAATACGATGATAATTTGAAAATATGAGGACTTAAGCTTGAAAACAAGGCGTTAGATGGGGAAAACATGAAACAACTCCCGTACAGTCCTGTGAGAGACACCAACGCCTCTCACGGGACCAATGTAACACGTAGGAACTGACTGTGCGATCACAGGACTCCCGGCTCGAGAATATGACGATAATTTGAAAATTTGAGAACTTAAGGTTAAAAACAAGGCGTTAGAGGGGGAAAACACGAAACAGCCCCAGTACGGTTCCGTGAGAGGAACCAACACCTCTCACGAGACCAATGTAATACGTAGGAGGTGACCGCGTGATAGCGGGACTCCCGATTTGAGAATACGACGATAACTTGAAAATATGAGGACTTAAGCTTGAAAACAAGGCGTTAGAGGGTAAAACTCGAAACTTCCCCCGTACGATCCCGTGAGAGGCTGCAAAAACTCTCGCGGTAGCAATGTAACACGTAGGTACTAATCGTACGATCACAGGACTCTCGGTTTTAGAATACAACGATAATTTTAAAATACGAGGACCTCTCACGGGACCAATGTAATACATAGGAACTGATCGCGCGATAACGGGAATCCCGATTTGAGAATACGATGATAATTTGAAAATATGAGGACTTAAGTTTGAAAATAAGGCGTTAGAAGGGGAAAATATGAAACAGCCCCCGTACGGTCCTATGAGAGCACCAACACCTCTCACGGGACCAATGTAACACAAAGGAACTGACCACGCGATCACGGGACTCCCGGCTTGAGAATACGACGATATTTTAAAATTTTGAGAACTTAAGCTTGGAAACAAGGCGTTAGAGGGGGAAAACACGAAACAACCCCAGTACGGTTACGTGAGAGGAACCAACACCTCTCGCGGGACCATTATAACACGTAGGAACTGACCGTGCGATAACGGGACTCCCGATTTGAGAATGCGATGATAATTTGAAAATATAAGGTCTTAAGCTTGAAAATAAGGCGTTAGAGGGTGAAAATTCAAAACAGCCCCCGAACGGTCCCGTGAGAGTCACCAACACCTCTCACGGGACCAATGTAACACGTAGGACTGACCGCGTGATAACGGGACTCCCGATTTGAGAATACGATGGTCATTTAAAAATATGAGAACTTAAGCTTGAAAATAAGGCGTTAGAGGGAGAAAATACGAAAAAATAACCCGAACGTTCCCGTGAGAGGCCCTAACACGTCTTGCGGGACCAATGGAAAAACGTAGGAACTGACTGCGTGATAACGGGACTCCCGGTTTGAGAATACAACGATAATTTGAATATAAGAAGACTTAAGCTTAAAAACAAAGCGTTAGAGGGTAAAACTCGAAACAGCAACCATACAGTCCCGTAAGAGGCACCAACACCTCTCACGGGACCAATGTAACACGTAGGAATTGACTGCGCGATCAAAGGACTCCCGGTTTGAGAATTTGATGATAATTTGAAAATATGAGGACTAAGCTTGAAAAGAAGGCGTTAGAGGGGGAAAACACGAAACAGCCCCAGTACGGTTCCATGAGAGGAACAAACACCTCTCAAGGGACCAATGTAACACATAGGAAATGACCGCGCGATAGCGGGACTCACGGTTTGAGAATATGATGATAATTTGAAAATATGAGGACTTAAGCTTGAAAATAAGGCGTTAGAGAGTAAAACTAGAAATAGCCCCCGTACGGTCCCGTGAGAGGCAGCAATACCTCTCGCGGGTGCAATATAACATGTAGGAACAGACCGCGTGATCACAGGACTCCCGATTTTAGAATACGACGATAATTTTAAATATGAGGACCTCTCACGGGACCAATGTAACACAAAGGAACTGATCGCGCAATAACAGGACTCCCGATTTGAGAATACGATGATAATTTGAAAATATGAGGACTTAAGTTTAAAAACAAGGCGTTAGGAGGGAAAAACTAGAAATAGCCCCCGTACGGTCATGTGAGAGGCACTAATACCTATCACAGGACCAATGTACCACGTAGGACCTGACCGCACGACCACGGGGCTCCCGGATTGAGAATACGACGATAATTTAAAATTTTGAGAACTTAAGCTTAGAAACAAGGCATTAGAGGGGGAAAACACGAAACAACCCTAGTACGGTTTCGTGAGGGGAACCAACACCTCTCACGGGACCATTGTAACACGTAGGAACTGACCGCGCGATAACGAGACTTCCGATTTGAGAATACGATGATAACTTGAAAATATAAGGTCTTACGTTCGAAAATAAGGAGTTAGAGGGTGAAAACTCGAAACAGCTCCCGTACGGGCACGTGAGAGTA
This sequence comes from Sambucus nigra, assembly GCA_949130495.1. Classification (NCBI taxonomy): domain Eukaryota; kingdom Viridiplantae; phylum Streptophyta; class Magnoliopsida; order Dipsacales; family Adoxaceae; genus Sambucus; species Sambucus nigra. The sequence goes on along the minus strand of OX422209.1, from coordinate 432,941,293 downwards.
ACCAACACCTCTCACGGGACCAATGTAACATGTAGGAACTGACTACGAGATAACATGACTCCCAATTTGAGAATACAATGGTAATTTGAAAATATGAGGACTTAAGCTTGAAAACAAAGCGTTAGGGGGTCAAAACACGAAATAACCCCCGTACGGTCCCGTGAGAGGCACCAACACGTCTCGTGGGACCAACGGAAAAACGTAGGAACTGACCGCGCGCTAACAGGACTCCCAGTTTGAGAATACGATAAGCATTTAAAAATATGAAGACTTAAGCTTAAAAATAAAGCGTTAGAGGGTAAAACTCAAAACAACCCCCGTACGGTCCCGTGAGACGCACCAACACCTCTCGCGGGACCAATATAACACGAAGGAACTGACCATGCGATAACGGTACACTCGCTTTGAGAATACTATGATAATTTGAAAATATGAGGACCTCTCACGGGACCAATGTAGCACATAGGAACTCACCGCGCGATAACGGGACACCCGATTTGAGAATACGATGATAATTTGAAAATATGAGGACTTAAGCTTGAAAACAAGGCATTAGAAGGGGAAAATATAAAACAACCCCCGTACGGTCCAGCGAGAGGCACCAACACCTCTCACGGGACCAATGTAACACGTAGGAACTGATCGCACGGTCACGGGACTCTCGGTTTTAGAATACGACGATTATATAAAAATTTGAGAACTTAAGCTCGAAAACAAGGCGTTAAAGGCGAAAACACGAAACAGCCCGGGTACGATTCCGTGAGAGCAACCAACACCTCTCGTGGGACCATTGTAACTGGTAGGAACTGACCGTGCGATAACGAGACTCCCGGTTTGGGAATACGATGATAATTCAAAAATATGAGGACTTATGCTAGAAAACAAGGCGTTAGAGGATGAAAACTCAAAACAGCCCTTGTACGGTCCCGTGAGAGGCACTAACACCTCTCGCGGGAGCAATGTAACATGTAGGAACTGACCGCGCGATCACGGGACTCCCGGTTTGAGAATACGACGATAATTTCAAAATATGAGGACTTAAACTCGAAAACAAGGCGTTAGAGGGGAAAGAAATGGAGCAGACCCTGCACGGTCCAGTGAGGGGAACCAATACCTCTCTCGAGATCAATGCAACACGTTGGAACTGACCGCGCGATAACGGGACTCTCGGTTTGAGAATACGATGATAATTTAAAAATATGAGGACTCAAGTTCGAAAATAATGCGTTAGAGGGTAAAACTCGAAGCAGCCCCCGTACGGTCTCGTAAGAGGTACCAACACCTCTTGAGAGACCAATGTAATAGTAGGAACTGACCGCGCGATCACGGGATTCCCGGTTTGATAATACGACGATAATTTGAAAATATGAGAACTTAAGCTTGAAGGGTGAAACTCGAAACAACCCCCGTACGGTTCCGTGAGAGGCCCCAACACCTCTCACGGGATCATTGTAACACGTAGGAACTGACCGCGCATTAACGGGACTCCCGATTTGAGAATACGATGATAATTTGAAAATATGAGGACTTAAATCTTGAAAATAAGGCGTTTGAGGGTAAAACTCAAAACAACTCCCGTACGGTCCCATATGAGGCAACAACACCTCTTGCGGGACCAATGTAACACGTAAATACTAACCGCGTGATCACAGGACTCCCAGTTTTAGAATACAACGATAATTTTAAAATATGAGGACCTCTCACGAGACCATTGTAACACATAGGAACTGACCGCGCGTTAACGGGAATCCCGATTTGAGAATACGATGATAATTTGAAAATATGAGGAATTAAGCTTGAAAATAAAGCGTTAGATGGGGAAAACACGAGACAGCCGTTGTACGGTCCTGTGAGAGACACCAACACCTCTCACAGGACCAATGTAACACGAAGGAACTGACCGCGCAATAACTGGACTCCCGGTTTGAGAATACGATGATAATTTGAAAATATAAGGACTTAAGCTTGAAAATAAGGTGTTAGAGGGTGAAAACTCGAAGCAGCCCCCGTACGGTTCTGTGAGAGGCACCAGCACCTCTCACGGGACCAATGTAACACGTAGGAACTATCCAGCAGGAATCCCAGTTTGAGAATACGACGATAATTTGAAAATATGGGGACTTAAGCTTGAAAATAAGGCGTCAGATGGTAAAACTGGAAACAGCCCCAGTACGGTTCCGTGAGAGGAACCAACACCTCTCACGGGACCAATGTAGCATGTAGGAAATGACTGCGCGATAACGCCACTCCCGATTTGAGAATACAATGATAATTTGAAGCTATAAGGACTTAAGCTTGAAAATAAGTTGTTAGAGGGTAAAACTCGAAACAACCCCCGTACGATCCCGTTAGAGGTAGCAACACCTCTCGCGGGAGTAATGTAACACGTAGGAACTGACTGCGCGATCACAGGATTCTCGGTTTTAGAATACGACGATAATTTTAAAATATAAGGACCTCTCACGGGACCAATGTAACACATAGGAACTGATCGCGCGATAACGGGACTCCCGGTTTGAGAATACGATGATAATTTGAAAATATGAGGACTTAAGTTTGAAAATAAGGCGTTAGAAGGGGAAAACATGAAACAGCCCCCGTACGGTCCTATGAGAGGCACCAACACCTCTCACGGGACCAATGTAACACATAGGAACTGACCGCGCGATCACGGGACACCCGACTTGAGAATACGACGATAATTTGAAATTTTGAGAACTTAAGCTTGGAAACAAGGCGTTAAAGGGGGAAAACAAAAAAAATAACCCCAGTACGGTTCCGTGAGAGGAACCAACACCTCTCGCGGGACCAATGTAACACGTAAGAACTGACCGTTCGATAACGGGACTCCCAATTTTAGAATACGACGATAATTTCAAAATATAAGGTCTTAAGCTTGAAAATAAGGCGTTAGAGGGTGAAAACTCAAAACAGCCCCCGTACGATCCCGTGAGAGTCACCAACCCCTCTCACGGGACCAATGTAACACGTAGGAACTAACTGTGCAATAACGGGACTCCCGATTTGAGAATACAATGGTAATTTGAAAATATGAGGACTTAAGCTTGAAAATAAGGCGTTAGATGGTGAAAATAAGAAACAACCCCCGTACGGTCCCATGAGAGGCACCAACATGTCTCGCGGGACCAATGGAAAAATATAAGAACTGACCGCTTGATAACGGGACTCCCGGTTTGAGAATACGATGATAATTTAAAAATATGAAGACTCAAGCTTAAAAACAAAGCGTTAGAGGGTAAAACTCGAAACAGCCCTCGTATGGTCCCGTGAGAGGCACCAACACCTCTTGCGGGACCAATGTAACACGTAGGAACTGACAGCGCGATCATAGGACTCTCGGTTTGAGAATACGATGATAATTTGAAAATATGAGGACTAAGCTTGAAAACAAGGCGTTAGAGGGGGAAACACAAAATAGCCCCAGTACAGTTCCGTGAGAGGAACCAAAACCTCTCAGGGGACCAATGTAACACGTAGGAACTGACCGTTCGATAACGGGACTCCCAATTTTAAAATACGACGATAATTTCAAAATATAAGGTCTTAAGCTTGAAAATAAGGCGTTAGAGCGTGAAAATTTGAAACAGCCCCCGTACGGTCCCATGAGAGTCACCAACACCTCTCACGGGACCAATGTAACACGTAGGAACTAACTGCGCAATAACGGGACTCCCAATTTGAGAATACGATGGTAATTTGAAAATATGAGGACTTAAGCTTGAAGACAAGGCGTTAGATGGTGAAAATACGAAACAACCCCCGTACGGTCCCGTGAGAGGCACCAACATGTCTCGCGGGACCAATGGAAAAACATAGGAACTGACCGCTTGATAATGGGACTCCCAGTTTGAGAATACGACGATAATTTAAAAATATGAAGACTCAAGCTTAAAAACAAATCGTTAGAGGGTAAAACTCGAAACAACCCTCGTACGGTCCCGTGAGAGGCACTAACACCTCTTGCGGGACCAATATAACACGTAGGAACTGACAGCGCGATCACAGGACTCTCGGTTTGAGAATACGATGATAATTTGAAAATATGAGGACTAAGCTTGAAAAGAAGGCGTTAGAGGGGGAAACACAAAATAGCCCCAGTACAGTTCCGTGAGAGGAACCAACACCTCTCACGGAACCAATGTAACACGTAGGAACTGACCGCGCGATAGCGGGACTCCCGATTTGAGAATACAATGATAATTTGAAAATATGTGGACTTAAGCTTGAAAATAAGGTGTTAGAGGGTAAAACTCGAAACATCCCTCGTATGGTCCCGTGAGAGGCAGCAACACCTCTCGCGGGAGTAATGTAACACGTAGGAACTGATCGCGCTATCACAGGACTCCCGGTTTGACAATACGACGATAATTTTATAATATGAGGACTTAATCTCGAAGATGAGTCGTTAGAGGGTGAAAATTTGAAACAATCCCCGTACGGTGCCGTGAGAGGCCCACACACCTCTCACGGGACCAATGTAATACGTAGGAACTGACCGTGCGATAACAGACCTCCCGGTTTGAGAATACAATGATAATTTGAAGATATGAGGACTTAAGCTTGAAAATAAGTTGTTAGAGGGTAAAACTCGAAACATCCCCCGTACGATCCTGTTAGAGGTAGCAACACCTCTCGCGGGAGTAATATAACACTTAGGAACTGACTGCGCGATCACAGGACTTCCGGTTTGAGGATACGACGATAATTTTAAAATATGAGGACCTCTCACGGGACCAATGTAACACATAGGAACTAACCACGCGATAACGGGACCCCCGGTTTGAGAATACGACGATAAATTGAAATTATGAGGACTTAAGCTTGAAAACGAGGCGTTAGAAGGGGAAAACACGAAACAGCCCCCGTACGGTCCTGTTAGAGGCACCAATACCTCTCACGGGACCAATGTAACACGTAGGAAGTGACCGCGCGATAACGGGACTCACGGTTTGAGAATACGACAATAATTTGAAAATATGAAGACTTATGCTTGAAAACAAGGCGTTAGAAGGTGAAAACACGAAATAACCCCCGTACGGTCCTGTGAAAGGCACCAATACGTCTCGCAGGACCAATAGAAAAATGTACGTGAGAGGCACTAACACCTCTCGCGGGATAAATGTAACACATAGGAACTGATCGCGCGATCACAGGACTCCCGATTTGAGAAAACGACGATAATTCAAAAATATGACGACTACGCTTTAAAATAAGGCATTAGAGGGTGAAAACTCGAAACATCCCCCGTACGATCCCGTGAGAGACATCAACACCTCTCGCGGGACCAATATAACACGTAGAAATTGACCGCGTGATAACGGGACACCCGATTTGAGAATACGATGATAATTTAAAAATATGAGGACCTCTCATGGGACCAATGTAACGCATAGGAACTCACCGCGCGATAACGGGACACCCGGTTTGAGAATACGATGATAATTTGAAAATATGAGGACTAAAGCTTTAAAACAAGGCGTTAGAAGGGGAAAATACGAAACAGCCCCCGTACGGTCCTGCGAGAGGCCCCAACACCTCTCATGGGACCAATGTAACACGTAGGAAGTGATCGCGCGATCACGGGACTCTCGGTTTGAGAATACAACGATTATATGATAATTTGATAACTTAAACTCGAAAACAAGGCGTTAGATGGGGAAAACACGAAACAACCCCAGTACGATTCCTTGAGAGCAACCAACACCTCTCGCGGGACCATTGTAACACGTAGGAACTGACCGCACGATCACGGGACTCCCGGTTTGAGAATACGACGATAAATTTAAAATATGAGGACTTAAGCTCGAAAACAAGGCGTTAGAGGGAAAAAAAATGAAGCAGCCCCTGTACAGTCTCATGAGAGGCACCAATACCTCCCTCGGGATCAATGTTACACGTTGGAACTGATCGCACAAAAACGGGACTCCCGGTTTGAGAATACAATGATAATTTGAAAATATGAGGACTGAAGCTCGAAAATAATGCGTTAGAGGGTAAAACTCAAAACAACCCCCACATTGTCCCGTAAGAGGTACCAACACCTCTTGCGGAACCAATGTAACATGTAGGAACTGACCTCGCGATCACGGAACTACCGATTTGAGAATACGATGATAATTTGAAAATATGAGGACTTAAGCATGAAAATAAGTTATTAGATGGTGAAACTCGAAACAACCCCCGTACGGTTCCGTGAAAGGCCCCAACACCTCTCACGGGACCATTGTAACACGTAGGAACTGACCGCGCGATAACGGGACTCCCGGTTTGAAAATACGACGATAATTTGAAAATATGAGGACTTAATCTTGAAAACAAGGCGTTAGAGGGTAAAACTCGAAACAGTCCCCGTACGGTCCCGTGAGAGGTAGCAACACATCTCCCGGGACCACTGTAACACGTAGGAACTGACCGCGTGATCACAGGACTCCCGGTTTTAGAATACGATGATAATTTTAAAATATGAGGACATCTCACGGGACCAATGTAACACATAGGAACTGACCGCGCAATAACTGGACTCCCGGTTTGAGAAGACGATGATAATTTGAAAATATGAGGACTTAAGCTTGAAAACAAGGCGTTAGATGGGGAAAACACGAAACAACCCCCGTACAGTCCTATGAGAGACACCAACGCCTCTCACGGGACCAATGTAACACGTAGGAACTGACTCTGCGATCACGGGACTCCCGGCTTGAGAATACGACGATAATTTGAAAATTTGAGAACTTAAGCTTGAAAACAAGACGTTAGAGGGGGAAAATACGAAACAGCCCCAGTACGGTTCCGTGAGAGGAACCAACACCTCTCACGGGACCAATGTCACACATAGGAACTGGCCGCGCGATAGCGTGTCTCCCGGTTTGAGAATACGATGATAATTTGAAAATATGAGGACTTAAGCTTGAAAACAAGGTCTTAGAGGATAAAACTCGAAACTTCCCCCGTACGGTCCCGTGAGAGGCTGTAATAACTCTCGCGGGAGCAATGTAACACGTAGGTACTAATCGCGCGATCACAGGAGTCTCGGGTTTAGAATACGACGATAATTTTAAAATACGAGGACCTCTCACGGGACCCATGTAACACATAGGAACTGATCACGCGATAACGGGACTCCCGATTTGAGAATACGATGATAATTTGAAAATATGAGGACTTAAGTTTGAAAATAAGGCGTTAGAAGGGGAAAACACGAAACAACCCCCGTACGGTCCTGTGAGAGGCACCAACACCTCTCACGGGACCAATGTAACACAAAGGAACTGACCACGCGATCACGGGACTCCCGGCTTGAGAATACGACGATATTTTGAAATTTTGAGAACTAAAGCTTGGAAACAAGGTGTTAGAGGGGAAAAACACGAAACAACCCCAGTACGATTTCGTGAGAGGAACCAACACCTCTCGCGAGACCATTGTAACACGTAGGAACTGACAGTGGGATAACGGGACTCCCAATTTGAGAATACGATGATAATTTAAAAATAGAAGGTCTTAAGCTTGAAAATAAGGCGTTAGAGGGTGAAAATTCGAAACAGCCCCCGAACGGTCCCGTGAGAGTCACCAATACCTCTCACGGGACCAATGTGACACGTAGGTCTGACCGCGCGATAACGGGACTCCCGATTTGAGAATACGATGGTCATTTGAAAATATGAGGACTTAAGCTTGAAAATAAGGCGTTAGAGGGTAAAACTCGAAACAACTCTCGTACGGTCCCGTGAGAGGCAGCAACACATCTCGCGGGACCAATGTAACACATAGGAACTGACCGCGTGATCACAGGACTCCCGATTTTAGAATACGATAATAATTTTAAAATATGAGGACCTCTCACGGGACCAATGTAACACATAGGAACTGACCGCGCAATAACGGGACTCCCAGTTTGAGAATACGATGATAATTTGAAAATATGAGGACTTAAGCTTGAAAATAAGGCGTTAGATGCGGAAAACACGAAACAACCCCCGTACAGTCCTGTGAGAGACACCAACGCCTCTCACGGGACCAATGTAACACGTAGGAACTGACTGTTCGATCATAGGACTCTCGGCTTGAGAATACGACGATAATTTGAAAATTTGAGAACTTAAGGTTAAAAACAAGGCGTTAGAGGGGGAAAACACGAAACAGCCCCAGTACGGTTCCGTGAGAGGAGCCAACACCTCTCACGGGACCAATGTAACACGTAGGAGGTGACCGCGCGATAGCGGGACTCCCAGTTTGAGAATACGACGATAATTTGAAAATATGAGGACTTAAGCTTGAAAACAAGGCGTTAGAGGGAAAAACTAGAAACTTCCCCCGTACGGTCCCGTGAGAGGCTGCAACAACTCTCGCGGGAGCAATGTAACACGTAGGTACTAATCACGCGATCACAAGACTCTCGGTTTTAGAATACGACGATAATTTTAAAATACGAGGACCTCTCACGGAACCAATGTAACACATAGGAACTGATCGCGCGATAACGGGACTCCCGATTTGAGAATACGGTGATAATTAGAAAATATGAGGACTTAAGTTTGAAAATAAGGCGTTCGAAGGGGAAAATATGAAACAACCCCCGTACGGTCCTGTGAGAGGCACCAACACCTCTCACTGGACCAATGTAATACAAAGGAACTGACCACGCGATCACGGGACTCCCGGCTTGAGAATACGACGATATTTTAAAATTTTGAGAACTTAAGCTTGGAAACAAGGCGTTAGAGGGGGAAAACACGAAACAACCCCAGTACGGTTTCGTGAGAGGAACCAACACCTCTCGCGAGACCATTGTAACACGTAGGAACTGACCGTGCGATAACGGGACTCCCGATTTGAGAATGCAATGATAATTTGAAAATATATGGTCTTAAGCTTGAAAATAAGGCGTTAGAGGGTGAAAATTCGAAACAGTCCCCGAACGGTCCCGTGAGAGTCACCAACACCTCTCACGGGACCAATGTAACACGTAGGACTGACCGTGCGATAACGGGACTCTCGATTTGAGAATACGATGGTCATTTGAAAATATGAGAACTTAAGCTTGAAAATAAGGCGTTAGAGGGTGAAAATACGAAAAAAGAACCCGAACGTTCCCGTGAGAGGCCCTAACACGTCTTGCGGGACCAATGGAAAAATGTAGGAACTGACCGCGCGATAACGGGACTCTCGGTTTGAGAATACGACGATAATTTAAAAATATGAAGACTTAAGCTTAAAAACAAAGTGCTAGAGGGTAAAACTCGAAACAGCAACCATACGGTCCCGTGAGAGGCACCAACACCTCTCACAGGACCAATGTAACACGTAGGAATTGGCTGTGTGATCAAAGGTTTCCCAGTTTGATAATACGATGATAATTTGAAAATATGAGTAATAAGCTTGAAAAGAAGGCGTTAGAGGGGGAAAACACGAAACAACCCTAGTACGGTTCTGTGAGAGGAACAAACACCTCTCACGGGACCAATGTAACACGTAGGAACCGATCGCGCGATAGCGGGACTCACGGTTTGAGAATACGATGGTAATTTTAAAATATGAGGAGTTAAGCTTGAAAATAAGGCGTTAGAGGGTAAAACTAGAAATAGCCCCCGTACGATCCCGTGAGAGGCAGCAACGCCTCTCGCGGGTGCAATATAACATGTAGGAACTGACCGCGTGATCATAGAACTCCCGATTTTAGAATACGATGATAATTTTAAATATGAGGACCTCTCACGGGACCAATGTAACACAAAGGAACTGATCGCGAGATAACAGGACTCCCTATTTGAGAATACGATGATAATTTGAAAATATGAGGACTTAAGTTTGAAAGCAAGGCGTTAGGAGGGGAAAACTAGAAATAGCCCCCTTACGGTCATGTGAGAGGCATTAATACCTCTCACGGGACCAATGTAACACGTAGGAACTGACCGCGCGATCACGGGACACTCGACTTGAGAATACGACGATAATTTGAAATTTTGAGAACTTAAGCTTAGAAACAAGGTGTTAGAGGGGGAAAACACGAAACAACCCTAGTACGGTTCGGTGAGAGGAACCAACACCTCTCACGTGACCATTGTAACATGTAGGAACTGACCGTGTGATAACGGGACTCCCGATTTGAGAATACGATGATAACCTGAAAATATAAGGTCTTAAGCTCGAAAATAAGGCGTTAGAGGGTGAAAACTCAAAATAGCCCCCGTACGGGCACGTGAGAGTCACCAACACCTCTCACGGGACCAATGTAACACGTAGGAACTGATCGCGAGATAACAGGACTCCCGATTTGAGAATACGATGGTAATTTGAAAATATGAGGACTTAAGCTTGAAAACAAGACGTTAGGGGGTCAAAACACGAAACAACTCCCGTACGGTCCCGTGAGAGGCACCAACACGTCTCGCGGGACCAATGGTAAAACGTAGGAACTGACCGCGCGATAACAGGACTCCCAGTTTAAGAATACGATAATAATTTAAAAATATGAAGACTTAAGCTTAAAAATAAAGGGTTAGAGGGTAAAACTCAAAACAGCCCCCGTACGGTCCCGTAAGAGGCACCAACACCTCTTGCGGGACCAATGTAACACGTAGGAACTGACCGTGCGATAATGGTACACTCTCTTTGAGAATACTATGATAATTTGAAAATATGAGGACCTCTCACGGGGCCAATGTAACACATAGGAACTCACCCCGCGATAACGGGACACCCGGTTTGAGAATACGATGATAATTTAAAAATATGAGGACTTAAGCTTGAAAACAAGGCGTTAGAAGGGGAAAATATAAAACAGCCCCCGTACGGTCCAGGGAGAGGCACCAACACCTCTCACGGGACCAATGTAACACGTAGGAACTCTCGGTTTAAGAATACGACGATTTTATGAAAATTTGAGAACTTAAGCTCGAAAACAAGGCGTTTGAGGGGAAAATACGAAACAGCCCCGGTACTATTCCATGAGAGCAACCAACACCTCTCGTGGGACCATTGTAACTGGTAGGAACTGACCGTGCGATAACGAGACTCCCGGTTTGGGAATACGACGATAATTTGAAAATATGAGCACTTATGCTCGAAAACAAGGCGTTAGAGGATGAAAACTCGAAACAACCCCCGTACTGTTCCGTGAGAGGCCCCAACACCTCTCATGGGACCATTGTAACACGTAGGAACTGACCGCGCGTTAACGGGACTCCCGATTTGAGAATACGACGATAATTTGAAAATATGAGGAATTGACTGCGTGATCAAAGGACTCCCGGCTTGAGAATACGATGATAATTTGAAAATATAAGGACTTAAGCTTAAAAACAAGGCGTTAGAAGGTGAAAACTCGAAGCAACCCCCGTACGGTTCCGTGAGAGGCACCAACACCTCTCACGGGGCCAATGTAACACGTAGGAACTAACCAACGGGAATCCCAATTTGAGAATATGACGATAATTTGAAAATATGGGGACTTAAGCTTGAAAACAAGTCGTTAGAGGGTAAAACTCGAAATAGCCCCACAGGGTCCCGTGAGAGGCACTAACACCTCTCGCGATCACGGGACTCTCGGTTTGAGAATATGATGATAATTTAAAAATATGAGGACTTAAGCATGAAAACAAGGCGTTAGAGGGTGAAAACTCGAAATAGCCCTCGTACGGTCCCGTAAGAGGCACCAACACATCTCGCGAGACTAATGGAAAAATGTAGAAACTGACCGCGCGATAACGGGACTCCCGATTTGAGAATACGATGGTAATTTGAAAATATGAGGACTTAAGCTTGAAAACAAGGCATTTGAGGGTGAAAACATGAAAAAAAACTCGTACGGTCCCGTGAGAGGCACCAACATGTCTCGCGGGACCAATGGAAAAACGTAGGAACTCACCGCGCGATAACGGGACTCCTGGTTTTAGAATACGACGATAATTTACAATATGAAGACTTAAGCATAAAAACAAAGCATTAGAGGGTAAAACTCGAAACAGCCCCCGTACTGTTTTGTGAGAAGAACCAGCACCTCTCGCGGGACCATTGTAACACGTAGGAACTGACCGGGCGATAACGGGACTCCCAGTTTGGGAATACGACGATAATTTGAAAATATGAGGACTTAAGCTTAAAAGCAAGGCTTTAGAGGGTGAAAGCTCGAAACAGCCCCCGTACGGTCCAGTGAGAGTAAGGGTGTAAACGGATCGGGTCTGGGTATATCTAGATACGATACGGGTATTTTTTTAACGGATCGGGTCTTACCCGATTACCCGTCGGGTCTCAGAAAATGGATCCAGACCCGGATCCGTTAAGGACTCGGAGACCCAACCCGAATACCTGTAACTATATATATATATAAACTGTAAAAACAACTATATATATATATAGTTATATAACTGTTATTGTGTTTATATACTGTTATTATAGTTATAAGTTATATATATAGTTATATAAGGTAATAGTTATATAACATAATAACAGTAATAGTTAACTATATATAACATATGTTAACTATAATTAACAGTTATATAACTGTTATAAGTTATATATATTTATATATATAACTATATATATATACACATTCGGGTCGGGTCCTTATCGGATCGGAGTCATGTATATCCAGATCCGGTCCATTAACAAATCGGGTAATCGAATAATCGGGTCTATGAAATTTGCTCAGATCCGTTAATTCAGATCGGGTCCGGATCTGGTCTGGTCCTATACCCGGTCCATTGACAGCCCTACGTGGGAGGCACCAACACCTCTCGCGGGACCAATGTAACTCGTAGAAACTGACCGCGCGATCAGTGGACTCCCGATTTGAGAATACGACGATAATTCGAAAATATGAGGACTATGATTTAAAACAAGGCGTTAGAGGGTGAAAACTCGAAACAGCCCCCGTACGATCCCGTGAGAGGCACTAACACCTCTCGCGGGACCAATGTAACAGTAGGAACTGACCGCGCGATCACGGGACTCCCGGTGTGAGAATACGACGATAATTTTAAAATATAAGGACTTAAGCTCGAAAATAAGGCGTTTGAGGGGGAAAAAAGCCCCAATACAGTCCCGTGAGAGGCACCAACACCTCTCACGGGATCCATGTAACACATAGAAACTAACCACATGATAACGGGACTCCCGGTTTTAGAATACGACGATAATTTGAAAATATGAGAACTTAAGCTAAAAAACAAGGCGTTAGAGGGTAAAACTCGAAGCAGCCCCCGTACGGTCCTGTGAGAGGGCACCAACACCTCCCGCGGGACCAATGTAACACGTAGGAACTGATCGCGCGATCACAGGACTTTCGGTTTGAGAATACGATGATAATTTTAAAATATGAGGACTTAAACTTGTAAACGAGTTGTTAGAGGGTGAAAACTCGAAATAACCCCCGTACGATTCCGTAAGAGGCCCCAACACCTCTCACGGGACCAATGTAACACGTTAGAACTGACCGCGCGATAACGGGACTCTCAGTTTCAGAATACGATGATAATTTGAGAATATGAGGACTTAAGCTTGAAAATAAGGCGTTAGAGGGTAAAACTCGAAATAGCCCCCGTACAGTTCTATGAGAGGCAGCAACACCTCTCGTGGGAGTAATGTAACACGTAGGAACTGACCGTGCGATCACGAAACTCTCGGTTTGAGAATACGATGATAATTTTAAAATATGAGGACCTCTCACGGAACCAATGTAACACATAGGAACTGACCACGCGATAACGGGAATCCCGATTTGAGAATACGACGATAATTTGAAAATATAAGGACTTAAGCTTGAAAATAAGGCGTTAGAAGGGGAAAACACAAAATAGCCCCCGTGCGGTCCTGTGAGAGGCACCAACACCTCTCACGGGAATAAATTAAAATATAGGAACTGACCACGCGATCACGGGACTCCCGGCTTGAGAATACGACGATAATTTGAACATATAAGAACTTAAAGTTGAAAACGAGGCGTTAGAGGGTAAAAATTTGAAACAACCCCCATATGCTCCTGTGAGAGGCACCAACTCCTCTCACGGGACCAATGTAACACGCAGGAACTAACCGCGTGATAACGGGACTCTTGGTTTGAGAATACGACGATAATTTAAAAATATAAGGTCTTAAGCTTGAAAATTAGGCATTAGAGGATGACAACTCGAAATAGCCCCCGTACACCGACACCTCTCACGGGACCAATGTAACACGTAGGAACTGTGCGCATGATAATGGGACTCCCGGGTTGAGAATACGATGATAATTTGAAAATATGAGGACTTAAGCTTGAAAATAAGGCGTTAGAGGGTAAAACTCGAAACATCCCCCGTATGGTTCTGTGAGAGGCAGCAACACCTCTCGCGGGAGTAATGTAACACGTAGGAACTGACGGCGCGATCACACAACTCTCGGTTTGAGAATATGACGATAATTTTATAATATAAGGACTTAAGCTTGAAGATGAGTCGTTAGAGGGTGAAAATATGAAACAAACCCCGTACCATTCCGTAAGGCCCACACACCTCTCACGGAACCAATGTAACACGTAGGAACTGGCCGTGCGATAACGGGACTCCCGATTTGAGAATACAATGATAATTTGAAGATATAAGGACTTAAGCTTGAAAATAAGTTATTAGAGGGTAAAACACGAAATAACCCCCGTACAGTCCCGTTAGAGGCAGCAACACCTCTCGTGGGAGTAATCTAACACGTAGGAACTGACTGCGCGATCACAGGACTTTCGGTTTGAGAATACGACAATAATTTTAAAATATGAGGACCTCTCACGGGACCAATGTAACACATAGGAACTGACCGCGCGATAACGGGACTCCTGGTTTGAGAATACGATGATAAATTAAAAATATGAGGACGTAAGCATGAAAACGAGGCGTTAGAAGGGAAAAACACGAAACAATCCCCGTACGGTCCGGTTATAGGCACCAATACCTCTCACGGGACCAATGTAACACGTAGGAACTGATCGCGCGATAATCGGACTCACGATTGAGAATACGACGATAATTTGAAAATATGAGGACTTAAGCTTGAAAATAATGCGTTAGAAGGTGAAAACACGAAATAAATCCCGTACGGTCCCATGAGAGGCACCAACACGTCTCGTGGGACCAATGGAAAAATGTACGTGAGAGGCACTAACACCTCTCACGGGACCAATGTAACACATAGGAACTCACCGCGCGATAACGGGACACCCGGTTTGAGAATACGACGATAATTTGAAAATATGAGGACTTAAGCTTTAAAACAAGGCGTTAGAAGGGGAAAACATGAAACAGCCCCCGTACGGTCCTGCGAGAGGCAGCAACACCTCTCATGGGACCAATGTAACACGTAGGAACTGATCGCGCGATCATGGGAATCTACGACGATTATATGAAAATTTGAGAACTTAAGCTCGAAAATAAGGCGTTAGAGGGGGAAAACACGAAACAACCCCAGTACGGTTCCGTGAGAGCAACCAACACCACTCGCGGCACCATTGTAACACATAGGAACTGGTCGTGCAATAACGAGACTCCCTGTTTGGGAATACGATGATAATTTGAAAATATGAGGACTTGAGCTCGAAAATAAGGCGTTAGAGGGTGAAAACTCAAAACAGCCCCCGTACGGTCCCGAGAGAGGCACTAACACCTCTCGCGGGACCAATGTAACACGTAGGAACTGACCGCGCGATCATGAAACTCCCGGTTTGAGAATACGATGATAATTTTAAAATATGAGGACTTAAGCTCGAAAACAAGGCGTTAGAGGGGAAAAAAATGAAGCAGCCCCTGTACGGTCTCATGAGAGGCACCAATATCTCCCTCGGGATCAATGTAGCACATTGGAACTAACCGCGCAATAACGGGACTCCCGATTTGAGAATACGATGATAATTTGAAAATATGAGGACTCAAGCTCAAAAATAATGCGTTAGAGGGTAAAACTCGAAACAACCCCCACACGATCCCGTAAGAGGCACCAACACCTCTCGCGGGACCTCACGGGACTCCAAGTTTGAGAATACGACGATAATTTGAAAATATGAGGATTTAAGCTTGAAAATGAGTTGTTCGATGGTGAAACTCGAAACCACCCCTGTACGGTTCCGTGAGAGGCCCCTACACCTCTCACGGGTGCATTGTAACACATAGGAACTGACCACGCGATAACGGGACTCCCGATTTGAGAATACGATGATAATTTGAAAATATGAGGACTTAATCTTGAAAACAAGGCATTAGAGGGTAAAACTCAAAACATCACCCGTACGGTCACGTGAGAGGCAGCAACACCTCTCGCGGGACCAATATAACACGTAAGAACTGACCGCGCGATCACAGGACTCCCGGTTTTAGAATATGACGATAATTTTAAAATATGAGGACCTCTCACGGGACCAATGTAACACATAGGAACTGACCGCGCGATAACGGGACTCCCGGTTTGAGAATACGATGATAATTTTAAAATAT
This sequence comes from Sambucus nigra, assembly GCA_949130495.1. NCBI lineage: Eukaryota > Viridiplantae > Streptophyta > Magnoliopsida > Dipsacales > Adoxaceae > Sambucus > Sambucus nigra. Next base: position 432,924,824 of record OX422209.1, on the reverse strand, counting down.
GAGGACTTAAGCTTAAAAATAAGGCGTTAGATGGGGAAAACATGAAACAACCCCCGTACGGTCCTGTGAGAGACACCAACACCTCTCACGGGACCAATGTAACACGTAGGAACTGACCGCGCGATCACGGGACTCCCGGCTTGAGAATACGACGATAATTTGAAAATTTGAGAAGTTAAGCTTGAAAATAAGGTATTCGACGGGGAAACACGAAATAACCCCAGTACGGTTCCTTGAGAGGAACCAATATCTCTCACGGGACCAATGTAACACATAGAAACTGACCGCGCGATAGCGGGACTCCCGATTTGAGAATACAACGATAATTTGAAAATGTGAGGACTTAAGCTTGAAAACAAGGCGTTAGAGGGTAAAACTCGAAACGGCCCCCGTACGGTCTCGTGAGAGGCTGCAATAACTCTCGAGGGAGCAATGTAACTCATAGGTACTAACCGCGCGATCACAGGACTCTCGGTTTTAGAATACGATGATAATTTTAAAATATGAGGACCTCTCACAGGACCAATGTAACACATAGGAACTGATCGCGCGATAACGAGACTCCCGATTTGAGAATGCGATGATAATTTAAAAATATAAGGACTTAAGTTTGAAAACAAGGCGTTAGAAGGGGAAAACACGAAACAACCCCCGTACGGTCCTGTGAGAGGCACCAACACCTCTCACGGGACCAATGTAACACGTAGGAACTGACCACGCGATCACGGGACTCCCAACTTGAGAATACGATGATAATTAGAAATTTTGAGAACTTAAGCTTGGAAACAAGGCGTTAGAGGAAGAAAACACAAAATAACCCTAGTACGGTTCCGTGAGAGGAACCAACACCTCTCGCGGGACCATTATAACACGTAGGAACTGACCGTGCGATAACGGGACTCCCGATTTGAGAATACGACGATAACTTGAAAATATAAGGTCTTAAGCTCGAATATAAGGCGTTAGAGGGTGAAAACTCGAAACATCCCCCGTACGGGCACGTGAGAGTCACCAACACCTCTCGCGGGACCAATGTAACACGTAGGAACTGACCGCGAGATAATAGGACTCCCGATTTGAGAATACGATGGTAATTTGAAAATATGAGGACTTAAGCTTGAAAAGAAGGCGTTAGAGGGTGAAAACACGAAACAACCCCCGTACGGTCCCGTGAGAGGCACCAACACGTCTCACGGGACCAATGGAAAAACGTAGGAACTGACCGCGCGATAACGGGACTCTCGGTTTGAGAATACGATGATAATTTAAAAATATGAAGACTTAAGCTTAAAAACAAAGCGTTAGAGGGTAGAACTCGAAACAGCCCCCGTAGGGTCCCGTGAGAGGCACCAACACCTCTCGCGTGACCAATGTAACACGTAGGAACTGACCGTGCGATAACAGTGCACTCGGTTTGAGAATACGATGATAATTTGAAAATATGAGGACCTCTCACGAGACCAATGTAACACAGAGGAACTCATCGCGCGATAACGGGACACCCGGTTTGAGAATATGACAATAATTTGAAAATATGAGGACTTAAGCTTTAAAACAAGGCGTTTGAAGGGGAAAACACGAAACAGCCCCCGTACGATCCTGCGAGAGGCACCAACACCTCTCATGGGACCAATGTAACACATAGGAACTGATCGCGCGATCATGGGAATCTATGACGATTATATGAAAATTTGAGAACTTAAGCTCGAAAATAAGGCGTTAGTGGGGGGAAACACGAAACAACCCCAGTACGGTTCCGTGAGAGCAACCAACACCACTCGCGGGACCATTCTAACACGTAGGAACTGATCCTGCAATAACGAGACTCCCGGTTTGGGAATACGATGATAATTTGAAAATATGAGGACTTGAGCTCGAAAATAAGGCGTTAGAGGGTGAAAACTCAAAACAGCCCCCGTACGGTCCCGAGAGAGGCACTAACACCTCTCGCGGGACCAATGTAACACGTAGGAACTGACCGCGTGATCATGAAACTCCCGGTTTGAGAATACGATGATAATTTTAAAATATGAGGACTTAAGCTCGAAAACAAGGCGTTAGAGGGGAAAAAAATGAAGCAGCCCCTGTACGGTCTCATGAGAGGCACCAATATCTCCCTCGGGATCAATGTAGTACGTTGGAACTGATCGCGCAATAACAGGACTCCCGATTTAAGAATACGACGATAATTTGAAAATATGAGTACTCAAGCTCGAAAATAATGCGTTAGAGGGTAAAACTCGAAACAACCCCCACATGGTCCCGTAAGAGGCACCAACACCTCTCGCGGGACCAATGTAACATGTAGGAACTGACCTCACGATCACCGGACTCCAGGTTTGAGAATACGACGATAATTTGAAAATATGAGGACTTAAGCTTGAAAATGAGTTGTTAGATGGTGAAACTCGAAACCACCCCTGTACGGTTCCGTGAGAGGCCCCTACACCTCTCACGGGACCATTGTAACACGTAGGAACTGACCACGCGATAACGGGACTCCCGATTTGAGAATACGATGATAATTTGAAAATATGAGGACTTAATCTTGAAAATAAGGCATTAGAGGGTAAAACTCAAACAACCCCGTACGGTCCCGTGAGAGGCAGCAACACCTCTCGCGGGACCAATATAACATGTAAGAACCGATCGCGCGATCACAGGACTCCCGGTTTTAGAATACGACGATAATTTTAAAATATGAGGACCTCTCAAGGGACCAATATAACACATAGGAACTGACCGCGCGATAACGGGACTCCCGGTTTGAGAATATGATGATAATTTGAAAATATGAGGACTTAAGCTTGAAAACAAGGCGTTAGATGGGGAAAACATGAAACAACCCCCGTACGGTCCTGTGAGAGACACCAACACCTCTCACGGGACCAATGTAACACGTAGGAATTGACCGCGCGATCACGGGACTCCCGGCTTGAGAATACGACGATAATTTGAAAATTTGAGAACTTAAGCTTGAAAATAAGGTGTTAGAGGGAGAAACACGAAATAACCCCAGTATGGTTCCTTGAGAGGAACCAACATCTCTCATGGGACCAATGTAACACGTACGAACTGACCGCGCGATAGCGGGACTCTCGATTTGAGAATACGACGATAATTTTAAAATATGAGGACTTAAGCTTGAAAACAAGGCGTTAGAGGGTAAAACTCGAAATAGCCCCCGTATGGTATCGTGAGAGGCTGTAATAACTCTCGCGGGAGCAATGTAACACATAGGTACTAACTGCGCGATCACATGACTCTCGGTTTTAGAATACGACGATAATTTTAAAATATGAGGACCTCTCACAGGACCAATGTAACACATAGGAACTGATCGCGCGATAACGGGACTCCCGGTTTGAGAATACGATGATAATTTAATAATATAAGGACTTAAGTTTGAAAACAAGGCGTTAGAAGGGGAAAACACGAAATAACCCCCGTACGGTCCTGTGAGAGGCACCAACACCTCTCACGGGACCAATGTAACACGTAGGAACTGACCACGCGATCACGGGACTCCCGACTTGAGAATACGACGATAATTAGAAATTTTGAGAACTTAAGCTTGGAAACAAGGCGTTAGAGGAGGAAAATACGAAATAACCCTAGTACGGTTTCGTGAGAGGAACTAACACCTCTCGCGGGACCATTATAACACGTTGGAACTGACCGTGCGATAATGGGACTCCCGATTTGAGAATACGACGATAACTTGAAAATATAAGGTCTTAAGCTCGAATATAAGGCGTTAGAGGGTGAAAACTCGAAACAGCCCCCGTACGGGCACGTGAGAGTCACCAACACCTCTCGCGGGACCAATGTAACACGTAGGAATTGACCGCGAGATAATAGGACTCCCGATTTGAGAATACGATGGTAATTTGAAAATATGAGGACTTAATCTTGAAAAGAAGGCGTTAGAGGGTGAAAACACGAAACAACCCCCGTACGGTCTCGTGAGAGGCACCAACACGTCTCACGGGACCAATGGAAAAACGTAGGAACTGATCGCGCGATAACGGGACTCTCGGTTTGAGAATACGATAATAATTTAAAAATATGAAGACTTAAGCTTAAAAACAAAGTGTTAGAGGGTAAAACCCGAAACAGCCCCCGTAGGGTCCCGTGAGAGGCACCAACACCTCTCGCGGGACAAATGTAACACGTAGGAACTGACCGTGCGATAACAGTGCACTCGGTTTGAGAATACGATGATAATTTGAAAATATGAGGACCTCTCACGGGACCAATGTAACACAGAGGAACTCATCGCACGATAACGGGACACCCGATTTGAAAATACGACGATAGTTTGAAAATATGAGGATTTAAGCTTGAAAACAAGGCGTTAGAAGGGGAAAACATGAAACAGCCCACATATTTTCCAGCGAGAGGCACCAACACCTCTCACGGGACGAATGTAACACGTAGGAACTGATTGCGCGATCACGGGACTCTAGGTTTGAGAATACGACGATTATATGAAAATTTGAGAACTTAAGCTCGAAAACAAGGTGTTAGAGGGGGGAAACACGAAACAGCCCCGATGTGGTTCCGTGAGAGCAAACAACACCTCTCGTGTGACCATTGTAACTGGTAGGAATTGACCGTGCGATAACGAGACTCCCCGTTTGGGAATACGACGATAATTTGAAAATGTGAGGACTTATGCTCGAAAATAAGGTGTTGGAGGGTGAAAACTCGAAACATCACTCGTACGGTCTCGTGAGAGGCACTACACCTCTCGTGGGACCAATGTAACACGTAGGAACTGACCGCGCGATCACGGGACTCCCGGTTTGAGAATACGACGATAATTTCAAAATACGATGACTTAAACTCGAAAATAAGGCGTTAGAGGGGAAAATAATTAACCAGCCCCTGCACGGTCCCGTGAGAGGAACCAATACCTCTCTCGAGATCAATGTAACACGTTGGAACTGATCGCGCGATAACGGGACTCCCGATTTGAGAATACGATGATAATTTGAAAATCTGGGGACTCAAGATCGAAAACAGTGCGTTAGAGGGTAAAACTGAAACAGCCCCCGTACGGTCCCGTGAGAGGCACCAACACCTCTCGCGGGACCAATGTAACACGTAGGAACTGACTGCTCGATCACAGGACTCCCGATTTGAGAATATGACGATAATTTTAAAATATAAGGACTAAGCTTGAAAACAAGGCGTTAAAGGGTGAAAACTCGAAACATCCCCTGTACGGTCCTGTGAGAGGCGCCAACACCTCTCGCGGGAGCAATGTAACACGTAGGAACCGTCCGCGCGATAACGTGACACCCGGTTTGAGAATGCGATGATAATTTGAAAATATGAGGACTTGGGCTTGAAACCAAGGCGTTAGAGGGTGAAAACTCGAAACAGCCCTCGTACGGTCCCATGAGAGGCACCAACACCTGTCACGGGACCAACATAAAACCTAGGAACTGATCGCGCGATCACGAGGCTCCCTATTTGAGAATACGACGATAATTTGAAAATTTGATAACTTAAGCTTGAAAACAAGGCTTTAGAGGGGAAAAACACGAAACAGCTACAGTACGGTTTTGTGAGAGGAACCAACACCTCTCGCGAGACCATTGTAACACGTAGGAACAGACTGAGCGATAACGGGACTCCCGATTTGAGAATATGACGATAATTTGAAAATATGAGGACCTAAGCTTGAAAACAAGGTGTTAGAGGGTGAAAGCTCGAAACAGCCCCCGCACGGTCCTGTGAGAGGAACCAACACCTCTCACGGGACCAATGTAACACTTAGGAATTGACTGCGCGATCACGGGACTGTCGGTTTGAGAATACGATAATAATTTGAAAATATGAGGACTTAAGCTCAAAAATAAGGCGTTAGAGGGGGGGGGGGGAAATGAAGCACCTCTGTACGGTCCCGTGAGAGGCACCAACACCTCTCACGGGATCAATGTAACACGCAGGAACTGACCACGCGATCTCAGGACTCCCGTATTGAGAATGTGGCGATAATTTTAAAATATGAGAACTTGAGCTTCGAAATAAGGCATTAGAGGGGGAAAACACGAAACAGCCACCGTACGGTCCCGTGAGAGGCACCAACAACTCTCGTGGAACCAATGTAACATGTAGGAACTGACCACGTGATAACGGGACTCCCGGTTTGAGAATACGATGATGATTTAAAAATATAAGGACTTAAGCTTAAAAACAAGGCGTTGGAGGGTGAAAACTCGAAGCAGCCCCCGTACGGTTTCATGAGAGGCACCAACACCTCTCACGGGACCAATATAACACGTAGGATCTAACCAACGGGAATTCCAGTTTGAGAATACGATGATAATTTAAAAATATAGGGACTTAAGCTTCAAAATAAGGCCTTAGAGGGTAAAACTCGAAATAACCCCCATACGGTCCCGTGAGAGGCACTAACACCTCTCGCAATCACGGGACTCTCGGTTTGAGAATACGACGATAATTTAAAAATATGAGGACTTAATCTTGAAAATAAGGCGTTGGAGGGTGAAAACTCGAAACAACCCTCGTACGGTCCCGTGAGAGGCACCAACACCTCTCGCGGGATCAATGGAAAAATGTAGAAACTGATCGTGCGATAACGGGACTCCCGATTTGAGAATACGATGGTAATTTGAAAATATGAGGACATAAGCTTGAAAACAAGGCGTTAGAGGGTGAAAACACGAAATAATCCCCGTACGGTCCCGTGAGAGGCACCAACATGTCTCGCGGGACCAATGGAAAAATGTAGGAACTGACTGCGCGATAATGGGACTCCTGGTTTGAGAATACGACGATAATTTACAATATGAAGACTTAAGCTTAAAAATAGAGCGTTAGAGGGTAAAACTCGAAACAGCCCCCGTACGGTTCCGTGAGAGGAACTGTCACCTCTCGCGGAACCATTGTAACACGTAGGAACTGACCGGGTGATAACGAGACTTTCGGTTTGGGAATACGACGATAATTTGAAAATATGAGGACTTAAGCTTGAAAGTAAGGCTTTAGAGGGTGAAAGCTCGAAACAGCCCCCGTACGGTCCCGTGAGAGTAGGGGTGTAAACGGATCGGGTCTGGGTATATCCAGATCCGATATGGGTTTTTTTTTAACGGATCGGGTCTTACCAGATTACCCATCGGGTCTCAGAAAATGGATCCAGACCCGGATCCGTTAAGGACCCGGAGACCCGACCCGAATACCTGTAACTATATATATATATATATAAACTGTAAAAACAACTATGTATATATATATATAACTGTTATTATAGTTATAACTATATATATATGTAGTTGTATAACTGTTATTGTGTTTATATACTGTTATTATAGTGTTATTATAGTTATAAGTTATATATATAGTTATATAAGGTAATAGTTATATAATATAATAACAGTAATAGTTAACTATATATAACAGTTATATACAGTTAATATAGTTATAAGTTATATATATATATATATACACACACACACATTCGGGTCGGGTCCTTATCGGATCGGAGTCATGTATATCCAGATCCGGTCCATTAACAAATTGGGTAATCGGATAATCGGGTCTATAAAATTTTACTCAGATCCGTTAATTCGGATCGGGTCTGGATCTAGTTCGGGCCTATACCCGGTCCATTGACAGCCCTACGTGAGAGGCACCAACACCTCTCGCGGGACCAATGTAACTCGTAGAAACTGACCGCGCGATTACTGGACTCCTGGTTTGAGGATACGACGATAATTTGAAAATATGAGGACTTAAGCTTGAAAACAAGGCGTTAGAGGGTGAAAACTCGAAGTAACCCCGGTACGGTCCCGTGAGAGGCACCAGCGCCTCTCACGGGACCAATGTAACACGTAGGAACTAATCAATGGGAATCCGAGTGTGAGAATACGTCGATAATTTGAAAATATGGGGACTTAAGCTTGAAAATAAGGCGTTAGAGGGTAAAACTCGAAAAGCCCCCGTACGGTCCCGTGAGAGGCACCAACACCTCTCGCGATCACGGGACTCTTGGTTTGAGAATACGACGATAATTTAAAAATATGCGGAATTAAGCTTAAAAAAAGGCGTTAGAGGGTGAAAACTCGAAACAACCCTCGTACGGTCCCGTGTGAGGCACAAACCCTCTCGCGGGACCAATGGAAAAACGTAGGAACTGACCGCACGATAACGGGACTCCTGGCTTGAGAATACGACGACAATTTAAAAATATGAAGTCTTAAGCTTAAAAACAAAGCGTTAGAGGGTAAAACTCGAAACAGCCCCCGTACGGTTCCATGAGAGGAACCAGCACCTCTCGCGGGACCATTGTAACACGTAGGAACTGACCGGGCGATAACGGGACTCCCGGTTTGGGAATACGATGATAATTTGAAAATACGAGGACTTAAGCTTGGAAACAAGGCGTTAGAGGGCGAAAACTCAAAGCATCCCCCGTACAGTCCCGTGAGAGGCACCATCACCTCTCGCGGGACTAATGTAACTCGAAGGAACTGACCGCGCGATCACTAGACTCCCGATTTGAGAATACGATAATAATTTGAAAATATGAGGACTTAAGCTTGAAAACAAGGCGTTAGAGAGTGAAAACTCGAAGCAGCCCACGTACGGTTCTGTGAGAGGCACCAGCACCTCTCACGGGACTAATGTAACTCGTAGGAACAGACCGCTCGTTCACGGGGCTCCCGGTTTGAGAATACGACGATAATTTGCATATTTTTAGATTTAGGCATAAAAAAAACGCATTTGAGGGTGAAAACACGAAACAACCCTCGTACAATCCCGTGAGAGGCACCAACACCTATCGCGGGCTAATGGAAAAATGTAGGAACTGACCGCGCGATAACGGGACTCCCGATTTGAGAATACGACGATAATTTAAAAATATGAAGACTTAAGCTTAAAAATAAAGCGTTAGAGGGTACAACTCGAAACAGCCCCCGTATGATTCCATGAGAGGAACCAACACCTCTCGCGGGACCATTGAAACACGTAGGAACTGACTGGGCGATAACGGGACTCCCGATTTGAGAATACGACGATAATTTGAAAATATGAGGACTTAAGCTTGAAAGCAAGGCGTTAGAGGGTGAAAACTCGAAACAGCCCCCGTACGGTCCCGTGAAAGGCACCAACACCTCTCGCGGGACCAATATAACTCGTAAGAACTGACCGCCCGATCACTGGTCTCCAGATTTAAGAATACGACGATAATTTTAAAATATGAAGACTTAAGCTTGAAAAGAAGGCGTTAGAGGGTGAAAACTCGAAGTAGCCCCCGTACGGTCCCGTGAGAGGCACCAACACCTCTCACGGGACCAATGTAACTCGTAGGAACTGACTGCACGATCACGAGACTCCCGGTTGAGAATACGACGATAATTTGCATATTTCTAGATTTAGGCATAAAAACATGGCGTTAGTGGGTGAAAACTCGAAACAGCCCCCGAACGGCCCCGTGAGTGGCACCAACACCTCACACGGGACCAATGTAACTCGTAAGAACTGACCGCGCGATCACGGGACTCCCGGTTTGAGAATATGACGATAATTTGCATATGGGGACTTAAGCTGGTGTTAGAGGGCGAAAACACGAAGAAGCTCCCGTACGGTCCCGTGAGATGCACCAACAGGTCTCGCGGGACCAATGGAAAAACGTAGGAACTGACCGCGCGATAACAAGACTTCCAATGAAAATACGACTAAAATTTGCATATGGAATTTATATGTTAATAATTATAACTCATATATGCAATTTTTCAGCTTGAATAACTTTTTTGTAAAACTACTTGGTTACTGATATCATTTTTTTTGTATCCTACCATTTGTAGGATTTTTGCACGTGAAACAAATGAAGGAGGGAATGGTTTACGACATGAAGATTGTTTATATAATGTTGTGGACATGCAGGATTATGTTTTTTATGTATTACAGCCATGCAGGCTTTTATTGTTTAGTTTTATGGCCGTGTGAGCTTTTATAATTTGATTGTTAAATTTTATGGCCGTGCGGGCTTTATAATAAGCAGGTTTTACATTTACAGGGTTTGGAATGTCCAGAAAATAAAGGAAACTCTGCCCAATTTTTTTTGGTCTGTGAATTATTAAGACGTGTAATATTTTTAAGTTTGTATATATATTAGTTTATTAAAAACGTTATCGTTTCGCAGTTTGTGATTTTTTTTCATTGTTTTGCCAATAATAAATATTTGTAACGCCTCGTACGCGTCTAACGTTACACGTAGCGACCGACCGTGCAGTCACAAGACCCCCAATTTTAGGATTGGACGAAAAAAAGACATTTTTTAAAAAATTATAGTTAAACAAGGTCATGGACTTTGTCCATGACCATTTTTATTTTTTTCGTCGCGCATAAAAATGGTCGGGCCAAAGTCCATGACCCCAACCGTGACGAAAATTATCGCGGCCAAAGTCCGCGACCATTTTTTTCCTTTTTTTTCGTCGTGGTGTGGATCACGAATTTTGGCCGCGACCAATTTTTGTCACGATTGTGGATCAAGGATTTGGGCCGCGACCATTTTTTCCTTTTTTTTCATCGCGGCGAGGGTCACGGACTTTTGGCGCGACCAATTTTCCTCACGACCAAAGTCCATGACCCCGAACCGTGACAAAAAATGGTCGCGGCCAAAGTTCGCGACCATTTTTTTCCTTTTTTTTTCGTCACGGCCAAAGTTCGTGACGAAAAATGGGTCACAGACTTTGACCGCGACCATTTTTTGTCATGGTTGTGGGTCACGGACTTTATATCCCAATACATATTACTACCGTTTTAATGATATGTCTTGGGATATAAAGGGTGAGTTAAATAATATTTATTTATTAATTTTTAGATTTAGAAATTTGCAAGAAAAAATAAACTATTACATATATAGCTCTCATGAACCTCTTATTTTACAATTAGAAAATAATGCCCATCAAAAAATAAAAATTGAAAAATACTTAATTTTGCACTTGAAATATAAAAACAATCAACATCGAGTATATAATAGCTTTTCATGAAAAATATTTTTTATAAAATAAAAGAAATTATCTCTGCTATTTTTTTTTTCTTTCGTCCTATGTATGCTAGATTTTCCCTAAAAGGGCCTCGTCACAAGTTGTTTGAGAGTTATATACTTAATTAATCAGATGGAAAAAAGTGTAAATGTGGTTTGAGAAAATGTAAAAAAAAATTCTGATATGGATAACTTGATCCCCAAATCAAATCATCGAATATAGTAGATATAAAGTTGTATTCGACTTCAAACTCAAACTTGATCCTCAAATCATGGAATAGATAACTTGATCCCCAAATCAAATCGTCGAATAAAGTAGAGATAAAGTTAGAGTTGTATTCAAACTCAAACACCTCAACTGAAACCACCTCATCTCATCTCTTTATTTCTCTATTTATATGTATGAAGTCTCAGGGTTTGAAATCCAAAGATTTTGAAGCTCCGTCCCAATATTTGAATAATAATGTAAGTTTGAATTTTTATTTTATTTTAAGTTTATTTACCCCATTCAGCTTAACATTGTTTAGCTTTTCATTCATTTATTGAACTCTATGGAGATTGAGCCATTTTGGCCGACCAATTATTCAATTAGACCAGTTTCTCAAACCTCTCCGCCCCATCCAAGCCGAAGAGCTTTGGGAACAATTATGAAGTATAAGCTAAGTGGCCCCAAACATAGAGGACCAAATAGGTCCGGATCCCAAAAAATGGCCATCCCAATACATAACAGGCAAGGAACATTATGAGAGATAACCTCAAAGGGATTATTTGACAAGAATAGATTTCGAAGGAGATTAGCATGGATCAAGTAGCGGCCCAATCAACAACTCTAATGAGTCTAATTCAATTTTGCCTACTCCATATCTATAAATGTAATCGTCACACCAGGGAAAAAATGATATGTAACTTATGGATATCGAATCACAAAAAAAGTAATAAAAAGGAGAGAAACACCTATGGACATAGGCCATTGGCGAACTGCACAAATTTATTTGTTGTGAGATTGTTCTATTCTTAGTTTGGTCCTAATTGCTTATATTCATTCATTGTGATTAATTGCACCTGTTGCATTTGAAAATCTATCAACACAAACTCACATCAATTGAAAAGTTATCTTTAATAAGCTAAAGGCCATGAACATAGAGAAACAAATACAACACAACTTGTGAAAGTTTTAAAGCTGGATAAAGAGCTTATGATGAATATTCATTGGGTTAGATGATGATGAGTTTACAGGTGCTTGGATCGTTGACATGTATGGATGAGAGTTGTCAACTTGAAATTGTATTTTAGTAATTTTAAGAATGATTGATTTTGTTGGATTAATTTTTATTCTTATGATTGACACGTATTAAATATTACACAGTTTATTTAGACATTTTAGTTTTTTAGTTACCAATGAACGTTTAAGCATTTTAATATTTGAGTTTATATTATTACTACTTTAATGATATGTGTCTTGGGTTATAAATGAAGCGAGTTACATCATATTTATTTATTAACTTTTAAATTTGAAACTTTACAAAAGGATGAATTATTACGTGCCTTATATTTTTTATTTAGAAAATAATTCTAATTAAAGCTTCTTCTTTCACCCCACATATGGTCGATTTTTTTTATTTCCTAAAAAGACCTCTGCAAAAGTTGTTTAAGAGTTATATACTTAATTAATTAGATGGATAAACGTGTAAAAGTGGTTAGAGCAAACGTCTGGCATCGCCCAAAAAATAAAAAAAATATGATACAGATTATTTGATCCCCAAATCATCGAATAAAGTAGAGATAAAGTTGTATTCAAACTTAAACTCAAACTTCCTCCCTAAACGTTTCTCGATAAGAAGTTGGTAAACATATTCATTGAACAAGTTCTAGCTAGGACAAAATGAGTGGACAACGGATTCACAACAACTCATATTTTAAAGGTGGTTGAGCGCATATATTCTGGATGTGGCGTAATTGTTGTTAAGAAGAATGTAAGAGGACATCATATTTTGTGTGAATATCCAACTATGCTTATACTCATTCTTAATTTTATTTTTCTTCGCCGTGGCAATATGAAAATGTTATACCGTTGGTACATTTGAATAAGAGTTTTCCATTTTGACAAATAATTAAATTTGGTTATTTATTTATTTTCATATCTTTTGTATTTAGGATAAACCTGGATATCTCCTCCGAGATTATTGGTAACTGTTTTGACTATCTCCGTAAGTATTCTAGTGTATTTAAAATACTCATGTGCGAATTAAATTATGATTTGGGCTGGGCAGCGTTCTAATGGATCCAAGCTGGTCGGCTACTCTCATGGGCTATGGTAAATGGGTCCCCACATTGAAATACTCAAAAATTTGACGTAAACGCAGGGAACCTGTGGGCGATACTTCTACTGATTTATTTGGTGTTGTTGATTCATAAAAAAAAGATTGTGGTTGCTTTGGAAATGCAAGTTGTTTTGGTTTGTAAAAATAACCAAAATGTCCTTTTGAATTGTCTTTTCATTTTCAAATGACCCAAGACCCAAAACCACCGTCCAAATAGACTTTTCTGATTATTTCAACCCTTCCGGACGCAACGACGCAGTCAAAACGACTATAAGGTCGATATAAAAATAAGTTCCCTTTTTAATTTAACAAATTAGTCCCGACACGTCCCATATCGCGTCCGACTAAAAATTCAAATAACTGAATTAATATCACACAGACATATCAATGACATCACATTCATATATTACCTAAATATCTTTAAGCACCGATGCGGCTTAACCATCGTTTATCCACAGATGCTACTTTGAAACGGAGTTTAGACTTGTTAATTTTATTGGGTTAATTATTATTCTTACGAATGACACATATTAAATATTTTGTAGTTTGTTTAGAGATTTTAGATTTTTAGGTTATGAATGGAAATTTAAATATTATTATAGTAGAGTTTATATTACTACCGTTTTAATGAAGTGCCTTGGGTTATAAATGGTAAGTTATATAATATTTATTTGTTAAGTTTTGAATTTGAAATTTTACAAAAAAAAAAACCTATTAAGTATATAGTTCTCATGAACCTCCTATTTTACAATTAGTAAATAATGATAATCAAACAATAAAAATTAAATGGATCCTTATTTTTGCACTTGAAAAAATTAAAACAATTAACATCGAGTATATAATATTTTTGATAAAATGTATTTTTCTAAGATTTATCTTGTCCAAAAGAAATTTCTATCCCTCCACCAATGCTAGATTTTTTTGTTTCCTAAAAGGGCTCGGAACAGGTTGTTTGAGAGTTATATAGTTAATTAATTAGATGGACAAAAGTGTAAAAGTGATTAACCGCAAACGTGCGACATATCGGCCAAATCAAATCCTCGAATAGACCAGATAGAGTTGTATTGAAAGTGAAACACCTCGACTGAAACTTGATCCCCAAATCATGGAATAGATAACTTGATCCCCAAAATCAAATCAAATCGTAGGGAAGAGATAGAGTTTGAGTTGTATTCAAACTCAAACCCCTCAATCAACTGAAACCGGCTTATCTCTCTTCTATTTCTATTTCTATTTATATATATGGAGTCTCCAAAGGTTTTGAAGCTCCATCCCAGCATTTGAATAACATTGTAAGTTTGCTTTTTTTTTTTACCCCCATTCAGATTGTTTAGGTTTTCATTCATTCATTTATTTTATTTAACTCAGATTGTCTATCATGATTGAGCCTCTCTTCTCCTCCTCTGGCAACGATATAAACCCTAGCCCTAGCTACTGCTCTAAATATTTAACTATATCATTGAGTCTTTGTTCTTTCTTTAATGGCTATGCGTGGTATGTTGGTGTTAAACACTTTTTTAATGCCTTTCGTTTAAACAACTTTCTTTGTTTATCAATCGATGCCATCACGTAATTTTTGTTCTATGTTTTAACTGCTATTCATTTGGGCCTTTGATTGTTCTGCCTTTTCTAATAAATAAAGTATAGTTCTTAAAAATTTGCCTTTGCCTTTGATTGTTCTGCCTTTTCTATGTTTTAACTACTATCTTTGTTTATCAATCGGTGTTAACTATGTTTTAACTACTGCTGGCTTTTCGTTTAGTCTTTTAGTCTCATTTTGGGGGCTTTGATTGTTCTGCGTTTTCTAATTGATCCCTTTGTTTCATTTGCAATATTAGGTTGACTATATATGTGATTTTTAAGAACTAAACTTCCAGTTTAGAATTTCATTTATGTTCCAAATAACCATATGTGAAATAACTCTTCTTGAACCATCAAATACGGTGATGCATCTATTTTATTTATTTCAAAAGAGACATATGCTTATAACCGGGAATATACAATCTTCATGATGTATACCGTAAAAAAATATTTCAATTGTCCTAAAGACACTTACCTTATTTTGCTTACTTCCCATGTTGGCTTTGTTATATTTAAATGAAATTCTTAACCCGTGTTATTGGTTTTATTATATTTAAATGGAATTTTCAAAATGGAGAGCAACTTTTAGCGGGAATAGCAGCTTTCTAATAAATAATATTAGTATTCATTCGTAAATTTGATTGAATGTTATTTGTCTTTGAATTCCACGATTACCAGAGGGGAGGTTTCAATTGTGGCCGTGTGTTTGGACATTTTCCTTGGTTAGAATGATAGACCCGGTTTGTCAAAATACGCCTTTCTGCTCCTGATTATGGCGCGCTAGGGAAATGCGTGTTTTGATTGATCGCGTGCGTCTTTTTGAGTAGGGAAGGTGCTCAAATACACCGCCACAATTGAAGTCATTCTTCCGGTTATCGTGAAATGCAAAGCGAAATATATTATAAATCAAATCTACGAATGATAAAAAAATATTTTTATAGGATGCTTATATTTCCGCTAATAGTTTTTCTAAATAGATGAGCGGAAGTGTGAAATTGCCCACGCGCCTCGGGTTTTTGTGACTCCTATGGGCTGTATGCTCTAAATAAGCCATCTGAATCAGCGCAAATATCTCTCAATATCATTGTTTTAAATCACAGTTGCACCTTCACGTAAATAGCGTAAGTTGACTTCAATTTATATGGGACTAAAACCTTATAAACAGTCCTTGAAGAGAAGGTGGAAATCGAGAGTATCTTTCTCAATCCCTCTCTGACACCTTCGGGCAATGGGTCTGTTGATCCTTATCAGAATGATGGTGCTGTTAAAAAAACAACTTTCCAGAGTTTAAGGTTTCATTCAGCAGACATCTGTTATCAATTTAGAAGTTCAATTTCATATTTGTGCTTAGATATTAGGTTTTGTTATAGAAATGCATAAAATATTGTCTTATTGTTATTTTTGTTGTATGAATAGTTATTCTCTAATTGTCAATAGTAGTTGAACATCGGAGAGATGTTAATCAAGTTCTTTTATAACCATGTAATTGGTATCCATGGTTCATGAATGCCTACCTTATTTTTATTTACAAGTCCTAAATAATTTTATATTTAGTCCTCTTTATAGAAGGAAAAAGTAAGGTATTTCTTATATTATTAAGTTTTAATTTTGTAGTTGAGTTTGTATATATCAATTTGAACGAGGGTATTTTTGTTTGACATGTATTACTCTTCTTTCTCTATATCTTAGTTCATATTACAATCTGTTTATCATAATTTTAGTAAATGATTCTACATATCTGTTTTCATGATGACAGAGCATTCCTTGATTGTTTCACTTGAATTTAGCACGTATTGAAATTTCCTACTGAGTAACACGTGTGGTTAACACTTTGTTATTGTTTTACAGATTATCAAGGTAATAGCTAAAGCTGAAAAAGGTAACTAATGACGATGCTTTAGAATTTTCGCTTCTTCATTTAATGCGGCGTACATTGTAGATTGTTTTTATGATTCCCGTGATCCAATTGTTTAAACTGAAACTCATTTCCAGTGGTTAGTAAGTATTATACGAACAATGTTTTACCCAAACAGATTTTGGGTTCGTTTTTGCAGATCTATGACCGTTGTTGTATGGTGGTGAGCTACGATTGAACGTGCATTCCACTTCTCACAAGTTGGTCTGAAGCTCATGACAGGGGGTAAGTGAATTAAATATGTAAACGGATATCATTAATTGGATCAAATCATAAGGATTGCTTTTTTTTTAATTTTTTTAATTTTGTTATGTACATTATTGGCCTATTTAAAGGTTTATCTTTTGAAAACTTTCTACTTTCTTTGTTTACACAGCTGGGCAGGTTCTTATCTTGAAGAGCAGGCATCATTTAAAGCTATACATTTTTGTGTTGTTAGATCAAGTTTAATAGTCCTCACCTACAAATGCTAATTGTCTCGGGGTTTGGAGCATGTTATTGTATGCTTTTAGTGACACTAGACTTTGGTGTATTTATAAAAGATATCATCCAGCTCCTCCAAAGTTAATATCTCGAACATATAGCATAGTAGGTTCTTCTTATTGGGAGTTATTATTGGATTGTGTTTAGAGGATGTCTACTATGACATTATTTGATTTTGTTCCATTTTGTTTTGATTTTTTAGGTTTGATTGATAATTGCCTAAGCCTCTCTTAGATTTTTTCAAATTTTTTAGGTTTGGTTAATACGATTATCCTCTCTTGGAGATTTATAATTTTTTTCTGTTTTACATATGTTTGGGCTTGATTTTTTTACATGTATCCATAAGTAGCATCCTACATCTTTTACAGGTGGTTTCAATATATGGCATCTCATCCTCTGTTTTCCCATTTTTTTCAGTTCACCTTTGAAGGTTTTCATTTGTATTCTAGATTTTAATCTCGGATCTAATTTTTATTGCAATTTTGGTGATTCCTATTAAGTGGTTTAAAGTTGATTATAATTACTTATTTCTCTTTACTATTACATTTATTGTTGCAGGTTGTTTCGGGTTTTTTGGTTACAAATTTTGGTTATTCGTTTCAAATTTTTGGATGTTCATACGACTATATCGCTATTTGCTTTTACATCTATCTAATTTGTTGCTTATATTTTTTGCAGTTCATTTACAGGTATTGCAAAATCAGATATTCCAGTTATTGTATGGATATTCATCTTCTCCTTACCGGATTGAACGAGCTACACATTTCAATGGTATATGTATTTTGTTTGGATATTCATTTTCACCTTGAGTCAAACCTTATCAGACTTCTCTATATTCCATTAATTTCAATTCCATCATGCTCTTCTACTTTATTGTGTTCTCTTCTGCATCTTAGAGCTAACGCATCTTAGAGCTAACGAACAAATATTTGTTATTCATACATTTTGTAGGTGATATAATTTTGTTCATTAAGGTTGCATATTTCTCTACTTGCTGTCTTTTTTTTATCATTTTGGAGATACAACGAACAATTCTCCACTCCTTTGTTAATTTTTATATTTGACCTCCCCTGATCTTATATATTATTTTTTGTCTTGAATTTACTAATTTCTTAAATGATTACAATGGTGAAGTTAGTCAATTTCTCTCCTCAGACTTATAATAATGAAGTGAATTATTACTACCAAAGTACACTACACACATGGAAAATTAAGTGGATGCCAATTAACCTGTGACTTATTTTTGTTCCCATTAGTTCTATTAATCAATCACATACATGTTTGAATCTCTTAGCAAAGTTTTATTTATTTATATAGAATAAGAATTTTTTATCCAATGCTTTGTACATTTCATGTGATGTCCCTCTTTTTTTCTTCTACAGAATCCATACGCACAACAAGTTATTGTTATATTTTTCTTTAATTAAAAAGTATCTTTTGTTTCTTTTCAACTTTACTATGACCTTACAAATTATAGAAATATTCCATTCAAATTTACTGTCACCCTAAACCCTAAACCCTAAACCCTAAACCGACTACTACACCTTACTGTGCTCTTATTTAAAAATAAGTGATAGTATTGTATTCATAATCTAAATTGTATTATATTCATAATCTAAATTGACATTATAATCTAAAAGAAATGATAGTATTGTATTTGAATTAGTAACCATTGTACCTTCTGTTGTTCTTTACCGAACTCAGTGAATGATGGGAAATCTGTGGGCCATCAAACAATATGATGAAAGTGATGTAAGTTCTCCCAGTATCATTTCATCTTGGTTACATTTGTAAGAGATGACATCTCTATTTGCACAGATAGTTGGGTAATGGTTGATTATTTTAAGTTCTTAATATTCAATCAAATACTGAACTTTTTTTTGAAATCAGAAGAGTACTCTTTTTACCACAGATAGTATTTGTACCCCTTTTCTGTTTTGGGTGACAAGACTTTCGAGGTTGGATTGTTATGTTTCTGCATTCATGTGTTTTTTTTTTGGTAGCATACCATGAGGTGTCCGGGCCAGCTTACGCGCACCTCGACTAATCCCCATTCGCGGTTCGTGGCTTCCGCTGGTCAAGCATTATTTTGACAGTGCCAGTGCCATGGATCGAACTGGGGACCAAACCCAATTCACCCCCAAGACTGTCCAGTGGCAGCCTTATACCACTGGGCCAAGAGGCTTGGTTGCATTCATGTGTTTGCAAACTGGTAATTTAGTAGTCTTCTTTACCAGATCCAATACTTGAGGAGTAGATATATATTTTTACATCAATCTAACATCAAGAGATAGAGTTGAAGAATTATTCAGAGATGTGATAAATTCTTGGTTCTTTTATCTGATCGAGGTTCCCTCACATGTTTTAATGAGAATTAAATTGTCCGAATGAATAATCTCGATATTGATTATGTGAAACAATTATAAATTTATTTTTCCTATGTTTACCTCTATGGCTGATTTAGCCTTTCATAGATTTTTTTAATGATATTGTGATCAATGAATTTTTTTGATTAAGCAGGTGATACGAAGATGTTTGGCCAAAAATCATGTATGTTTGAAACTCCTAAATACTTCCTCTTCTCATATCATATGTGGTGTATGTGATGTAAACTTAATTTGCAAGTTATTTTTTAGCATGAATTTTGTTTTTTCTATCTGCATTCTCGGTATGGTATGTACATGGAGGTATTTTACGATTATTATCACTATTTTATCTTAGAGTTTTGTGTCTAACACGTGTAATGTTTACATTATATTTTTTTACAATTTAACAAGTGTTAAATGTGTCATTATTTAACATGATTCTTAAAAAGCCAGATTATTAATGAATTGCAGGTTTGTGTGGGAGATCATTATATTGAAATTTTTTGCTTTACTTCTCATTTGGAGTTTACAAGTCGTTGTTTGTTTACATTTACTAATATTTTTGCAAACTAATATTCTTTTAACCGAATGCCATTGTATTTGGTCAATGATTTTTTTTCAACTATATTTGAAATTTTGGTCCAGAAGCTTTGATATTATTATTCACTCATAAATATTGGTCCAGAAACTCGAGACTCGATTTCACCATACATGTTGTAAGCATGTGCTATATCTTCAAAATTTACAGTCGTGCCTTCAGGCACGGGCATCCGCTAGTATATATATATACTAGTACAAGTCCGTGCCTAAAGGCACAATTCAAACTTTGCAAAAAACACAACACATTCTTGTAACATGAATGGTATACGGACACGACGTTCCAAGAAATATTATACATTCTCGCTATAGATAAACAATATTTGAAATAACCTATAGTACGAACCTACTAGTTTTAAAAAACTTGGGCAAACTTTCCTTTATTTCTGAAACAATCCATTTTGTTTAAGAACAAAAATACCAACTATACGATTATTAATGTTGAGTATGATAATTTAAAAAATTTGAATAGAGTTTTCTTTGTTTATTATACAATTCGCCCTGTTTAAGAACAAAAATATTAACTACACTATTATTAATACAGGTACTAAGATATTAAAAAAATTGGGCAAAATTTCCTTTGTTTATAGAAGAATCCGTCCTATTTAAGGGGAGACAAACAACAACAACTATACTACTATTTCACAATAGCCACCGTATAAATAATTAGAAACAATATAATCCATCATAGACCATAATTTGTATCACAACTAAATCCGTATAAACAATCAAAAGTTGTAACTAACATATACACTCCTTAGTAGCCAGACTTTTAGAAAAAAAAATATAGAAAGAAGAGAATCAAATAAAACCTGTATGCCGCTTGAAATTGTTATTAAAACGTTCAACAATAAAAAGCCACGTACTATTGAAAAAAAATATAACGTTCGTCTCTAATCCCGAATGACCTATGTTTTGCGCCCGTAATTTTGTTTACATGTTCTCTAATTTCATCCCAAGTATCATAAATCCCAGGTTTATGTCCCACAAAAACAACATATATTTTTCACTTAATGAAAAAATTCCAAGCAAACAAAAGGGGAGACACCAAAACACACTAAGAAAATAATTTTGGAAATGTGATTTTCCAGTAAATTTTAAAATCAGTCTTGGGAAAATAATATTATATAAATAAGTTTGAATCTCCGGCCTAAGTCGTTGTGTTGTTGCAGCAACGGCTGCTGTGTTGTTGCAGCAGCAGCAACAACGTCATCGACATCTTGCTGCTTTTGGAATTGCTCGGACAACACCCAAACGACAAAGGCCATTCAAGAACATAAACTGATTCGTTGCTACTACGTTCTACTCTATAACGAAAAAAAATTCAACTTAATATTGAGCTTGATGGTTACCTCGCTCCTGTGAATTTAAGCCACCCACCAACCAAAAATTGCAACTGAGAACAAAGGTCATCCGTTAGCTATTGAAATTGATGAACTTACATACTATTTTAAATAGTAAAGAAGTTCTAAAATGAGTACATAAGCACGAGTACCTCGACAACATTGGTGAATACTAATTTTGGAGTGAGGAATACAGAGGATGGGAGAGAATACTTCTTTAAGTTCCTGTCATTCCAAGATTTTTAATTCAGTCCAATGCCAATAATATGAAGGTATAGGATATAAAAAATTGTTTGAAACTACAAGAACCAACAATTACTTCCAAAGTTTGGGGCTATATATGTAAATAACTAAAAAAGGGAGTTTATTATCTTCAATCATAACCACTAATTTTTTTTAAGTTAAGACACTTTCTATTTCATTTAATAAAAAACAATACATATAAGTCTTTCTGTTCCATCAGAAAATTAAACATTACTGTCAACAAGGTATAAATATGATTCACATAGTGTTTCAACTGCCAGTCATCTAAATCCATTACGTGAAGTCTCCAAGTTCTATGACTCACCAAATAATGTTCAAGTTGTAGAGAAGCTTCAAACGGCCAGTATAATATAATAGAATAAAACAAAATATTTTGTTCAATAGCATCTTTCCCTTACACGTAAGAACCTTCGCTATGCCCATTAGTAGTCAGTGGTATTATTCACGTCAGTTTCACAAACTTCATCCTGTGATTGGCATAAGATTTCTTGAGCTTCTGCAAGTGCAGGCTCCTTTGCATCAGTTGCATACAGTATCCTCTTAATTGCCACAACCATCTTGAAAGCATGGATACTTTTGAGAAGATGACAAATCCATCATCAATGCCGGATATATATTGAATACTGGTAACTTTGAGTTGCGGATACCCATGATCTGTAGATGTAACGGAAGATGCTCCAATTCAGGCATCTGACAGAGTACTTCTATGTCCCGTAATTTTGCAAAATAAAAATCTCTCTCTCCAAAAGTCCCACTGAAAGCTTCAGGTCTGTAATCTCCTGGGACAAAGCCTGAATTTCCCCTAAAAAATTAGCCCCGGCTGCTATTGCACCTGTTTTCCCTTGCTTGGTCCTAGAGATCTTGTAATTTTGCGGATAACCACTAAAATTATGTTTTACACATTTCTTGAAACTTACATATACCATTTAGTTCATTAAAAATCAGCCCCACTCATCACCCTAAAGAGAAAAAACTTACATATACCATATAGTTGATTAAAAATCGTATCTTAAACTTACCTTAACTACTTTAACATCCCAAGACACACCTAAGATAATACATAAAAGTAATAAATAACAAATTCAACATGTTAAAACTTACAACAGTAATTATAAATGAACTATAAGTTAGCAACACTCCCTATTGGATTTCAGCAACAGTAGCCCTGCTCAGTTTATTCCATTTCAATTTTGCACTGTGCTCAACATCAGTAAATCTACACCAAAAAATCCACAATAAAGTAAAAGTAAAGAAAATTAAACAGATCTTCATTAACATTGACTCTTTCATGTTTGATATGCCTTGAATCATTGACTCAAATCGAAAGTTAAAACATTTGAATCAAATATGAATATAAATCAATGGCGTGGGGATTTATAAGGATGGGAGGTGAGGGAGGTTCATTTTTTTTTTTGGATGGGTGGGGGGTGGAGGGGGGAGGGTTGGCTGATGAGGTTAAACCATTTGAATCTTACCTAAGAGAAGCGGCGACATGTAGAGAGGTACGACGGGGTGGATAGAGGTGCGGCGGCGTGGGGCTGAGGTAGGGGGAAAGTTTTGTGTGAGATGGGTTTTGATTGGGGGGCTGATGAGGGAACGGGAGAAAGGTAGAGAGAGAGAGAGAGAGAGAGAGAGAGAGAGAGGATTAATGAATGGGTACTCTTCGAGAGAGAGAGAGAGAGAGAGAGAGAGAGAGAGAGGATTAATGAATGGGTACTCTTCGTTTTTCCATCTCATTGTATTTATTAAGAAGTTTTAGAAATTATATAAATAACCTTCACAACATAACACAACTGTTACAAACAAGTCACTCACAACATCAATGCTGAAATTGCTTGAAATATGTTTTATTGTTTATGCTTATTGTATATATCATTTGTCCAGGGAACCTATAAGGAAATTAACTGAATATGTTGTAGATAACATTCCATGTGAGTTTCTCTTTTAAGTTTGGTTTATTTTGCTAATTGTACATTTATAAATTAAAAAAGTGTATACATTATATGTTTGAAAGTTTTATTTATTAGATCGAAATGCAAGCTTTTTGCCATTTTCTTCCACGTGTACCACATTTACTTGTAATGAAATAGGTTTTTATATTATTTTCATATAATAAGACATTCATTATAAATTATCCGAACAGGGCCTTACAAAGAAGAGGGGCCTATGTTCTGCTCAAGCTCAGAATACATCTTCATTTTCAAAGAGATGTTTATCTTAATAGGTACGTAAAGCATCATATTTTTGTTGTTTCAAGCCTATGTGAATTGACTATTCTACTTGTGTCGCCATTTTCACGCCCCAAAGGCTATTTTATAGGATTCTCCATTGCATATAAAACATAAATGGCTTTTGCATACATATTTTGGCCATACATGTATATGCTTTTGGTTTCGTATTTGTTTACGATGGGATTACTTATTCTTTTTTTTTTGATACATTTGTTTATGATAATATGAATTTATTCAAGTTAAATGTGATAATTTCCATCTCGATGGGGAAGTGAACTGCTACTCTTAATAATGTTCTTTTTCTTCCCACAACTGAGTTTGGTTAGCAACTTGATTTGTATGTTTGGGACATTTTTGTGTCTTTCTGTATTTACATGTACAGATAACGTGTGTAAATATATCACAGTTGAAATATCATCATGCAATCTTGATTTTAATCGGTTGAATGTTAAGATCGTTCAGTCAGAATTAGTTGACAATATAACCTGTTGTTTCCATAATAAATATATATATGTTTTGGTAGTATGTTTGGATCCTACTGTTGTCAGTTGATTTATGCGTTCACATATATATCCTACTGTTGATTTATGCGTTCATATATATATTTTGGTAATATGTTTGGATCCTACTGCTGATTTATGCGTTCATATATATCCTACTGTTGATTACCCCCATTCTCTCTCTCTCTCTTCCTCCATTCTCATCACGCTGGCATTTCGATCTCTAACCTAGTTATACTCACGCTGGCATTTCGATCTCTAACCTAGTTATACTCACACCTGAGGTTTCGCATTCCGTCTTCTTCTACTCGGGTAACCTTTTGTCAAAATCATATAATGAAATCAACAAATTCGCGAATCAATTAAACCGGAATGAGAAAGATTTAAGGGAGACTCTTAACTGAAACTTGAATATGTGTATGTATTGCTTGGATTTGATTACATGTATCTATGGCTTGGATTTAGGGTTTGGTTGATTTGGGTTGAATCATTTAGGGTTTGGTTGATTTGATTTTGTGTATTTATGTTTTGTCTGCTGTTAATAATGTATTGGAGTTAGGTTTTGGGGTATTTAAGTTCTCAGTCATTTCATTATTCATTTTTTGCATGATTTCATTTGTTTTATCTATTACAAACTATTTCATTTTCTGCTGTTAATAATGTATTGGAGTTAGGTTTGGTGTCGGTCGAGCGCGACGTGTGGTCGGTTGTTTTCATCGAGCATTGATGGATCCGTTTCAGAGTGGGACCTTTTTCATCTCAAACAGAAGGTATCACCAAACTCTTGGGTGAACAGGAATTTATAATGCAAACCAAGACCCTTGGCACAATTGGTTACATGGCACCAAGTCATATTTTTAGTTAAAAATATGACTTCTGATAAAGTATTGTATTAATGATTTGAAATTATATCTATCCATTCTATTGTAAGAATTTTATTATATTCATTTAGTCTATAATAAATTTCATTTTGATTAACAGGCTATATATTGGAAGGAAAAGTATCTACATGGGGAGATGTCTATAGTTATGGTATTGTGCTGCTCGAAACATTTACAAGAAAGAAGCCCACGGATGGAATGTTTGTAGGAGAAATGAACTTAAAGCACTGGGTGGATCACACCATACAGAAATCGATAACTGAAGTTGTGGACATCAGTTTGCTAGAAGAGAATGATAAAATTTTAAATGCAAAGAAGCCGTGTGTGTCACTGTCATCTATCTTCAGCTTGGCAATGGATTGATCAGCAGATTCTCACCTCGAGAGAGGATCAGTATGAAAGAGGTAGTCATGAGACTGAACAAGATAAAACCCAATTTCTCCGCAAATATTGAAATGCCCCAGAGCACAAGAGCTCGTCACACAGAAAGGTACCAGAGAGGTAAATGACTATTGATAGTCTCACCCCATTTCTTTCCTTCAGCACCGCGCCCCCCCACATCCCCCTCCCCTCCCCCCCCCCCCCCCCCCCCCACCCCACACACACACATTTATCGAGAAACAAATACTAAAACGTGCCGAATAGAATTCTAAATTGATATTTCAATTACTGTTTTTTCTAAATTGATATTTCAATCATGCTCTGGTGGGCAGGGTGGGCGACGCTAGTAGCATTCAACCGTCTATTGAGCAGATGAAAGAGTGGGTCAAGGAGCATTGGAAAATGATAGGCGGGACTGACTCGTTACATGTCTCCCTTTTCATTTTTTTTGTTTTCTTGTCGGAAGCAGAAGCGAGCAGAGTTTTGAACACTTAGAAATAGTGGTTTTTTGGGTTACCTTTGTGTCTAGACAAGTGGCATCCTCTGGGATGCAGTCCCTACAATTTACAAAATCCAAATTTTCGATGGATCAGGGTGATGGGTTTACCTCTCCATCTATGGGGAGGGGAAGTTTTCTAGCCCATTGGTGATAGATGCGGTGGTTTCACTACGGTGGACTGTGACACACAGACGGGGGAAGAACTTAGGTAGGCAAGAATCTTGATTTCAAGGAATCAATTTCTCCCAGAGACAATGATCATTAACTGTGGTGGGTGGGTTTTTCGTTTACCAATCTGGGTTGAAGACATGGGTTCATGCTACTTTGGTGGTGTTGACCATGTGTTTAAGATGAGGAATTGTAGTGCCGAGGTCGAGAGGTGTGGAAGGATGGCTTCAAAATCGCAAGCGGGGGGAATCTCTATACCCATTCATGTCGACAAAGTTACTGTTTATTTTTTGGAGATGTTATGTTGGAAACTTCAAATATGAATGAATGAAGGAATTTGCGGAGTTTCGTTGATATTTTGTTTTCGATATTTATTTATCATAACTTGTACATTTGTTGATATTGACTAATAATGAACGAGGCTAGAACCTTCCCTAAAATGTTGTGTCATAATAGAAATTTTGGTGGCAATTATGGCGGCAAGTTTTTAAGGGACGATTAATAGTGTCCCAAATAATATTATTAGGGACGACCAAGAGCTTGTCCCTAATAATATTATTAGGGATGGCCAGCCCCGTCCTCAATAATATTATTAGGGACAACCAAGCTCCAGTTCCAATTAATATTATGGCTTTAGGGACGGCTAGATCCGTCCCTAAAATGCAGTTGCACAATAAAAATTTTGGCGGCACTTTTGGCATCGTCCCTAATACATTTGGGACGCATATCAAATGCGACCATGCATTTCCGTCCCTAAATCCATCCCTAAAGGTCTTTAGGGACGGATTTTACCCGTCCCTAAAAGTGAGTATTTTTATACTGACGATAATTTGAAAATATGAGGACGTAGGCTTAAAACTTTGGCGCTAGGGGTGGGAAACCCGAAATAGCCCCCGAACTGCCCCGTGATAAGCTCCAACATCTCGCACGGGATCAATATAACTCGTAGGAAGTCACCGCGCAATCACGGTACTCCCGGTTTGAGAATACGATAATTATTAGAAAATATCTGGACTTAGGCTTAAAACTTGGCGTCAGAGAGCGAAAACTCGAAACAGCCCTGTGAGAGGAACCAACCCCTCAGACTGGACCAATATAACTCGTAGGTACTAACCGCGCGATCACGGTACTCCCTGTTTGAGAATATGATGATAATG
Organism: Sambucus nigra; assembly: GCA_949130495.1. Taxonomy (NCBI): domain Eukaryota; kingdom Viridiplantae; phylum Streptophyta; class Magnoliopsida; order Dipsacales; family Adoxaceae; genus Sambucus; species Sambucus nigra. The sequence goes on along the minus strand of OX422209.1, from coordinate 432,897,111 downwards.
TGAAAACATCTAAACTTAGGCTTAAAAACATGGCGCTAGAGGTGGGAAACCTGAAACATCCCCCGAACGGCCCCGTGAGAGGCACCGACACCTCGCACGGGACCAATGTAACTCGTAGGACTGACCGCGTGATCACGGTACTCCCGGTTTCTGAATACGACGATAATTTGGAAATATCTAGACTTAGCGTTAAAAACTTGGCGTCAGACTGCGAAAACTTGAAACAGCCCCCGAGTGGCCCCGTGAGAGGCACTAACACCTCGCACGGGACCATTGTAACTCCTACGAACTGACCGCGTAATCATGGTGCTCCCGATTTGAGAATACGATGATAATTTGGAAATACGTAGACGTAGGCTTAAAACTTTGGCGCTAGAGGTGGGAAACCCGAAACAGCCCCCAAACGGCCCTTTGAGAGGCACAAACACCTCGTATGGGACCAATGTAACTCGTAGGAACTGATCGCGCGATCACGGTACTCCCAAGTTCGAGAATATGACGATAATTTGAAAATATCTAGACTTATGCTTAAAAACATGGCGCTAGAGGTGGGAAACCCGAAACAGCCTCCGAACAGTCCCGTGAGAGGCACCGACACCTTGCACGGGACCAATGTAACTCGTAGGAACTGATCGCACGATCATAGTACTCCCGGTTTGAGAATATGACGATTATTTAAAAATATGAAGACTTAGGTTTAAAACTTGGCTTCAGAGTGCAAAAACTCGAAACAGCCCCCAAGCGGCCCCGTGAGAGACACCAACACCTCGCACGACACCAATGGAACTCGTAGGAACTGACCGCACGATCACAGTACTCCCGGTTTGATAATATGATGATAATTTGGAAATATCTAGACTTAGGCTTAAAAACATGGCGGTAGAGGTGGGAAACCCGAAACTGCCACTGAACGGCCCCGTGAGAGGAATCGACACCTTGCACGGGACCAATAGAACTCATAGGAACTGACAGCGCGATCACGGTACTCCCAGGTTTGAGAATACGATGATTATTTAAAAATATCTTGACTTAGGCTTAAAAACATTGCGCTAGTGGTGAGAAACCCGAAACAGCTCCCAAGCGGCCCCGTGAGAGGCACTGACACCTCGCAAGACACCAATGTAACTCGTAAGAATTGACCGCGCGATCACGGTACTCCCGGTTTGAGAATACGACGATAATTTGAAAATATGAAGACGTAGGCTTAAAACTTTACTGGTAGAGGTGGAAAACCCGAAACAGCCCCCGAACGAACCCGTGAGATGCACCAACACCTCGCACGGGACCAATGTAACTCGTAGGAACTGACCGCGCGATCACAGTACTCTCGGTTTGAGAATACGATGATAATTTGGAAAATTTCTAGACTTAGGCTTAAAAACATGGCGCTAGAGGTGGGAAACCCGAAACATCCCCCAAACTGCCCCGTGATATGCTCCGACACCTCGCACGGGACCAATATAACTCGTAGGAAGTGACCGCGCAATCACGGTACTCCTGGTTTGAGAATACGATAATTATTTGAAAATATCTAGACTTAGGCTTAAAACTTGGCGTCAGAGAGCGAAAACTTAAAACAGCCCTGTGAGAGGAACCAACACCTCAAACTGGACCAATATAACTCGTAGGTACTAACCGCGCGATCACGGTACTCCCTGTTTGAGAATATGATGATAATGTGAAAACATCTAAACTTAGGCTTAAAAACATGGCGCTAGAGGTGGGAAACCCGAAACATCCCCCGAACGGCCCCGTGAGAGGCACCGACACCTCCACGGGACCAATGTAACTCGTAGGAGTGATCGCGTGATCACGGTACTCCCGGTTTGTGAATACGACGATAATTTGGAAATATCTAGACTTAGGGTTAAAAACTTGGCGTCAGACTGCGAAAACTTGAAACAGCCCCCGAGTGGCCCCGTGAGAGGCACTGACACCTCGCACGGGACCATTGTAACTCCTACTAACTGACCGCGTAATCACGGTGCTCCCGATTTGAGAATACGATGATAATTTGGAAATACGTAGACGTAGGCTTAAAACTTTGGCGTTAGAGGTGGGAAACCCGAAACAGCCTCCAAACGGCCCTTTGAGAGGCACAAACACCTCGTATGGGACCAATGTAACTCGTATGAACTGATCGCGCGATCACGGTACTCCCAAGTTCGAGAATATGACTATAATTTAAAAATATCTAAACTTATGCTTAAAAACATGGCGCTAGAGGTGGGAAACCCGAAACAGCCCCCGAACGGCCCCGTGAGAGGCACCGACACCTTGCACGGGATCAATGTAACTCGTAGGAACTGATCGCACGATCATAGTACTCCCGGTTTGAGAATATGACGATTATTTGAAAATATGAAGACTTAGGTTTAAAACTTGGCTTCAGAGTGCAAAAACTCGAAACAGCCCCCAAGCGGCCCCGTGAGAGGCACCAACACCTCGCACGACACCAATGGAACTCGTAGGAACTGACTGCACGATCACAGTACTCCCGGTTTGATATTACGATGATAATTTGGAAATATCTAGACATAGGATTAAAAACATGGCGGTAGAGGTGGGAAACCCGAAACTGCCACTGAACGGCCCCGTGAGAGGAATCGACACCTTGCACGGGACCAATAGAACTCGTAGGAACTGACAGCGCGATCACGGTACTCCCAGGTTTGAGAATACGATGATTATTTGAAAATATCTTGACTTAGGCTTAAAAACACTGCGCTAGTGGTGAGAAACCCGAAACAGCTCCCAAGCGGCCCCGTGAGAGGCACTGACACCTCGCAAGACACCAATGTAACTCGTAGGAATTGATCGCGCGATCACGGTACTCCCGATTTGAGAATACGACGATAATTTGAAAATATGAAGACGTAGGCTTAAAACTTTACTGGTAGAGGTGGAAAACCCGAAACAGCCCCCGAACGAACCCGTGAGATGCACCAACACCTCGCACGGGACCCATGTAACTCGTAGGAACTGATCGCGCGATCACAGTACTCTCGGTTTGAGAATACGATGATAATTTGGAAATTTTCTAAACTTAGGCTTAAAAACATGGTGCTAGAGGTGGGAAACCCGAAACATCCCCCGAACAGCCCCGTGATATGCTCCGACACCTCGCACGGGACCAATATAACTCGTAGGAAGTGACCGCTCAATCACGGTACTCCCGGTTTGAGAATACAATAATTATTTAAAAATATCTAGACTTAGGCTTAAAACATGGCGTCAGAGAGCGAAAACTCGAAACAGCCCACGAACGGCCCCGTGAGAGGCACCAACACCTCGCACGGGACCAATATAACTCGTAGGAACTGACCGCGCGATCACGGTACTCCCGATTTGAGAATACGGTGATAATTTGGAAATATCTAGACTTATGCTTAAAAATTTTGCGTCGGAGTGCGAAAACTCGAAATAGCCCCCAAACGTCCCCATGAGAGGCACAAAGACCTCGCTCGGGACAAATGTAACGCGAAGGAGCTGATCGCGCGATCACTGTACCCCTGATTTGAGAATACGATGATAATTTGAAAATATCTAGACTTAGGCTTAAAAACATGGCACTCGAGGTGGGAAACTCGAAACAGCACCCGAACAGCCTCGTGAGAGGCGTCGACACCTCCCATGGAATCAATGTCACTCTGAGGAACTGACCACGCGAACCGGGTACTCCCGGTTTGAGTATACAATGATTATTTGAAAATTTGTAGACTTAGGCTTAAAACTTGGCGTCAGAATGGGAAAACCCAAAACAGCCCCCAAGCGGCCACGTGAGAGCCACTAACACCTCGCATGGGACCAATGTAACTCGTAGGAATTGACCGCGCGATCACGGTACTCCCGGATTGAGAATACGAATATAATTTAGAAATATCTAAACTTAGGCATAAAAACATGACGCTAGAGGTGGGAAGCCCGAAATAGCCCCCAAGCGGCCCCGTGAGAGGTACTAACACCTCGCACGGGACCAATGTGCTCGTTGAAACTGACCGCGCGATCACGGTATTCTCAGTTTGAGAATACGACGATAATTTGAAAATATGTAGACTTAGGCTTAAAACTTGGCGTCAGAGTGCGAAAACTCGAAAGAGCCCCCGAGCGGCCCCATGAGAGGCACCAACAGCTCGCACGGGACCAATGTAACTTATAGAAATCCGAAACAGCCCCATGAGAGGCACCAACACCTCGCACGGGACTAATGTAACTCGTAGGAACTGACTGCGCGATCACGGTACTCTCGGTTTGAGAATATGACGATAATTTGAAAATATGTAGAGTTAGACTTAAAACTTGGCGTCAGAGGGCGAAAACTCGAAACAGCCCCCAAGCGGCCCCGTGAGAATCACCAACACCTCGCACGGGACTAATGTAACTCGTAGGACTAACCGCGCGATCACGGTACTCTTGGTTTGAGAATATGACGATAATTTGGAGACATCTAGACTTAGGCTTAAAAATATGGCGCTAGAGGTGGAAAACCCGAAACAGCCCCTGAACGGCCCCGTGAGAGGCAACAACACCTCGCACCGGACCAATGTAACTCGTAGGACTGACCGCGCTATCACGGTACTCCCGGTTTGAGAATAAGATGATAATTTGAAAATGTGTCAACTTAGGCTTAAAAACATAGCGTTAGAAGTGGAAAACCCGAAACAGCCCCGAACGGCCCTGTGACAGGCATCGACACCTCCCACGGGACCAATGTAACTCTTAGGAACTGATAGCGCAATCATGGTACTCCCAATTTTAGAATACGACGATAATTCGAAAGTATGTAGACGTAGGCTTAAAACTTTGGCTCTAGAGGTGGGAAACCCGAAACAGCCCCCGAACGGCCCCGTGAGAACCTCCAACACCTCGCACGGGACCAATATTACTCGTAGGAAGTGACCGCGCGATCACGGTACTCCTGATTTGAGAATCCGACGACTATTTAAAAATATGTATACTTAGGCTTAAAACTTGGCGTCAGAGTGCAAAAACTTGAAACAACTCCCAAGTGGCCCCGTGAGAGGCACCAACACCTCGCACGGCACAAATGGAACTCGTAGGAACTGATCGCACAATCACGGTACACTCGGTTTGATAATACGACGATAATTTGGAAATATCTAGACTTAGGCTTAAAAACATAGCGCTAGAGGTGGGAAACCCGAAACTGCCACCGAACGGCCCCGTGAGAGGCATCGACACCTTGTACGGGATAAATTTAACTCGTAGGAACTGACAACGCGATAATGGCACTCCCGGTTTGAGAATATGACGATAATTTGGAAACATCTAGACATAGGCTTAAAAACATGGCGTTAGAGGTGGGAAATCCGAAACAGCCATCGAACGGCCTCGTCAGAGGTACCGACACCTCGCACGGGACCAATGTAACTCGTAGGAACTGACTGCGCGATCAAGGTACTCCCGGTTTGAGAATACAACGATTATTTCAAAATATGTAGACTTAGGCTTAAAACTTGGCGTCGGAGTGCGAAAACTCGAAACTGCCCCCAAGCGACCCCGTGAGAGGCACCAACACCTTGCACGGGACCAATGTAACTCGTAGGACCTGACTGCACCATCACGATAGTCCCGGTTTGAGAATACGATGATAATTTGGAAATATCTATAGACTTAGGCTTAAAAATATGGCGCTAGAGGTGGAAAATCCAAAACTGCCACCGAACGGCCATGTGACAGGCATCGACCCCTCGCACGGGACCAATATAACTTGTAGGAACTGAATGCGCGATCACGGTACTCCCAGGTTTGAGAATACGATGATTATTTGAAAATATCTAGACTTAAGTCTTGAAAATATGGCGCTAGAGGTGAAAAACCCGAAACAGCCCTCGAGCGGCACCGTGAGAGGCACCAACACCTCGCACGGGACCAATATAACTCGAGGAACTGATCGCGCGATCACGGTACACCTGATTTGAGAATACGATGATAATTTTAAAATATGTAGACGTTGGCTGACAACTTTGGCACCAGAGGTGGGAAACTCGAAACAACCCTCAAACGATCCCGTGAGAGGCACCAACACCTCACCCGGGACCAATGTAACTCCTAGGAACTGACTGCGCGATCACGGTACTCCCGGTTTAAGAATACGACAATAATTTATAAATATCTAGACTTAGGCTTAAAAACATGGCGCTAGTGGTGGGAAACCCGAAACAGCCCCCGAACGGACCCGTGAGAGGCACTCACACCTCGCACGGGACCAATATAACTCATAGGAATTGACCGCGCGATCACGGTACTCTCGGTTTGAGAATTCGATGATAATTATAAAATATCTAGACTTAGGCTTAAAAACTTTGCGTAGTAGTGCGAAAACTCGAAACAGCCCCCAAGGGCCCCCGTGAGAGGCACCAACACCTCGCACGTGACCAATGTAACTCGTAAGGACTGACCGCGCGATCACGGTTCTCCCGATTTGAGAATACGACGATAATTTGGAAATATCTAGACTTAGGCTTAAAAACATGTCACTAGAGGTGGGAAATCCGAAACAGCTCCCGAACGGCCCCGTGAGAGGAATCGACACCTTCCACGGGACCAATGTAACTCTTAGAAACTGACCACGCGATAATGATACTCCCAGTTTGAGTATACGATGATTATTTGAAAATATGTAGACTTAGGCTTAAAACTTGGCGTCGTAATGCGAAAACCCGAAACAGCCCCAAGAGGCCCCGTAAGAGGCACCAACACCTCGCACGGGACCAATGTAACTCGTAGGAACTGACCGAGCGATAATGGTACTCCCGATTTGAGAATATGACGATAATTTGGAAATATCTAGACATAGGCTTAACAACATGGTGCTAGAGGTGGGAAACTCAAAAACAGCCCCTGAACGGCCTCGTGAGAGGCACCGACACCTCGCACGGGACCATTGTAATTCATAGGATTTGATCGCACGATCAAGGTACTCCCGATTTGAGAATATAATGATTATTTCAAAATATGTAGACTTAGGCTTAAACTTTGGCGTCAGAGTGCAAAAACTCGAAACTGCCCCCAAGCGGCCCCGTGAGAGGCACCAACACCACGCACGGGACCAATGTAACTCGTAGGAACTGACCGCACGATCACGGTAGTCCCGGTTTGAAAATACAACGATAATTTGGAAATATATATAGACTTAGGATTAAAAACATGGCTCTAGAGGTGGGACATCCGAAACTGCCACCGAACGGCCCCGTGAGAAACATCGACTCCTCGCACGGGACCAATATAACTTGTAGGAACTGACCGCGCGATCAAGGTACTCCCAGGTTTGTGAATACGATGATTATTTGAAAATATATAGACTTAGGCTTAAAAACATGGCGCTATAGGTGGAAAACTCGAAACCGTCCCCGAGCGGCCCAGTGAGAGGCACTAACACCTTGCATAGAACCAATGTTACTCGTAGGAACTGATCGCGCGATCACGGTACTCCCCGTTTGAGAATACGATGATTATTTGAAAATATGTAGACTTAGGCTTAAAACTTGGCGTCGTAATGCGAAAACCCGAAACAGCCCCAAGAGGCCCCGTGAGAGGCACCAACACCTCGCACGGGACCAATGTAACTCGTAGGAACTGACCGCGCGATAATGGTACTCCCGATTTGAGAATATGACGATAATTTGGAAATATCTAGACATAGGCTTAACAACATGGTGCTAGAGGTGGGAAACTCAAAAACAGCCCCTGAACGGCCTCGTGAGAGGCACCGACACCTCGCACGGGACCATTGTAACTCATAGGATTTGATCGCACGATCAGGGTACTCCCGATTTGAGAATATAATGATTATTTCAAAATATGTAGACTTAGGCTTAAAATTTGGCGTCAGAGTGCAAAAACTCGAAACTGCCCCCAAGCGGCCCCGTGAGAGGCACCAACACCACGCACGGGACCAATGTAACTCGTAGGAACTGACCGCACGATCACGGTAGTCCCGGTTTGAAAATACAACGATAATTTGGAAATATATATAGACTTAGGATTAAAAACATGGCTCTAGAGGTGGGACATCCGAAACTGCCACCGAACGGCCCCGTGAGAAACATCGACTCCTCGCACGGGACCAATATAACTTGTAGGAACTGACCGCGCGATCAAGGTACTCCCAGGTTTGTGAATACGATGATTATTTGAAAATATATAGACTTAGGCTTAAAAACATGGCGCTATAGGTGGAAAACTCGAAACCGTCCCCGAGCGGCCCAGTGAGAGGCACTAACACCTTGCATAGAACCAATGTAACTCGTAGGAACTGATCGCGCGATCACGGTACTCCCCGTTTGAGAATACGATGATTATTTGAAAATTTGTAGACGTTGGCTTAAAACTTTGGCACCAGAGGTGGGAAACCCGAAACAACCCTCAAACGGCCCTGTGAGAGGCACCAACACCTCGCACGGGACCAATGTAACTCGTAGGAACTGACCGCGCAATCACGGTCCTCCCATTTTGAGAATACGACGATAATTTGGAAATATCTAGACTTAGGCTTAAAAACATGGCGCTAGAGGTGGAAAACTCGAAACAGCCCCTGAACGGCCCCGTGAGGGGCAGCAACACCTCGCACGGGACCAATGTAACTCGTAGTAACTTTGGCGCTTGAGGTAGGAAACCCGAAATAGCCCCCGAACGGTGCCGTGAGATAGGCCTGTAAATGGATCGGATCAGGCAAATCCAATTCCATACCCGTTTATCTTAAACGGATTCGGATCCGATTCGTTTATTAAACGGATCGAATCAGGCAAATCGAAATCCTTATCCGTTTATTTTAAACGGATTCCGATCTGATCCGATTATCCTTTTATGTTAAACTTAATTTGCAACATTTTTATTTTCAACTCTTATTGCATAAATTTATTTTCCAAATGTTAAAAAAAAATAGATAATGAAATAAAGAACTATTATAATATATATTTAAAATATTATTAAATACAATATGTATTAGTTATATATATATATATTAAAATTATTAATCGGAACGGATTATTAACGGATTGGAGCAGATGAATTCAAATCCTCTCCATTTAATAAACGAGTAATCGAATAATCGGATAATCAGATTTTAAGCATGATCCATATCCGCTTAAATGGATCGGATTCGGATTCGGATTCGGATAAAATTCGATCCATTGACAGGCCTACCGTGAGAGGCACCAACACGTCGCACGGGACCAATGTAACTCGTAGAAAACTGATCATGCGACCACGGTACTTTCGGTTTGAGAATACGATGATAATTTGGAAATACCAAGACTTAGGCTTAAAAACAAGGCCCTAGAGGTGGGAAACCCAAAACATCCCCCCAGCGGCCCCGTGAGAGGCACCAACACCTCGCACGGGACCAATGTTACTCGTAGGAACTGACCACGCGATCACGGTACTCCTGGTTTGAGAGTACGACGATAATTTGGAAATATCTAGACTTACGCTTAAAAACTTCGCGTCAGAGAGCGAAAACCCGAAACAGCCCCCGAGTGGCCCCGTGAGAGGCACCAACACCTCGCACGGGACCAATATAACTCGTAGTAACTGACCGCGTGATCACGGTACTCTCGGTTTTAGAATACGACGATACTTTGAAAATATGTAGACGTAGGCTAAAAACATTGGCGCTAGAGGTGGGAAACCCAAAATAGCCCCCGAACGGCTTCGTGAGAGGCACCAATGCCTCGCACGGGACTAATGTAACTCGTAGGACTGGCCGTGCGATCACGGTACTCCCAGTTTGAGAATACGATGATTATTTGAAAATATGTAGACTTAGGCTTAAAACTTGGCGTCGGAGTGCGAAAACTCGAAACAACCCCCAAGCGGCCCCGTGAGAGGTACCAACACCTCGCACGGGTCCAATGTAACTCGAAGGAACTAACCGCGCGATCATGGTAGTCCCTGTTTGAGAATATGATGATAATTTGGAAACATCTAAACTTACCCTTTAAAATATGGCGCTAGAGGTGGGAAAACCCGATACATCCCCCGAACTGCGTCGGGAGTGGCATCACACCTCGCTCGGGACCAATGTTACTCGTAGGTTTGACCCCGCGATCACGGTACTCTCAATTTGATAATACTACGATTATTTGAAAATATCTAGGCTTAGGCTTAAAAACGTGACACTAGATGTGAAAAACCCAAAATGGCCTCGTGAGTGGCATCGACACCTCGCACGGGACCAATATAACTCGTTAAAACTGACCGCGTGATCACGACACTCTCAGTTTGAGAATACAATGATTATTTGAAAATATGTAGACTTAGGCTTAAAAACATGGCGCTAGAGGTGGGAAACTCGGAATAGCCCCCGAGCGGCCCCATGAGAGGCACCGACACCTCGGACGGGACCAAGGTAACTCGTAGGAAATGACTGCGCGATCACGGTACTCCCGATTTGAGAATACAAAGATAATTTGGAAATATCTAGACTTAGGCTTAAAAACGTGGCGTTAGGTGGGAAACTCGAAATAGGTGGGAAATGTGGGTGAGAGGTAGGGGTGGCTGTGGGAAACTCGAAATATGATCTAGAGGTGGGAAACTCGAAATAGCCCCCGAACGGCCTCGTGAGAGGCACCCAAACCTCGCACGGGACCAATTTAACTCAGAGGAACTGGCCGCGCGATCACGGTACTCCCGATTTGCGAATACGCCGATAAATTTAAAATATCTAGACTTAGGATTAAAAACTTGGCGTCAGAGTGCGATAACTCGAAACAGCCCCCGAGTGATCCCGTGAGAGGCACCAACACCTCGCACGGGACCAATGTAACTCGTATGAACTGATCGCGCGATCACGGTACTCCCAGTTTGAGATTACGACGATAATTTGAAAATATGTAGACGTAGGCTTAAAACTTTGGCGCTAGAGGCTGGAAACCCGAAATATCCCCCGAACGTCCCCGTGAGAGGCACCAACACCTCTCGAGGGACCAACTTAACTTTTAGGAACTGATTGCGCGATTATGGTACTCCCAGTTTGAAAATACGACGATTATTTTAAAATATGTAGACTTAAGCTTAAAACTTGGCGTCAGAGTGGAAAAACTCGAAACCCCCAGTGACCTCGTGAGTGGCACAAACATCTCGCACGATAATAATGTAACTCGTAGGATCAAACCGCGCGATCACGGTACTCCCGGTTTGAGAATAAGATGATAATTTTGAAATATCTAGACTTAGACTTAAAAACAAGGCGATGGAGGTGGGAAACTCGAAACTGCCCCCGAACGACCCCGTGAGAAGCACCGACACCTCGCGCGGGACCAATGTAACTCTTAGGAATGGACCGCGCGATCACGACACTCCCGGTTTGAGAATACTACGATTATTTAAAAATATGTAGACTTAGGCTTAAAACTTGGCGTCAGAGAGCGAAAACTCAAAACAGCCCTGTGAGACGAACTAACACCTCGGACTGGACCAATATAACTCGTAGGAAATAACCGCGCGATCACGGTACTCCCTATTTGTGAATATGATGATAATGTGAAAACATCTAAAATTTGGCTTAAAAATAAGGCGCTAGAGGTGGGAAACTCGAAATAGCCCCCGAACGTCCCCGTGAGAGGCACCGACACCTCGCACGGGACCAATGTAACTCGTAGGACTGATCGCGCGATCACGCTACTCCCGGTTTGTGAATACCATGATAATTTGGTAATATCAAGACTTAGGATTAAAAACTTGGCGTCAGAGTGCGAAAACTCGAAGCAGCCCCCGAATGGCCTCGTGAGAGGCATCAACACCTCGAACGGGACCAATGTAACTCGTACGAACTGATCGCATGATCACGGTGCTCCCGATTTGAGAATACGATGATAATTTAGAAATATATAGACGTGGGCTTAAAACTATGGTGCTAGAGTTGGGAAACCCGAAACAGCCCCCGAACGGCCCCTTGAGACGCACAAACAACTCGTATGGGACCAATGTTACTCGTAGGAACTGATCGCGCGATCACGGTACTCCCGGTTTGAGAATATGGCGATAATTTGGATAATTGTTGCAGATGGTGACAATGTTGTGCTTTTGTCAGTGTTGATATTAATGCTTCCTTTTGAAGGGAGCTAAAATAATTGGAGAATTTAGTCAGGGAGTAAGACTGAATGTAACGGTGCTTGCGAAACACCGCAAGGGGGAGACCCCCATTGAGGGACCCATTTAAATGATTCAGATAGCTGAATTCCTATCGAGTGGCGGTGGATTCAGTTGGGACATGTAAGGACAGTAGTATGTTCCTTAGGGCCAGCGAAACTAAGGGAATAATGAGGGTGGCCATAGGGGTCGAGGCTACCAGGGTTCGAGAGAAGGACAACCCTAATATGGTCTGTATAGCCAAGACTAGGGGATTATATGAAGAGGCTTTTTATGTGGATAGTAGTACCGCATGCATGGATTTTGCTCGAAGTGAGTAAAAGGATAAGAGTATGGAGCCTAGCTAGGGCAACGATTAAGATAGTTTTGGTTCAGTTCGGACGGGCGTGTCATGTCCAAGAACCATCTGAGCCACCAGCATTATTGACAATTGGAAGTATGAGTTTTATTCTCGGGTTAGTGGGGTAAGTTTTATGTGATATGAGCGAGTCATAATATTTTGTTAGCACTAGATTCGCGTGTGCCTCCCAATATTGTTGTGAATCAGGATGAGATCCTGCAATCCCACCTCTGATAGGGATTATCACGTAGCGATGGGGATGAAGTTTTCTTTTGGGTATATTGTATCACCTATACAAACTATTATGGTTGACTTTTAAATGTTGTAAGAGTTTGGTCACCGTGAACCTAAGTTCTAAATACTGACATGAGTGGTCAGAGGTTCTCGTGATTTCTCCCATGAGTTGCGGTGAATAAGGGGAGTTGGAACTTAGGTATGTATGACCTTTTCTCAGTATGGAGACGATAGAGCCAGTATTGAGATCACATGACTGACAGAGCGTATCAGTATGTACTAAATTGAGGAATTTTGTAGATAAACTTGGGCTATAGTGATTAAGTCGTTTGATAGGTGGGTACCACTAGCGGGTATATAGTGGAGTGACCCTTATGTTATTATGATTTGAATTTGGGTCCTAGAGGATTTCGTGATGTTAAAGATCCTAAGTTTTAGTATCGGTCTTGTCCTAATTTCGAGGACGAAATTCCGTTGTAAGGGGGGAAAGTATGTAATATCCCGTATTTCTGCATATTTTTTTAATTAAATTGAGAAATTAATCGGGGAAAAACATGTTTTAATTAAATTATGCGAGTGCAGTAATTTAATGCGATTAGATGATGATTCTGACTATTAAATATTAATCGAGAGATGGATACTGATTAATATTGCATTATGATATTTACTAAGTGCGAAAAGTAAATAATTGATAATTATGGTTATACGACATAGCGAGTGATATGTGGGTATTTTATTCTATCTCACCGGGAGTCGCATGTAGACTATTTTGAGGTGAGAAATGAGAAATGTATTTTAAGTGACTCGGATGATAATTTAGAGGTCACGAATGGTTTCGGATGGGTCGAAATAGTTGGAATAGTGTACCCGGGAGTATAGTTTGGATCCCGGGTCAATTTTGGACTAAATTATCACCTATTAAGGGCGTTTCAGTCATTTTTGAAAAAGAGGTTAAGGAACCTACGAAATTTAGAGCCATATATATGATATTTAGAGATTGGGTTTAGGTCTCATACACAAATAGATTATAAAGGCCATTAGAGAGAACAGATAACCATTTTCCAAAACCTAACGAGAGATTTATGAAGGTGGTGAAGGGTTTCTTACACCTCAAGGCAATCGGAAAGGAAAATTTGAGAAGAAGAGATCAATCATCAACCAAGAACCATCAAAGCAGATCAATCAGTTAAAAGAAAGTGTTTATTTCAAATCAAAATGATGTTATAATACCAATGTGTAGGGATTTCATGAATAATTTGATTTTTCTAAAAAAATCTTGGATGAAAAGTATAAATTAATTATATGTTTGGGTAGGATTGAATGTAGTTAGAATTTACATCTGTGGAGAATTATAAATCAGAAGAGTTTTGATTGTTGCTACGAATTTAAATCTGGGTTTTGAATTGAATGAAATAGATGAAAACAAAACTAGATTTATGAAAGATTTTTGGGAGTTTGATTCGTTATTGGGTTGATTTTGTATAGATTTTATAATGTTTTGTGTTAGAAATGATTTCTATATATGTGGTTAATGTTTGGTTATGTTGGGAGAAATTTACAGGAGGTTTTATGAGAGTTTGATGGGGTAAACATGGTGAAAAATTGAAGAAGATGAAGCTGCACCTGCTCGATCGATCGATGGATCCATGAATGTCGATCGATTGATGGAGCCGATCGATCGATCGACCCTAGCAGAATTTGGGTTCTTTTGTTGGTTGAGTTTACTTAGATTGCCAACTATGGGGGGGGAACCTTGGGAGTCATATTTTACCTATGTAGGGACTTGATAAATACCAGTAGGGTATAGCTAAGGTCTATTAAGGTCATTGAGTGTAGGCCTTAGAGCTTGGACCGGACGGGATAATCGATTGAGATATAGGTCGAAAAAATTTGGGAATTGAGCTACAGAGAGAGAGTAAACACCAATTATACATGAATACCAGTAGGTTAAAGATGGTAACTACTGAATTTATATATCAAGGTGTAACTAGGGGCCTTAGAGTTGTGTGAACACTCAAAGAGACACGATAGTGAGATAAATTCGTAAATGAAATGTATGGTAAGTATTAGAGAGAAATATACTACGTACATAAAGAAATAATTTGGTTGTGTAAATACTTATTATATTGATACATAGATTGTGTGAATACGTAAAGTATATATATATATATATTGGTGATCGAGGTATGATTTCGAGCTAAGAGATATAAATTACTATTGGTGATTAAGGTAGGATTCCGAACCAATAACCTAAAAAATGTGATACATGGAGGTGATTATATAGTATGTGTTTGTAGTATATATTGTGTGCGAAATATATATACATAAAGTGTGCTTAATTTTGTATTGGGGTCGATGATTATCCGGACCAATACATGAAAGTTCGATTTGGGGTCGATGATTATCCGAACCAAATCGAAGATGAATGATATTGGGGTCGATGAGTATCCGGACCAATATACATATGCATAACATTTACTTTGGGTCAAGGGATATCCGGACTAATGTAAATGATAGGATGGTTGGGGTAGATTATTATCCAAATCAATAATCCCTATAGTATATATTGTGTGTGAAATATATATTTCATGATATTCTAGTTATGTGCGAAAGTAGACTTGTAGTTGATATATATATATATATATATATATATATATATATATATATATATATATAGAGAGAGAGAGAGAGAGATCTAAATGATAAATTAAGTAGAGAGAAATTTAATTTCAAGATTTAAAAATAGATTGGGAATATCTATAGTAAAGTAAGTAGTGAAACTTAATTATGGAAGTTGAATGATCTTAGATATGAAAATGCTATATGAATTAAGTAGTGAGACTTGATTATGATGAGGATATTTAACATATGTGAATGTTACGTAAGAAATGAAGAACATGCAAGAAATGTTAATAATGAATCGTGTTGTATGGGCAGTACGGGATAGTATACTATTGATAAGATCGACTATATACTTTAGTCGAGATAGCTTTTGTATGATAGCTGGGTGGGCTAAGTATAAAACGTTAATTGTGCACATTAGATGTGAAGTGAGGAAACTCAAGGGAGTGTGCGTAAACCTAACATGTGTAATCAATAACCGATTTTAATTGCGATAAATTACTTGCTAAATGTTTTCAAATATTTTTGGTACTAACTCTTGCTATAAAAATATTTTCAAAACCTTTTAGGTGTCCAACCATAGGGACGCCATACTTGATTTCATCCCACGGACTCGGAGCTGTAGCACTGTGGTTGTTGAAAGGGTTTGAGTAGCCGATTCTTTCATTGAGATCTAACATAGGATCTCACTTTTGTATCTCATGTTTGGTCATGTGGTCCGTTGTCGGTATTACAGTTTTAGTTTTGTATTAGCATTACTTTGCAGTTTGGACTTGGATTATTACATTGTTTTGGGTTGTTTTAGTCGATGGTTTATTTGGCATGACTTTGATTCACTTACATATCATGATGGTTTATTCAGTATTTGATATAGGACTGATCACCAGATATTTTATTAGGCGGGGTGTCACACTGGGATCTTATTTCATCACCATTTATTGTTACTTGTCAATGTGATTTCTTTCTGCATGCCACAAAGTACCTTCGTTGTTACATAGTACGAGAAGGGATCTTATCAACTCATCCTGAACTTCATTAATTGCCATTGTAATCAAACCCACTAGCAAATGCTTTGCATTAGAATTTTCTAGTTGCCCTGATAGTTTGGAATTGGATTATAAACTAGCAAGAGCCTCTATTGTACGTTCCTGCATGAGAAATTATAAGTAGGGTTTAAATTTCTTAACCACTCAATATCCATAGAATATATAACACTCGAGTAGTTTTTTCTTTACTATCATATATCGTAAGAGCTGAAGCTAAAGCCCCTAATGTGTCAGCAACCTGCTTAACCACTCTATTATACGTTCCTGCATGAGCTAAAGCCCCTAATGTGCTAGTTACCTGTACGGGTGAACATGATTCAAGGCTTGACCAAGGCTCGAGATGACATATGACAAACCACCAGAAATGTTTGCAAGAGAGCACATTGCATTCTCCTGCAAAGGTTGGGCATGCTCACCTTGCATGAATTCTTTTGGAGTAGCTATTGTGGCATATATCAAAGCAGGTATACCATTGGAATGGCTATCCCCCGTCTTGCTTCTTTGGATTGTGCAGAGGGAGATTTTAGAGCAACTACAACTTCTGCACTGATAGAAGCTCATTACCAGGCCCAATAGATTACTGAATATCTCCTCCGAGATTGTTGGTAACCATTTTGAATATATTCATAAGTGTTTTAGGGTATATCAAATACACTAATCTTGATTAAATAGTTGATCTGGGTCGAGCAGCTTTTCTAGCATGTTGGGCTGGTCGGCTACTCTCTTGGCCAAGATATTTAGGTCCCATAGATTACTTGATCCATAAATCATTGAATAGAGTAGATATAGTTGTATTCAAACTCAAACTTCATCCCTAAACTTTTCTCATTAAGAAGTTGGTAAGCACACTTATTGAACATGTGCTAGCTGGTACAAAATGAGTGGACAATGGATTCATAACAACTAATATTTTAAAGGTGGTTGAGCGCATATATTTTGGATGTGGCATATTGTTGAGAAGAATGTAAGAGAACATCGTACATATTATTGGTGATAAGGATAACTATTTCGTTTAAGAGGAACTCTCCAACGGTTACCTACTCCTTATTGGGAACCGTCTTCCTAAAATCCCTTGCTGGGAATATCATTACTGACATCTAATATTTCGTGTGAATATCTAACTATGCTTCTGCTCGTTCCTAATTTTCCTTTCGCTTGCTCCGATAATATGAAAACGTTCTAGTGTTGGTACATTTGAATAAGAGTTTTGCATTTTGACAAATAAGTAAATTTGGTTATTTATTTATTTTCATACATTTTGTATTTAGGATAAACCCGAACCATCAAAGTTAAAGGGAAATGCGTGTCTTCACTACCATAATTTGGGTATTATTTTTGGCGATGATATTGCCACAGGTGATCAGGCTGTATTAGAAAATGATTCCACCCTAATGAATGCAAATGTTGGTGAAAATATTAAGGTGGGCTTAAACGATAAAAATGAAGCATACGAGAATGTTACTACCGGGGCAAGTGATAGGCTGGGGTTTCTCCACGGCGTGAGAGTTACCTACGCGCCGGTCGTGTTATATTCGGATCACCAACTTTATACAAAAACCTAAACTATGACTACACTCTTTTAAGGGAGTATAGAGGCCAATCCGGGTATCGAATCCACAAAGACAAGTTGCTGGAATTTAATTGGTTTAATACTTCTAAAATAAAAGTGTAAAAGATAATTTTAACAAAAAGGAAAAGGGAAAAGATTAAACTAGGCGAGTGTATTTAAATTACGTTAACAAAGCGAATAAAAACTATAGGTTGCGTTGAATATCCCTCACCCTGAGTTAATTAGTATAAAATGGTTAGATGGGTCGACGAGTTATTAAGACCGAGTCTCGTTTCGACAGTTAATTAAATCAAGAGTTGTCACACCCCTAAATTCGCATAAAATTCTAATAAGATTTTGACGTCAATAAATATCCTAGAAATTACGCACGCAAGGTCGTAAGCACGGAGCATACATGATATACCCCGTCAAATCTCCTAGGCAAAATAACTAGGACAACCCACTCGAAATAAACCCGTAAAACTCCATCACCAAAGCAAAGCAACATGTCAACCCTATGTGAGCTCAATCCGACACAACCTAGACTAAATTAGCTAGAAAGCATGGTAAATGACATGTATTGAAAGAAAGAAAGTAAACCTAATTATGAAAGCAATAAATAAATGAAATACAGGTTACTCTAGGCAAGGGAAATTAATGGCAAATAATGTAAATAAAGCTGAAATAAGTAAACTACAACAAAGAAGATGAATGAATAGTATATTAACTTGCAAATAATGGGCAAAACACCCAAAATGGAGAGTAGGGAAAATCTCTCTCTACAAACCCTAAAATCTAAGACAAAATGTAGATGTCTCACAATAGAAACCAAAATTGGTTTATATAGTAAGTTGGAAGACAAGAAAAGAAGAAAGTGGTAAATATCTGGTGATCGTAGTCGACCGGTTGCAGAGGCGCGGTCGACCTCACTTTTAAGTTAAGCCACACTGTCTTCGAGCCAAGGAAAAATTCCAATACGCGATCGACCGGCATCAGAAGCGCGGTCGACCGATACTCTGTTTCCTGCTGCTATTTGCTCTTCACATGGGAGGAAAAGGTCGAATATGGAAATGGCCATATCTTCTTCGTCCGAACTCAAAACAACGTGCAGTTTGCTGCCACGCGACACTAACGAAATAAACTACGCATCCGTGGAATTCTCATGAGCTGGGGATGAAATGTGAGTTGATTAAAATGCCCTTGAAGTAGCATCCGACGGCGTTCTTCGAAATGCGACCGATCCTCACTTTTAGCATTCCAATACGTTCAAAAGCACAATTAACCCCTGTAAAGCATGTATATATCCAAATACAAGGTTTTCTGGTTAATGATAATAAATATAGGCATTTAGGACCGTAAAAGTGCTAGAATACTTAAAGATATCGGGCAGAAATTTGCAATATTCGATATGAATCAACAAGCCCTTCAATCACATCCAAATTAACCTCGCAAGGACCAAAATCAAAAGTTCAACGTAAATGTAATAAACCTATAGATGATGCTTCTGGTGCCTTATTTTTCATTGCTGATTTATAAAAAAAAAATAGCGGTTGCTTTGGAAACTCAAGTTGTTGAATTTAAAAAATGAGCAACGCAAACTCACGTCAATTGAAAAGTTATATTGGATAGGGTAAAGGCCATGAACATTTATAAAACTTATAGAATGCTACTCATGAAAGTTTTTGAGCAAGATAAGGAGCTAGGATGAGTATTCTTTGGCTTTGATGTTGATGAGTTTATAGGTGTTTGGATCGTTGACAAGTTTAGGCGGGAGTCACCAAATTGACATCGTATTTTAGTAATTTTAATACTTGTTAATTTTGTTAGGTTAATTATAATTCCTACAATTGATAAATGTTAAATATTTCGTAGTTTGTTTGAACATTCTATATTTTTGTATTGTGAATGAACTTTTAAACATTATAATGTTGGAGTTTTTATTACTACCGTTTTAATGATGTGTCTTGGGACATAAAGGGTGAGTTATATAATATTTATTCATTAAGTTTTAGATTTAGAACTTTGCAAGAAAAAATAAACTACTACATATATAGCTCTCACGAACCTCTTATTTTACAATTAGAAAATAATGCCCATCAAACAATAAAATTTGAAAAATACTTAATTTTGCACTTAAAATATAAAAACAATCAACATCGAGTATATAATAACTTTTCATGCAAATATTTTTATAAAATAAAAGAAATTATCTCCGCTATTTTTTTTCCCGCCTTTTGTATGCTAGATTTTCGCTAAAAGGGCCTCCTCAAAAGTTGTTTGAGAGTTGTATACTTAATTAATCAGATGAACAAAAGTGTAAATGTGGTTTGAGAAAACGTCAAAAAAAATTCTGACATGGATAACTTGCTTCCCAAATCAAATCATTGAATATAGTAGATATAAAGTTGTATTTGTAATACCCCGTATTTTTATGCTACATTAATTTGGGGATTTATACAATTTAATGTGAATTAATTATTTAATATAAATCCGGATATTAATTATGTTATGATTATTAACGCGATGAGAGTTAGTAATTATGGGAAATTTGTTGAATATTACTAATGAGCAAGTAATATATAATATTGATTATATTGAATGTCACGAGTGAATAAAATGACAATTTTGGAAATTTAAGTCGGGACGTGCTCGTGTCGCGTCGGGACTAAATATTGCTAAATAAAAGTGAATATTTTATAAGTTGTTCATATGGTTGTTCTGAGTGCGCCAACGCGTCCGGAAGGGTCGAGATAGTCAGAAAAGTGTACCCGGGGGTTTGATTTGGGTCTCGGGGCGTTTTTAGGCCTAATTAGTAACCCGGGAGGTCATTTTGCATTTTTGGGTAATTAAACCCACGAAAATTTGTAACCTATATCAGCCGTTTAGGTTAGTCACTTAGGGTTAGAACACTCAAAACCCTAGAACGGCCATTGGAGAAGAGAGGAGAGAGCTCTCAAGGCATTCCAAGGCCCAAAACTCAACCGTTTGCACCGCCGCCACCACCAACGCGTAGATCGCGAGATGGGGAACGCAACCATACTGAATTCGGCACCGAACCAGACTTCTAAAAATCCCAGGCAAGTGTTTATCTTGCTTATTTCGTTGATGCATCTTTCATATTAGTTTAGGAGTGATTAGAATGAGTTTTATGGAAGAAAATCAAAGATATGATATAGGAATCGCATGTAGTTATGGTTTAAATGATAAATTCTGGAAACCCTTGCCATGTAGAGGAATTACCCACGAAATTATGATGTATATAGGAAGAAATTTCTGGAAATACTTATTAGAACCATGTTTAATAGAATTCTAGGGTTCTTGATAATTATAATAATCTTTGGGCTGTTAATCCATGTATAATGATAGAAATCTTCATGCTTCACGTTGAAAATACCTAATAGGATGTTAAAATGTTAGTAGTACAATTTTTGATACGTTTGGGATTGAAAAATATGGATATGGTGAAGGTTAGAAGATGAAACCCGTAACTGCAATTCTGCAGATTTTTGCAGACCTGCTTGATCGATCGATCGAGACTAGAACTTCGATCGATCGAAGGCTCGATCGATCGAGCCCCAAACCTCGATCGATCGACCCCTCCTGGCAGACTCTTATTTCCCCTTTTTAAATGAGTTAAATTCAATTTATCGTGAAATAATTCATGGACATCCTTAAAATAGGTTTTGGGAGATGAAAAGGACCAGTAGGGTATATGAATAAATATTGGGATCTTTAATATATGACGAGAATTGTATTTATGGGATAATTACATAAGGAACGATGAAATCTTGTGTTAAAGGGAGAAATTACGTAAAAATGATTACGACGGAAAATAGATGAATTTCCTACTGAGTTTATACTTGGGAGAATAGAGTCCATGAGTGTTACCCCGAATTAAAGTTAGAGACGAATGGTTGAGCGTGAGACTAATATATGTGAAAATAAGGATAATGTCGTAACTATGGAATTGAGATATACCTAATATTGATATGATGATATTAGTATAGTTATATGATTGTGTTTACATATACTATCTATGTGTGAAAAACGTACCCGCGCTACTTGCTATCCCTGAGGTTACCGCGCTGGGATGATCTTATCCTGTGTTGCCTTATGGGGGATATTGATTCGTACCCTAGGAGATAGATGTCCTTGGTACAGGCTATCGGAATGATAGTTCAGACGGTCCTAAGAGGCGTGGGGTATGTACTGACCTCTTAGAGACTTGGAATCTATGCTTCGCCTCAATCTTGTTGGTATATATGTTGATACAGTTCGAGAGTGATTCCGAACTTGTATTTCCCTTAGTGTGAGCGATACAGGGATTGGATAGTAGAGTATGCTCGCACCATAGTTTTATTTGGGGTGCTGTTATTATATATATATATATTATACGAGTAGTTAATATATATATGTGAAATTATGAAATTTGGAACTGCCTACTGTGATTTTGTAAGTAGGACATGGTTGATGACTCAAATTGTAAATATTTGTTTTGAGAAAATATAATATGACACTGGGAAACTTTGTTAGCAAATAAAATAAAAATGCGAGCATTGTTACTAAATAAAATCCTCCCTTTAAACAATTATATTGTTCGGCTTTGAAATATTACGAGTAACCTAAGATAAGTTAAATCATTGGGAAGACTAGTGCGATAAATGATAAGATAAACCGTTGGGAAGGTTAGTACAATAGGCGTGCACATTAAAAGAGAGGTGGGAATTTCTCAAGAGAGTGTCGCACTAATATGTTGTTGCATTGGCCTGTATCAATTTAAATACTTGCTAAAACGAATTTTAAATCATACACACTATCGGGCTCTGACCCGTTTCTTTTTCTCTCTCTCTTGTATATATATGTATATATTACAGGTGCCCACCCACAGGGGCGTCTTGCTTAGGATCCCTTGGAAGGAACGCGCTGCAGCTTAGGTGGGAGTTGTAGGCCACTTGCATAGACGACTTCATTTATTGATTCCACTTCTATCATTCTCATTTATTGGGCATGTGTCGCCCTTTCCACTATTTATCTGTTTTATTGGGACATTCGCATTTCAGTTGTTTCTAGTACTGTTACTTTGTGATTTATTCAGTATGGATGTTTTACTTTAAGTTTTAACTGTTGGGATTTTCGGATGATTGAATGTTTTAATTAATTGGATTATGATCCAAGATTATTGTGGTGTGATTCTTATTTATTGAATGCTGTTAATAAATAAATAAATTTTCTTTAAATAAAAATTGGATAGTAATGTTTGAAAAAGGTTTTGACACTTAGCTTAATTAATTAGGGTGTTAAATTGGAAAATTTATTTTTCGACAGTGATGCTGAGAATGAACCAACTGTTCACCTTGAATTAATTTTATACAGGAGTGATCGCCCGGTATTTAATTATTTGGGGTGTCACAGTATTCTATTTCAAACTAAAACTTGATCCTCAAATCATGGAATAGATAACTTGATCCCCAAATCAAATTGCCGAATAAAGTAGAGATAAAGTTTGAGTTGTAGTCAAACTCAAACACCTCAATTGAAACCACCTCATGTCATCTCTCTATCTCTCAATTTATATGTATGAAGTCTCACGATTTGAAATCCAAAGATTTTGAAGCTCCATCCCAATATTTGAATATTAATGTAAGTTTGAATTTTTATTTTATTTTATGTTTATTTACCCCATTCAGCTTAACATTGTTTAACTTTCATTCATTCATTTAACTCTATGAAGATTGAGCCATTTTGGCCGACCAATTATTCAATTAAACCAGCTTCTCAAACCTCTTCGCCCTATCCAAGTCGAAGAGCTTTGGGAATAATTATGAAGTATAAGCTAAGTGACCCCAAACATAAAGGACCAAATAGGTTCGGATCCCAAAAAATGGCCATCCTAATACATAACAGGCAAGGAACATTATGGGAGATAAACCCAAAGGGATTATTTGACAAGAATAGATTTCGAAGGAGATTAGCATGGATCAAGTAACGGCCCAATCAATAACTCTAATAAGTCTAATTGGACTCTGCCTCCTCCACATCTATAAATGTAACCCTCACACCAGGGAAAAAATGATATGCAACTTATGGATATCGAATCACAAAAAGAGTAATAAAAAGGAGAGAAACACCCGTGGACGTAGGGCATTGGCGAATCGCACAAATCTATTTGTTGTGAGAATGTTCTATTCTTAGTTTGGTCCTAACTTCTTACATTCATTCATTGTGAGTAATTGCACTTGTTGCATTTGAAAATAAAGCAACACAAACTCACGTCAATTGAAAAGTTATCTTGAATAAGCTAAAGGCCATGAACATAGAGAAACAAATACAACACAACTCGTGAAAGTTTTAAAGCTGGATAAAGAGCTTAAGACGAATATTCATTGGGTTAGATGATGATGAGTTTACAGGTGCTTGGATCGTTGACATGTATGGATGAGAGTTGTCAACTTGAAATTGTATTTTAGTAATTTTAAGAATTATTGATTTTGTTGGATTAATTTTTATTCTTTATGATTGACACGTATTAAATATTACGCAATTTATTTAGACATTCTAGTTTTTTAGTTACGAATGAACGTTTAAGCATTTTAATATTTGAGTTTATATTATTACTACTTTAATGATATGTGTCTTGGGTTATAAATGAAGCGAGTTACATCATATTTATTTATTAAGTTTTAAATTTGAAACTTTACAAAAGGATGAATTATTACGCGCCTTATATTTTTTATTTAGAAAATAATTCTAATTAAAGCTTCTTCTTTCACCCCACATATGGTCGATTTTTTTTATTTCCTAAAAAGACCTCTGCAAAAGTTGTTTAAGAGTTATATACTTAATTAATTAGATGGATAAAAGTGTAAAAGTGGTTAAAGCAAACGTCTGGCATCGCCCAAAAAATAAAAAAAATATGATACAGATTATTTGATCCCCAAATCATCGAATAAAATAGAGATAAAGTTGTATTCAAACTTAAACTCAAACTTCCTCCCTAAACGTTTCTCGATAAGAAGTTGGTAAACATATTCATTAAACAAGTTCTAGTCAGGACAAAATGAGTGGACAACGGATTCACAACAACCCATATTTTAAAGGTGGTTGAGCACATATATTCTGGATGTGGCGTAGTTGTTGTTAAGAAGAATGTAAGAGGACATCATACATATTAATGGTGATAAGGTTACCCATTCCGTTTAAGAGGAACTCCAACGGTTACCAACTCCTTATTGGTAACCGTGTTCCTCGATTCCCTTGTTGGGAATGTCATTAATGACACCTGATATTTTGTGTGAATATCCAACTATGCTTATACTCATTCTTAATTTTATTTTTCTTCGCCGTGGCAATATGAAAATGTTATACCGTTGGTACATTTGAATAAGAGTTTTCCATTTTGACAAATAATTAAATTTGGTTATTAATTTATTTTCATATCTTTTGTATTTAGGATAAACCCGGATATCTCCTCCGAGATTATTGGTAACTGTTTTGACTATCTCCGTAAGTATTCTAGTGTATTTAAAATACTCATGTGCGAATTAAATTATGATTTGGGCTGGGCAGCGTTCTAATGGATCCAAGCTGGTCGGCTACTCTCATGGGCTATGGTAAATGGGTCCCCACATTGAAATACTAAAAAATTTGACGTAAAAGCAGGAACCTGCGGGCGATACTTCTACTGATTTATCTGGTGTTGTTGATTCATAAAAAAAAGATTGTGGTTGCTTTGGAAATGCAAGTTGTTTTGGGTTGTAAAAATAACCAAAATGCCCTTTTGAATTGTCTTTTCATTTTCAAATGACCCGAGACCCAAAACCAACGTCCAAATAGACTTTTCTGATTATTTCATCCCTTCCGGACGCAACGACGCAGTCAAAACGACTATAAGGTCGATATAAAAATAAGTTCCCTTTTTAATTTAACAAATTAGTCCCGACACGTCCCATACCGCGTCCGACTAAAAATTCAAATAACTGAATTAATATCACACAGACATATCAATGACATCACATTCATATATTACCTAAATATCTTTAAGCACCGATGCGGCTTAACCATCGTTTATCCACAGATGCTACTTTGAAACGGAGTTTAGACTTGTTAATTTTATTGGGTTAATTATTATTCTTACGAATGACACATATTAAATATTTTGTAGTTTGTTTAGAGATTTTAGATTTTTAGGTTATGAATGGAAATTTAAATATTATTATAGTAGAGTTTATATTACTACCGTTTTAATGAAGTGCCTTGGGTTATAAATGGTAAGTTATATAATATTTATTTGTTAAGTTTTAAATTTGAAATTTTACAAAAAAAAAGCTATTAAGTATATAGTTCTCATGAACCTCCTATTTTACAATTAATAAATAATGATAATCAAACAATAAAAATTAAACGGATCCTTATTTTTGCACTTGAAAAAATTAAAACAATTAACATCGAGTATATAATATTTTTGATGAAATGTATTTTTCTAAGATTTATCTTGTCCAAAAGAAATTTCTATCACTCCACCAACCCTCGTACGGTCCCGTGAGAGGCACCAACACCTGTCACGGGACCAACATAAAACGTAGGAACTGATCGCGCGATCACGAGGCTCCCTATTTGAGAATACGACGATAATTTGAAATTTTGATTACTTAAGCTTGAAAACAAGGCTTTAGAGGGGGAAAACACGAAACAGCTACAGTACGGTTTTGTGAGAGGAACCAACACCTCTCGCGAGACCATTGTAACACGTAGGAACAGACCAAGCGATAACGGGACTCCCGATTTGAGAATATGACGATAATTTGAAAATATGAGGACTTAAGCTTGAAAACAAGGTGTTAGAGGGTGAAAGCTCGAAACAGCCCCCGTACGGTCCTGTGAGAGGAACCAACACCTCTCACGGGACCAATGTAACACGTAGGAATTGACTGCGTGATCACGGGACTGTCGGTTTGAGAATACGATAATAATTTGAAAATATGAGGACTTAAGCTAAAAAATAAGGCGTTAGAGGGGGGAAAACCGAGGCACCTCTGTACGGTCCCGTGAGAGGCACCAACACCTCTCACGGGATCAATGTAACACGCAGGAACTGACCACGCGATCTCAGGACTCCCGTATTGAGAATGTGGCGATAATTTTAAAATATGAGAACTTGAGCTTCGAAATAAGGCATTAGAGGGGGAAAACACGAAACAGCCACCGTACGGTCCCGTGAGAGGCACCAACAACTCTCGTGGAACCAATGTAACATGTAGGAACTGACCACGTGATAACGGGACTCCCGGTTTGAGAATACGATGATGATTTAAAAATATAATGACTTAAGCTTAAAAACAAGGCGTTGGAGGGTGAAAACTTGAAGCAGTCCCCGTACGGTTCCGTGAGAGGCACCAACACCTCTCACGGGACCAATATAACACGTAGGATCTAACCAACGGGAATTCCAGTTTGAGAATACAATGATAATTTAAAAATATGGGGACTTAAGCTTGAAAATAAGGCCTTAGAGGGTAAAACTCAAAATAGCCCCCATACGGTCCCGTGAGAGGCACTAACACCTCTCGCAATCACGGGACTCTCAGTTTGAGAATACGACGATAATTTAAAAATATGAGGACTTAAGCTTGAAAACAAGGCGTTGGAGGGTGAAAACTCGAAACAACCCTCGTACGGTCCCGTGAGAGGCACCAACACCTCTCGCGGGATCAATGGAAAAACGTAGAAACTGATCGCGTAATATCAGGACTCCCGATTTGAGAATACGATGGTAATTTGAAAACATGAGGACTTAAGCTTGAA
Source organism: Sambucus nigra (assembly GCA_949130495.1). Lineage (NCBI taxonomy): Eukaryota > Viridiplantae > Streptophyta > Magnoliopsida > Dipsacales > Adoxaceae > Sambucus > Sambucus nigra. Next base: position 432,869,405 of record OX422209.1, on the reverse strand, counting down.
AATAAGGTGTTAGAGGGTGAAAACACGAAACAACCCCCGTACGGTCCCGTGAGAGGCAACAACATGTCTCGCGAGACCAATGGAAAAATGTAGGAACTGACCGCGCGATAACGGGACTCCTGGTTTGAGAATACGACGATAATTTACAATATGAATACTTAAGCTTAAAAACAGAGCGTTAGAGGGTAAAACTCGAAACAGCCCCCGTACGGTTCCGTGTGAGGAACTGGCACCTCTCGCGGGACCATTATAACACATAGGAACTGACCGGGCGATAACGGGACTTTCGTTTTGGGAATACGACGATAATTTGAAAATATGAGGACTTAAGCTTGAAAGCAAGGCTTTAGAGGGTGAAAGCTCGAAACAGCCCCCGTACGGTCCCGTGAGAGTAGGGGTGTAAACGGATCGGGTCTGGGCATATCCAGATCCGACATGGGTATTTTTTTAACGGATCGGGTCTTACCCGATTACCCATCGGGTCTCAGAAAATGGATCCAGACCCGGATCCGTTAAGGACCCGGAGACCCGACCCGAATACCTGTAACTATATATATATATATAAACTGTAAAAACAACTATGTATATATATATATAACTGTTATTATAGTTATAACTATATATATATGTAGTTGTATAATTGTTATTGTGTTTATATACTGTTATTATAGTGTTATTATAGTTATAAGTTATATATACAGCTATATAAGGTAATAGTTATATAATATAATAACAGTAATAGTTAACTATATATAACAGTTATATACAGTTATTATAGTTATAAGTTATATATATATATATATATATATATATATATATATATATATATATATATATATATATATATATATATATATACACACACATATTCGGGTCGGGTCCTTATCGGATCGGAGTCATGTATATCCAGATCCGGTCCATTAACAAATCAGGTAATTGGATAATCGGGTCGATAAAATTTTACTCAGATCCGTTAATTCGGATCGGGTCCGGATCTAGTTCGGGCCTATACCCGGTCCATTGACAGCCCTACGTGAGAGGCACCAACACCTCTCGCGGGACCAATGTAACTCGTAGAAACTGACCGCGCGATCACTGGACTCCCGGTTTGAGGATACGACGATAATTTGAAAATATGAGGACTTAAGCTTGAAAACAAGGCGTTAGAGGGTGAAAACTCGAAGTAACCCCGGTACGGTCCCGTGAGAGGCACCAGCACCTCTCACGGGACCAATGTAACACGTAAGAACTAATCAATGGGAATTCGAGTTTGAGAATACGTCGATAATTTGAAAATATGGGGACTTAAGCTTGAAAACAAGGCGTTAGAGGGTAAAACTCGAAACAGCCCCCGTACGGTCCCGTGAGAGGCACCAACACCTCTCACGATCACGGGACTCTTGATTTGAGAATACGACGATAATTTAAAAATATGCGGACTTAAGCTTGAAAAAAAGGCGTTAGAGGGTGAAAACTCGAAACAACCCTCGTACGGTCCCGTGTGAGGCACAAACACCTCTCGCGGGACCAATGGAAAAACGTAGGAACTGACCGCACGATAACGGGACTCCTGGTTTGAGAATACGACGACAATTTAAAAATATGAAGTCTTAAGCTTAAAAACAAAGCGTTAGAGGGTAAAACTCGAAACAGCCCCTGTACGGTTCCATGAGAGGAACCAGCACCTCTCGCGGGACCATTGTAACACGTAGGAACTGACCGGGCGATAACGGGACTCCCGGTTTGGGAATGCGATGATAATTTGAAAATACGAGGACTTAAGCTTGGAAACAAGGCGTTAGAGGGCGAAAACTCAAAGCAGCCCCCGTACAGTCCCGTGAGAGGCACCATCACCTCTCGCGGGACTAATGTAACTCGAAGGAACTGACCGCGCGATCACTGGACTCCCGATTTGAGAATACAATAATAATTTGAAAATATGAGGACTTAAGCTTGAAAACAAGGCGTTAGAGAGTGAAAACTCGAAGCAGCCCACGTACGGTCCTGTGAGAGGCACCAGCACCTCTCACGGGACTAATGTAACTCGTAGGAACAGACCGCTCGTTCACGGGGCTCCCGGTTTGAGAATACGACGATAATTTGCATATTTCTAGATTTAGGCATAAAAACAACGCATTTGAGGGTGAAAACACGAAACAACCCTCGTACGATACAGTGAGAGGCACCAACACCTCTCGCGGGCTAATGGAAAAATGTAGGAACTGACCGCGCGATAACGGGACTCCCGATTTGAGAATACGATGATAATTTAAAAATATGAAGACTTAAGCTTAAAAACAAAGCGTTAGAGGGTACAACTCGAAACAGCCCCCGTATGGTTCCATGAGAGGAACCAACACCTCTCGCGGGACCATTGAAACACGTAGGAACTGACCGGGCGATAACGGGACTCCCGATTTGAGAATACGACGATAATTTGAAAATATGAGGACTTAAGCTTGAAAGCAAGGCGTTAGAGGGTGAAAACTCGAAACAGCCCCCGTACGGTCCCGTGAAAGGCACCAACACCTCTCGCGGGACCAATATAACTCGTAAGAACTGACCGCCCGATCACTGGTCTCCAGATTTAAGAATACGACGATAATTTTAAAATATGAAGACTTAAGCTTGAAAAGAAGGCGTTAGAGGGTGAAAACTCGAAGCAGCCCCCGTACGGTCCCGTGAGAGGCACCAGAACCTCTCACGGGACCAATGTAACTCGTAGGAACTGACTGCACGATCATGAGACTCCCAGTTGAGAATACGACGATAATTTGCATATTTCTATATTTAGGCATAAAAACATGGCGTTAGTGGCTGAAAACCCGAAACAGCCCCCGAACATCCCCTTAAGTGGCACCAACACCTCACACGGGACCAATGTAACTCGTAAGAACTGACCGTGCGATCACGGGACTCTCGGTTTGAGAATACGACGATAATTTGCGTATGGGGACTTAAGCTTGAAAACAAGGTGTTAGAGGGCGAAAACACGAAGGAGCTCCCGTACGGTCCCGTGAGATGCACCAACAGGTCTCGCGGGACCAATGGAAAAACGTTGGAACTGACCGCGCGATAACAAGACTTCCAATGAGAATACGACTAAAATTTGCATATGGAATTTATATGTTAATAATTATAACTCATATATGCAAATTTTCAGCTTGAATAATTTTTTTGTAAAACTACTTGGTTACTGATATCATTTTTTTTGTATCCTACCATTTGTAGGATTTTTGCACGTGGAACAAATGAAGGAGGGGATGGTTTAAGACATGAAGATTGTTTATATAATGTTGTGGACATTCAGGATTATTTTTTTTATGTATTACAGCCATGCGGGCTTTTATTGTTTAGTTTTATGGCCGTGCGAACTTTTATAATTTGATTGTTAAATTTTATGACCGTGCGGGCTTTATAATAAGCAGGTTTTACATTTACAGGGTTTGGAATGTCCAGAAAATAAAGGAAACTCTGCCCAATTTTTTTTTTGTCTGTGGATTATTAAGACGTGTAATATTTTTAAGTTTGTATATATATTAGTTTATTAAAAACGTTATCGTTTCGCAGTTTGTGATTTTTTTTCATTGTTTTGCCAATAATAAATATTTGTAACGCCTCGTACGTGTCCAACATTACACGTAGCAACCGACCGTGCAGGCACATGACCCCCAATTTTAGGATTGGACGAAAAAAAGACATTTTTAAAAAAATTATAGTTAAACAAGGTCATGGACTTTGTCCATGACCATTTTTATTTTTTTCGTCACGCATAAAAATGGTCGGGCCAAAGTCCATGACCCCAACCGTGACGAAAATTGTCGCGGCCAAAGTCCGCGACCATTTTTTTCCATTTTTTTTCGTTGCGGTGTGGATCACGAATTTTGGCCGCGACCATTTTTTCCTTTTTTTTTTATCGCGGCGTGGGTCACGGTCTTTGGCCGCGACCAATTTTCCTCACGACCAAAGTCCATGACCCCGAACCGTGACAAAAAATGGTCGCGGCCAAAGTTCGCGACCATTTTTTTCCTTTTTTTTTCGTCGCGGCCAAAGTTCGTGACGAAAAATGGGTCACAGACTTTGACCGCGACCATTTTTTTGTCATGGTTGTGGGTCACGGACTTTATATCCCAATACATATTACTACCGTTTTAATGATATGTCTTGGGATATAAAGGGTGAGTTAAATAATATTTATTTATTAAGTTTTAGATTTAGAAATTTGCAAGAAAAAATAAACTATTACATATATAGCTCTCACGAACCTCTTATTTTACAATTAGAAAATAATGCCCATCAAAAAATAAAAATTGAAAAATACTTAATTTTGCACTTGAAATATAAAAATAATCAACATCGAGTATATAATAGCTTTTCATGCAAAATATTTTTATAAAATAAAAGAAATTATCTCTGCTATTTTTTTTTTCTTTCGTCCTATGTATGCTAGATTTTCCTTAAAAGGGCCTCGTCACAAGTTGTTTGAGAGTTATATACTTAATTAATCAGATGGAAAAAAGTGTAAATGTGGTTTGAGAAAATGTAAAAAATAATTCTGATATGGATAACTTGATCCCCAAATCAAATCATCGAATATAGTAGATATAAAGTTGTATTCGACTTCAAACTCAAACTTGATCCTCAAATCATGGAATAGATAACTTGATCCCCAAATCAAATCGTCGAATAAAGTAGAGATAAAGTTAGAGTTGTATTCAAACTCAAACACCTCAACTGAAACCACCTCATCTCATCTCTTTATTTCTCTATTTATATGTATGAAGTCTCAGGGTTTGAAATCCAAAGATTTTGAAGCTCCGTCCCAATATTTGAATAATAATGTAAGTTTGAATTTTTATTTTATTTTAAGTTTATTTACCCCATTCAGCTTAACATTGTTCAGCTTTTCATTCATTTATTGAACTCTATGAAGATTGAGCCATTTTGGCCGACCAATTATTCAATTAGACCAGTTTCTCAAACCTCTCCGCCCCATCCAAGCCGAAGAGCTTTGGGAACAATTATGAAGTATAAGCTAAGTGACCCCAAACATAGAGGACCAAATAGGTCCGGATCCCAAAAAATGGCCATCTCAATACATAACAGGCAAGGAACATTATGAGAGATAACCCCAAAGGGATTATTTGACAAGAATAGATTTCGAAGGAGATTAGCATGGATCAAGTAGCGGCCCAATCAACAACTCTAATGAGTCTAATTCAATTCTGCCTACTCCATATCTATAAATGTAATCGTCACACCAGGGAAAAAATTATATGTAACTTATGGATATCGAATCACAAAAAAAGTAATAAAAAGGAGAGAAACACCTATGGACATAGGCCATTGGCGAACCGCACAAATTTATTTGTTGTGAGATTGTTCTATTCTTAGTTTGGTCCTAACTGCTTATATTCATTCATTGTGATTAATTGCACCTGTTGCATTTGAAAATCTATCAACACAAACTCACATCAATTGAAAAGTTATCTTTAATAAGCTAAAGGCCATGAACATAGAGAAACAAATACAACACAACTTGTGAAAGTTTTAAAGCTGGATAAAGAGCTTATGATGAATATTCATTGGGTTAGATGATGATGAGTTTACAGGTGCTTGGATCGTTGACATGTATGGATGAGAGTTGTCAACTTGAAATTGTATTTTAGTAATTTTAAGAATGATTGATTTTGCTGGATTAATTTTTATTCTTATGATTGACACGTATTAAATATTACACAGTTTATTTAGACATTTTAGTTTTTTAGTTACCAATGAACGTTTAAGCATTTTAATATTTGAGTTTATATTATTACTACTTTAATGATATGTGTCTTGAGTTATAAATGAAGCGAGTTACATCATATTTATTTATTAAGTTTTAAATTTGAAACTTTACAAAAGGATGAATTATTACGTGCCTTATATTTTTTATTTAGAAAATAATTCTAATTAAAGCTTCTTCTTTCACCCCACATATGGTCGATTTTTTTTATTTCCTAAAAAGACCTCTGCAAAAGTTGTTTAAGAGTTATATACTTAATTAATTAGATGGATAAACGTGTAAAAGTGGTTAGAGCAAACGTCTGGCATCGCCCAAAAAATAAAAAAAATATGATACAGATTATTTGATCCCCAAATCATCGAATAAAGTAGAGATAAAGTTGTATTCAAACTTAAACTCAAACTTCCTCCCTAAACGTTTCTCGATAAGAAGTTGGTAAACATATTCATTGAACAAGTTCTAGCTAGGACAAAATGAGTGGACAACGGATTCACAACAACTCATATTTTAAAGGTGGTTGAGCGCATATATTCTGGATGTGGCGTAATTGTTGTTAAGAAGAATGTAAGAGGACATCATATTTTGTGTGAATATCCAACTATGCTTATACTCATTCTTAATTTTATTTTTCTTCGCCGTGGCAATATGAAAATGTTATACCGTTGGTACATTTGAATAAGAGTTTTCCATTTTGACAAATAATTAAATTTGGTTATTTATTTATTTTCATATCTTTTGTATTTAGGATAAACCTGGATATCTCCTCCGAGATTATTGGTAACTGTTTTGACTATCTCCGTAAGTATTCTAGTGTATTTAAAATACTCATGTGTGAATTAAATTATGATTTGGGCTGGGCAGCGTTCTAATGGATCCAAGCTGGTCGGCTACTCTCATGGGCTATGGTAAATGGGTCCCCACATTGAAATACTAAAAAATTTGACGTAAACGCAGGGAACCTGCGGGCGATACTTCTACTGATTTATCTGGTGTTGTTGATTCATAAAAAAAAGATTGTGGTTGCTTTGGAAATGCAAGTTGTTTTGGGTTGTAAAAATAACCAAAATGTCCTTTTGGGTGTCTTTTCATTTTCAAATGACCCGAGACCCAAAACCAACGTCCAAATGGACTTTTCTGATTATTTCAACCCTTCCGGACGCAACGACGCAGTCAAAACGACTATAAGGTCGATATAAAAATAAGTTTCCTTTTTAATTTAACAAATTAGTCCCGACACGTCCCATACCGCGTCCGACTAAAAATTCAAATAACTGAATTAATATCACACAGTCATATCAATGACATCACATTCATATATTACCTAAATATCTTTAAGCACCGATGCGGCTTAACCATCGTTTATCCACAGATGCTACTTTGAAACGGAGTTTAGACTTGTTAATTTTATTGGGTTAATTATTATTCTTACGAATGACACATATTAAATATTTTGTAGTTTGTTTAGAGATTTTAGATTTTTAGGTTATGAATGAAAATTTAAATATTATTATAGTAGAGTTTATATTACTACCGTTTTAATGAAGTGCCTTGGGTTATAAATGGTAAGTTATATAATATTTATTTGTTAAGTTTTGAATTTGAAATTTTACAAAAAAAAAAAGCTATTAAGTATATAGTTCTCATGAACCTCCTATTTTACAATTAGTAAATAATGATAATCAAACAATAAAAATTAAACGGATCCTTATTTTTGCACTTGAAAAAATTAAAACAATTAACATCGAGTATATAATATTTTTGATGAAATGTATTTTTCTAAGATTTATCTTGTCCAAAAGAAATTTCTATCACTCCACCAATGCTAGATTTTTTTGTTTCCTAAAAGGGCCTCGGAACAGGTTGTTTGAGAGTTATATAGTTAATTAATTAGATGGACAAAAGTGTAAAAGTGATTAACCGCAAACGTGCGACATCGGCCAAATCAAATCCTCGAATAGAGAGACTAGAGTTGTATTGAAAGTGAAACACCTCAACTGAAGCTTGGTCCCCAAATCATGGAATAGATAACTTGATCCCCAAAATCAAATCAAATCAAATCGTAGGGAAGAGATAGAGTTTGAGTTGTATTCAAACTCAAACCCCTCAATCAACTGAAACCGGCTCATCTCTCTTCTATTTCTATTTATATATATGGAGTGGAGTCTCCAAAGGTTTTGAAGCTCCGTCCCAGCATTTGAATAACGTTGTAAGTTTGCTTTTTTTTTTTACCCCCATTCAGATTGTTTAGGTTTTCATTCATTCATTTATTTTATTTAACTCAGATTGTCTATCATGATTGAGCCTCTCTTCTCCTCATCTGGTAACGATATAAACCCTAGCCCTAGCTATTGTCTATCATGATTGAGCCTCTCTTCTCCTCCTCTGGTAACGACATAAACCCTAGCCCTAGCTACTGCTCTAAATATTTAACTATATCATTGAGTCTTTGTTCTTTCTTTAATGGCTATGCGTGGTATGTAGGTGTTAAACACTTTTTTAATCGCTTTCGTTTAAACAACTTTCTTTGGGCTTCAATCGGTGCCATCACGTAATTTTTGTTCTATGTTTTAACTACTATTCATTTGGGCCTTTGATTGTTCTGTCTTTTCTAATAAATAAAGTATAGTTCTTAAAAATTTGCCTTTGCCTTTGCCTTTGCCTTTGATTGTTCTGCCTTTTCTATGTTTCTTTTCGTTTAGTCTTTTAGTCTCATTTTGGGGGCTTTGATTGTTCTGCATTTTCTAATTGATCCCTTTGTTTGATTTGCAATATTAGGTTGACTATGAGCTCTATATGTGATTTTTAAGAACTAAACTTCCAGTTTAGAATTTCATTTATGTTCCAAATAACCATATGTGAAATAACTCTTCTTGAACCATCAAATACGGTGATGCATCTATTTTATTTATTTCAAAAGAGACATATGCTTATAACCGGGAATATACAATCTTCATGATGTATACCGTAAAAAATATTTCAATTGTCCTAAGGACACTTACCTTTTTTTTGCTTACTTCCCATGTTGGCTTTGTTATATTTAAATGCAATTCTTAACCCATGTTATTGGTTTTATTATATTTAAATGGAATTTTCAAAATGGAGAGCAACTTTTAGCGGGAATAGCAGCTTTCTAATAAATAATATTAGTATTCATTCGTAAATTTGATTGAATGTTATTTGTCTTTGAATTCCACGATTACCAGAGGGGAGGTTTCAATTGTGGCCGTGTGTTTGGACATTTTCCTTGGTTAGAATGATACACCCGGTTTGTCAAAATACGCCTTTCTGCTCCTGATTATGGCGCGCTAGGGAAATGCGTGTTTTGATTGATCGCGTGCGTCTTTTTGAGTAGGGAAGGTGCTCAAATACACCGCCACAATTGAAGTCCTTCTTCCGGTTATCGTGAAATGCAAAGCGAAATATATTATAAATCAAATCTACGAATGATAAAAAATATTTTTATAGGATGCTTATATTTCCGCTAATAGTTTTTCTAAATAGATGAGGGGAAGTGTGAAATTGCCCGCGCGCCTCGGGTTTTTGTGACTCCTATGGGCTGTATGCTCTAAATAAGCCATCTGAATCAGCGCAAATATCTCTCAATATCATTGTTTTAAATCACAGCTGCACCGTCACGTAAATAGCGTAAGTTGACTTCAATTTATATGGGACTAAAACCTTATAAACAGTCCTTGAAGAGAAGGTGGAAATCGAGAGTATCTTTCTCAATCCCTCTCTGACACCTTCGGGCAATGGGTCTGTTGATCCTTATCAGAATGATGGTGCTGTTACTAAAAACAACTTTCCAGAGTTTAAGGTTTCATTCAGCAGACATCTGTTATCAATTTAGAAGTTCAATTTCATATTTGTGCTTAGATATTAGGTTTTGTTATAGAAATGCATAAAATATTGTCTTATTGTTATTTTTGTTGTATGAATAGTTATTCTCTAATTGTCAATAGTAGTTGAACATCGGAGAGACTGTTAATCAAGTTCTTTTATAACCATGTAATTGGTATCCATGGTTCATGAATGACTACCTTATTTTTATTTACAAGTCCTAAATAATTTTATATTTAGTCCTCTTTATAGAAGGAAAAAGTAAGGTATTTCTTATATTATTAAGTTTTAATTTTTTTAGTTGAGTTTGTATATATCAATTTGAACGAGGGTATTTTTGTTTGACATGTATTACTCTTCTTTCTCTATATCTTAGTTCATATTACAATCTGTTTATCATAATTTTAGTAAATGATTCTACATATCTGTTTTCATGATGACAGAGCATTCCTTGATTGTTTCACTTGAATTTAGCACGTATTGAAATTTCCTGCTGAGTAACACGTGTGGTTAACACTTTGTTATAATTTTACAGATTATCAAGGTAATAGCTAAAGCTGAAAAAGGTAACTAATGACGATGCTTTAGAATTTTCGCTTCTTCATTTAATGCGGCGTACATTGTAGATTGTTTTTATGATTCCCGTGATCCAATTGTTTAAACTGAAACTCATTTCCAGTGGTTAGTAAGTATTATACGAACAATGTTTTACCCAAACAGATTTTGGGTTCGTTTTTGCAGATCTATGACCGTTGTTGTATGGTGGTGAGCTACGATTGAACGTGCATTCCACTTCTCACAAGTTGGTCTGAAGCACATGACAGGGGGTAAGTGAATTAAATATGTAAACGGATATCATTAATTGGATCAAATCATAAGGATTGCTTTTTTTTTTTAATTTTTTTAATTTTGTTATGTACATTATTGGCCTATTTAAAGGTCTATCTTTTGAAAACTTTCTACTTTCTTTGTTTGCATAGCTGGGCAGGTTCTTATCTTGAAGAGCAGGCATCATTTAAAGCTATAAATTTTTGTGTTGTTAGATCAAGTTTAATAGTCCTCACCTACAAATGCTAATTGTCTCGGGGTTTGGAGCATGTTATTGTATGCTTTTAGTGACACTAGACTTTGGTGTATTTATAAAAGATATCATCCATCTCCTCCAAAGTTAATATCTCGAACATATAGCATAGTAGGTTCTTCTTATTGGGAGTTATCATTGGATTGTGTTTAGAGGATGTCTACTATGACATTATTTGATTTTGTTCCATTTTGTTTTGATTTTTGAGGTTTGATTGATAATTGCCTAAGCCTCTCTTAGATTTTTTCAAATTTTTTAGGTTTGGTTAATGCGATTATCCTCTCTTGGAGATTTATAATTTTTTTCTGTTTTACATATGTTTGGGCTTGATTTTTTTACATGTATCCATAAGTAGCATCCTACATCTTTTACAGGTGGTTTCAATATATGGCATCTCATCCTCTGTTTTCCCATTTTTTTCAGTTCACCTTTGAAGGTTTTCATTTGTATTCTAGATTTTAATCTCGAATCTAATTTTTATTGCAATTTTGGTGATTCCTATTAAGTGGTTTAAAGTTGATTATAATTACGTATTTCTCTTTACTATTACATTTATTGTTGCAGGTTGTTTCGGGTTTTTTGGTTACAAATTTTGGTTATTCGTTTCAAATTTTTGGATGTTCATACGACTATATCGCTATTTGCTTTTACATCTATCTAATTTGTTGCTTATATTTTTTGCAGTTCATTTACAGGTATTGCAAAATCAGATATTCCAGTTATTGTATGGATATTCATCTTCTCCTTACCGGATTGAACGAGCTGCACATTTCAATGGTATATGTATTTTGTTTGGATATTCATCTTCACCTTGAGTCAAACCTTATCAGACTTCTCTATATTCCATTAATTTCAATTCCATCATGCTCTTCTACTTTATTGTGTTCTCTTCTGCATCTTAGAGCTAACGCATCTTAGAGCTAACGAACAAATATTTGTTATTCATACATTTTGTAGGTGATATAATTTTGTTCATTAAGGTTGCATATTTCTCTACTTGCTATCTTTTTTTTATCATTTTGGAGATACAACGAACAATTCTCCACTCCTTTGTTAATTTTTATATTTGACCTCCCCTGATCTTATATATTATTTTTTGTCTTGAATTTACTAATTTCTTAAATGATTACAATGGTGAAGTTAGTCAATTTCTCTCCTCAGACTTATAATAATGAAGTGAATTATTACTACCAAAGTACACTACACACATGTAAAATTAAGTGGATGCCAATTAACCTGGGACTTATTTTTGTTCCCATTAGTTCTATTAATCAATCACATACATGTTTGAATCTCTTAGCAAAGTTTTATTTATTTATATAGAATAAGAATTTTTTATCCAATGCTTTGTACATTTCATGTGATGTCCCTCTTTTTTTCTTCTACAGAATCCATACGCACAACAAGTTATTGTTATATTTTTCTTTAATTAAAAAGTATCTTTTGTTTCTTTGCAACTTTACTATGACCTTACAAATTATAGAAATACTCCCTGCAAATTTACTGTCATGTCTTTAGCTACTACACCTTACTGTGCTCTTATTTAAAAATAAGTGATAGTATTGTATTCATAATCTAAATTGTATTATATTCATAATCTAAATTGTCATTATAATCTAAAAGAAATGATAGTATTGTATTTGAATTAGTAACCATTGTACCTTCTGTTGTTCTTTACCGAACTCAGTGAATGCCGGGAAATCTGTGGGCCATCAAACAATATGATGAAAGTGATGTAAGTTCTCCCAGTATCATTTCATCTTGGTTACATTTGTTAGAGACGACATCTCTATTTGCACAGATAGTTGGGTAATGGTTGATTATTTTAAGTTCTTAATATTCAATCAAATACTGAACTTTTTTTTGAAATCAGTAGAGTACTCTTTTTACCACAGATAGTATTTGTACCCCTTTTCTGTTTTGGGTGACAAGACTTTCGAGGTTGGATTGTTATGTTGCTGCATTCATGTGTTTTTTTTGGTAGCATACCATGAGGTGTCCGGGCCAGCTTACGCGCACCTCGACTAATCCCCATTCGCGGTTCGTGGCTTCCGCTGGTCAAGCATTATTTTGACAGTGCCAGTGCCATGGATCGAACTGGGGACCAAACCCAATTCACCCCCAAGACTGTCTAGTGGCAGCCTTATACCACTGGGCCAAGAGGCTTGGTTGCATTCATGTGTTTGCAAACTGGTAATTTAGTAGTCTTCTTTACCAGATCCAATACTTGAGGAGTAGATATATATTTTTACATCAATCTAACATCAAGAGATAGAGTTGAAGAATTATTCAGAGATGTGATAAATTCTTGGTTCTTTTATCTGATCGAGGTTCCCTCACATGTTTTAATGAGAATTAAATTGTCCGAATGAATAATCTCGATATTGATTATGTGAAACAATTATAAATTTATTTTTCCTATGTCTACCTCTATGGCTGATTTTGCCTTTCATAGATTTTTTTAATGATATTGTGATCAATGAATTTTTTTGATTAAGCAGGTGATACGAAGATGTTTGGCCAAAAATCATGTATATTTGAAACTCCTAAATACTTCCTCTTCTCATATCATATGTGGTGTATGTGATGTAAACTTAATTTGCAAGTTATTTTTTAGCATGAATTTTGTTTTTTCTATCTGCATTCTCGGTATGGTATGTACATGGAGGTATTTTACGATTATTATCACTATTTTATCTTAGAGGGTTGTGTCTAACACGTGTAATGTTTACATTATATTTTTTTACAATTTAACAAGTGTTAAATGTGTCATTATTTAACATGATTCTTAAAAAGCCAGATTATTAATGAATTGCAGGTTTGTGTGGGAGATCATTATATTGAAATTTTTTGCTTTACTTCTCATTTGGAGTTTACAAGTCGTTGTTTGTTTACATTTACTAATATTTTTGCAAACTAATATTCTTTTAACCGAATGCCATTGTATTTGGTCAATGATTTTTTTGCAACTATATTTGAAATTTTGGTCCAGAAGCTTTGATATTATTATTCACTCATAAATTTTGGTCCAGAAACTCGAGACTCGATTTCACCATACATGTTGTAAGCATGTGTTATATCTTCAAAATTTACAGTCGTGCCTTCAGGCACGGGCATCCGCTAGTATATATATATACTAGTACAAGCCCGTGCCTAAAGGCACAATTCAAACTTTGCAAAAAACACAACACATTCTTGCAACATGAATGGTATACGGACACGACGTTCCAAGAAATATAATACATTCTCGCTATAGATAAACAATATTTGAAATAACCTATAGTACGAACCTACTAGTTTTAAAAAACTTGGGCAAACTTTCCTTTATTTCTGAAACAATCCATTTTGTTTAAGAACAAAAATACCAACTATACTATTATTAATGTTGAGTCTGATAATTTAAAAAATTTGAATAGAGTTTTCTTTGTTTATTATACAATTCGCCCTGTTTAAGAACAAAAATATTAACTACACTATTATTAATACAGGTACTACGATATTAAAAAAATTAGGCAAAATTTCCTTTGTTTATAAAAGAATCCGTCCTATTTAAGGGGAGACAAACAGCAACAACTATACTACTATTTCACAATAGCCACCGTATAAATAATTAGAAACAATATAATCCATCATAGACCATAATTTGTATCACAACTAAATCAGTATAAACAATCAAAAGTTGTAACTAACATATACACTCCTTAGTAGCCAGACTTTTAGAAAAAAAAATATAGAAAGAAGAGAATCAAATAAAACCTGTATGCCGCTTGAAATTGTTATTAAAACGTTCAACAATAAAAAGCCACGTACTATTGAAAAAAAATATAACGTTCGTCTCTAATCCCGAATGACCTATGTTTTGCGCCCGTAAGTTTGTTTACATGTTCTCTAATTTCATCCCAAGTATCATAAATCCCAGGTTTATGTCCCACAAAAACAACATATATTTTTCACTTAATGAAAAAATTCCAAGCAAACAAAAGGGGAGACACCAAAACACACTAAGAAAATAATTTTGGAAATGTGATTTTCCAGTAAATTTTAAAATCAGTCTTGGGAAAATAATATTATATAAATAAGTTTGAATCTCCGGCCTAAGTCGTTGTGTTGTTGCAGCAACGGCTGCTGTGTTGTTGCAGCAACGACTGCTGTCTTGTTGCAGCAGCAGCAACAACGTCATCGACATCTTGCTGCTTTTGGAATTGCTCGGACAACACCCAAACGACAAAGGCCATTCAAGAACATAAACTGATTCGTTGCTACTACGTTCTACTCTATAACGAAAAAAAATTCAACTTAATATTGAGCTTGATGGTTACCTCGCTCCTGTGAATTTAAGCCACCCACCAACCAAAAATTGCAACTGAGAACAAAGGTCATCCGTTAGCTATTGAAATTGATGAACTTACATACTATTTTAAATAGTAAAGAAGTTCTAAAATGAGTACATAAGCACGAGTACCTCGACAACATTGGTGAATACTAATTTTGGAGTGAGGAATACAGAGGATGGGAGAGAATACTTCTTTAAGTTCCTGTCATTCCAAGATTTTTAATTCAGTCCAATGCCAATAATATGAAGGTATAGGATATAAAAAATTGTTTGAAACTACAAGAACCAACAATTACTTCCAAAGTTTGGGGCTATATATGTAAATAACTAAAAAAGGGAGTTTATTATCTTCAATCATAACCACTAATTTTTTTTAAGTTAAGACACTTTCTATTTCATTTAATAAAAAACAATACATATAAGTCTTTCTGTTCCATCAGAAAATTAAACATTACTGTCAACAAGGTATAAATATGATTCACATAGTGTTTCAACTGCCAGTCATCTAAATCCATTACGTGAAGTCTCCAAGTTCTATGACTCACCAAATAATGTTCAAGTTGTAGAGAAGCTTCAAACGGCCAGTATAATATAATAGAATAAAACAAAATATTTTGTTCAATAGCATCTTTCCCTTACACGTAAGAACCTTTGCTCTGCCCATTAGTAGTCAGTGGTATTATTCACGTCAGTTTCACAAACTTCATCCTGTGATTGGCATAAGATTTCTTGAGCTTCTGCAAGTGCAGGCTCCTTTGCATCAGTTGCATACAGTATCTTCTTAATTGCCACAACCATCTTGAAAGCATGGATACTTTTGAGAAGATGACAAATCCATCATCAATGCCGGATATATATTGAATACTGGTAACTTTGAGTTGCGGATACCCATGATCTGTAGATGTAACGGAAGATGCTCCAATTCAGGCATCTGACAGAGTACTTCTATGTCCCGTAATTTTGCAAAATAAAAATCTCTCTCTCCAAAAGTCCCACTGAAAGCTTCAGGTCTGTAATCTCCTGGGACAAAGCCTGAATTTCCCCTAAAAAATTAGCCCCGGCTGCTATTGCACCTGTTTTCCCTTGCTTGGTCCTAGAGATCTTGTAATTTTGCGGATAACCACTAAAATTATGTTTTACACATTTCTTGAAACTTACATATACCATTTAGTTCATTAAAAATCAGCCCCACTCATCACCCTAAAGAGAAAAAACTTACATATACCATATAGTTGATTAAAAATCGTATCTTAAACTTACCTTAACTACTTTAACATCCCAAGACACACCTAAGATAATACATAAAAGTAATAAACAACAAATTCAACATGTTAAAACTTACAACAGTAATTATAAATGAACTATAAGTTAGCAACACTCCCTATTGGATTTCAGCAACAGTAGCCCTGCTCAGTTTATTCCATTTCAATTTTGCACTGTGCTCAACATCAGTAAATCTACACCAAAAAATCCACAATAAAGTAAAAGTAAAGAAAATCAAACAGATCTTCATTAACATTGACTCTTTCATGTTTGATATGCCTTGAATCATTGCATTAAACAAATAGAAAGAAAAACAAAAGAATCATACTTCAATATGAGTATCCGTATCTTTTAAGTGGCATGAAATGAGAATTCATCAATTCTTGCTCCAAGAATAATTAAAAATTACCATTCAATAACAAACCAAAAATAAAATAGACACGTGGAATGGAGAGAAATGTGAATAACATCATTATTCACTAAGAAACCAAATCAAATTTGATAAGAGAGAATACCTGATTAGGTTCCTTGTTGAAGAGTTAGATTGCAAAACAGAAGAATGAATATCAGCCTTCAATAAAATACTCACAAAATATCAGCCTTCAATAAAATACTCAAACACTCTAAAAATATCAACTTTATCACAACATATCAAATTAGGGGAAATCAATACAGTTACCTTAAGTTATTATTGCATTCAAATGTTGTATCAAACAAAGTTCAAAGGTAAACGAACTCCATATGGAATCCCTAAATGAACCTCCATATGTAAGCGCTAAAATTGAAGGTTAAATCAGAAACTTAAATCGAAAGTTAAAACATTTGAATCAAATATGAATATAAATCAATGGCGTGGGGATTTATATGGAGGGGAGGTGAGGGAGGTTCATTTTTTTTTGGATGGGTGGGGGGTGGAGGGGGGAGGGTTGGCTGATGAGGTTAAACCATTTGAATCTTACCTAAGAGAAGCGGCGACATGTAGAGAGGTACGACGGGGTGGATAGAGGTGCGGCGGCGTGGGGCTGAGGTAGGGGGAAAGATTTGTGTGAGATGGGTTTTGATTGGGGGGCTGATGAGGGAACGGGAGAAAGGTAGAGAGAGAGAGAGAGAGGATTAATGAATGGGTACTCTTCGAGAGAGAGAGAGAGAGAGAGGATTAATGAATGGGTACTCTTCGTTTTTCCATCTCATTGTATTTATTAAGAAGTTTTAGAAATTATATAAATAACCTTCACAACATAACACAACTGTTACAAACAAGTCACTCACAACATCAATGCTGAAATTGCTTGAAATATGTTTTATTGTTTATGCTTATTGTATATATCATTTGTCCAGGGAACCTATAAGGAAATTAACTGAATATGTTGTAGATAACATTCCATGTGAGTTTCTCTTTTAAGTTTGGTTTATTTTGCTAATTGTACATTTATAAATTAAAAAAGTGTATACATTATATGTTTGAAAGTTTTATTTATTAGATCGAAATGCAAGCTTTTTGCCATTTTCTTCCACGTGTACCACATTTACTTGTAATGAAATAGGTTTTTATATTATTTTCATATAATAAGACATTCATTATAAATTATCCGAACAGGGCCTTACAAAGAAGAGGGGCCTATGTTCTGCTCAAGCTCAGAATACATCTTCATTTTCAAAGAGATGTTTATCTTAATAGGTACGTAAAGCATCATATTTTTGTTGTTTCAAGCCTATGTGAATTGACTATTCTACTTGTGTCACCATTTTCACGCCCCAAAGGCTATTTTATAGGATTCTCCATTGCATATAAAACATAAATGGCTTTTGCATACATATTTTGGCCATACATGTATATGCCTTTGGTTTCGTATTTGTTTACGATGGGATTACTTATTCTTTTTTTTTTTTGATACATTTGTTTATGATAATATGAATTTATTCAAGTTAAATGTGATAATTTCCATCTCGATGGGGAAGTGAACTGCTACTCTTAATAATGTTCTTTTTCTTCCCACAACTGAGTTTGGTTAGCAACTTGATTTGTATGTTTGGGACATTTTTGTGTCTTTCTATATTTACATGTACAAATAACGTGTGTAAATATATGACAGTTGAAATATCATCATGCAATCTCGATTTTAATCGGTTGAATGTTAAGATCGTTCAGTCAGAATTAGTTGACAATATAACCTGTTGTTTCCATAATAAATATATATATATATATTTTGGTAGTATGTTTGGATCCTACTGTTGTCAGTTGATTTATGCGTTCACATATATATCCTACTGTTGATTTATGCGTTCATATATATATTTTGGTAATATGTTTGGATCCTACTGCTGATTTATGCGTTCATATATATCCTACTGTTGATTACCCCCATTCTCTCTCTCTCTCTCTTCCTCCATTCTCATCACGCTGGCATTTCGATCTCTAACCTAGTTATACTCACGCCTGAGGTTTCGCATTCCGTCTTCTTCTACTCGGGTAACCTTTTGTCAAAATCATATAATGAAATCAACAAATTCGCGAATCAATTAAACCGGAATGAGAGAGATTTAAGGGAGACTCTTAACTGAAACTTGAATATGTGTATGTATTGCTTGGATTTGATTACAGGTGTCTATGGCTTGGATTTAGGGTTTGGTTGATTTGGGTTGAATCATTTAGGGTTTGGTTGATTTGATTTTGTGTATTTATGTTTTGTCTGCTGTTAATAATGTATTGGAGTTAGGTTTTGGGGTATTTAAGTTTTCAGTCATTTCATTATTCATTTTCTGCATGATTTCATTTGTTTTATCTATTACAAACTATTTCATTTTCTGCTGTTAATAATGTATTGGAGTTAGGTTTGGTGTCGGTCGAGCGCGACGTGTGGTCGGTTGTTTTCATCGAGCATTGATGGATCCGTTTCAGAGTGGGACCTTTTTCATCTCAAACAGAAGGTATCACCAAACTCTTGGGTGAACAGGAATTTATAATGCAAACCAAGACCCTTGGCACAATTGGTTACATGGCACCAAGTCATATTTTTAGTTAAAAATATGACTTCTGATAAAGTATTGTATTAATGATTTGAAATTATATCTATCCATTCTATTGTAAGAATTTTATTATATTCATTTAGTCTATAATAAATTTCGTTTTGATTAACAGGCTATGGATTGGAAGGAAAAGTATCTACATGGGGAGATGTCTATAGTTATGGTATTGTGTTGCTCGAAACATTTACAAGAAAGAAGCCCACGGATGGAATGTTTGTAGGAGAAATTAACTTAAAGCACTGGGTGGATCACACCATACAGAAATCGATAACTGAAGTTGTGGACATCAGTTTGCTAGAAGAGAATGATAAAATTTTAAATGCAAAGAAGCCGTGTGTGTCACTGTCATCTATCTTCAGCTTGGCAATGGATTGATCAGCAGATTCACCTCGAGAGAGGATCAGTACGAAAGAGGTAGTCATGAGACTGAACAAGATAAAACCCAATTTCTCCGCAAATATTGAAATGCCCCAGAGCACAAGAGCTCGTCACACAGAAAGGTACCATAGAGGTAAATGACTATTGATAGTCTCACCCCATTTCTTTCCTTCAGCACCGCCCCCCCACATCCCCCTCCCCTCCCCCCCCCCACCCCACCCCACCCAACCCACACACATTTATCGAGAAACAAATACTAAAACGTGCCGAATAGAATTCTAAATTGATATTTCAATTACTGTTTTTTCTAAATTGATATTTCAATTACTGTTTTTTCTAAATTGATATTTCAATCATGCTCTGGTGGGCAGGGTGGGCGACGCTAGTAGCATTCAACCTTCTATTGAGCAGATGAAAGAGTGGGTCAAGGAGCATTGGAAAATGATAGGCGGGACTGACTCGTTACATGTCTCCCTTTTCATTTTTTTTGTTTTCTTGTCGGAAGCAGAAGCGACCAGAGTTTTGAACATTTAGAAATAGTGGTTTTTTGGGTTACCTTTGTGTCTAGACAAGTGGCATCCTCTGGGATGCAGTCCCTAGAATTTACAAAATCCAAATTTTCGATGGATCAGGGTGATGGGTTTACCTCTCCATCTATGGGGAGGGGAAGTTTTCTAGCCCATTGGTGATAGATGCGGTGGTTTCACTACGGTGGACTGTGACACACAGACGGGGGAAGAACTTAGGTAGGCAAGAATCTTGATTTCAAGGAATCAATTTCTCCCGGAGACAATGATCATTAACTGTGGTGGGTGGGTTTTTCGTTTACCAATCTGGGTTGAAGACATGGGTTCATGCTACTTTGGTGGTGTTGACCATGTGTTTAAGATGAGGAATTGTAGTGCCGAGGTCGAGAGGTGTGGAAGGATGGCTTCAAAATCGCAAGCGGGGGGAATCTCTATACCCATTCATGTCGACAAAGTTAGTGTTTATGCAGGTCATAAGGCCCAGAGGGAGAAAAACATCAATCTTCCAAGTCCTATTGGAGCGGGATTTAATCGAGCTAGTGAGCGGGCAGTTGACGTTACTCAGAGGGAGCCTTATGTCAAGATTCTTAGGCCGGTAGCATGATTTATTTTTGTGTTTCCTGGCGAGACCTCGGACAGTGGAGCTGTCATACCCGACCTTGATCACAGTGAGAAGTTGGCTGTTGCATTCGGGTTGCTAAATGCATCAAATGGCATGCCAATACGAGTTATTAAGAGTATTAGCATGTGTAGAGATTGTCACGTTTTTATTAAACTCGTTTCTGCATTGACAGAAAAGGAGATCCTCATAAGAGACAGTAAGCAGCTCCACAAATTTGTCAATGGAAAGTGCTCATGTGGGGATTTTGGGAGTCTTCTTTGATATCATTTGAACCCAATTAATGAGGTCCTTTATCTGGTCATTCTTTTGACCTTAATCTCTCATGAATTATTTTTGTATGGCCTTGGGTGTTTTCTTCCTTCTTTTTTCCCTGACCCTCACTGGTTAATCAAGGTTAAATTGTAGATGTTGTAGCAACTTGAGTTATTCATATATATACTCACAACATAAAATTGAATGGAGCAACCTAAGGGTGAGGATTCGAACATGTCTCCGATGAAAGCGGATCAGGTGCAACAGAGTATGATGGCGGTGGTGAGGCCGAGACATGCATAGACTTAGTGGTGAATGTGATTTTGGAGAAAAAAGATGATGGGTTGGGTGTAGATGTAAACACAAGTTGACAGTTGTATACGTTGCTGGTGACGAAGGGAGTTTGAAAGAGATTACTGGTTGTCAGATGGGTTTGGTCGTGGGTTGGAGCAGGTCTAGGGTCGGAAGGGCAAGGGCTTAGGGTAGACTTCGGTCAGGGCTGGTTTGGAGCTGGGTTTAATGGTGTTTGGATTTGGAGGTCGCGGGTTCCGGTCGGTTTGTGGGTTAATCCGATTTGGCAGGAGGTAAGCGGACCGGAGGTGGTCGGATTGAAGATTGGAGATGGTTGGGTTCGAATCTCCAATCAGATATGACTAGAATGCTTAATTAATGGTTTTAACTAATTTCCAATCAGATATGACTATTTTGAAGGGAAATTCTCCATTCAAAATCATTTATATCTACTCAAGTTTTCACTATTGACAGGTAAGAACTGCTTTGAATGTGTTAATTAGGTGATTGTTCACAGATAACAGAAACATGGAAGCTACGCAAACTTCCGCAAATTGAACATTGGGGACAATTTAGAGATCCTTAAGACTGGTTTGTGACATACACTCATGCGCTCTCCACAGAACAATTTGAATTAATGGTGATGACCACAAGGATATGGTATAGCAGAAATACAAAAAATACCACAGTGAGGAGTCAATCAAGCCGTGCCCAATACTTGTGCAAGCATCAGCGATGTACCATCAATTCAGGGAGTCAATTACTGGAGTATTTCAAATAATCCCTCATTCATTCACTTACTAGACTTCTCCCCAAGTAGTATTTTTAGAAATAATTTTGATGGGGCTGTTTTTAAAGAGCTGAATAGTATAGGAATTGGTGGTGTCGTCCAAAAATCAAGGGGAGAATTTATAGAAGGAATATCACAAAAGTTTAAGTATCCAGTAGTGGCGGAATCCATTGCTGGCCGTGAAGCCATCCAAATGGCGTTTGAGTGTAAGTTTGCTAATGTCATTTTTGAAGGCTTTTATAGCAATAGTACAAACCATCAACCACCACCATGGCATCAATTCATTTAGCTTATTCAATTATATAGAAACCATGATTCTTCAATGCATATACACCACATGGAAACAAACTTTTTTTAAATGAAGAATAACCACAAATCACAGCATATGATACTTCACTTCGAAATCTAATATTTCTTAATTAATATCACATCACATATGGATCTTAATATATGTGTATGTATGCATGTATATAAATCTCAATTCAATTAGTCGGTGGGATTCGAAATCTCATTGTGATTTGTTTGATTAATCATTATCACCAATATAATCACGATCTTTGTTTAATACAGTCAACTTGATTAGACTGAAGAAAAGCTCCAGATGAATAACATGTGAGATTGAAATCGCTAGATGGTGGTCAGTTCATGCATTTGATTTTGCTTTTACCAACAATGAGTTTCCGTCCTGTTTGTGTCCTACCTTTTAGAATGTTTCAAGCTGCCATTGTATGTCCATGAGAATCATAGATGCATCTTGATAAAATTTAAGTTGTGAAGTTTTCATTTATGATCATTGTAAAATTGAAATGATCGACACTGTTTATTCTTGGACCATCAAATAAATCTTATAAACTATTCGTATAAATCTTTCGAATTCTTATGAACTATTCTTGAGTTCATAATGATATTATTTATTAAGTTAGAATTCTTTAAAAGTTGCATTTTCCCCTTCTTGTTTGTGCTAATACAGGTTATGCTATAATTGGATAGTATAGTTACATTTGATTGATTTAGTAGATACTATTGGTGTGTTCTTTTGGTGCTCATGTTAAATTTTCTAATCATTTTGCAGAGGATGAACTTCAACTAGTTGGAAATCCAGTCCCAAATGATGCACTTGGCTTTTCCGTACCAAATGATGCACTTGCTTAGGTATTTTCTTAAGAATTAGAATTATTTTACTAATAATTTGAGATTAAGCTAGGCCGTGTGGGCCAGTGAATATTTATGATGATGAAATTAATTTATGTGCTCATTTGAGATTTTGTTGTTGTTGAGTGGCATTTTAATGTTAAAGCATGTTGGTTTCCACGAATAAACAAGGGTAACTCTGTCGAATTTTTTTAAAAATAACAAATGATTTAAAAGTAGTTAAGACGATACCATACGGATTACCATAGTTGAATATTGTACTAATTTATGTTTATTTTCTCTTTCACAGGTCCGGACATCATTTGGAATAGGTGTTGGCCATCTCTATTTTTTGGGTTTCCTATGTCTTCGAATTGATTATTTGATATTTTTGGGGATGATTGTAGTCTGAATCATATAGCTTATGTTTTAGGTGGGTTGTTTTATTTTTTGGAGATGTTATGTTGGAAACTTCAAATATGAATGAATGAAGGAATTTTCGGAGTTTCGTTGATATTTTGTTTTCGATATTTATTTATCATAACTTGTACATTTGTTGATATTGACTAATAATGAACGAGGCTAGAACCTTCCCTAAAATGTTGTGTCATAATAGAAATTTTGGTGGCAATTATGGCGGCAAGTTTTTAAGGGACGATTAATAGTGTCCCAAATAATATTATTAGGGACGACCAAGAGCTTGTCCCTAATAATATTATTAGGGATGGCCAGCCCCGTCCTCAATAATATTATTAGGGACAACCAAGCTCCAGTTCCAATTAATATTATGGCTTTAGGGACGGCTAGATCCGTCCCTAAAATGCAGTTGCACAATAAAAATTTTGGCGGCACTTTTGGCGTCGTCCCTAATACATTTGGGACGCATATCAAATGTGACCATGCATTGCCGTCCCTAAAGGTCTTTAGGGACGGATTTTACCCGTCCCTAAAAGTGAGTATTTTTATACTGACGATAATTTGAAAATATGAGGACGTAGGCTTAAAACTTTGGCGCTAGGGGTGGGAAACCCGAAATAGCCCCCGAACTGCCCCGTGATATGCTCCAACACCTCGCACGGGATCAATATAACTCGTAGGAAGTCACCGAGCAATCACGGTACTCCCGGTTTGAGAATACGATAATTATTTGAAAATATCTGGACTTAGGCTTAAAACTTGGCGTCAGAGAGCGAAAACTCGAAACAGCCCTGTGAGAGGAACCAACACCTCAGACTGGACCAATATAACTCGTAGGTACTAACCGCGCGATCACGGTACTCCCTGTTTGAGAATATGATGATAATGTGAAAACATCTAAACTTAGGCTTAAAAACATGGCGCTAGAGGTGGGAAACCCGAAACATCCCCCGAACGGCCCCGTTAGAGGCACCGACACCTCGCACGGGACCAATGTAACTCTTTGGACTGACCGCGTGATCACGGTACTCCCGGTTTGTGAATACGACGATAATTTGGAAATATCTAGACATAGCGTTAAAAACTTGGCGTCAGACTGCGAAAACTTGAAACAGCCCCCGAGTGGCCCCGTGAGAGGCACTAACACCTCGCACGGGACCATTGTAACTCCTACGAACTGACCGCGTAATCACGGTGCTCCCGATTTGAGAATACGATGATAATTTAGAAATACGTAGATGTAGGCTTAAAACTTTGGCGCTAGAGATGGGAAACCCGAAACAGCCCCCAAACGGCCCTTTGAGAGGCACAAACACCTCGTATGGGACCAATGTAACTCGTAGGAACTGATCGCGCGATCACGGTACTCCCAAGTTCGAGAATATGACGATAATTTGAAAATATCTAGACTTATGCTTAAAAACATGGCGCTAGAGGTGGGAAACCCGAAACAGCCTCCGAACAGTCCCGTGAGAGGCACCGACACCTTGCACGGGACCAATGTAACTCGTAGGAACTGATCGCACGATCATAGTACTCCCGGTTTGAGAATATGACGATTATTTAAAAATATGAAGACTTAGGTTTAAAACTTGGCTTCAGAGTGCAAAAACTCGAAACAGCCCCCAAGCGGCCCCGTGAGAGACACCAACACCTCGCACGACACCAATGGAACTCGTAGGAACTGACCGCACGATCACAGTACTCCCGGTTTGATAATACGATGATAATTTGGAAATATCTAGACTTAGGCTTAAAAACATGGCGGTAGAGGTGGGAAACCTGAAACTGCCACTGAACGGCCCCGTGAGAGGAATCGACACCTTGCACGGGACCAATATAACTCGTAGGAACTGACAGCGCGATCACGGTACTCCCAGGTTTGAGAATACGATGATTATTTGAAAATATCTTGACTTAGGCTTAAAAACATTGCGCTAGTGGTGAGAAACCCGAAACAGCTCCCAAGCGGCCCCGTGAGAGGCACTGACACCTCGCAAGACACCAATGTAACTCGTAGGAATTGACCGCGCGATCACGGTACTCCCGGTTTGAGAATACGACGATAATTTGAAAATATGAAGACGTAGGCTTAAAACTTTACTGGTAGAGGTGGAAAACCCGAAACAGCCCCCGAACGAACCCGTGAGATGCACCAACACCTCGCACGGGACGAATGTAACTCGTAGGAACTGACCGCGCGATCACAGTACTCTCGGTTTGAGAATACGATGATAATTTGGAAAATTTCTAGACTTAGGCTTAAAAACAAGGCGCTAGAGGTGGGAAACCCGAAACATCCCCCGAACTGCCCCGTGATATGCTCCGACACCTCGCACGGGACCAATATAACTCGTAGGAAGTGACCGCACAATCACGGTACTCCCGGTTTGAGAATACGATAATTATTTGAAAATATCTAGACTTAGGCTTAAAACTTGGCGTCAGAGAGCGAAAACTCGAAACAGCCCTGTGAGAGGAACCAACACCTCAGACTGGACCAATATAACTCGAAGGAACTAACCGCGCGATCACGGTACTCCCTGTTTGAGAATATGATGATAATGTGAAAACATCTAAACTTAGGCTTAAAAACATGGCGCTAGAGGTGGGAAACCCGAAACATCCCCCGAACGGCCCCGTGAGAGGCACCGACACCTCCATGGGACCAATGTAACTCGTAGGAGTGATCGCGTGATCACGGTACTCCCGGTTTGTGAATACGACGATAATTTGAAAATATCTAGACTTAGGGTTAAAAACTTGGCGTCAGACTGCGAAAACTTGAAACAGCCCCCGAGTGGCCCCGTGAGAGGCACTGACACCTCGCACGGGACCATTGTAACTCCTACTAACTGACCGCGTAATCACGGTGCTCCCGATTTGAGAATACGATGATAATTTGGAAATACGTAGACGTAGGCTTAAAACTTTGGCGTTAGAGGTGGGAAACCCGAAACAGCCCCCAAACGGCCCTTTGAGAGGCACAAACACCTCGTATGGGACCAATGTAACTCGTAGGAACTGATCGCGCGATCACGGTACTCCCAAGTTCGAGAATATGACGATAATTTAAAAATATCTAAACTTATGCTTAAAAACATGGCGCTAGAGGTGGGAAACCCGAAACAGCCCCCGAACGGCCCCGTGAGAGGCACCGACACCTTGCACGGGATCAATGTAACTCGTAGGAACTGATCGCACGATCATAGTACTCCCGGTTTGAGAATATGACGATTATTTGAAAATATGAAGACTTAGGTTTAAAACTTGGCTTCAGAGTGCAAAAACTCGAAACAGCCACCAAGCGGCGCCGTGAGAGGCACCAACACCTCGCACGACACCAATGGAACTCGTAGGAACTGACCGCACGATCACAGTACTCCCGGTTTGATAATACGATGATAATTTGGAAATATCTAGACATAGGATTAAAAACATGGCGGTAGAGGTGGGAAACTCGAAACTGCCACTGAACGGCCCCGTGAGAGGAATCGACACCTTGCACGGGACCAATATAACTCGTAGGAACTGACAGCGCGATCACGGTACTCCCAGGTTTGAGAATACGATGATTATTTGAAAATATCTTGACTTAGGCTTAAAAACATTGCGCTAGTGGTGAGAAACCCGAAACAGCTCCCAAGCGGCCCCGTGAGAGGCACTGACACCTCGCAAGACACCAATGTAACTCGTAGGAATTGACCGCGCGATCACGGTACTCCCGGTTTGAGAATACGACGATAATTTGAAAATATGAAGACGTAGGCTTAAAACTTTATTGGTAGAGGTGGAAAACTCGAAACAGCCCCCGAACGAACCCGTGAGATGCACCAACACCTCGCACGGGACCAATGTAACTCGTAGGAACTGACCGCGCGATCACAGTACTCTCGGTTTGAGAATACGATGATAATTTGGAAAATTTCTAGACTTAGGCTTAAAAACAAGGCGCTAGAGGTGGGAAACCCGAAACATCCCCTGAACTGCCCCGTGATATGCTCCGACACCTCGCACGGGACCAATATAACTCGTAGGAAGTGACCGCGCAATCACGGTACTCCCGGTTTGAGAATACGATAATTATTTGAAAATATCTTAGGCTTAAAACTTGGCGTCAGAGAGCGAAAACTCGAAACAGCCCTGTGAGAGGAACCAACACCTCAGACTGGACCAATATAACTCGAAGGAACTAACCGCGCGATCACGGTACTCCCTGTTTGAGAATATGATGATAATGTGAAAACATCTAAACTTAGGCTTAAAAACATGGCGCTAGAGGTGGGAAACCCGAAACATCCCCCGAACGGCCCCGTGAGAGGCACCGACACCTCCACGGGACCAATGTAACTCGTAGGAGTGATCGCGTGATCACGGTACTCCCGGTTTGTGAATACGACGATAATTTGAAAATATCTAGACTTAGGGTTAAAAACTTGGCGTCAGACTGCGAAAACTTGAAACAGCCCCCGAGTGGCCCCGTGAGAGGCACTGACACCTCGCACGGGACCATTGTAACTCCTACTAACTGACCGCGTAATCACGGTGCTCCCGATTTGAGAATACGATGATAATTTGGAAATACGTAGACGTAGGCTTAAAACTTTGGCGTTAGAGGTGGGAAACCCGAAACAGCCCCCAAACGGCCCTTTGAGAGGCACAAACACCTCGTATGGGACCAATGTAACTCGTAGGAACTGATCGCGCGATCACGGTACTCCCAAGTTCGAGAATATGTCGATAATTTAAAAATATCTAAACTTATGCTTAAAAACATGGCGCTAGAGGTGGGAAACCCGAAACAGCCCCCGAACGGCCCCGTGAGAGGCACCGACACCTTGCACGGGATCAATGTAACTCGTAGGAACTGATCGCACGATCATAGTACTCCCGGTTTGAGAATATGACGATTATTTGAAAATATGAAGACTTAGGTTTAAAACTTGGCTTCAGAGTGCAAAAACTCGAAACAGCCACCAAGCGGCGCCGTGAGAGGCACCAACACCTCGCACGACACCAATGGAACTCGTAGGAACTGACCGCACGATCACAGTACTCCCGGTTTGATAATACGATGATAATTTGGAAATATCTAGACATAGGATTAAAAACATGGCGGTAGAGGTGGGAAACCCGAAACTGCCACTGAACGGCCCCGTGAGAGGAATCGACACCTTGCACGGGACCAATATAACTCGTAGGAACTGACAGCGCGATCACGGTACTCCCAGGTTTGAGAATACGATGATTATTTGAAAATATCTTGACTTAGGCTTAAAAACATTGCGCTAGTGGTGAGAAACCCGAAACAGCTCCCAAGCGGCCCCGTGAGAGGCACTGACACCTCGCAAGACACCAATGTAACTCGTAGGAATTGACCGCGCGATCACGGTACTCCCGATTTGAGAATACGACGATAATTTGAAAATATGAAGACGTAGGCTTAAAACTTTATTGGTAGAGGTGGAAAACTCGAAACAGCCCCCGAACGAACCCGTGAGATGCACCAACACCTCGCACGGGACCAATGTAACTCGTAGGAACTGACCGCGCGATCACAGTACTCTCGGTTTGAGAATACGATGATAATTTGGAAAATTTCTAGACTTAGGCTTAAAAACAAGGCGCTAGAGGTGGGAAACCCGAAACATCCCCTGAACTGCCCCGTGATATGCTCCGACACCTCGCACGGGACCAATATAACTCGTAGGAAGTGACCGCGCAATCACGGTACTCCCGGTTTGAGAATACGATAATTATTTGAAAATATCTTAGGCTTAAAACTTGGCGTCAGAGAGCGAAAACTCGAAACAGCCCTGTGAGAGGAACCAACACCTCAGACTGGACCAATATAACTCGAAGGAACTAACCGCGCGATCACGGTACTCCCTGTTTGAGAATATGATGATAATGTGAAAACATCTAAACTTAGGCTTAAAAACATGGCGCTAGAGGTGGGAAACCCGAAACATCCCCCGAACGGCCCCGTGAGAGGCACCGACACCTCCACGGGACCAATGTAACTCGTAGGAGTGATCGCGTGATCACGGTACTCCCGGTTTGTGAATACGATGATAATTTGGAAATATCTAGACTTAGGGTTAAAAACTTGGCGTCAGACTGCGAAAACTTGAAACAGCCCCCGAGTGGCCCCGTGAGAGGCACTGACACCTCGCACGGGACCATTGTAACTCCTACTAACTGACCGCGTAATCACGGTGCTCCCGATTTGAGAATACGATGATAATTTGGAAATACGTAGACGTAGGCTTAAAACTTTGGCGTTAGAGGTGGGAAACCCGAAACAACCCCCAAACAGCCCTTTGAGAGGCACAAACACCTCGTATGGGACCAATGTAACTCGTAGGAACTGATCGCGCGATCACGGTACTCCCAAGTTCGAGAATATGACGATAATTTAAAAATATCTAAACTTATGCTTAAAAACATGGCGCTAGAGGTGGGAAACCCGAAACAGCCCCCGAACGGCCCCGTGAGAGGCACCGACACCTTGCACGGGATCAATGTAACTCGTAGGAACTGATCGCACGATCATAGTACTCCCGGTTTGAGAATATGACGATTATTTGAAAATATGAAGACTTAGGTTTAAAACTTGGCTTCAGAGTGCAAAAACTCGAAACAGCCACCAAGCGGCCCCGTGAGAGGCACCAACACCTCGCACGACACCAATGGAACTCGTAGGAACTGACCGCACGATCACAGTACTCCCGGTTTGATAATACGATGATAATTTGGAAATATCTAGACATAGGATTAAAAACATGGCGGTAGAGGTGGGAAACCCGAAACTGCCACTGAACGGCCCCGTGAGAGGAATCGACACCTTGTACGGGACCAATATAACTCGTAGGAACTGACAGCGCGATCACGGTACTCCCAGGTTTGAGAATACGATGATTATTTGAAAATATCTTGACTTAGGCTTAAAAACATTTCGCTAGTGGTGAGAAACCCGAAACAGCTCCCAAGCGGCCCCGTGAGAGGCACTGACACCTCGCAAGACACCAATGTAACTCGTAGGAATTGACCGCGCGATCACGGTACTCCCGATTTGAGAATACGACGATAATTTGAAAGTATGAAGACGTAGGCTTAAAACTTTACTGGTAGAGGTGGAAAACCCGAAACATCCCCCGAACGAACCCGTGAGATGCACCAACACCTCGCACGGGATCAATGTAACTCGTAGGAACTGACCGCGCGATCACAGTACTCTCGGTTTGAGAATACGATGATAATTTGGAAAATTTCTAGACTTAGGCTTAAAAACAAGGCGCTAGAGGTGGGAAACTCGAAACATCCCCCGAACTGCCCCGTGATATGCTCCGACACCTCGCACGGGACCAATATAACTCGTAGGAAGTGACCGCGCAATCACGGTACTCCCGGTTTGAGAATACGATAATTATTTGAAAATATCTAGACTTAGGCTTAAAACTTGGCGTTAGAGAGCGAAAACTCGAAACAACCCTGTGAGAGGAACCAACAGCTCAGACTGGACCAATATAACTCGAAGGAACTAACCGCGCGATCACGGTACTCCCTGTTTGAGAATACGATAATTATTTAAAAATATCTAGACTTAGGCTTAAAACTTGGCGTCAGAGAGCGAAAACTCGAAACAGCCCACGAGCGGCCCCGTGAGAGGCACCAACACCTCGCACGGGACCAATATAACTCGAGGAACTGATCGCGCAATCACGGTACTCCCGATTTGAGAATACGATGATAATTTTAAAATATGTAGACGTTGGCTGAAAACTTTGGCACCAGAGGTGGGAAACTTGAAACAGCCCTCAAACGATCCCGTGAGAGGCACCAACACCTCGCACGGGACCAATCTAACTCGTAGGAACTGACCGCGCAATCACGGTCCTCCCATTTTGAGAATACGATGATAATCTGAAAATATCTAGACTTAGGCTTAAAAACATGGCGCTAGAGGTGGGAAACCCGAAACAGCCCCAGAACTGCCCCGTAAGAGGCACCAACACCACGCACGGGACCAATGTAACTCGTAGGAACTGACCGCGCGATCACGGTACTCCCAGTTTTGGAATACGACGATAATTTGGAAATATCTAGACTTAGGCTTAAAAACCTTGCGCTAGAGTGCGAAAACCTGAAACAGCCCTCGAACAGCCCCGTGAGAGGCATCGACACCTCGCAAGGGACCAATGTAACTCGTAAGAACTGACCGCACGATCACGGTACTCTCGGTTTGAGAATACGATGATTATTTAAAAATATGTAGACTTAAGATTAAAACTTGGCGTCATTGTTCAAAAACTCGAAACAACCCCTAAGCGGCCTCGTGAGAGGCACCAACACCTCGCACAGAACCAATGTAACTTTTAGGAACTGACCGCGCGATCACGGTACTTCCGATTTGAGAATACGATGATAATTTCAAAATATGTAGAGGTAGGCTTAAAACTGTGGCGCTTGAGGGAGGAAACCCGAAACAGCCTCCGAACGGTCCCGTGAGAGGCACCAACACCTCCCACGGGACCAATGTAACTCGTAGGAACTGACCGCGCGATGAGGGTACTCCCGGTTTGAGAATACGATGATAATTTGAAAAATATCTAGACTTAGGCTTAAAAACATGGCGCTAGAGGTGGGAATCCCGAAACATCCCTCGAACGGCCCCGTGAGAGGCAATAACTCCTCGCAGGGGACCAATGTAACTCGTAGGAACTCACCGCGTGATCACGGTACTCCCGATTTTAGAATACGACGATAATTTGGAAAATATCTAGATTTAGGCTTAAAAACATGGCGCTAGAGGTGGAAAACTAACGGTCCCGTTAAAGCCACCAACACCTCACCCGGGACCAATGTAACTCCTAGGAACTGACTGCGCGATCACGGTACTCCCGGTTTAAGAATACGACAATAATTTTGAAATATCTAGACTTAGGCTTAAAAACATGGCGCTAGTGGTGGGAAACCCGAAACAGCCCCCGAACGGACCCGTGAGAGGCACTCACACCTCGCACAGGACCAATATAACTCATAGGAATTGACCGCGCGATCACGGTACTCTCGGTTTGAGAATTCGATGATAATTATAAAATATCTAGACTTAGGCTTAAAAACTTTGCGTCATAGTGCGAAAACTCGAAACAGCCCCCAAGGGCCCCCGTGAGAGGCACCAACACCTCGCACGTGACCAATGTAACTCGTAAGGACTGACCGCGCGATCACGGTTCTCCCGATTTGAGAATACGACGATAATTTGGAAATATCTAGACTTAGGCTTAAAAACATGGCACTAGAGGTGGGAAATCCGAAACAGCTCCCGAACGGCCCCGTGAGAGGAATCGACACCTTCCACGGGACCAATGTAACTCTTAGAAACTGACCACGCGATAATGATACTCCCAGTTTGAGTATACGATGATTATTTGAAAATATGTAGACTTAGGCTTAAAACTTGGCGTCGTAATGCGAAAACCCGAAACAGCCCCAAGAGGCCCCGTGAGAGGCACCAACACCTCGCACGGGACCAATGTAACTCGTAGGAACTGATCGCGCGATAATGGTACTCCCGATTTGAGAATATGACGATAATTTGGAAATATCTAGACATAGGCTTAACAACATGGTGCTAGAGGTGGGCATTCAAAACAACCCCTGAACGGCCTCGTGAGAGGCACCGACACCTCGCACGGGACCATTGTAACTCATAGGATTTGATCGCACGATCAGGGTACTCCCGATTTGAGAATATAATGATTATTTCAAAATATGTAGACTTAAGCTTAAAATTTGGCGTCAGAGTGCAAAAACTCAAAACTGCCCCCAAGCGGCCCCGTGAGAGGCACCAACACCACGCACGGGACCAATGTAACTCGTAGGAACTGACCGTACGATCACGGTAGTCTCGGTTTGAAAATACAACGATAATTTGGAAATATATATAGACTTAGGATTAAAAACATGGCTCTAGAGGTGGGACATCCGAAACTGCCACCGAACGGCCCGTGAGAAACATCGACTCCTCGCACGGGACCAATATAACTTGTAGAAACTGACCGCGCGATCAAGGTACTCCCAGGTTTGTGAATACGATGATTATTTGAAAATATCTAGACTTAGGCTTAAAAACATGGCGCTATAGGTGGAAAACTCGAAACCGTCCCCGAGCGGCCCAGTGAGAGGCACTAACACCTTGCATAGAACCAATGTAACTCGTAGGAACTGACCGCGCGATCACGGTACTCCCCGTTTGAGAATACGATGATAATTTTAAAATTTGTAGACGTTGGCTTAAAACTTTGGCACCAGAGGTGGGAAACCCGAAACAACCCTCAAACGGCCCTGTGAGAGGCACCAACACCTCGCACGGGACCAATGTAACTCGTAGGAACTGACCGCGCAATCACGGTCCTCCCATTTTGAGAATACGACGATAATTTGGAAATGTCTAGACTTAGGCTTAAAAACATGGCGCTAGAGGTGAAAAACTCGAAACAGCCCCTGAACGGCCCCGTGAGGGGCAGCAACACCTCGCACGGGACCAATGTAACTCGTAGTAACTTTGGCGCTTGAGGTAGGAAACCCGAAATATCCCCCGAACGGTGCCGTGAGATAGGCCTGTAAATGGATCGGATCAGGAAAATCCAATTCCATACCCGTTTATCTTAAACGGATTCGGATCCGATTCGTTTATTAAACGGATCGAATCAGGCAAATCGAAATCCTTATCCGTTTATTTTAAACGGATTCCGATCTGATCCGATTATCCTTTTATGTTAAACTTAATTTGCAACATTTTTATTTTCAACTCTTATTGCATAAATTTATTTTCCAAATGTTAAAAAAAATAGATAATGAAATAAAGAACTATTATAATATATATTTAAAATATTATTAAATACAATATGTATTAGTTATATATATATATATATATTAAAATTATTAATCGGAACGGATTATTAACGGATTGGAGCAGATGAATTCAAATCCTCTCCATTTAATAAACGAGTAATCTAATAATCGGATAATCAGATTTTAAGCATGATCCATATCCGCTTAAATGGATCGTATTCGGATTCGGATACGGATAAAATTCGATCCATTGACAGGCCTACCGTGAGAGGCACCAACACGTCGCACGGGACCAATGTAACTCGTAGAAAACTGATCATGCGATCACGGTACTTTCGGTTTGAGAATACGATGATAATTTGGAAATACCTAGACTTAGGCTTAAAAATAAGGCCCTAGAGGTGGGAAACCCAAAACATCCCCCCAGCGGCCCCGTGAGAGGCACCAACACCTCGCACGGGACCAATGTTACTCGTAGGAACTGACCACGCGATCACGGTACTCCTGGTTTGAGAGTACGACGATAATTTGGAAATATCTAGACTTACGCTTAAAAACTTCGCGTCAGAGTGCGAAAACTCGAAACAGCCCCCGAGTGGCCCCGTGAGAGGCACCAACACCTCGCACGGGACCAATATAACTCGTAGTAACTGACCGCGTGATCACGCTACTCTCGGTTTTAGAATACGATGATACTTTGAAAATATGTAGACGTAGGCTAAAAACATTGGCGCTAGAGGTGGGAAACCCAAAATAGCCCCCGAACGGCTTCGTGAGAGGCACCAATGCCTCGCACGGGACTAATGTAACTCGTAGGACTGGCCGTGCGATCACGGTACTCCCAGTTTGAGAATACGATGATTATTTTAAAATATGTAGACTTAGGCTTAAAACTTGGCGTCGGAGTGCGAAAACTCGAAAAAAAACCCAAGCGGCCCCGTGAGAGGTACCAACACCTCGCACGGGACCAATGTAACTCGAAGGAACTAACCGCGCGATCATGGTAGTCCCTGTTTGAGAATGTGATGATAATTTGGAAACATCTAAACTTAGCCTTAAAAACATGGCGCTAGAGGTGGGAAAACCCGATACATCCCCCGAACTGCGTCGGGAGTGGCATCACACCTCGCTCGGGACCAATGTTACTCGTAAGTTTGACCCTGCGATCACGGTACTCTCGATTTGATAATACTACGATTATTTGAAAATATCTAGGCTTAGGCTTAAAAACGTGACGCTAGATGTGAAAAACCCAAAACGGCCTCGTGAGTGGCATCGACTCCTCGCACGGGACCAATATAACTCGTTAAAACTGACCGCGTGATCACGACACTCTCAGTTTGAGAATACAATGATTATTTGAAAATATGTAGACTTAGGCTTAAAAACATGGCGCTAGAGGTGGGAAACTCGGAATAGCCCCCGAGCGGCCCCATGAGAGGCACCGACACCTCGGACGGGACCAAGGTAACTCGTAGGAAATGACTGCGCGATCACGGTACTCCCGATTTGAGAATACAAAGATAATTTGGAAATATCTAGACTTAGGCTTAAAAACGTGGCGCTAGAGTGCTAAAACACGAAACAACTATCGAATTGCCCAGTGAGAGGCATCGACACCTCGTACGAGACCAATGTAACTCGTAGGAACTGATCGCACGATCATGTTACTCTCGGTTTGAGAATACGACAGTTATTTTAAAATATATGGACCTAAGTTTCAAAAAAAAAGTTTAAAACT
The DNA here is from genome assembly GCA_949130495.1 of Sambucus nigra. Classification (NCBI taxonomy): domain Eukaryota; kingdom Viridiplantae; phylum Streptophyta; class Magnoliopsida; order Dipsacales; family Adoxaceae; genus Sambucus; species Sambucus nigra. The sequence goes on along the minus strand of OX422209.1, from coordinate 432,833,067 downwards.
TGGCGACAGAGGGAAAAAACTCAAAACAGCCCCTAAGCGATCCCGTGAGAGGCACCAACACCTTGCACGGCACCAATGTAACTCGTAGGAAACTGATCATGCGATCACGATACTCTCGGTTTGAAAATGCGATGATAATTTGGAAATATCTAGACTTTAGCTTAAACATATGATCTAGAGGTGGGAAACTTGAAATAGCCCCCGAACGGCCTCGTGAGAGGCACCCACACCTCGCACGGGACCAATTTAACTCAGAGGAACTGGCCGCGCGATCACGGTACTCCCGATTTGCAAATACGCTGATAAATTTAAAATATCTAGACTTAGGATTAAGAACTTGGCGTCAGAGTGCGATAACTCGAAACAGCCCCCGAGTGATCCCGTGAGAGGCACCAACACCTCGCACGGGACCAATGTAACTCGTATGAACTGACCGCGCGATCACGGTACTCCCAGTTTGAGATTACGACGATAATTTGAAAATATGTAGACGTAGGCTTAAAACTTTGGCGCTAGAGGCAGGAAACCCGAAATAGCCCCCGAACGTCCCCGTGAGAGGCACCAACACCTCTCGAGGGACCAACTTAACTTTTAGGAACTGACCGCGCGATTATGGTACTCCCAGTTTGAAAATACGGTGATTATTTTAAAATATGTAGACTTAAGCTTAAAACTTGGCGTCAGAGTGGAAAAACTCGAAACCCCCAGTGACCTCGTGAGAGGCACAAACATCTCGCACGATAATAATGTAACTCGTAGGATCAAACTGCGCGATCACGGTACTCCCGGTTTGAGAATAAGATGATAATTTTGAAATATCTAGACTTAGACTTAAAAACAAGGCGCTGGAGGTGGGAAACTCGAAACTGCCCCCGAACGACCCTGTGAGAAGCACCGACACCTCGCGCGGGACCAATGTAACTCTTAGGAATGGACCGCGCGATCACGACACTCCCAGTTTGAGAATACTACGATTATTTAAAAATATGTAGACTTAGGCTTAAAACTTGGCGTCAGATAGCGAAAACTCAAAACAGCCCTGTGAGACGAACCAACACCTCGGACTGGACCAATATAACTCGTAGGAAATAACCGCGCGATCACGGTAGTCCCTATTTGTGAATATGATGATAATGTGAAAACATCTAAAATTTGGCTTAAAACAAGGCGCTAGAGGTGGGAAACCCGAAATAGCCCCCGAACGGCCCCGTGAGAGGCACCGACACCTCGCACGGGACCAATGTAACTCGTAGGACTGATCGCGCGATCACGCTACTCCCGGTTTGTGAATACCACGATAATTTGGCAATATCAAGACTTAGGATTAAAAACTTGGCGTCAGAGTGCGAAAACTCGAAACAGCCCCCGAATGTCCTCGTGAGATGCACCAACACCTCGAACGGGACCAATGTAACTCGTACGAACTGATCGAATGATCACGGTGCTCCCGATTTGAGAATACGATGATAATTTAGAAATATATAGACGTGGGCTTAAAACTATGGCGCTTTTGTCAGTGTTGATATTAATGCTTCCTTTTTAAGGGAGCTAAAAGAATTGGAGAATTTAGTCAGGGAGTAAGACTGAATGTAACGGTGCTTGAGAAACACCGCAAGGGGGAGACCCCCATTGGAGGAACCATTTAAATGATTCAGATAGTTGAATTCCTATCGAGTGGCGGTGGATTCAGTTGGGACATGTAAGGCCAGTAGTATGTTCCTTAGGGCCAGCGAAACTAAGGGAATAATAAGGGTGGCCATAGGGGTCGAGGCTACCAGGGTTCGAGAGAAGGACAACCCTAATATGGTCTGTATAGCCAAGACGAGGGGATTATATGAAGAGGCTTTTTATGTGGATAGTAGTACCGCATGCATGGATTTTGCTCGAAGTGAGTAAAAGGATAAGAGTATGGAGCCTAGCTAGGGCAACGATTAAGATAGTTTTGGTTCAGTTCGGACGGGCGTGTCATGTCCAAGAACCATCTGAGCCACCAGCATTATTGACAATTGGAAGTATGAGTTTTATTCTCGGGTTAGTGGGGTAAGTTTTATGTGATATGAGCGAGTCATAATATTTTGTTAGCACTAGATTCGCGTGTGAGACGGGTTTAGTGGGGATATCATTGATAGCATTTTAATGTGTATATTATTGCCTTTGTATAATGGGGCTCTCTTTAGTACTACTGGCAGGGGGAGCGAGTGCAAACATAGGGAGTATATGTATATTAGAATTGCTCGTTCTGGTGAAGTATCATACGAGTGTGATATTATCCTGGGTATGGAGTGATTAACAATGTGGGTGGAACACTAGAGGGTTGTGATAGCAAGACCACCGTGTCTAATGTTTCAGGGCAGGATGTGTTGTTTGACGAAGCCTCGCCTGAAAGAAGGTTAGGCTCGCATTTATATTATATTACGATAAAGACTTCGAAGAGTATGGTTGTCTCGAGATGTTTGATCCCGGTGTGTAGGGACTTTATTGATGTGATGTGAGGTATATTGGATTTACTGTTGCTAGAAGAAATTTAGCTCATCACTATGTTTAGTGCTCAGAACTTGGTGACAGGGAGAGCGCATTATTATATCACTCCTTTTAGAGACATGGGAGTTGAGATTTATTCTTTTTATATCACGGGATATGATTTTGAGAGTCCCGGTTATGAGATCGAGTTTTATGGAATTTGATTACCGACAATGCTGAGAGATAGAGTATTGGGGAAAGTTCCTTGTTTGAATGTTGTTGAGTGATGAGATACGCATGGATCTTGATTAAGGTCATGAGTAGAGAGACATTGATAGATGCTAGGGCATCAGTTTCGAATATTGAGAAAAAAACTCTGAACAGAGAGCTATTATATAGTATAAGGCATGTGGGGCCGGTAGTGCCGTGAGAGAGCATTGAAATTTTTTCCTCTCACCACGAGTTGAAGGGTGGAACGATGTTAAGGAGAAATAAATTTATAGGATGATTGAGAATAGCCATGTGTTATAGCCACGTCCAGAATATGAGGCCAGTTTTAAGGAAAAAATGTGTGTTGTTTCCAATGTTGTGCAGATATGCACCAATTATAGAGCGTATGGGCGCCCTAGTTAGTTGGTTTATAAATCGTCCGAGATAGAAGGACGTAGGAATCAATGTGTGGAACATATGCCTGAGGACAATTATAGACAAATCTGGAATGGTATGGTGTCTTGAATGTCGTGCGAGAATGACGAGAACCCAATTATATGTGTGCAATGAGAGTAACACACCGAGATGGGCTAAAATGCTGTGGGAAGCCATTCAAAAAATATCTCTTGATAAAGAGGAGGCCGAACTGTTGGGGGGAAATATAGCGGAGCTTTACTCAATTGAATGTTGAGAGTGGCTTGAGCATAAATAGGACGTTGATCACTATGGGGAAAAAGAGAAGACCCAAGAAGTGTGCCAGTTACGAAAAGTGCACGAGTCGTGACTTTTGGCATACCGTGGGAAGAAGGGGAGTATAAAGTACCATATAATTTGAGATGTTATAAGTGGGAATTGGTGTGGGGTGAGACGTAGTGAGATTATCTCCGAATGCACTACTCATAGATGGAAATGAGTTGGTTCGGGATGATAAACCAGAAATTTCGTATAGTCCGATGAGTTGGTGCATGGTGCCTCCCAATATTGTTGTGAATCAGGATGAGATCCTGCAATCCCACCTCTGATAGGGATTATCACGTAGCGATGGGGATGAAGTTTTGTTTTGGGTATATTGTATCACCTATACAAACTATTATGGGTGACTTTTAAATGTTGTAAGAGTTTGGTCACCGTGAACCTAAGTTCTAAATACTGACATGAGTGGTCAAAGGTTCTCGTGATTTCTCCCATGAGTTGCGGTGAATAAGGGGAGTTGGAACTTAGGTATGTATGACCTTTTCTCAGTATGGAGACGATAGAGCCAGTATTGAGATCACATGACTGACAGAGCGTATCAGTATGTACTAAATTGAGGAATTTTGTAGATAAACTTGGGCTATAGTGATTAAGTCGTTTGATAGGTGGGTACCACTAGCGGGTACATAGTGGAGTGACCCTTATGTTATTATGATTTGAATTTGGGTACTAGAGGATTTCGTGATGTTAAAGATCCTAAGTTTTAGTATCGGTCTTCTCCTAATTTCGAGGACGAAATTCCGTTGTAAGGGGGGAAAGTATGTAATATCCCGTATTTCTGCATATTTTTTTAATTAAATTGAGAAATTAATCGGGGAAAAACATGTTTTAATTAAATTATGCGAGTGCAGTAATTTAATGCGATTAGATGATGATTCTGACTATTAAATATTAATCGAGAGATGGATACTGATTAATATTGCATTATGATATTTTCTAAGTGCGAAAAGTAAATAATTGATAATTATGGTTATACGACATAGCGAGTGATATGTGGGTATTTTATTCTATCTCACCGGGAGTCGCATGTAGACTATTTTGAGGTGAGAAATGAGAAATGTATTTTAAGTGACTCGGATGATAATTTAGAGGTCACGAATGGTTTCGGATGGGTCGAAATAGTTGGAATAGTGTACCCGGGAGTATAGTTTGGATCCCGGGTCAATTTTGGACTAAATTATCACCTATTAAGGGCGTTTCAGTCATTTTTGAAAAAGAGGTTAAGGAACCTACGAAATTTAGAGCCATATATATGATATTTAGAGATTGGGGTTAGGTCTCATACACAAATAGATTATAAAGGCCATTAGAGAGAAGAGATAACCATTTTCCAAAACCTAAGGAGAGATTTATGAAGGTGGTGAAGGGTTTCTTACACCTCAAGGCAATCGGAAAGGAAAATTTGAGAAGAAGAGATCAATCATCAACCAAGAACCATCAAAGCAGATCAATCAGTTAAAAGAAAGTGTTTATTGCAAATCAAAATGATGTTATAATACCAATGTGTAGGGATTTCATGAATAATTTGATTTTTCTAAAAAAATCTTGGATGAAAAGTATAAATTAATTATATGTTTGGGTAGGATTGAATGTAGTTAGAATTTACATCTGTAGAGAATTATAAATCAGAAGAGTTTTGATTGTTGCTACGAATTTAAACTGGGTTTTGAATTGAATGAAATAGATGAAAACAAAACTAGATTTATGAAAGATTTTTGGGAGTTTGATTCGTTCTTGGGTTGATTTTGTATAGATTTGATAATGTTTTATGTTAGAAATGATTTCTATATATGTGGTTAATGTTTGGTTATGTTGGGAGAAATTTACAGGAGGTTTTATGAGAGTTTGATGGGGTAAACATGGTGAAAAATCGAAGAAGATGAAGCTACACCTGCTCGATCGATCGATGGATCCATGAATGTCGATCGATCGATGGAGCCGATCGATCGATCGACCCTAGCAGAATTTGGGTTCTTTTGTTGGTTGAGTTTACTTCGATTGCCAACTATGGGGGGGGGGGGGGAACCTTGGGAGTCATATTTTACCTATGTAGGGACTTGATAAATACCAGTAGGGTATAGCTAAGGTCTATTAAGGTCATTGAGTGTAGGCCTTAGAGCTTGGACCGGACGGGATAATCGATTGAGATATAGGCCGAAAAAATTTGGGAATTGAGCTACAGAGAGAGAGTAAACACCAATTATACATGAATACCAGTAGGTTAAAGATGGTAACTACTGAATTTATATATCAAGGTGTAACTAGGGGCCTTAGAGTTGTGTGAACACTCAAAGAGACACGATAGTGAGATAAATTCGTAAATGAAATGTATGGTAAGTATTAGAGAGAAATATACTACGTACATAAAGAAATAATTTGGTTGTGTAAATACTTATTATATTGATACATAGATTGTGTGAATACGTAAAGTATATATATATATATTGGTGATCGAGGTATGATTTCGAGCTAAGAGATATAAATTACATTGGTGATTAAGGTAGGATTCCGAACCAATAACCTAAAAAATGTGATACATGGAGGTGATTATATAGTATGTGTTTGTAGTATATATTGTGTGCGAAATATATATACATAAAGTGTGCTTAATTTTGTATTGGGGTCGATGATTATCCGGACCAATACATGAAAGTTCGATTTGGGGTCGATGATTATCCGAACCAAATCGAAGATGAATGATATTGGGGTCGATGAGTATCCGGACCAATATACATATGCATAACATTTACTTTGGGTCAAGGGATATCCGGACTAATGTAAATGATAGGATGGTTGGGGTAGATTATTATCCAAATCAATAATCCCTATAGTATATATTGTGTGTGAAATATATATTTCATGATATTCTAGTTATGTGCGAAAGTAGACTTGTAGATGATATATATATATATATATATATATATATATATATATATATATATAGAGAGAGAGAGAGAGAGAGAGAGAGAGAGAGACATCTAAATGATAAATTAGGTAGAGAGAAATTTAATTTCAAGATTTAAAAATAGATTGGGAATATCTATAGTAAAGTAAGTAGTGAAACTTAATTATGGAAGTTGAATGATGTTAGATATGAAAATGCTATATGAATTAAGTAGTGAGACTTGATTATGATGAGGATATTTAACATATGTGAATGTTACGTAAGAAATGAAGAACATGCAAGAAATGTTAATAATGAATCGTGTTGTATGGGCAGTACGGGATAATATACTATTGATAAGATCGACTATATACTTTAGTCGAGATAGCTTTTGTATGATAGCTGGGTGGGCTAAGTATAAAACGTTAATTGTGCACATTAGATGAGAAGTGAGGAAACTCAAGGGAGTGTGCGTAAACCTAACATGTGTAATCAATAACCGATTTTAATTGCGATAAATTACTTGCTAAATGTTTTCAAATATTTTTAGTACTAACTCTTGCTATAAAAATATTTTCAAAACCTTTTAGGTGTCCAGCCATAGGGACGCCATACTTGATTTCATCCCACGGACTCGGAGCTGTAGCACTGTGGTTGTTGAAAGGGTTTGAGTAGCCGATTCTTTCATTGAGATCTAACATAGGATCTCACTTTTGTATCTCATGTTTGGTCGTGTGGTCCGTTGTCGGTATTACATTTTTAGTTTTGTATTAGCATTACTTTGCAGTTTGGACTTGGATTATTACTTTGTTTTGGGTTGTTTTAGCCGATGGTTTATTCGGCATGACTTTGATTCACTTACATATCATGATGGTTTATTCGGTATTTGATATAGGACTGATCACCAGATATTTTATTAGGCGGGGTGTCACACTGGGATCTTATTTCATCACCATTTATTGTTACTTGTCAATGTGATTTCTTTCTGCATGCCACAAAGTACCTTCGTTGTTACATAGTACGAGAAGGGATCTTATCAACTCATCCTGAACTTCATTAATTGCCATTGTAATCAAACCCACTAGCAAATGCTTTGCATTAGAATTTTCTAGTTTCCCTGATAGTGTGGAATTGGATTATAAACTAGCAAGAGCCTCTATTGTACGTTCATGCATGAGAAATTATAAGTAGGGTTTAAATTGCTTAACCACTCAATATCCATAGAATATATAACACTCGAGTAGTTTTTTCTTTACTGTCATATATCGTAAGAGCTGAAGCTAAAGCCCCTAATGTGTCAGCAACCTGCTTAACCACTCTATTATACATTCCTGCATGAGCTAAAGCCCCTAATGTGCTAGTTACCTGTGCGGGTGAACATGATTCAAGGCTTGACCAAGGCTCGAGATGACATATGACAAACCACCAGAAATGTTTGCAAGAGAGCACATTGCATTCTCCTGCAAAGGTTGGGCATGCTCACCTTGCATGAATTCTTTTGGAGTAGCTATTGTGGCATATATCAAAGCAGGTATACCATTGGAATGGCTATCCCCCGTCTTGCTTCTTTGGATTGTGCAGAGGGAGATTTTAGAGCAACTACAACTGCTGCACTGATAGAAGCTCATTACCAGGCCCAATAGATTATTGAATATCTCCTCCGAGATTGTTGGTAACCATTTTGAATATATTCATAAGCGTTTTAGGGTATATCAAATACACTAATCTTGATTAAATAGTTGATCTGGGTCGAGCAGCTTTTCTAGCATGTTGGGCTGGTCGGCTACTCTCTTGGCCAAGATATTTAGGTCCCATAGATTACTCTATCCATAAATCATTGAATAGAGTAGATATAGTTGTATTCAAACTCAAACTTCATCCCTAAACTTTTCTCATTAAGAAGTTGGTAAGCACACTTATTGAACATGTGCTAGCTGGTACAAAATGAGTGGACAATGGATTCATAACAACTAATATTTTAAAGGTGGTTGAGCGCATATATTTTGGATGTGGCATATTGTTGAGAAGAATGTAAGAGAACATCGTACATATTATTGGTGATAAGGATAACTATTTCGTTTAAGAGGAACTCTCCAACGGTTACCTACTCCTTATTGGGAACCGTCTTCCTAAAATCCCTTGCTGGGAATATCATTACTGACATCTAATATTTCGTGTGAATATCTAACTATGCTTCTGCTCGTTCCTAATTTTCCTTTCGCTTGCTCCGATAATATGAAAACGTTCTAGTGTTGGTACAATTGAATAAGAGTTTTGCATTTTGACAAATAAGTAAATTTGGTTATTTATTTATTTTCATACATTTTGTATTTAGGATAAACCCGAACCATCAAAGTTAAAGGGAAATGCGTGTCTTCATTACCACAATTTGGGTATTATTTATGGCGATGATATTGCCACAGGTGATCAGGCTGTATTAGAAAATGATTCCACCCTAATGAATGCAAATGTTGGTGAAAATATTAAGGTGGGCTTAAACGATAAAAATGAAGCATACGAGAATGTTACTACTGGGGCAAGTGATAGGCTGGGGTTTCTCCACGGCGTGAGAGTCACCTACGCGCCGGTCGTGTTATATTCGGATCACCAACTTTATACAAAAACGTAAACTATGACTACACTCTTTTAAGGGAGTATAGAGGCCAATCCGGGTATCGAATCCACAAAGACAAGTTGTTGGAATTTAATTGGTTTAATACTTCTAAAATAAAAGTGTAAAAGATAATTTTAACAAAAAGGAAAAGAGAAAAGATTAAACTAGGCGAGTGTATTTAAATTACGTTAACAAAGCGAATAAAAACTATAGGTTGCGTTGAATATCCCTCACCCTGAGTTAATTAGTATAAAATGGTTAGATGGGTCGAGGAGTTATTAAGACCGAGTCTCGTTTCGACAGTTAATTAAATCAAGAGTTGTCACACCCCTAAATTCGCATAAAAGTCTAATAAGATTTTGACGTCAATAAATATCCTAGAAATTACGCACGCAAGGTCGTAAGCACGGAGCATACATGATATACCCCGTCAAATCTCCTAGGCAAAATAACTAGGACAACCCACTCGAAATAAACCCGTAAAACTCCATCACCAAAGCAAAGCAACATGTCAACCCTATGTGAGCTCAATCCGACACAACCTAGACTAAATTAGCTAGAAAGCATGGTAAATGACATGTATTGAAAGAAAGCAAGTAAACCTAATTATGAAAGCAATAAATAAATGAAATACAGGTTACTCTAGGCAAGGGAAATTAATGGCAAATAATGTAAATAAAGCTAAAATAAGTAAACTACAACAAAGAAGATGAATGAATAGTATATTAACTTGCAAATAATGGGCAAAACACCCAAAATGGAGAGTAGGGGAAATCTCTCTCTACAAACCCTAAAATCTAACACAAAATGTAGATGTATCACAATAGAAAGCAAAATTGGTTTATATAGTAAGTTGGAAGACAAGAAAAGAAGAAAGTGGTAAATATCTGGTGATCATAGTCGACCGGTTGCAGAGGCGCGGTCGACCGCACTTTTAAGTTAAGCCACACTGTCTTCGAGCCAAGGAAAAATTCCAATACGCGATCGACCGGCATCAGAAGCGCGGTCGACCGATACTCTGTTTCCTGCTGCTATTTGCTCTTCACATGGGAGGAAAAGGTCGAATATGGAAATGGCCATATCTTCTTCGTCCGAACTCAAAACAACGTGCAGTTTGCTGCCACGCGACACTAACGAAATAAACTACGCATCCGTGGAATTCTCATGAGCTGGGGATGAAATGTGAGTTGATTAAAATTCCCTTGAAGTAGCATCCGACGGCGTTCTTCGAAATGCGACCGATCCTCACTTTTAGCATTCCAATACGTTCAAAAGCACAATTAACCCCTGTAAAGCATGTATATATCCAAATACAAGGTTTTCTGGTTAATGATAATAAATATAGGAATTTAGGACCGTAAAAGTGCTAGAATACTTAAAGATATCGGGTAGAAATTTGCAATATTCGATATGAATCAACAAGCCCTTCAATCACATCCAAATTAATTATTTAATATAAATCCGGAAATTAATTATGTTATGATTATTAACGCGATGAGAGTTAGTAATTATGGGAAATTTGTTGAATATTACTAATGAGCAAGTAATATATAATATTGAATGTCACGAGTGAATAAAATGACAATTTCGGATATTTAAGTCGGGACGTGCTCGTGTCGCGTCGGGACTAAATATTGCTAAATAAAAGTGAATATTTTATAAGTTGTTCATATGGTTGTTCTGAGTGCGCCAACGCGTCCAGAAGGGTCGAGATAGTCAGAAAAGTGTACCCGGGGGTTTGATTTGGGTCTCGGAGCGTTTTTAGGCCTAATTAGTAACCCGGGAGGGCATTTTAGTCATTTTGCATTTTTGGGTAATTAAACCCACGAAAATTTGTAACCTATATCAGCCGTTTAGGTTAGTCACTTAGGTTTAGAACACTCAAAACCCTAGAACGGCCATTGGAGAAGAGAGGAGAGAGCTCTCAAGGCATTCCAAGGCCCAAAACTCAACCGTTTGCACCGCCGCCACCACCAACGCGTAGATCGCGAGACGGGGAACGCAACCATACTGAATTCGGCACCGAACCAGACTTCTGAAAATCCTAGGCAAGTGTTCATCTTTCTTATTTCGTTGATGCATCTTTCATATTAGTTTAGGAGTGATTAGAATGAGTTTTATGGAAGAAAATCAAAGATATGATATAGGAATCGCATGTAGTTATGGTTTAAATGATAAATTCTGGAAACCCTTGCCATGTAGAGGAATTACCCACGAAATTATGATGTATATAGGAAGAAATTTCTGGAAATACTTATTAGAACCATGTTTAAGAGAATTCTAGGGTTCTTGATAATTATAATAATCTTTGGGCTGTTAATCCATGTATAATGATAGAAATCTTCATGCTTCACGTTGGAAATACCTAATAGGATGTTAAAATGTTAGTAGTACAATTTTTGAGACGTTTGGGATTGGAAAATATGGATTTGGTGAAGTTTAGAAGATGAAACCCGTAACTGCAATTCTGCAGATTTTTGCAGACCTGCTTGATCGATCGATCGAGACTAGAACTTCGATCGATCGAAGGCTCGATCGATCGAGCCCCAAACCTCGATCGATCGACCCCTCCTGGCAGACTCTTATTTCCCCTTTTTAAATGAGTTAAATTCAATTTATCGTGAAATAATTCATGGACATCCTTAAAATAGGTTTTGGGAGATGAAAAGGACCAGTAGGGTATATGAATAAATATTGGGATCTTTAATATATGACGAGAATTGTATTTATGGGATAATTACATAAGGAACGATGAAATCTTGTGTTAAAGGGAGAAATTACGTAAAAATGATTACGACGGAAAATAGATGAATTTCCTACTGAGTTTATACTTGGGAGAATAGAGTCCATGAGTGTTACCCCGAATTAAAGTTAGAGACGAATGGTTGAGCGTGAGACTAATATATGTGAAAATAAGGATAATGTCGTAACTATGGAATTGAGATATACCTAATATTGATATGATGATATTAGTATAGTTATATGATTGTGTTTACATATACTATCTATGTGTGAAAAACGTACCCGCGCTACTTGTTATCCCTGAGGTTACCGCGCTGGGACGATCTTATCCTGTGTTGCCTTATGGGGGATATTGATTCGTACCCTAGGAGATAGATGTCCTTGGTACAGGCTATCAGAATGATAGTTCAGACGGTCCTAAGAGGCGTGGGGTATGTACTGACCTCTTAGAGACTTGGAATCTATGCTTCGCCTCAATCTTGTTGGTATATATGTTGATACAGTTCAAGAGTGATTCCGAACTTGTATTTCCCTTAGTGTGAGCGATACGGGGATTGGATAGTAGAGTATGCTCGCACCATAGTTTTATTTGGGGTGCTGTTATTATATATATATATATTATACGAGTAGTTAATATATATATGTGAAATTATGAAATTTGGAACTGCCTACTGTGATTTTGTAAGTAGGACATGGTTGATGACTCAAATTGTAAATATTTGTTTTGAGAAAATATAATATGACACTGGGAAACTTTGTTAGAAAATAAAGTAAAAATGAGAGCATTGTTACTAAATAAAATCCTCCCTTTAAACAATTATATTGTTCGGCTTTGAAATATTACGAGTAACCTAAGATAAGTTAAATCATTGGGAAGACTAGTGCGATAAATGATAAGATAAACCGTTGGGAAGGTTAGTACAATAGGCGTGCACATTAAAAGAGAGGTGAGAATTTCTCAAGAGAGTGTCGCACTAATATGTTGTTGCATTGGCCTGTATCAATTTAAATACTTGCTAAAACGAATTTTAAATCATACACACTATCGGGCTCTGACCCGTTTCTTTTTCTCTCTCTCTTGTATATATATGTATATATTACAGGTGCCCCGCCACAGGGGCGTCTTGCTTAGGATCCCTTGGAAGGAACGCGCTGCAGCTTAGGTGGGAGTTGCAGGCCACTTGCATAGACGACTTCATTTATTGATTCCACTTCTATCATTCTCATTTATTGGGCATGTGTCGCCCTTTCCACTATTTATCTGTTTTATTGGGACATTCGCATTTCAGCTGTTTCTAGTACTGTTACTTTGTGATTTATTCAGTATGGATGTTTTACTTTAAGTTTTAACTGTTGGGATTTTCGGATGATTGAATGTTTTAATTAATTGGATTATGATCCAAGATTATTGTGGTGTGATTCTTATTTATTGAATGCTGTTAATAAATAAATAAATTTTCTTTAAATAAAAATTGGATAGTAATGTTTGAAAATGGTTTTGACACTTAGCTTAATTAATTAGGGTGTTAAATTGGAAAATTTATTTTTCGACAGTGATGCTGAGAATGAACCAACTGTTCACCTTGAATTAATTTTATAAAGGAGTGATCGCCCGGTATTTAATTATTTGGGGTGTCACAGTATTCTATTTCACACTCAAACTTGATCCTCAAATCATGGAATAGATAACTTGATCCCCAAATCAAATTGCCGAATAAAGTAGAGATAAAGTTTGAGTTGTAGTCAAACTCAAACACCTCAATTGAAACCACCTCATGTCATCTCTCTATCTCTCAATTTATATGTATGAAGTCTCACGATTTGAAATCCAAAGATTTTGAAGCTCCATCCCAATATTTGAATATTAATGTAAGTTTGAATTTTTATTTTATTTTATGTTTATTTACCCCATTCAGCTTAACATTATTTAACTTTCATTCATTTATTTAACTCTATGAAGATTGAGCCATTTTGGCCGACCAATTATTCAATTAAACCAGCTTCTCAAACCTCTTCGCCCTATCCAAGTCGACGAGCTTTGGGAATAATTATGAAGTATAAGCTAAGTGACCCCAAACATAAAGGACCAAATAGGTTCGGATCCCAAAAAATGGCCATCCTAATACATAACAGGCAAGGAACATTATGGGAGATAAACCCAAAGGGATTATTTGACAAGAATAGATTTCGAAGGAGATTAGCATGGATCAAGTAGCGGCCCAATCAATAACTCTAATAAGTCTAATTGAACTCTGCCTCCTCCACATCTATAAATGTAACCCTCACACCAGGGAAAAAATGATATGCAACTTATGGATATCGAATCACAAAAAAAGTAATAAAAAGGAGAGAAACACTCGTGGACGTAGGGCATTGGCGAATCGCACAAATCTATTTGTTGTGAGAATGTTCTATTCTTAGTTTGGTCCTAACTGCTTACATTCATTCATCGTGAGTAATTGCACTTGTTGCATTTGAAAATAAAGCAACACAAACTCACGTCAATTGAAAAGTTATCTTGAATAAGCTAAAGGCCATGAACATAGAGAAACAAATACAACACAACTCGTGAAAGTTTTAAAGCTGGATAAAGAGCTTAAGACGAATATTCATTGGGTTAGATGATGATGAGTTTACAGGTGCTTGGATCGTTGGCATGTATGGATGAGAGTAGTCAACTTGAAATTGTATTTTAGTAATTTTAAGAATTATTGATTTTGTTGGATTAATTTTTATTCTTTATGATTGACACGTATTAAATATTACGCAGTTTATTTAGACATTCTAGTTTTTTAGTTACGAATGAACGTTTAACCATTTTAATATTTGAGTTTATATTATTACTAATTTAATGATATGTGTCTTGGGTTATAAATGAAGCGAGTTACATCATATTTATTTATTAAGTTTTAAATTTGAAACTTTACAAAAGGATGAATTATTACGCGCCTTATATTTTTTATTTAGAAAATAATTCTAATTAAAGCTTCTTCTTTCACCCCACATATGGTCGATTTTTTTTATTTCCTAAAAAGACCTCTGCAAAAGTTGTTTAAGAGTTATATACTTAATTAATTAGATGGATAAAAGTGGTTAGAGCAAACGTCTGGCATCGCCCAAAAAATAAAAAAAATACGATACAGATTATTTGATCCCCAAATCATCGAATAAAGTAGAGATAAAGTTGTATTCAAACTTAAACTCAAACTTCCTCCCTAAACGTTTTTCGATAAGAAGTTGGTAAACATATTCATTGAACAAGTTCTAGCTAGGACAAAATGAGTGGACAACGGATTCACAACAACTCATATTTTAAAGGTGGTTGAGCGCATATATTCTGGATGTGGCGTAATTGTTGTTAAGAAGAATGTAAGAGGACATCATACATATTAATGGTGATAAGGTTACCCATTCCGTTTAAGAGGAACTCCAACGGTTACCAACTCCTTATTGGTAACCGTGTTCCTCGATTCCCTTGTTGGGAATGTCATTAATGACACCTGATATTTTGTGTGAATATCCAACTATGCTTATACTCATTCTTAAGTTTCTTTTTCTTCGCCGTGGCAATATGAAAATGTTATACCGTTGGTACATTTGAATAAGAGTTTTCCATTTTGACAAATAATTAAATTTGGTTATTTATTTATTTTCATATCTTTTGTATTTAGGATAAACCTGGATATCTCCTTCGAGATTATTGGTAATTGTTTTGACTATTTCCGTAAGTATTCTAGTGTATTTAAAATACTCATGTGCGAATTAAATTATGATTTGGTCCCCACATTGAAATACTCAAAAGTTTGACGTAAACGCACGGAACCTACGGGTGATACTTCTACTGATTTATCTGGTGTTATTGATTCATAAAAAAAAGATTGTGGTTGCTTTGGAAATGCAAGTTGTTTTGGGTTGTAAAAATAACTAAAATGCCCTTTTGGGTTGTAAAAATAACCAAAATGTCCTTTTGGGTGTCTTTTCATTTTCAAATGACCCGAGACCCAAAACTAACGTCCAAATGGACTTTTCTGATTATTTCAACCCTTCCGGACGCAACGACGCAGTCAAAACAACTATAAGGTCGATATAAAAATAAGTTTCCTTTTTAATTTAACAAATTAGTCCCGACACAACCCATACCGCGTTCGACTAAAAATTCAAATAACTGAATTAATATCACACAGTCATATCAATGACACCACATTCATATATTACCTAAATATCTTTAAGCACCGATGCGGCTTAACCATCGTTTATCCACAGATGCTACTTTGAAACGGAGTTTAGACATGTTAGTTTTATTGAGTTAATTATTATTCTTACGAATGACACATATTAAATATTTTGTAGTTTGTTTAGAGATTTTAGATTTTTAGGTTATGAATGAAAATTTAAATATTATTATAGTAGAGTTTATATTACTACCGTTTTAATGAAGTACCTTGGGTTATAAATGGTAAGTTATATAATATTTATTTGTTAAGTTTTGAATTTGAAATTTTACAAAAAAAAAAAGCTATTAAGTATATAGTTCTCATGAACCTCCTATTTTACAATTAATAAATAATGATAATCAAACAATAAAAATTAAACGGATTCTTATTTTTGCACTTGAAAAAATTAAAACAATTAACATCGAGTATATAATATTTTTGATGAAATGTATTTTTATAAGATTTATCTTGTCCAAAAGAAATTTCTATCACTCCACCAATGCTAGATTTTTTTGTTTCCTAAAAGGGCCTCGGAACAAGTTGTTTGAGAGTTATATAGTTAATTAATTAGATGGACAAAAGTGTAAAAGTGATTAACCGCAAACGTGCGACATCGGCCAAATCAAATCCTCGAATAGAGAGACTAGAGTTGTATTGAAAGTGAAACACCTCAACTGAAGCTTGGTCCCCAAATCATGGAATAGATAACTTGATCCCCAAAATCGAATCAAATCAAATCGTAGGGAAGAGATAGAGTTTGAGTTGTATTCAAACTAAAACCCCTCAATCAACTGAAACCGGCTCATCTCTCTTCTATTTCTATTTATATATATGGAGTCTCCAAAGGTTTTGAAGCTCCGTCCCAGCATTTGAATAACGTTGTAAGTTTGCTTTTTTTTTTTACCCCCATTCAGATTGTTTAGGTTTTCATTCATTCATTTATTTTATTTAACTCAGATTGTCTATCATGATTGAGCCTCTCTTCTCCTCATCTGGTAACGATATAAACCCTAGCCCTAGCTATTGTCTATCATGATTGAGCCTCTCTTCTCCTCCTCTGGTAACGATATAAACCCTAGCCCTAGCTACTGCTCTAAATATTTAACTATATCATTGAGTCTTTGTTCTTTCTTTAATGGCTATGCGTGGTATGTAGGTGTTAAACAGTTTTTTAATCGCTTTCGTTTAAACAACTTTCTTTGGGCTTCAATCGGTGCCATCACGTAATTTTTGTTCTATGTTTTAACTACTATTCATTTGGGCCTTTGATTGTTCTGTCTTTTCTAATAAATAAAGTATAGTTCTTAAAAATTTGCCTTTGCCTTTGCCTTTGATTGTTCTGCCTTTTCTATGTTTTAACTACTATCTTTGTTTATCAATCGGTGTTAACTATGTTTTAACTACTGCTGGCTTTTCGTTTAGTCTTTTAGTCTCATTTTGGGGGCTTTGATTGTTCTGCATTTTTTAATTGATCCCTTTGTTTGATTTGCAATATTAGGTTGACTATGAGCTCTATATGTGATTTTTAAGAACTAAACTTCCAGTTTAGAATTTTATTTATGTTCCAAATAACCATATGTGAAATAACTCTTCTTTAACCATCAAATACGGTGATGCATCTATTTTATTTATTTCAAAAGAGACATATGCTTATAACCGGGAATATACAATCTTCATGATGTATACCGTAAAAAATATTTTAATTGTCCTAAAGACACTTACCTTTTTTTGCTTACTTCCCATGTTGGCTTTGTTATATTTAAATGCAATTCTTAACCCATGTTATTGGTTTTATTATATTTAAATGGAATTTTCAAAATGGAGAGCAACTTTTAGCGGGAATAGCAGCTTTCTAATAAATAATATTAGTATTCATTCGTAAATTTGATTGAATGTTATTTGTCTTTGAATTCCACGATTACCAGAGGGGAGGTTTCAATTTTGGCCGTGTGTTTGGACATTTTCCTTGGTTAGAATGATACACCCGGTTTGTCAAAATACGCCTTTCTGCTCCTGATTATGGCGCGCTAGGGAAATGCGTGTTTTGATTGATCGCGTGCGTCTTTTTGAGTAGGGAAGGTGCTCAAATACACCGCCACAATTGAAGTCCTTCTTCTGGTTATCGTGAAATGCAAAGCGAAATATATTATAAATCAAATCTACGAATGATAAAAAATATTTTTATAGGATGCTTATATTTCCGCTAATAGTTTTTCTAAATAGATGAGGGGAAGTGTGAAATTGCCCGCACGCCTCGGGTTTTTGTGACTCCTATGGGCTGTATGCTCTAAATAAGCCATCTGAATCAGCGCAAATATCTCTCAATATCATTGTTTTAAATCACAGCTGCACCGTCACGTAAATAGCGTAAGTTGACTTCAATTTATATGGGACTAAAACCTTATAAACAGTCCTTGAAGAGAAGGTGGAAATCGAGAGTATCTTTCTCAATCCCTCTCTGACACCTTCGGGCAATGGGTCTGTTGATCCTTATCAGAATGATGGTGCTGTTACTAAAAACAACTTTCCAGAGTTTAAGGTTTCATTCAGCAGACATCTGTTATCAATTTAGAAGTTCAATTTCATATTTGTGCTTAGATATTAGGTTTTGTTATAGAAATGCATAAAATATTGTCTTATTGTTATTTTTGTTGTATGAATAGTTATTCTCTAATTGTCAATAGTAGTTGAACATCGGACAGACTGTTAATCAAGTTCTTTTATAACCATGTAATTGGTATCCATGGTTCATGAATGACTACCTTATTTTTATTTACAAGTCCTAAATAATTTTATATTTAGTCCTCTTTATAGAAGGAAAAAGTAAGGTATTTCTTATATTATTAAGTTTTAATTTTTTTAGTTGAGTTTGTATATATCAATTTGAACGAGGGTATTTTTGTTTGACATGTATTACTCTTCTTTCTCTATATCTTAGTTCATATTACAATCTGTTTATCATAATTTTAGTAAATGATTCTACATATCTGTTTTCATGATGACAGAGCATTCCTTGATTGTTTCACTTGAATTTAGCACGTATTGAAATTTCCTGCTGAGTAACACGTGTGGTTAACACTTTGTTATTGTTTTACAGATTATCAAGGTAATAGCTAAAGCTGAAAAAGGTAACTAATGACGATGCTTTAGAATTTTCGCTTCTTCATTTAATGCGGCGTACATTGTAGATTATTTTTATGATTCCCGTGATCCAATTGTTTAAACTGAAACTCATTTCCAGTGGTTAGTAAGTATTATACAAACAAAGTTTTACCCAAACAGATTTTGGGTTCGTTTTTGCAGATCTATGACCGTTGTTGTATGGTGGTGAGCTACGATTGAACGTGCATTCCACTTCTCACAAGTTGGTCTGAAGCACATGACAGGGGGTAAGTGAATTAAATATGTAAACGGATATCATTAATTGGATCAAATCATAAGGATTGCTTTTTTTTTTTAAATTTTTTTTAATTTTGTTATGTACATTATTGGCCTATTTAAAGGTCTATCTTTTGAAAACTTTCTACTTTCTTTGTTTGCACAGCTGGGCAGGTTCTTATCTTGAAGAGCAGGCATCATTTAAAGCTATAAATTTTTGTGTTGTTAGATCAAGTTTAATAGTCCTCACCTACAAATGCTAATTGTCTCGGGGTTTGGAGCATGTTATTGTATGCTTTTAGTGACACTAGACTTTGGTGTATTTATAAAAGATATCATCCAGCTCCTCCAAAGTTAATATCTCGAACATATAGCATAGTAGGTTCTTCTTATTGGGAGTTATCATTGGATTGTGTTTAGAGGATGTCTACTATGACATTATTTGATTTTGTTCCATTTTGTTTTGATTTTTGAGGTTTGATTGATAATTGCCTAAGCCTCTCTTAGATTTTTTCAAATTTTTTAGGTTTGGTTAATGCGATTATCCTCTCTTGGAGATTTATAATTTTTTTCTGTTTTACATATGTTTGGGCTTGATTTTTTTACATGTATCCATAAGTAGCATCCTACATCTTTTACAGGTGGTTTCAATATATGGCATCTCATCCTCTGTTTTCCCATTTTTTTCAGTTCACCTTTGAAGGTTTTCATTTGTATTCTAGATTTTAATCTCGAATCTAATTTTTATTGCAATTTTGGTGATTCCTATTAAGTGGTTTAAAGTTGATTATAATTACTTATTTCTCTTTACTATTACATTTATTGTTGCAGGTTGTTTCGGGTTTTTTGGTTACAAATTTTGGTTATTCGTTTCAAATTTTTGGATGTTCATACGACTATATCGCTATTTGCTTTTACATCTATCTAATTTGTTGCTTATATTTTTTGCAGTTCATTTACAGGTATTGCAAAATCAGATATTCCAGTTATTGTATGGATATTCATCTTCTCCTTACCGGATTGAACGAGCTGCACATTTCAATGGTATATGTATTTTGTTTGGATATTCATCTTCACCTTGAGTCAAACCTTATCAGACTTCTCTATATTCCATTAATTTCAATTCCATCATGCTCTTCTACTTTATTGTGTTCTCTTCTGCATCTTAGAGCTAACGCATCTTAGAGCTAACGAACAAATATTTGTTATTCATACATTTTGTAGGTGATATAATTTTGTTCATTAAGGTTGCATATTTCTCTACTTGCTGTCTTTTTTTTATCATTTTGGAGATACAACGAACAATTCTCCACTCCTTTGTTAATTTTTATATTTGACCTCCCCTGATCTTATATATTATTTTTTGTCTTGAATTTACTAATTTCTTAAATGATTACAATGGTGAAGTTAGTCAATTTCTCTCCTCAGACTTATAATAATGAAGTGAATTATTACTACCAAAGTACACTACACACATGTAAAATTAAGTGGATGCCAATTAACCTGGGACTTATTTTTGTTCCCATTAGTTCTATTAATCAATCACATACATGTTTGAATCTCTTAGCAAAGTTTTATTTATTTATATAGAATAAGAATTTTTTATCCAATGCTTTGTACATTTCATGTGATGTCCCTCTTTTTTTCTTCTACAGAATCCATACGCACAACAAGTTATTGTTATATTTTTCTTTAATTAAAAAGTATCTTTTGTTTCTTTGCAACTTTACTATGACCTTACAAATTATAGAAATACTCCCTGCAAATTTACTGTCATGTCTTTAGCTACTACACCTTACTGTGCTCTTATTTAAAAATAAGTGATAGTATTGTATTCATAATCTAAATTGTATTATATTCATAATCTAAATTGTCATTATAATCTAAAAGAAATGATAGTATTGTATTTGAATTAGTAACCATTGTACCTTCTGTTGTTCTTTACCGAACTCAGTGAATGCCGGGAAATCTGTGGGCCATCAAACAATATGATGAAAGTGATGTAAGTTCTCCCAGTATCATTTCATCTTGGTTACATTTGTTAGAGACGACATCTCTATTTGCACAGATAGTTGGGTAATGGTTGATTATTTTAAGTTCTTAATATTCAATCAAATACTGAACTTTTTTTTGAAATCAGTAGAGTACTCTTTTTACCACAGATAGTATTTGTACCCCTTTTCTGTTTTGGGTGACAAGACTTTCGAGGTTGGATTGTTATGTTGCTGCATTCATGTGTTTTTTTTGGTAGCATACCATGAGGTGTCCGGGCCAGCTTACGCGCACCTCGACTAATCCCCATTCGCGGTTCGTGGCTTCCGCTGGTCAAGCATTATTTTGACAGTGCCAGTGCCATGGATCGAACTGGGGACCAAACCCAATTCACCCCCAAGACTGTCTAGTGGCAGCCTTATACCACTGGGCCAAGAGGCTTGGTTGCATTCATGTGTTTGCAAACTGGTAATTTAGTAGTCTTCTTTACCAGATCCAATACTTGAGGAGTAGATATATATTTTTACATCAATCTAACATCAAGAGATAGAGTTGAAGAATTATTCAGAGATGTGATAAATTCTTGGTTCTTTTATCTGATCGAGGTTCCCTCACATGTTTTAATGAGAATTAAATTGTCCGAATGAATAATCTCGATATTGATTATGTGAAACAATTATAAATTTATTTTTCCTATGTCTACCTCTATGGCTGATTTTGCCTTTCATAGATTTTTTTAATGATATTGTGATCAATGAATTTTTTTGATTAAGCAGGTGATACGAAGATGTTTGGCCAAAAATCATGTATATTTGAAACTCCTAAATACTTCCTCTTCTCATATCATATGTGGTGTATGTGATGTAAACTTAATTTGCAAGTTATTTTTTAGCATGAATTTTGTTTTTTCTATCTGCATTCTCGGTATGGTATGTACATGGAGGTATTTTACGATTATTATCACTATTTTATCTTAGAGGGTTGTGTCTAACACGTGTAATGTTTACATTATATTTTTTTACAATTTAACAAGTGTTAAATGTGTCATTATTTAACATGATTCTTAAAAAGCCAGATTATTAATGAATTGCAGGTTTGTGTGGGAGATCATTATATTGAAATTTTTTGCTTTACTTCTCATTTGGAGTTTACAAGTCGTTGTTTGTTTACATTTACTAATATTTTTGCAAACTAATATTCTTTTAACCGAATGCCATTGTATTTGGTCAATGATTTTTTTGCAACTATATTTGAAGTTTTGGTCCAGAAGCTTTGATATTATTATTCACTCATAAATTTTGGTCCAGAAACTCGAGACTCGATTTCACCATACATGTTGTAAGCATGTGCTATATCTTCAAAATTTACAGTCGTGCCTTCAGGCACGGGCATCCGCTAGTATATATATATACTAGTACAAGCCCGTGCCTAAAGGCACAATTCAAACTTTGAAAAAAACACAACACATTCTTGCAACATGAATGGTATACGGACACGACGTTCCAAGAAATATAATACATTCTCGCTATATATAAACAATATTTGAAATAACCTATAGTACGAACCTACTAGTTTTAAAAAACTTGGGCAAACTTTCCTTTATTTCTGAAACAATCCATTTTGTTTAAGAACAAAAATACCAACTATACTATTATTAATGTTGAGTCTGATAATTAAAAAAATTTGAATAGAGTTTTCTTTGTTTATTATACAATTCGCCCTGTTTAAGAACAATAATATTAACTACACTATTATTAATACAGGTACTACGATATTAAAAAAATTAGGCAAAATTTCCTTTGTTTATAGAAGAATCCGTCCTATTTAAGGGGATACAAACAACAACAACTATACTACTATTTCACAATTGCCACCGTATAAATAATTAGAAACAATATAATCCATCATAGACCATAATTTGTATCACAACTAAATCAGTATAAACAATCAAAAGTTGTAACTAACATATACACTCCTTAGTAGCCAGACTTTTAGAAAAAAAAATATAGAAAGAAGAGAATCAAATAAAACCTGTATGCCGCTTGAAATTGTTATTAATACGTTCAACAATAAAAAGCCACGTACTATTGAAAAAAAATATGACGTTCGTCTCTAATCCCGAATGACCTATGTTTTGTGCCCGTAAGTTTGTTTACATGTTCTCTAATTTCATCCCAAGTATCATAAATCCCAGGTTTATGTCCCACAAAAACAATATATATTTTTCACTTAATGAAAAAATTCCAAGCAAACAAAAGGGGAGACACCAAAACACACTAAGAAAATAATTTTGGAAATGTGATTTTCCAGTAAATTTTAAAATCAGTCTTGGGAAAATAATATTATATAAATAAGTTTGAATCTCCGGCCTAAGTCGTTGTGTTGTTGCAGCAACGGCTGCTGTGTTGTTGCAGCAGCAGCAACAACGTCATCGACATCTTGCTGTTTTTGGAATTGCTCGGACAACACCCAAACGACAAAGGCCATTCAAGAACATAAACTGATTCGTTGCTACTACGTTCTACTCTATAACGAAAAAAAATTCAACTTAATATTGAGCTTGATGGTTACCTCGCTCCTGTGAATTTAAGCCACCCACCAACCAAAAATTGCAACTGAGAACAAAGGTCATCCGTTAGCTATTGAAATTGATGAACTTACATACTATTTTAAATAGTAAAGAAGTTCTAAAATGAGTACATAAGCACGAGTACCTCGACAACATTGGTGAATGTAAATTTTGGAGTGAGGAATACAGAGGATGGGAGAGAATACTTCTTTAAGTTCCTGTCATTCCAAGATTTTTAATTCAGTCCAATGCCAATAATATGAAGGTATAGGATATAAAAAATTGTTTGAAACTACAAGAACCAACAATTACTTCCAAAGTTTGGGGCTATATATGTAAATAACTAAAAAAGGGAGTTTATTATCTTCAATCATAACAACTAATTTTTTTTAAGTTAAGACACTTTCTATTTCATTTAATAAAAAACAATACATATAAGTCTTTCTGTTCCATCAGAAAATTAAACATTACTGTCAACAAGGTATAAATATGATTCACATAGTGTTTCAACTGCCAGTCATCTAAATCCATTACGTGAAGTCTCCAAGTTCTATGACTCACCAAATAATGTTCAAGTTGTAGAGAAGCTTCAAACGGCCAGTATAATATAATAGAATAAAGCAAAATATTTTGTTCAATAGCATCTTTCCCTTACACGTAAGAACCTTTGCTATGCCCATTAGTAGTCAGTGGTATTATTCACGTCAGTTTCACAAACTTCATCCTGTGATTGGCATAAGATTTCTTGAGCTTCTGCAAGTGCAGGCTCCTTTGCATCAGTTGCATACAGTATCTTCTTAATTGCCACAACCATCTTGAAAGCATGGATACTTTTGAGAAGATGACAAATCCATCATCAATGCCGGATATATATTGAATACTGGTAACTTTGAGTTGCGAATACCCATGATCTGTAGATGTAACGGAAGATGCTCCAATTCAGGCATCTGACAGAGTACTTCTATGTCCCGTAATTTTGCAAAATAAAAATCTCTCTCTCCAAAAGTCCCACTGAAAGCTTCAGGTCTGTAATCTCCTGGGACAAAGCCTGAATTTCCCCTAAAAAATTAGCCCCGGCTGCTATTGCACCTGTTTTCCTTTGCTTGGTCCTAGAGATCTTGTAATTTTGCGGATAACCACTAAAATTATGTTTTACACATTTCTTGAAACTTACATATACCATTTAGTTCATTAAAAATCAGCCCCACTCATCACCCTAAAGAGAAAAAACTTACATATACCATATAGTTGATTAAAAATCGTATCTTAAACTTACCTTAACTACTTTAACATCCCAAGACACACCTAAGATAATACATAAAAGTAATAAACAACAAATTCAACATGTTAAAACTTACAACAGTAATTATAAATGAACTATAAGTTAGCAACACTCCCTATTGGATTTCAGCAACAGTAGCCCTGCTCAGTTTATTCCATTTCAATTTTGCACTGTGCTCAACATCAGTAAATCTACACCAAAAAATCCACAATAAAGTAAAAGTAAAGAAAATTAAACAGATCTTCATTAACATTGACTCTTTCATGTTTGATATGCCTTGAATCATTGCATTAAACAAATAGAAAGAAAAACAAAAGAATCATACTTCAATATGAGTATCCGTATCTTTTAAGTGGCATGAAATGAGAATTCATCAATTCTTGCTCCAAGAATAATTAAAAATTACCATTCAATAACAAACCAAAAATAAAATAGACACGTGGAATGGAGAGAAATGTGAATAACATCATTATTCACTAAGAAACCAAATCAAATTTGATAAGAGAGAATACCTGATTAGGTTCCTTGTTGAAGAGTTAGATTGCAAAACAGAAGAATGAATATCAGCCTTCAATAAAATACTCACAAAATATCAGCCTTCAATAAAATACTCAAACACTCTAAAAATATCAACTTTATCACAACATATCAAATTAGGGGAAATCAATACAGTTACCTTAAGTTATTATTGCATTCAAATGTTGTATCAAACAAAGTTCAAAGGTAAACAAACTCCATATGGAATCCCTAAATGAACCTCCATATGTAAGCGCTAAAATTGAAGGTTAAATCAGAAACTTAAATCGAAAGTTAAAACATTTGAATCAAATATGAATATAAATCAATGGCGTGGGGATTTATATGGAGGGGAGGTGAGGGAGGTTCATTTTTTTTTTTTGGATGGGTGGGGGGTGGAGGGGGGAGGGTTGGCTGATGAGGTTAAACCATTTGAATCTTACCTAAGAGAAGCGGCGACATGTAGAGAGGTACGACGGGGTGGATAGAGGTGCGGCGGCGTGGGGCTGAGGTAGGGGGAAAGTTTTGTGTGAGATGGGTTTTGATTGGGGGGCTGATGAGGGAACGGGAGAAAGGTAGAGAGAGAGAGAGAGAGAGGATTAATGAATGGGTACTCTTCGTTTTTCCATCTCATTGTATTTATTAAGAAGTTTTAGAAATTATATAAATAACCTTCACAACATAACACAACTGTTACAAACAAGTCACTCACAACATCAATGCTGAAATTGCTTGAAATATGTTTTATTGTTTATGCTTATTGTATATATCATTTGTCCAGGGAACCTATAAGGAAATTAACTGAATATGTTGTAGATAACATTCCATGTGAGTTTCTCTTTTAAGTTTGGTTTATTTTGCTAATTGTACATTTATAAATTAAAAAAGTGTATACATTATATGTTTGAAAGTTTTATTTAAATGCAAGCTTTTTGCCATTTTCTTCCACGTGTACCACATTTACTTGTAATGAAATAGGTTTTTATATTATTTTCATATAATAAGACATTCATTATAAATTATCCGAACAGGGCCTTACATAGAAGAGGGGCCTATGTTCTGCTCAAGCTCAGAATACATCTTCATTTTCAAAGAGATGTTTATCTTAATAGGTACGTAAAGCATCATATTTTTGTTGTTTCAAGCCTATGTGAATTGACTATTCTACTTGTGTCACCATTTTCACGCCCCAAAGGCTATTTTATAGGATTCTCCATTGCATATAAAACATAAATGGCTTTTGCATACATATTTTGGCCATACATGTATATGCCTTTGGTTTCGTATTTGTTTACGATGGGATTACTTATTCTTTTTTTTTTGATACATTTATTTATGATAATATGAATTTATTCAAGTTAAATGTGATAATTTCCATCTCGATGGGGAAGTGAACTGCTACTCTTAATAATGTTCTTTTTCTTCCCACAACTGAGTTTGGTTAGCAACTTGATTTGTATGTTTGGGACATTTTTGTGTCTTTCTATATTTACATGTACAAATAACGTGTGTAAATATATCACAGTTGAAATATCATCATGCAATCTCGATTTTAATCGGTTGAATGTTAAGATCGTTCAGTCAGAATTAGTTGACAATATAACCTGTTGTTTCCATAATAAATATATATATATATTGGTAGTATGTTTGGATCCTACTGTTGTCAGTTGATTTATGCGTTCACATATATATCCTACTGTTGATTTATGCGTTCATATATATATTTTGGTAATATGTTTGGATCCTACTGCTGATTTATGCGTTTATATATATCCTACTGTTGATTACCCCCATTCTCTCTCTCTCTCTCTTCCTCCATTCTCATCACGCTGGCATTTCGATCTCTAACCTAGTTATACTCACGCCTGAGGTTTCGCATTCCGTCTTCTTCTACTCGGGTAACCTTTTGTCAAAATCATATAATGAAATCAACAAATTCGCGAATCAATTAAACCGGAATGAGAGAGATTTAAGGGAGACTCTTAACTGAAACTTGAATATGTGTATGTATTGCTTGGATTTGATTACAGGTATCTATGGCTTGGATTTAGGGTTTGGTTGATTTGGGTTGAATCATTTAGGGTTTGGTTGATTTGATTTTGTGTATTTATGTTTTGTCTGCTGTTAATAATGTATTGGAGTTAGGTTTTGGGGTATTTAAGTTTTCAGTCATTTCATTATTCATTTTCTGCATGATTTCATTTGTTTTATCTATTACAAACTATTTCATTTTCTGCTGTTAATAATGTATTGGAGTTAGGTTCGGTGTCGGTCGAGCGCGACGTGTGGTCGGTTGTTTTCATCGAGCATTGATGGATCCGTTTCAGAGTGGGACCTTTTTCATCTCAAACAGAAGGTATCACCAAACTCTTGGGTGAACAGGAATTTATAATGCAAACCAAGACCCTTGGCACAATTGGTTACATGGCACCAAGTCATATTTTTAGTTAAAAATATGACTTCTGATAAAGTATTGTATTAATGATTTGAAATTATATCTATCCATTCTATTGTAAGAATTTTATTATATTCATTTAGTCTATAATAAATTTCGTTTTGATTAACAGGCTATGGATTGGAAGGAAAAGTATCTACATGGGGAGATGTCTATAGTTATGGTATTGTGTTGCTCGAAACATTTACAAGAAAGAAGCCCACGGATGGAATGTTTGTAGGAGAAATTAACTTAAAGCACTGGGTGGATCACACCATACAGAAATCGATAACTGAAGTTGTGGACATCAGTTTGCTAGAAGAGAATGATAAAATTTTAAATGCAAAGAAGCCGTGTGTGTCACTGTCATCTATCTTCAGCTTGGCAATGGATTGATCAGCAGATTCACCTCGAGAGAGGATCAGTACGAAAGAGGTAGTCATGAGACTGAACAAGATAAAACCCAATTTCTCCGCAAATATTGAAATGCCCCAGAGCACAAGAGCTCGTCACACAGAAAGGTACCATAGAGGTAAATGACTATTGATAGTCTCACCCCATTTCTTTCCTTCAGCACCGCCCCCCCACATCCCCCTCCCCTCCCCCCCCCCCACCCCACCCCACCCAACCCACACACATTTATCGAGAAACAAATACTAAAACGTGCCGAATAGAATTCTAAATTGATATTTCAATTACTGTTTTTTCTAAATTGATATTTCAATTACTGTTTTTTCTAAATTGATATTTCAATCATGCTCTGGTGGGCAGGGTGGGCGACGCTAGTAGCATTCAACCTTCTATTGAGCAGATGAAAGAGTGGGTCAAGGAGCATTGGAAAATGATAGGCGGGACTGACTCGTTACATGTCTCCCTTTTCATTTTTTTTGTTTTCTTGTCGGAAGCAGAAGCGACCAGAGTTTTGAACATTTAGAAATAGTGGTTTTTTGGGTTACCTTTGTGTCTAGACAAGTGGCATCCTCTGGGATGCAGTCCCTAGAATTTACAAAATCCAAATTTTCGATGGATCAGGGTGATGGGTTTACCTCTCCATCTATGGGGAGGGGAAGTTTTCTAGCCCATTGGTGATAGATGCGGTGGTTTCACTACGGTGGACTGTGACACACAGACGGGGGAAGAACTTAGGTAGGCAAGAATCTTGATTTCAAGGAATCAATTTCTCCCGGAGACAATGATCATTAACTGTGGTGGGTGGGTTTTTCGTTTACCAATCTGGGTTGAAGACATGGGTTCATGCTACTTTGGTGGTGTTGACCATGTGTTTAAGATGAGGAATTGTAGTGCCGAGGTCGAGAGGTGTGGAAGGATGGCTTCAAAATCGCAAGCGGGGGGAATCTCTATACCCATTCATGTCGACAAAGTTAGTGTTTATGCAGGTCATAAGGCCCAGAGGGAGAAAAACATCAATCTTCCAAGTCCTATTGGAGCGGGATTTAATCGAGCTAGTGAGCGGGCAGTTGACGTTACTCAGAGGGAGCCTTATGTCAAGATTCTTAGGCCGGTAGCATGATTTATTTTTGTGTTTCCTGGCGAGACCTCGGACAGTGGAGCTGTCATACCCGACCTTGATCACAGTGAGAAGTTGGCTGTTGCATTCGGGTTGCTAAATGCATCAAATGGCATGCCAATACGAGTTATTAAGAGTATTAGCATGTGTAGAGATTGTCACGTTTTTATTAAACTCGTTTCTGCATTGACAGAAAAGGAGATCCTCATAAGAGACAGTAAGCAGCTCCACAAATTTGTCAATGGAAAGTGCTCATGTGGGGATTTTGGGAGTCTTCTTTGATATCATTTGAACCCAATTAATGAGGTCCTTTATCTGGTCATTCTTTTGACCTTAATCTCTCATGAATTATTTTTGTATGGCCTTGGGTGTTTTCTTCCTTCTTTTTTCCCTGACCCTCACTGGTTAATCAAGGTTAAATTGTAGATGTTGTAGCAACTTGAGTTATTCATATATATACTCACAACATAAAATTGAATGGAGCAACCTAAGGGTGAGGATTCGAACATGTCTCCGATGAAAGCGGATCAGGTGCAACAGAGTATGATGGCGGTGGTGAGGCCGAGACATGCATAGACTTAGTGGTGAATGTGATTTTGGAGAAAAAAGATGATGGGTTGGGTCTGGATGTAAACACAAGTTGACAGTTGTATACGTTGCTGGTGACGAAGGGAGTTTGAAAGAGATTACTGGTTGTCAGATGGGTTTGGTCGTGGGTTGGAGCAGGTCTAGGGTCGGAAGGGCAAGGGCTTAGGGTAGACTTCGGTCAGGGCTGGTTTGGAGCTGGGTTTAATGGTGTTTGGATTTGGAGGTCGCGAGTTTCGGTCGGTTTGTGGGTTAATCCGATTTGGCAGGAGGTAAGCGGACCGGAGGTGGTCGGATTGAAGATTGGAGATGGTTGGGTACGAATCTCCAATCAGATCTGACTAGAATGCTTAATTAATGGTTTTAACTAATTTCCAATCAGATATGACTATTTTGAATGGAAATTCTCCATTCAAAATCATTTATATCTACTCAAGTTTTCACTATTGACAGGTAATAACTGCTTTGAATGTGTTAATTAGGTGATTGTTCACAGATAACAGAAACATGGAAGCTACGCAAACTTCCGCAAATTGAACATTGGGGACAATTTAGAGATCCTTAAGACTGGTTTGTGACATACACTCATGCGCTCTCCACAGAACAATTTGAATTAATGGTGATGACCACAAGGATATGGTATAGCAGAAATAAAAAAAATACCACAGTGAGGAGTCAATCAAGCCGTGCCCAATACTTGTGCAAGCATCAACGATGTACCATCAATTCAGGGAGTCAATTACTGGAGTATTTCAAATAATCCCTCATTCATTCACTTGCTAGACTTCTCCCCAAGTAGTATTTTTAGAAATAATTTTGATGGGGCTGTTTTTACAGAGCTGAATAGTATAGGAATTGGTGGTGTCGTCCAAAAATCAAGGGGAGAATTTATAGAAGGAATATCACAAAAGTTTAAGTACACAGTAGTGGCGGAATCCATTGCTGGCCGTGAAGCCATCCAAATGGCGTTTGAGTGTAAGTTTGCTAATGTCATTTTTGAAGGCTTTTATAGCAATAGTACAAACCATCAACCACCACCATGGCATCAATTCATATAGCTTATTCAATTGTATAGAAACCATGATTCTTCAATGCATATACACCACATGGAAACAAACTTTTTTTAAATGAAGAATAACCACAAATCACAGCATATGATACTTCACTTCGAAATCTAATATTTCTTAATTAATATCACATCACATATGGATCTTAATATATGTGTATGTATGCATGTATATAAATCTCAATTCAATTAGTCGGTGGGATTCGAAATCTCATTGTGATTTGTTTGATTAATCATTATCACCAATATAATCACGATCTTTGTTTAATACAGTCAACTTGATTAGACTGAAGAAAAGCTCCAGATGAATAACATGTGAGATTGAAATCGCTAGATGGTGGTCAGTTCATGCATTTGATTTTGCTTTTACCAACGATGAGTTTCCGTCCTGTTTGTGTCCTACCTTTTAGAATGTTTCAAGCTGCTATTATATGTCCATGAGAATCATAGATGCATCTTGATAAAATTAAGTTGTGAAGTTTTCATTTATGATCATTGTAAAATTGAAATGATCGACACTGTTTATTCTTGGACCATCAAATAAATCTTATAAACTATTCGTATAAATCTTTCGAATTCTTATGAACTATTCTTGAGTTCATAATGATATTATTTATTAAGTTAGAATTCTTTAAAAGTTGCATTTTCCCCTTCTTGTTTGTGCTAATACAGGTTATGCTATAATTGGATAGTATAGTTACATTTGATTGATTTAGTAGATACTATTGGTGTGTTCTTTTGGTGCTCATGTTAAATTTTCTAATCATTTTGCATAGGATGAACTTCAACTAGTTGGAAATCCAGTCCCAAATGATGCACTTGGCTTTTCCATACCAAATGATGCACTTGCTTAGGTATTTTCTTAAGAATTAGAATTATTTTACTAATAATTTGAGATTAAGCTAGGCCGTGTGGGCCAGTGAATATTTATGATGATGAAATTAATTTATGTGCTCATTTGAGATTTTCTTGTTGTTGAGTGGCATTTTAATGTTAAAGCATGTTGGTTTCCACGAATAAACAAGGGAAACTCTGTCGAATTTTTTTAAAAATAACAAATGATTTAAAAGTAGTTAAGACGATAACATGCGAATTACCATAGTTGAATATTGTACTAATTTATGTTTATTTTCTCTTTCACAGGTCCGGACATCATTTGGAATAGGTGTTGGCCATCTCTATTTTTTGGGTTTCCTATGTCTTCGAATTGATTATTTGATATTTTTGGGGATGATTGTAGTCTGAATCATATAGCTTATGTTTTAGGTGGGTTGTTTTATTTTTTGGAGATGTTATGTTGGAAACTTCAAATATGAATGAATGAAGGAATTTTCGGAGTTTCGTTGATATTTTGTTTTCGATATTTATTTATCATAACTTGTACATTTGTTGATATTGACTAATAATGAATGAGGCTAGAACCTTCCCTAAAATGTTGTGTCATAATAGAAATTTTGGTGGCAATTATGGCGGCAAGTTTTTAAGGGACGATTAATAGTGTCCCAAATAATATTATTAGGGACGACCAAGAGCTTGTCCCTAATAATATTATTAGGGATGGCCAGCCCCATCCTCAATAATATTATTAGGGACAACCAAGCTCCAGTTCCAATTAATATTATGGCTTTAGGGACGGCTAGATCCGTCCCTAAAATGCAGTTGCACAATAAAAATTTTGGCGGCACTTTTGGCGTCGTCCCTAATACATTTGGGACGCAAATCAAATGTGACCATGCATTGCCGTCCCTAAATCCGTCCCTAAAGGTCTTTAGGGACGGAGTTTACCCGTCCCTAAAAGTGAGTATTTTTATACTGACGATAATTTGAAAATATGAGGACGTAGGCTTAAAACTTTGGCGCTAGGGGTGGGAAACCCGAAATAGCCCCCGAACTGCCCCGTGATATGCTCCAACACCTCGCACGGGATCAATATAACTCGTAGGAAGGCACCGCGCAATCAAGGTACTCCCGGTTTGAGAATACGATAATTATTTGAAAATATCTGGACTTAGGCTTAAAACTTGGCGTCAGAGAGCGAAAACTCGAAACAGCCCTGTGAGAGGAACCAACACCTCAGACTGGACCAATATAACTCGTAGGTACTAACCGCGCGATCACGGTACTCCCTGTTTGAGAATATGATGATAATGTGAAAACATCTAAACTTAGGCTTAAAAACATGGCGCTAGAGGTGGGAAACCCGAAACATCCCCCGAACGGCCCCGTTAGAGGCACCGACACCTCGCACGGGACCAATGTAACTCTTTGGACTGACCGCGTGATCACGGTACTCCCGGTTTGTGAATACGACGATAATTTGGAAATATCTAAACATAGCGTTAAAAACTTGGCGTCAGACTGCGAAAACTTGAAACAGCCCCCGAGTGGCCCCGTGAGAGGCACTAACACCTCGCACGGGACCATTGTAACTCCTACGAACTGACCGCGTAATCACGGTGCTCCCGATTTGAGAATACGATGATAATTTGGAAATACGTAGACGTAGGCTTAAAACTTTGGCGCTAGAGATGGGAAACCCGAAACAGCCCCCAAACGGCCCTTTGAGAGGCACAAACACCTCGTAATGGACCAATGTAACTCGTAGGAACTGATCGCGCCATCACGGTACTCCCAAGTTCGAGAATATGATGATAATTTGAAAATATCTAGACTTATGCTTAAAAACATGGCGCTAGAGGTGGGAAACCCGAAATAGCCTCCGAACAGTCCCGTGAGAGGCACCGACACCTTGCACGGGACCAATGTAACTCGTAGGAACTGATCGCACGATCATAGTACTCCCGGTTTGAGAATATGACGATTATTTAAAAATATGAAGACTTAGGTTTAAAACTTGGCTTCAGAGTGCAAAAACTCGAAACAGCCCCCAAGCGGCCCCGTGAGAGACACCAACACCTCGCACGACACCAATGGAACTCGTAGGAACTGACCGCACGATCACAGTACTCCCGGTTTGATAATACGATGATAATTTGGAAATATCTAGACTTAGGCTTAAAAACATGGCGGTAGAGGTGGGAAACCCGAAACTGCCACTGAACGGCCCCGTGAGAGGAATCGACACCTTGCACGGGACCAATATAACTCGTAGGAACTGACAGCGCGATCATGGTACTCCCAGGTTTGAGAATACGATGATTATTTGAAAATATCTTGACTTTGGCTTAAAAACATTGCGCTAGTAGTGAGAAACCCGAAACAGCTCCCAAACGGCCCCGTGAGAGGCACTGACACCTCGCAAGACACCAATGTAACTCGTAGGAATTGACCGCGCGATCACGGTACTCCCAGTTTGAGAATACGATGATAATTTGAAAATATGAAGACGTAGGCTTAAAACTTTACTGGTAGAGGTGGAAAACTCGAAACAGCCCCCGAACGAACCCGTGAGATGCACCAACACCTCGCACGGGACCAATGTAACTCGTAGGAACTGACCGCGCGATCACAGTACTCTCGGTTTGAGAATACGATGATAATTTGGAAAATTTCTAGACTTAGGCTTAAAAACAAGGCGCTAGAGGTGGGAAACCCGAAACATCCCCCGAACTGCCCCGTGATATGCTCCGACACCTCGCACGGGACCAATATAACTCGTAGGAAGTGATCGTGCAATCACGGTACTTCCGGTTTGAGAATACGATAATTATTTGAAAATATCTTAGGCTTAAAACTTGGCGTCAGAGAGAGAAAACTCGAAACAGCCCTGAGAGAGGAACCAACACCTCAGACTGGACCAATATAACTCGAAGGAACTAACCGCACGATCACGGTACTCCCTGTTTGAGAATATGATGATAATGTGAAAACATCTAAACTTAGGCTTAAAAACATGGCGCTAGAGGTGGGAAACCCGAAACATCCCCCGAACGGCCCCGTGAGAGGCACCGACACCTCCACGGGACCAATGTAACTCGTAGGAGTGATCGCGTGATCACGGTACTCCCGGTTTGTGAATACGATGATAATTTGGAAATATCTAGACTTAGGGTTAAAAACTTGGCGTCAGACTGCGAAAACTTGAAACAACCCCCGAGTGGCCCCGTGAGAGGCACTGACACCTCGCACGGGACTATTGTAACTCCTACTAACTGACCGCGTAATCACGGTGCTCCCGATTTGAGAATACGATGATAATTTGGAAATACATAGACGTAGGCTTAAAACTTTGGCGTTAGAGGTGGGAAACCCGAAACAGCCCCCAAACGGCCCTTTGAGAGGCACAAACACCTCGTATGGGACCAATGTAACTCGTAGGAACTGATCGCGCGATCACGGTACTCCCAAGTTCGAGAATATGATGATAATTTAAAAATATCTAAACTTATGCTTAAAAACATGGCGCTAGAGGTGGGAAACCCGAAACAGCCCCCGAACGGCCCCGTGAGAGGCACCGACACCTTGCACGGGATCAATGTAACTCGTAGGAACTGATCGCACGATCATAGTACTCCCGGTTTGAGAATATGACGATTATTTGAAAATATGAAGACTTAGGTTTAAAACTTGGCTCTAGAGTGCAAAAACTCGAAACAGCCACCAAGCGGCCCCGTGAGAGGCACCAACACCTCGCACGACACCAATGGAACTCGTAGGAACTGACCGCACGATCACAGTACTCCCGGTTTGATAATATGATGATAATTTTGAAATATCTAGACATAGGATTAAAAACATGGCGGTAGAGGTGGGAAACCCGAAACAGCCCCCGAACGAACCCGTGAGATGCACCAACACCTCGCACAGGACCAATGTAACTCGTAGGAACTGACCACGCGATCACAGTACTCTCGGTTTGAGAATACGATGATAATTTGGAAAATTTCTAGACTTAGGCTTAAAAAAATGGCTCTAGAGGTGGGAAACCCGAAACATCCCCCGAACTGCCCCGTGATATGCTCCGACACCTCGCACGGGACCAATATAACTCGTAGGAAGTGACCGCGCAATCACGGTACTCCCGGTTTGAGAATACGATAATTATTTAAGAATATCTAGACTTGGGCTTAAAACTTGGCGTCAGAGAGCGAAAACTCGAAACAGCCCACGAACGGCCCCGTGAGAAGCACCAACACCTCGCACGGGACCAATATAACTCGTAGGAACTGACCGCGCGATCACGGTACTCCCGATTTGAGAATATGGTGATAATTTGGAAATATCTAGACTTATGCTTAAAATTTTTGCGTCAGAGTGCGAAAACTCGAAATAGCCCCCAAACGTCCCCATGAGAGGCACAAAGACCTCGCTCGGGACAAATGTAACGCGAAGGAGCTGATCGCGCGATCACTGTACCCCTGATTTGAGAATACGATGATAATTTGAAAATATCTAGACTTAGGCTTAAAAACATGGCACTAGAGGTGGGAAACTCGAAACAGCACCCGAACAGCCTCGTGAGAGGCGTCGACACCTCCCATGGAACCAATGTCACTCTGAGGAACTGACCACGCGAACCGGGTACTCCCGGTTTGAGTATACAATGATTATTTGAAAATTTGTAGACTTAGGCTTAAAACTTGGCGTCAGAATGGGAAAACCCAAAACAGCCCCCAAGCGGCCACGTGAGAGGCACTAACACCTCGCATGGGACCAATGTAACTCGTAGGAACTGACCGCGCGATCACGGTACTCCCGGATTGAGAATACGAAGATAATTTAGAAATATCTAGACTTAGGCATAAAAACATGACGCTAGAGGTGGGAAGCCCGAAATAGACCCCAAGCGGCCCCGTGAGAGGTACTAACACCTCGCACGGGACCAATGTGCTTGTTGGAACTGACCACGCGATCACGGTATTCTCAGTTTGAGAATACGACGATAATTTGAAAATATGTAGACTTAGGCTTAAAACTTGGCGTCAGAGTGCGAAAACTCGAAAGAGCCCCCGAGCGGCCCCATGAGAGGCACCAACAGCTCGCACGGGACCAATGTAACTTATAGAAATCCGAAACAGCCCCATGAGAGGCACCAACACCTCGCACGGGACTAATGTAACTCGTAGGAACTGACTGCGCGATCACGGTACTCTCGATTTGAGAATATGACGATAATTTTAAAATATGTAGAGTTAGACTTAAAACTTGGCGTCAGAGGGCGAAAACTCGAAACAGCCCCCAAGCGGCCCCGTGAGAATCACCAACACCTCGCACGGGACTAATGTAACTCGTAGGACTAACCGCGCGATCACGGTACTCTTGGTTTGAGAATATGACGATAATTTGGAGACATCTAGACTTAGGCTTAAAAATATGGCGCTAGAGGTGGAAAACCCGAAACAGCCCCTGAACGGCCCCGTGAGAGGCAACAACACCTCGCACCGGATCAATGTAACTCGTAGGACTGACCGCGCGATCACGGTACTCCCGGTTTGAGAATAAGATGATAATTTGAAAATATGTCGACTTAGGCTTAAAAACATAGCGCTAGAAGTGGAAAACCCGAAACAGCCCCGAACGGCCCTGTGACAGGCATCGACACCTCCCACGGGACCAATGTAACTCTTAGGAACTGACCGCACAATCATGGTACTCCCAATTTTAGAATACGACGATAATTCGAAAGTATGTAGACGTAGGCTTAAAACTTTGGCTCTAGAGGTGGGAAACCCGAAACAGCTCTCGAACGGCCCCGTGAGAACCTCCAACACCTCGCACGGGACCAATATTACTCGTAGGAAGTGACCGCGCGATCACGGTACTCCTGATTTGAGAATACGACGACTATTTGAAAATATGTATACTTAGGCTTAAAACTTGGCGTCAGAGTGCAAAAACTTGAAACAACCCCCAAGTGGCCCCGTGAGAGGCACCAACACCTCGCACGGCACAAATGGAACTCGTAGGAACTGACCGCACAATCACGGTACTCTCGGTTTGATAATACGACGATAATTTTGAAATATCTAGACTTAGGCTTAAAAACATAGCGCTAGAGGTGGGAAACCCGAAACTGCCACCGAACGGCCCCGTGAGAGGCATCGACACCTTGTACGGGATAAATTTAACTCGTAGGAACTGACAACGCGATAATGGTACTCCCGGTTTGAGAATATGATGATAATTTGGAAACATCTAGACATAGGCTTAAAAACATGGCGCTAGAGGTGGGAAATCCGAAACAGCCATCGAACGGCCTCGTGAGAGGTACCGACACCTCGCACGGGACCAATGTAACTCGTAGGAACTGACTGCGCGATCAAGGTACTCCCGGTTTGAGAATACAACGATTATTTCAAAATATGTAGACTTAGGCTTAAAACTTGGCGTCGGAGTGCGAAAACTCGAAAGTTCCCCCAAGCGACCCCGTGAGAGGCACCAACACCTTGCACGGGACCAATGTAACTCGTAGGACCTGACCGCACCATCACGATAGTCCCGGTTTGAGAATACGACGATAATTTGGAAATATCTATAGACTTAGGCTTAAAAATATGGTGCTAGAGGTGGAAAATCCGAAACTGCCACCGAACGGCCATGTGAGAGGCATCGACTCCTCGCACGGGACCAATATAACTCGTAGGAACTGAATGCGCGATCACGGTACTCCCAGGTTTGAGAATACGATGATTATTTGAAAATATCTAGACTTAAGTCTTGAAAATATGGCGCTAGAGGTGGAAAACCCGAAACAGCCCTCGAGCGGCCCCGTGAGAGGCACCAACACCTCGCACGAGACCAATATAACTCGAGGAACTGATCGAGCCATCACGGTACTCCCGATTTGAGAATACGATGATAATTTTAAAATATGTAGACGTTGGCTGAAAACTTTGGCACCAGAGGTGGGAAACTCGAAACAGCCCTCAAACGATCCTGTGAGAGGCACCAACACCTCGCATGGGACCAATCTAACTCGTAGAAACTGATCGCGCAATCACGGTCCTCCCATTTTGAAAATACGATGATAATTTGAAAATATCTAGACTTAGGCTTAAAAACATGGCGCTAGAGGTGGGAAACCCGAAACAGCCCCAGAACTGCCCCGTAAGAGGCACCAACACCACGCACGGGACCAATGTAACTCGTAGGAACTGACCGCGCGATCACGGTACTCCCAGTTTTGGAATACGACGATAATTTGGAAATATCTAGACTTAGGCTTAAAAACCTTGCGCTAGAGTGCGAAAACCTGAAACAACCCTCGAACAGCCCCGTGAGAGGCATCGACACCTCGCAAGGGACCAATGTAACTCGTAAGAACTGACTGCACAATCACGGTACTCTCGGTTTGAGAATACGATGATTATTTAAAAATATGTAGACTTAAGATTAAAACTTGGCGTCATAGTTCAAAAACTCGAAACAACCCCTAAGCGGCCTCGTGAGAGGCACCAACACCTCGCACAGAACCAATGTAACTTTTAGGAACTGATCGCGCGATCACGGTACTTCCGATTTGAGAATACGATGATAATTTCAAAATATGTAGAGGTAGGCTTAAAACTGTGGCGCTTGAGGGAGGAAACCCGAAACAGCCTCCGAACGGTCCCGTGAGAGGCATCAACACCTCCCACGGGACCAAT
This sequence comes from Sambucus nigra, assembly GCA_949130495.1. Lineage (NCBI taxonomy): Eukaryota > Viridiplantae > Streptophyta > Magnoliopsida > Dipsacales > Adoxaceae > Sambucus > Sambucus nigra. Next base: position 432,793,294 of record OX422209.1, on the reverse strand, counting down.
GTAACTCGTAGGAACTGACCGCGCGATGAGGGTACTCCCGGTTTGAGAATACGATGATAATTTGAAAAATATCTAGACTTAGGCTTAAAAACATGGCGCTAGAGGTGGGAATCCCGAAACATCCCTCGAACGGCCCCGTGAGAGGCAATAACTCCTCGCAGGGGACCAATGTAACTCGTAGGAACTCACCGCGTGATCACGGTACTCCCGATTTTAGAATACGACGATAATTTGGAAAATATCTAGATTTAGGCTTAAAAACATGGCGCTAGAGGTGGAAAACTAACGGTCCCGTTAAAGCCACCAACACCTCACCCGGGACCAATGTAACTCCTAGGAACTGACTGCGCGATCACGGTACTCCCGGTTTAAGAATACGACAATAATTTTGAAATATCTAGACTTAGGCTTAAAAACATGGCGCTAGTGGTGGGAAACCCGAAACAGCCCCCAAACGGACCCGTGAGAGGCACTCACACCTCGCACGGGACCAAAATAACTCATAGGAATTGACCGCGCGATCACGGTACTCTCGGTTTGAGAATTCGATGATAATTATAAAATATCTAGACTTAGGCTTAAAAACTTTGCGTCATAGTGCGAAAACTCGAAACAGCCCCCAAGGGCCCCCGTGAGAGGCACCAACACCTCGCACGTGACCAATGTAACTCGTAAGGGCTAACCGCGCGATCACGGTTCTCCCGATTTGAGAATACGACGATAATTTGGAAATATCTAGACTTAGGCTTAAAAACATGGCACTAGAGGTGGGAAATCCGAAACAGCTCCCGAACGGCCCCGTGAGAGGAATCGACACCTTCCACGGGACCAATGTAACTCTTAGAAACTGACCACGCGATAATGATACTCCCAGTTTGAGTATACGATGATTATTTGAAAATATGTAGACTTAGGCTTAAAACTTGGCGTCGTAATGCGAAAACCCGAAACAGCCCCAAGAGGCCCCGTGAGAGGCACCAACACCTCGCACGGGACCAATGTAACTCGTAGGAACTAATCGCGCGATAATGGTACTCCCGATTTGAGAATATGACGATAATTTGGAAATATCTAGACATAGGCTTAACAACATGGTGCTAGAGGTGGGCACTCAAAACAACCCCTGAACGGCCTCGTGAGAGGCACCGGCACCTCGCACGGGACCATTGTAACTCATAGGATTTGATCGCACGATCAGGGTACTCCCGATTTGAGAATATAATGATTATTTCAAAATATGTAGACTTAGGCTTAAAATTTGGCGTCAGAGTGCAAAAACTCGAAACTGCCCCCAAGCGGCCCCGTGAGAGGCACCAACACCACGCACGGGACCAATGTAACTCGTAGGAACTGACCGCACGATCACGGTAGTCTCGGTTTGAAAATACAACGATAATTTGGAAATATATATAGACTTAGGATTAAAAACATGGCTCTAGAGGTGGGACATCCGAAACTGCCACCGAACGGCCCCGTGAGAAACATCGACTCCTCGCACGGGACCAATATAACTTGTAGGAACTGACCGCGCGATCAAGGTACTCCCAGGTTTGTGAATACGATGATTATTTGAAAATATCTAGACTTAGGCTTAAAAACATGGCGCTATAGGTGGAAAACTCGAAACCGTCCCCGAGCGGCCCAGTGAGAGGCACTAACACCTTGCATAGAACCAATGTAACTCGTAGGAACTGACCGCGCGATCACGGTACTCCCCGTTTGAGAATACGATGATAATTTTAAAATTTGTAGACGTTGGCTTAAAACTTTGGCACCAGAGGTGGGAAACCCGAAACAACCCTCAAACGGCCCTGTGAGAGGCACCAACACCTCGCACGGGACCAATGTAACTCGTAGGAACTGACCGCGCAATCACGGTCCTCCTATTTTGAGAATACGACGATAATTTGGAAATGTCTAGACTTAGGCTTAAAAACATGGCGATAGAGGTGAAAAACTCAAAACAGCCCCTGAACGGCCCCGTGAGGTGCAGCAACACCTCGCCCGGGACCAATGTAACTCGTCGTAACTTTGGCGCTTGAGGTAGGAAACCCGAAATAGCCCCCGAACGGTGCCGTGAGATAGGCCTGTAAACGGATCGGATCAGGAAAATCCAATTCCATACCCGTTTATCTTAAACGGATTCGGATCCGATTCGTTTATTAAACGGATCGAATCAGGCAAATCGAAATCCCTATCCGTTTATTTTAAACGGATTCCGATCTGATCCGATTATCCTTTTATGTTAAACTTAATTTGCAACATTTTTATTTTCAACTCTTATTGCATAAATTTATTTTCCAAATGTTAAAAAAAAATAGATAATGAAATAAAGAACTATTATAATATATATTTAAAATATTATTAAATACAATATGTATTAGTTATATATATATATATTAAAATTATTAATCGGAACGGATTATTAACGGATTGGAGCAGATGAATTCAAATCCTCTCCATTTAATAAACGAGTAATCGAATAATCGGATAATCAGATTTTAAGCATGATCCATATCCGCTTAAATGGATCGTATTCGGATTCGGATTCGGATAAAATTCGATCCATTGACAGGCCTACCGTGAGAGGCACCAACACGTCGCACGGGACCAATGTAACTCGTAGAAAACTGATCATGCGATCACGGTACTTTCGGTTTGAGAATACGATGATAATTTGGAAATACCTAGACTTAGGCTTAAAAATAAGGCCCTAGAGGTGGGAAACCCAAAACATCCCCCCAGCGGCACCGTGAGAGGCACCAACACCTCGCACGGGACCAATGTTACTCGTAGGAACTGACCACGCGATCACGGTACTCCTGGTTTGAGAGTACGATGATAATTTGGAAATATCTAGACTTACGCTTAAAAACTTCGCGTCAGAGTGCGAAAACTCGAAACAGCCCCCGAGTGTCCCCGTGAGAGGCACCAACACCTCGCACGGGACCAATATAACTCGTAGTAACTGACCGCGTGATCACGCTACTCTCGGTTTTAGAATACGACGATATTTTGAAAATATGTAGACGTAGGCTAAAAACATTGGCGCTAGAGGTGGGAAACCCAAAATAGCCCCCGAACGGCTTCGTGAGAGGCACCAATGCCTCGCACGGGACTAATGTAACTCGTAGGACTGGCCGTGCGATCACGGTACTCCCAGTTTGAGAATACGATGATTATTTGAAAATATGTAGACTTAGGCTTAAAACTTGGCGTCGGAGAGCGAAAACTCGAAAAAAAACCCAAGCGGCCCCGTGAGAGGTACCAACACCTCGCACGGGACCAATGTAACTCAAAGGAACTAACCGGGCGATCATGGTAGTCCCTGTTTGAGAATATGATGATAATTTGGAAACATCTAAACTTAACCTTAAAAACATGGCGCTAGAGGTGGGAAAACCGATACATCCCCCGAACTGCGTCGGGAGTGGCATCACACCTCGCTCGGGACCAATGTTACTCGTAGGTTTGACCCTGCGATCACGGTACTCTCGATTTGATAATACTACGATTATTTGAAAATATCTAGGCTTAGGCTTAAAAACGTGACGCTAGATGTGAAAAACCCAAAACGGCCTCGTGAGTGGCATCGACTCCTCGCACGGGACCAATATAACTCGTTAAAACTGACCGCGTGATCACGACACTCTCAGTTTGAGAATACAATGATTATTTGAAAATATGTAGACTTAGGCTTAAAAACATTGCGCTAGAGGTGGGAAACTCGGAATAGCCCCCGAGCGGCCCCATGAGACGCACCGACACCTCGGACGGGACCAAGGTAACTCGTAGGAAATGACTGCGCGATCACGGTACTCCCGATTTGAGAATACAAAGATAATTTGGAAATATCTAGACTTAGGCTTAAAAACGTGGCGCTAGAGTGCTAAAACACGAAACAACTATCGAATTGCCCAGTGAGAGGCATCGACACCTCGTACGAGACCAATGTAACTCGTAGGAACTGATCGCACGATCATGTTACTCTCGGTTTGAGAATACGACGGTTATTTTAAAATATATAGACCTAAGTTTAAAAAAAAAGTTTAAAACTTGGCGACAGAGGGAAAAAACTCAAAACAGCCCCTAAGCGATCCCGTGAGAGGCACCAACACCTCGCACGGGACCAATGTAACTCGTATGAACTGACCGCGCGATCACGGTACTCCCAGTTTGAGATTACGACGATAATTTGAAAATATGTAGACGTAGGCTTAAAACTTTGGCGCTAGAGGCAGGAAACCCGAAATAGCCCCCGAACGTCCCCGTGAGAGGCACCAACACCTCTCGAGGGACCAACTTAACTTTTAGGAACTGACCGCGCGATTATGGTACTCCCAGTTTGAAAATACGACGATTATTTTAAAATATGTAGACTTAAGCTTAAAACTTGGCGTCAGAGTGGAAAAACTCGAAACCCCCAGTGACCTCGTGAGAGGCACAAACATCTCGCACGATAATAATGTAACTTGTAGGATCAAACCGCGCGATCACGGTACTCCCGGTTTGAGAATAAGATGATAATTTTGAAATATCTAGACTTAGACTTAAAAACAAGGCGCTGGAGGTGGGAAACTCGAAACTGCCCCCGAACGACCCCGTGAGAAGCACCGACACCTCGCGCGGGACCAATGTAACTCTTAGGAATGGACCGCGCGATCACGACACTCCCGGTTTGAGAATACTACGATTATTTAAAAATATGTTGACTTAGGCTTAAAACTTGGCGTCAGAGAGCGAAAACTCAAAACAGCCCTGTGAGATGAACCAACACCTCGGACTGGACCAATATAACTCGTAGGAAATAACCGCGCGATCACGGTAGTCCCTATTTGTGAATATGATGATAATGTGAAAACATCTAAAATTTGGCTTAAAAACAAGGCGCTAGAGGTGGGAAACCCGAAATAGCCCCCGAACGGCCCCGTGAGAGGCACCGACACCTCGAACGGGACCAATGTAACTCGTAGGACTGATCGCGCGATCACGCTACTCCCGGTTTGTGAATACCACGATAATTTGGCAATATCAAGACTTAGGATTAAAAACTTGGCGTCAGAGTGCGAAAACTCGAAACAGCCCCCGAATGGCCTCGTGAGAGGCACCAACACCTCGAACGGGACCAATGTAACTCGTACGAACTGATCGCATGATCACGGTGCTCCCGATTTGAGAATACGATGATAATTTAGAAATATATAGACGTGGGCTTAAAACTATGGCGCTAGAGTTGGGAAACCCGAAACAGCCCCCGAACGGCCCCTTGAGACGCACAAACAACTCGTATGGGACCAATGTTACTCGTAGGAACTGATCGCGCGATCACGGTACTCCCGGTTTGAGAATATGGGGATAATTTGGATGATTGTTGCAGATGGTGACGATGTTGTGCTTTTGTCAGTGTTGATATTAATGCTTCCTTTTGAAGGGAGCTAAAAGAATTGGAGAATTTAGTCAGGGAGTAAGACTGAATGTAACGGTGCTTGAGAAACACCGCAAGGGGGAGACCCCCATTGGAGGAACCATTTAAATGATTCAGATAGCTGAATTCCTATCGAGTGGCGGTGGATTCAGTTGGGACATGTAAGGCCAGTAGTATGTTCCTTAGGGCCAGCGAAACTAAGGGAATAATGAGGGTGGCCATAGGGGTCGAGGCTACCAGGGTTCGAGAGAAGGACAACCCTAATATGGTCTGTATAGCCAAGACGAGGGGATTATATGAAGAGGCTTTTTATGTGGATAGTAGTACCGCATGCATGGATTTTGCTCGAAGTGAGTAAAAGGATAAGAGTATGGAGCCTAGCTAGGGCAACGATTAAGATAGTTTTGGTTCAGTTCGGACGGGCGTGTCATGTCCAAGAACCATCTGAGCCACCAGCATTATTGACAATTGGAAGTATGAGTTTTATTCTCGGGTTAGTGGGGTAAGTTTTATGTGATATGAGCGAGTCATAATATTTTGTTAGCACTAGATTCGCGTGTGAGACGGGTTTAGTGGGGATATCATTGATAGCATTTTAATGTGTATATTATTGCCTTTGTATAATGGGGCTCTCTTTAGTACTACTGGCAGGGGGAGCGAGTGCAAACATAGGGAGTATATGTATATTAGAATTGCTCGTTCTGGTGAAGTATCATACGAGTGTGATATTATCCTGGGTATGGAGTGATTAACAATGTGGGTGGAACACTAGAGGGTTGTGATAGCAAGACCACCGTGTCTAATGTTTCAGGGCAGGATGTGTTGTTTGACGAAGCCTCGCCTGAAAGAAGGTTAGGCTCGCATTTATATTATATTACGATAAAGACTTCGAAGAGTATGGTTGTCTCGAGATGTTTGATCCCGGTGTGTAGGGACTTTATTGATGTGATGTGAGGTATATTGGATTTACTGTTGCTCGAAGAAATTTAGCTCATCATTATGTTTAGTGCTCAGAACTTGGTGACAGGGAGAGCGCATTATTATATCACTCCTTTTAGAGACATGGGAGTTGAGATTTATTCTTTTTATATCACGGGATATGATTTTGAGAGTCCCGGTTATGAGATCGAGTTTTATGGAATTTGATTACCGACAATGCTGAGAGATAGAGTATTGGGGAAAGTTCCTTGTTTGAATGTTGTTGAGTGATGAGATACGCATGGATCTTGATGAAGGTCATGAGTAGAGAGACATTGATAGATGCTAGGGCATCAGTTTCGAATATTAATTAATGAATGTGTAGAGAAAAAAACTCTGAACAGAGAGCTATTATATTGTATAAGGCATGTGGGGCCGGTAGTGCCGTGAGAGAGCATTGAAAATTTTTCCTCTCACCACGAGTTGAAGGGTGGAACGATGTTAAGGAGAAATAAATTTATAGGATGATTGAGAATAGCCATGTGTTATAGCCACGTCCAGAATACGAGGCCAGTTTTAAGGAAAAAATGTGTGTTGTTTCCAATGTTGTGCAGATATGCACCAATTATAGGGCGTATGGGCGCCCTAGTTAGTTGGTTTATAAATCGTCCGAGATAGAAGGACGTAGGAATCAATGTGTGGAACATATGCCTGAGGACAATTATAGACAAATCCGGAATGGTATGGTGTCTTGAATGTCGTGCGAGAATGACGAGAATCCAATTATATGTGTGCAATGAGAGTAACACACCGAGATGGGCTAAAATGCTGTGGGAAGCCATTCAAAAAATATCTCTTGATAAAGAGGAGGCCGAACTGTTGGGGGGAAATATAGCGGAGCTTTACTCAATTGAATGTTGAGAGTGGCTTGCGCATAAATAGGACGTTGATCACTATGGGGAAAAAGAGAAGACCCACGAAGTGTGCCAGTTACGAAAAGTGCACGAGTCGTGACTTTTGGCATACCGTGGGAAGAAGGGGAGTATAAAGTACCATATAATTTGAGATGTTATAAGTGGGAATTGGTGTGGGGTGAGACGTAGTGAGATTATCTCCGAATGCACTACTCATAGATGGAAATGAGTTGGTTCGGGATGATAAACCAGAAATTTCGTATAGTCCGATGAGTTGGTGCATGGTGCCTCCCAATATTGTTGTGAATCAGGATGAGATCTTGCAATCCCACCTCTGATAGGGATTATCACGTAGCGATGGGGATGAAGTTTTGTTTTGGGTATATTGTATCACCTATACAAACTATTATGGGTGACTTTTAAATGTTGTAAGAGTTTGGTCACCGTGAACCTAAGTTCTAAATACTGACATGAGTGGTCAGAGGTTCTCGTGATTTCTCCCATGAGTTGCGGTGAATAAGGGGAGTTGGAACTTAGGTATGTATGACCTTTTCTCAGTATGGAGACGATAGAGCCAGTATTGAGATCACATGACTGACAGAGCGTATCAGTATGTACTAAATTGAGGAATTTTGTAGATAAACTTGGGCTATAGTGATTAAGTCGTTTGATAGGTGGGTACCACTAGCGGGTATATAGTGGAGTGACCCTTATGTTATTATGATTTGAATTTGGGTACTAGAGGATTTCGTGATGTTAAAGATCCTAAGTTTTAGTATCGGTCTTGTCCTAATTTCGAGGACGAAATTCCGTTGTAAGGGGGGAAAGTATGTAATATCTCGTATTTCTGCATATTTTTTTAATTAAATTGAGAAATTAATCGGGGAAAAACATGTTTTAATTAAATTATGCGAGTGCAGTAATTTAATGCGATTAGATGATGATTCTGACTATTAAATATTAATCGAGAGATGGATACTGATTAATATTGCATTATGATATTTTCTAAGTGCGAAAAGTAAATAATTGATAATTATGGTTATACGACATAGCGAGTGATATGTGGGTATTTTATTCTATCTCACCGGGAGTCGCATGTAGACTATTTTGAGGTGAGAAATGAGAAATGTATTTTAAGTGACTCGGATGATAATTTAGAGGTCACGAATGGTTTCGGATGGGTCGAAATAGTTGGAATAGTGTACCCGGGAGTATAGTTTGGATCCCGGGTCAATTTTGGACTAAATTATCACCTATTAAGGGCGTTTCAGTCATTTTTGAAAAAGAGGTTAAGGAACCTACGAAATTTAGAGCCATATATATGATATTTAGAGATTGGGGTTAGGTCTCATACACAAATAGATTATAAAGGCCATTAGAGAGAAGAGAAAACCATTTTCCAAAACCTAAGGAGAGATTTATGAAGGTGGTGAAGGGTTTCTTACACCTCAAGGCAATCGGAAAGGAAAATTTGAGAAGAAGAGATCAATCATCAACCAAGAACCATCAAAGCAGATCAATCAGTTAAAAGAAAGTGTTTATTGCAAATCAAAATGATGTTATAATACCAATGTGTAGGGATTTCATGAATAATTTGATTTTTCTAAAAAAATCTTGGATGAAAAGTATAAATTAATTATATGTTTGGGTAGGATTGAATGTAGTTAGAATTTACATCTGTAGAGAATTATAAATCATAAGAGTTTTGATTGTTGCTACGAATTTAAACTGGGTTTTGAATTGAATGAAATAGATGAAAACAAAACTAGATTTATGAAAGATTTTTGGGAGTTTGATTCGTTCTTGGGTTGATTTTGTATAGATTTGATAATGTTTTATGTTAGAAATGATTTCTATATATGTGGTTAATGTTTGGTTATGTTGGGAGAAATTTACAGGAGGTTTTATGAGAGTTTGATGGGGTAAACATGGTGAAAAATCGAAGAAGATGAAGCTACACCTGCTCGATCGATCGATGGATCCATGAATGTCGATCGATCGATGGAGCCGATCGATCGATCGACCCTAGCAGAATTTGGGTTCTTTTGTTGGTTGAGTTTACTTAGATTGCCAACTATGGGGGGGGGTGGGGGGGGGAACCTTGGGAGTCATATTTTACCTATGTAGGGACTTGATAAATACCAGTAGGGTATAGCTAAGGTCTATTAAGGTCATTGAGTGTAGGCCTTAGAGCTTGGATCGGACGGGATAATCGATTGAGATATAGGCCGGAAAAATTTGGGAATTGAGCTACAGAGAGAGAGTAAACACCAATTATACATGAATACCAGTAGGTTAAAGATGGTAACTACTGAATTTATATATCAAGGTGTAACTAGGGGCCTTAGAGTTGTGTGAACACTCAAAGAGACACGATAGTGAGATAAATTCGTAAATGAAATGTATGGTAAGTATTAGAGAGAAATATACTACGTACATAAAGAAATAATTTGGTTGTGTAAATACTTATTATATTGATACATAGATTGTGTGAATACGTAAAGTATATATATATATATTGGTGATCGAGGTATGATTTCGAGCTAAGAGATATAAATTACTATTGGTGATTAAGGTAGGATTCCGAACCAATAACCTAAAAAATGTGATACATGGAGGTGATTATATAGTATGTGTTTGTAGTATATATTGTGTGCGAAATATATATACATAAAGTGTGCTTAATTTTGTATTGGGGTCGATGATTATCCGGACCAAGACATGAAAGTTCGATTAGGGGTCGATGATTATCCGAACCAAATCGAAGATGAATGATATTGGGGTCGATGAGTATCCGGACCAATATACATATGCATAACATTTACTTTGGGTCAAGGGATATCCGGACTAATGTAAATGATAGGATGGTTGGGGTAGATTATTATCCAAATCAATAATCCCTATAGTATATATTGTGTGTGAAATATATATTTCATGATATTCTAGTTATGTGCGAAAGTAGACTTGTAGATGATATATATATATATATATATATATATATATATATATATATATATATATATATATAGAGAGAGAGAGAGAGAGAGAGAGAGAGACATCTAAATGATAAATTAAGTAGAGAGAAATTTAATTTCAAGATTTAAAAATAGATTGGGAATATCTATAGTAAAGTAAGTAGTGAAACTTAATTATGGAAGTTGAATGATGTTAGATATGAAAATGCTATATGAATTAAGTAGTGAGACTTGATTATGATGAGGATATTTAACATATGTGAATGTTACGTAAGAAATGAAGAACATGCAAGAAATGTTAATAATGAATCGTGTTGTATGGGCAGTACGGGATAATATACTATTGATAAGATCGACTATATACTTTAGTCGAGATAGCTTTTGTATGATAGCTGGGTGGGCTAAGTATAAAACATTAATTGTGCACATTAGATGAGAAGTGAGGAAACTCAAGGGAGTGTGCGTAAACCTAACATGTGTAATCAATAACCGATTTTAATTGCGATAAATTACTTGCTAAATGTTTTCAAATATTTTTAGTACTAACTCTTGCTATAAAAATATTTTCAAAACCTTTTAGGTGTCCAGCCATAGGGACGCCATACTTGATTTCATCCCACGGACTCGGAGCTGTAGCACTGTGGTTGTTGAAAGGGTTTGAGTAGCCGATTCTTTCATTGAGATCTAACATAGGATCTCACTTTTGTATCTCATGTTTGGTCATGTGGTCCGTTGTCGGTATTACAGTTTTAGTTTTGTATTAGCATTACTTTGCAGTTTGGACTTGGATTATTACTTTGTTTTGGGTTGTTTTAGCCGATGGTTTATTCGGCATGACTTTGATTCACTTACATATCATGATGGTTTATTCGGTATTTGATATAGGACTGATCACCAGATATTTTATTAGGCGGGGTGTCACACTGGGATCTTATTTCATCACCATTTATTGTTACTTGCCAATGTGATTTCTTTCTGCATGCCACAAAGTACCTTCGTTGTTACATAGTACGAGAAGGGATCTTATCAACTCATCCTGAACTTCATTAATTGCCATTGTAATCAAACCCACTAGCAAATGCTTTGCATTAGAATTTTCTAGTTTCCCTGATAGTGTGGAATTGGATTATAAACTAGCAAGAGCCTCTATTGTACGTTCCTGCATGAGAAATTATAAGCAGGGTTTAAATTGCTTAACCACTCAATATCCATAGAATATATAACACTCGAGTAGTTTTTTCTTTACTGTCATATATCGTAAGAGCTGAAGCTAAAGCCCCTAATGTGTCAGCAACCTGCTTAACCACTCTATTATACGTTCCTGCATGAGCTAAAGCCCCTAATGTGCTAGTTACCTGTGCGGGTGAACATGATTCAAGGCTTGACCAAGGCTCGAGATGACATATGACAAACCACCAGAAATGTTTGCAAGAGAGCACATTGCATTCTCCTGCAAAGGTTGGGCATGCTCACCTTGCATGAATTCTTTTGGAGTAGCTATTGTGGCATATATCAAAGCAGGTATACCATTGGAATGGATATCCCCCGTCTTGCTTCTTTGGATTGTGCAGAGGGAGATTTTAGAGCAACTACAACTGCTGCACTGATAGAAGCTCATTACCAGGCCCAATAGATTATTGAATATCTCCTCCGAGATTGTTGGTAACCATTTTGAATATATTCATAAGCGTTTTAGGGTATATCAAATACACTAATCTTGATTAAATAGTTGATCTGGGTCGAGCAGCTTTTCTAGCATGTTGGGCTGGTCGGCTACTCTCTTGGCCAAGATATTTAGGTACCATAGATTACTTGATCCATAAATCATTGAATAGAGTAGATATAGTTGTATTCAAACTCAAACTTCATCCCTAAACTTTTCTCATTAAGAAGTTGGTAAGCACACTTATTGAACATGTGCTAGCTGGTACAAAATGAGTGGACAATGGATTCATAACAACTAATATTTTAAAGGTGGTTGAGCGCATATATTTTGGATGTGGCATATTGTTGAGAAGAATGTAAGAGAACATCGTACATATTATTGGTGATAAGGATAACTATTTCGTTTAAGAGGAACTCTCCAACGGTTACCTACTCCTTATTGGGAACCGTCTTCCTAAAATCCCTTGCTGGGAATATCATTACTGACATCTAATATTTCGTGTGAATATCTAACTATGCTTCTGCTCGTTCCTAATTTTCCTTTCGCTTGCTCCGATAATATGAAAACGTTCTAGTGTTGGTACATTTGAATAAGAGTTTTGCATTTTGACAAATAAGTAAATTTGGTTATTTATTTATTTTCATACATTTTGTATTTAGGATAAACCCGAACCATCAAAGTTAAAGGGAAATGCGTGTCTTCACTACCACAATTTGGGTATTATTTTTGGCGATGATATTGCCACAGGTGATCAGGCTGTATTAGAAAATGATTCCACCCTAATGAATGCAAATGTTGGTGAAAATATTAAGGTGGGCTTAAACGATAAAAATGAAGCATACGAGAATGTTACTACTGGGGCAAGTGATAGGCTGGGGTTTATCCACGGCGTGAGAGTCACCTACGCGCCGGTTGTGTTATATTCGGATCACCAACTTTATACAAAAACCTAAACTATGACTACACTCTTTTAAGGGAGTATAGAGGCCAATCCGGGTATCGAATCCCCAAAGACAAGTTGCTGGAATTTAATTGGTTTAATACTTCTAAAATAAAAGTGTAAAAGATAACTTTAACAAAAAGGAAAAGATAAAAGATTAAACTAGGCGATTGTATTTAAATTACGTTAACAAAGCGAATAAAAACTATAGGTTGCGTTGAATATCCCTCACCCTGAGTTAATTAGTATAAAATGGTTAGATGGGTCGACGAGTTATTAAGACCGAGTCTCGTTTCGACAGTTAATTAAATCAAGAGTTGTCACACCCCTAAATTCGCATAAAAGTCTAATAAGATTTTGACGTCAATAAATATCCTAGAAATTACGCACGCAAGGTCGTAAGCATGGAGCATACATGATATACCCCGTCAAATCTCATAGGCAAAATAACTAGGACAACCCACTCGAAATAAACCCGTAAAACTCCATCACCAAAGCAAAGCAACATGTCAACCCTATGTGAGCTCAATCCGACACAACCTAGACTAAATTAGCTAGAAAGCATGGTAAATGACATGTATTGAAAGAAAGCAAGTAAACCTAATTATGAAAGCAATAAATAAATGAAATACAGGTTACTCTAGGCAAGGGAAATTAATGGCAAATAATGTAAATAAAGCTAAAATAAGTAAACTACAACAAAGAAGATGAATGAATAGTATATTAACTTGCAAATAATGGGCAAAACACCCAAAATGGAGAGTAGGGAAAATCTCTCTCTACAAACCCTAAAATCTAAGACAAAATGTAGATGTCTCACAATAGAAACCAAAATTGGTTTATATAGTAAGTTGGAAGACAAGAAAAGAAGAAAGTGGTAAATATCTGGTGATCGTAATCGACCGGTTGCAGAGGCGCGGTCGACCGCACTTTTAAGTTAAGCCACACTGTCTTCGAGACAAGGAAAAATTCCAATACGCGATCGACCGGCATCAGAAGCGCGGTCGACCGATACTCTGTTTCCTGCTGCTATTTGCTCTTCACATGGGAGGAAAAGGTCGAATATGGAAATGGCCATATCTTCTTCGTCCGAACTCAAAACAACGTGCAGTTTGCTGCCACGCGACACTAATGAAATAAACTACGCATCTGTGGAATTCTCATGAGCTGGGGATGAAATGTGAGTTGATTAAAATGCCCTTGAAGTAGCATCCGACGGCGTTCTTCGAAATGCGACCGATCCTCACTTTTAGCATTCCAATACGTTCAAAAGCACAATTAACCCCTGTAAAGCATGTATATATCCAAATACAAGGTTTTCTGGTTAATGATAATAAATATAGGCATTTAGGACCGTAAAAGTGCTAGAATACTTAAAGATATCGGGCAGAAATTTGCAATATTCGATATGAATCAACAAGCCCTTCAATCACATCCAAATTAACCTCGCAAGGACCAAAATCAAAAGTTCAACGTAAATGTAATAAACCTATAGATGATGCTTCTGGTGCCTTATTTTTCATTGCTGATTTATAAAAAAAAAATAGCGGTTGCTTTGGAAACTCAAGTTGTTGAATTTAAAAAATGAGCAACGCAAACTCACGTCAATTGAAAAGTTATATTGGATAGGGTAAAGGCCATGAACATTTATAAAACTTATAGAATGCTACTCATGAAAGTTTTTTAGCAAGATAAGGAGCTAGGATGAGTATTCTTTGGCTTTGATGTTGATGAGTTTATAGGTGTTTAGATCGTTGACAAGTTTGGGCGGGAGTCACCAAATTGACATCGTATTTTAGTAATTTTAATACTTGTTAATTTTGTTAGGTTAATTATAATTTCTACAATTGATAAATGTTAAATATTTCGTAGTTTGTTTGAACATTCTATATTTTTGTATTGTGAATGAACTTTTAAACATTATAATGTTGGAGTTTTTATTACTACCGTTTTAATGATGTGTCTTGGGACATAAAGGGTGAGTTATATAATATTTATTCATTAAGTTTTAGATTTAGAACTTTGCAAGAAAAAATAAACTACTACATATATAGCTCTCACGAACCTCTTATTTTACAATTAGAAAATAATGCCCATCAAACAATAAAATTTGAAAAATACTTAATTTTGCACTTAAAATATAAAAACAATCAACATCGAGTATATAATAACTTTTCATGCAAAATATTTTTATAAAATAAAAGAAATTATCTCCGCTATTTTTTTTCCCGCCTTTGGTATGCTAGATTTTCGCTAAAAGGGCCTCCTCAAAAGTTGTTTGAGAGTTGTATACTTAATTAATCAGATGAACAAAAGTGTAAATGTGGTTTGAGAAAACGTCAAAAAAAATTCTGACATGGATAACTTGCTCCCCAAATCAAATCATTGAATATAGTAGATATAAAGTTGTATTTGTAATACCCCGTATTTTTATGCTACATTAATTTGGGGATTTATACAATTTAATGTGAATTAATTATTTAATATAAATCCGGAAATTAATTATGTTATGATTATTAACGCGATGAGAGTTAGTAATTATGGGAAATTTGTTGAATATTACTAATGAGCAAGTAATATATAATATTGAATGTCACGAGTGAATAAAATGACAATTTCGGAAATTTAAGTCGGGACGTGCTCGTGTCGCGTCGGGACTAAATATTGCTAAATAAAAGTGAATATTTTATAAGTTGTTCATATGGTTGTTCTGAGTGCGCCAACGCGTCCGGAAGGGTCGAGATAGTCAGAAAAGTGTACCCGGGGGTTTGATTTGGGTCTCAGAGCGTTTTTAGGCCTAATTAGTAACCCGGGAGGGCATTTTAGTCATTTTGCATTTTTGGGTAATTAAACCCACGAAAATTTGTAACCTATATCAGCCGTTTAGGTTAGTCACTTAGGTTTAGAACACTCAAAACCCTAGAACGGCCATTGGAGAAGAGAGGAGAGAGCTCTCAAGGCATTCCAAGGCCCAAAACTCAACCGTTTGCACCGCCGCCACCACCAACGCGTAGATCGCGAGACGGGGAACGCAACCATACTGAATTCGGCACTGAACCAGACTTCTGAAAATCCCAGGCAAGTGTTTATCTTTCTTATTTCATTGATGCATCTTTCATATTAGTTTAGGAGTGATTAGAATGAGTTTTATGGAAGAAAATCAAAGATATGATATAGGAATCGCATGTAGTTATGGTTTAAATGATAAATTCTGGAAACCCTTGCCATGTAGAGGAATTACCCACGAAATTATGATGTATATAGGAAGAAATTTCTGGAAATACTTATTAGAACCATGTTTAAGAGAATTCTAGGGTTCTTGATAATTATAATAATCTTTGGGCTGTTAATCCATGTATAATGATAGAAATCTTCATGCTTCACGTTGGAAATACCTAATAAGATGTTAAAATGTTAGTAGTACAATTTTTGAGACGTTTGGGATTGGAAAATATGGATTTGGTGAAGGTTAGAAGATGAAACCCGTAACTGCAATTCTGCAGATTTTTGCAGACCTGCTTGATCGATCGATCGAGACTAGAACTTTGATCGATCGAAGGCTCGATCGATCGACCCCTCCTGGCAGACTCTTATTTCCCCTTTTTAAATGAGTTAAATTCAATTTATCGTGAAATAATTCATGGACATCCTTAAAATAGGTTTTGGGAGATGAAAAGGACCAGTAGGGTATATGAATAAATACTAGGATCTTTAATATATGACGAGAATTGTATTTATGGGATAATTACATAAGGAACGATGAAATCTTGTGTTAAAGGGAGAAATTACGTAAAAATGATTACGACGGAAAATAGATGAATTTCCTACTGAGTTTATACTTGGGAGAATAGAGTCCATGAGTGTTACCCTGAATTAAAGTTAGAGACGAATGGTTGAGCGTGAGACTAATATATGTGAAAATAAGGATAATGTCGTAACTATGGAATTGAGATATACCTAATATTGATATGATGATATTAGTATAGTTATATGATTGTGTTTACATATACTATCTATGTGTGAAAAACGTACCCGCGCTACTTGCTATCCCTGAGGTTACCGCGCTGGGACGATCTTATCCTGTGTTGCCTTATGGGGGATATTGATTCGTACCCTAGGAGATAGATGTCCTTGGTACATGCTATCGGAATGATAGTTCAGACGGTCCTAAGAGGCGTGGGGTATGTACTGACCTCTTAGAGACTTGGAATCTATGCTTCGCCTCAATCTTGTTGGTATATATGTTGATACAGTTCGAGAATGATTCCGAACTTGTATTTCCCTTAGTGTGAGCGATACGGGGATTGGATAGTAGAGTATGCCCGCACCATAGTTTTATTTGGGGTGCTGTTATTATATATATATATATTATACGAGTAGTTAATATATATATGTGAAATTATGAAATTTGGAACTGCCTACTGTGATTTTGTAAGTAGGACATGGTTGATGACTCAAATTGTAAATATTTGTTTTGAGAAAATATAATATGACACTGGGAAACTTTGTTAGAAAATAAAGTAAAAATGAGAGCATTGTTACTAAATAAAATCCTCCCTTTAAACAATTATATTGTTCGGCTTTGAAATATTACGAGTAACCTAAGATAAGTTAAATCATTGGGAAGACTAGTGCGATAAATGATAAGATAAACCGTTGGGAAGGTTAGTACAATAGGCGTGCACATTAAAAGAGAGGTGAGAATTTCTCAAGAGAGTGTCGCACTAATATGTTGTTGCATTGGCCTGTATCAATTTAAATACTTACTAAACGAATTTTAAATCATACACACTATCGGGCTCTGACCCGTTTCTTTTTCTCTCTCTCTTGTATATATATGTATATATTACAGGTGCCCAGCCACAGGGGCGTCTTGCTTAGGATCCCTTGGAAGGAACGCGCTGCAGCTTAGGTGGGAGTTGCAGGCCACTTGCATAGACGACTTCATTTATTGATTCCACTTCTATCATTCTCATTTATTGGGCATGTGTCGCCCTTTCCACTATTTATCTGTTTTATTGGGACATTCGCATTTCAGTTGTTTCTAGTACTGTTACTTTGTGATTTATTCAATATGGATGTTTTACTTTAAGTTTTAACTGTTGGGATTTTCGGATGATTGAATGTTTTAATTAATTGGATTATGATCCAAGATTATTGTGGTGTGATTCTTATTTATTGAATGCTGTTAATAAATAAATAAATTTTCTTTAAATAAAAATTGGATAGTAATGTTTGAAAATGGTTTTGACACTTAGCTTAATTAATTAGGGTGTTAAATTGGAAAATTTATTTTTCGACAGTGATGCTGAGAATGAACCAACTGTTCACCTTGAATTAATTTTATAAAGGAGTGATCGCCCGGTATTTAATTATTTGGGGTGTCACAGTATTCTATTTCAAACTCAAACTTGATCCTCAAATCAAGGAATAGATAACTTGATCCCCAAATCAAATTGCCGAATAAAGTAGAGATAAAGTTTGAGTTGTAGTCAAACTCAAACACCTCAATTGAAACCACCTCATGTCATCTCTCTATCTCTCAATTTATATGTATGAAGTCTCACGATTTGAAATCCAAAGATTTTGAAGCTCCATCCCAATATTTGAATATTAATGTAAGTTTGAATTTTTATTTTATTTTATGTTTATTTACCCCATTCAGCTTAACATTATTTAACTTTCATTCATTTATTTAACTCTATGAAGATTGAGCCATTTTGGCCGACCAATTATTCAATTAAACCAGCTTCTCAAACCTCTTCGCCCTATCCAAGTCGAAGAGCTTTGGGAATAATTATGAAGTATAAGCTAAGTGACCCCAAACATAAAGGACCAAATAGGTTCGGATCCCAAAAAATGGCCATCCTAATACATAACAGGCAAGGAACATTATGGGAGATAAACCCAAAGGGATTATTTGACAAGAATAGATTTCGAAGGAGATTAGCATGGATCAAGTAGCGGCCCAATCAATAACTCTAATAAGTCTAATTGAACTCTGCCTCCTCCACATCTATAAATGTAACCCTCACACCAGGGAAAAAATGATATGCAACTTATGGATATCGAATCACAAAAAAAGTAATAAAAAGGAGAGAAACACTCGTGGACGTAGGGCATTGGCGAATCGCACAAATCTATTTGTTGTGAGAATGTTCTATTCTTAGTTTGGTCCTAACTGCTTACATTCATTCATCGTGAGTAATTGCACTTGTTGCATTTGAAAATAAAGCAACACAAACTCACGTCAATTGAAAAGTTATCTTGAATAAGCTAAAGGCCATGAACATAGAGAAACAAATACAACACAACTCGTGAAAGTTTTAAAGCTGGATAAAGAGCTTAAGACGAATATTCATTGGGTTAGATGATGACGAGTTTACAGGTGCTTGGATCGTTGACATGTATGGATGAGATTAGTCAACTTGAAATTGTATTTTAGTAATTTTAAGAATTATTGATTTTGTTGGATTAATTTTTATTCTTTATGATTGACACGTATTAAATATTACGCAGTTTATTTAGACATTCTAGTTTTTTAGTTACAAATGAACGTTTAAGCATTTTAATATTTGAGTTTATATTATTACTAATTTAATGATATATGTCTTGGGTTATAAATGAAGCGAGTTACATCATATTTATTTATTAAGTTTTAAATTTGAAACTTTACAAAAGGATGAATTATTACGCGCCTTATATTTTTTATTTAGAAAATAATTCTAATTAAAGCTTCTTCTTTCACCCCACATATGGTCGATTTTTTTATTTCCTAAAAAGACCTCTGCAAAAGTTGTTTAAGAGTTATATACTTAATTAATTAGATGGATAAAAGTGTAAAAGTGGTTAGAGCAAACGTCTGGCATCGCCCAAAAAATAAAAAAAATATGATACAGATTATTTGATCCCCAAATCATCGAATAAAGTAGAGATAAAGTTGTATTCAAACTTAAACTCAAACTTCCTCCCTAAACGTTTCTCGATAAGAAGTTGGTAAACATATTCATTGAACAAGTTCTAGTCAGGACAAAATGAGTGGACAACGGATTCACAACAACCCATATTTTAAAGGTGGTTGAGCGCATATATTCTGGATGTGGCGTAGTTGTTGTTAAGAAGAATGTAAGAGGACATCATACATATTAATGGTGATAAGGTTACCCATTCCGTTTAAGAGGAACTCCAACGGTTACCAACTCCTTATTGGTAACCGTGTTCCTCGATTCCCTTGTTGGGAATGTCATTAATGACACCTGATATTTTGTGTGAATATCCAACTATGCTTATACTCATTCTTAATTTTCTTTTTCTTCGCCGTGGCAATATGAAAATGTCATACCGTTGGTACATTTGAATAACAGTTTTCCATTTTGACAAATAATTAAATTTGGTTATTTATTTATTTTCATATCTTTTATATTTAGGATAAACCTGGATATCTCCTCCGAGATTATTGGTAACTGTTTTGACTATCTCCGTAAGTATTCTAGTGTATTTAAAATACTCATGTGTGAATTAAATTATGATTTGGGCTGGGCAGCGTTCTAATGGATCCAAGCTGGTCGGCTACTCTCATGGGCTATGGTAAATGGGTCCCCACATTGAAATACTAAAAAATTTGACGTAAACGCAGGGAACCTGCGGGCGATACTTCTACTGATTTATCTGGTGTTGTTGATTCATAAAAAAAAGATTGTGGTTGCTTTGGAATTGCAAGTTGTTTTGGGTTGTAAAAATAACCAAAATGTCCTTTTGGGTGTCTTTTCATTTTCAAATGACCCGAGACCCAAAACTAACGTCCAAATGGACTTTTCTGATTATTTCAACCCTTCCGGACGCAACGACGCAGTCAAAACGACTATAAGGTCGATATAAAAATAAGTTTCCTTTTTAATTTAACAAATTAGTCCCGACACGTCCCATACCGCGTCCGACTAAAAATTCAAATAACTGAATTAATATCACACAGTCATATCAATGACATCACATTCATATATTACCTAAATATCTTTAAGCACCGATGCGACTTAACCATCGTTTATCCACAGATGCTACTTTGAAACGGAGTTTAGACTTGTTAATTTTATTGGGTTAATTATTATTCTTACGAATGACACATATTAAATATTTTGTAGTTTGTTTAGAGATTTTAGATTTTTAGGTTATGAATGAAAATTTAAATATTATTATAGTAGAGTTTATATTACTACCGTTTTAATGAAGTGCCTTGGGTTATAAATGGTAAGTTATATAATATTTATTTGTTAAGTTTTGAATTTGAAATTTTACAAAAAAAAAAGCTATTAAGTATATAGTTCTCATGAACCTCCTATTTTACAATTAGTAAATAATGATATTCAAACAATAAAAATTAAACGGATCCTTATTTTTGCACTTGAAAAAATTAAAACAATTAACATCGAGTATATAATATTTTTGATGAAATGTATTTTTCTAAGATTTATCTTGTCCAAAAGAAATTTCTATCACTCCACCAATGCTAGATTTTTTTGTTTCCTAAAAGGGCCTCGGAACAGGTTGTTTGAGAGTTATATAGTTAATTAATTAGATGGACAAAAGTGTAAAAGTGATTAACCGCAAACGTGCGACATCGGCCAAATCAAATCCTCGAATAGAGAGACTAGAGTTGTATTGAAAGTGAAACACCTCAACTGAAGCTTGGTCCCCAAATCATGGAATAGATAACTTGATCCCCAAAATCAAATCAAATCAAATCGTAGGGAAGAGATAGAGTTTGAGTTGTATTCAAACTCAAACCCCTCAATCAACTGAAACCGGCTCATCTCTCTTCTATTTCTATTTATATATATGGAGTGGAGTCTCCAAAGGTTTTGAAGCTCCGTCCCAGCATTTGAATAACGTTGTAAGTTTGCTTTTTTTTTTTACCCCCATTCAGATTGTTTAGGTTTTCATTCATTCATTTATTTTATTTAACTCAGATTGTCTATCATGATTGAGCCTCTCTTCTCCTCATCTGGTAACGATATAAACCCTAGCCCTAGCTATTGTCTATCATGATTGAGCCTCTCTTCTCCTCCTCTGGTAACGACATAAACCCTAGCCCTAGCTACTACTCTAAATATTTAACTATATCATTGAGTCTTTGTTCTTTCTTTAATGGCTATGCGTGGTATGTAGGTGTTAAACACTTTTTTAATCGCTTTCGTTTAAACAACTTTCTTTGGGCTTCAATCGGTGCCATCACGTAATTTTTGTTCTATGTTTTAACTACTATTCATTTGGGCCTTTGATTGTTCTGTCTTTTCTAATAAATAAAGTATAGTTCTTAAAAATTTGCCTTTGCCTTTGATTGTTCTGCCTTTTCTATGTTTCTTTTCGTTTAGTCTTTTAGTCTCATTTTGGGGGCTTTGATTGTTCTGCGTTTTCTAATTGATCCCTTTGTTTGATTTGCAATATTAGGTTGACTATGAGCTCTATATGTGATTTTTAAGAACTAAACTTCCAGTTTAGAATTTCATTTATGTTCCAAATAACCATATGTGAAATAACTCTTCTTGAACCATCAAATACGGTGATGCATCTATTTTATTTATTTCAAAAGAGACATATGCTTATAACCGGGAATATACAATCTTCATGATGTATACCGTAAAAAATATTTCAATTGTCCTAAGGACACTTACCTTTTTTTGCTTACTTCCCATGTTGGCTTTGTTATATTTAAATGCAATTCTTAACCCATGTTATTGGTTTTATTATATTTAAATGGAATTTTCAAAATGGAGAGCAACTTTTAGCGGGAATAGCAGCTTTCTAATAAATAATATTAGTATTCATTTGTAAATTTGATTGAATGTTATTTGTCTTTGAATTCCACGATTACCAGAGGGGAGGTTTCAATTGTGGCCGTGTGTTTGGACATTTTCCTTGGTTAGAATGATACACCCGGTTTGTCAAAATACGCCTTTCTGCTCCTGATTATGGCGCGCTAGGGAAATGCGTGTTTTGATTGATCGCGTGCGTCTTTTTGAGTAGGGAAGGTGCTCAAATACACCGCCACAATTGAAGTCCTTCTTCCGGTTATCGTGAAATGCAAAGCGAAATATATTATAAATCAAATCTACGAATGATAAAAAATATTTTTATAGGATGCTTATATTTCCGCTAATAGTTTTTCTAAATAGATGAGGGGAAGTGTGAAATTGCCCGCGCGCCTCGGGTTTTTGTGACTCCTATGGGCTGTATGCTCTAAATAAGCCATCTGAATCAGCGCAAATATCTCTCAATATCATTGTTTTAAATCACAGCTGCACCGTCACGTAAATAGCGTAAGTTGACTTCAATTTATATGGGACTAAAACCTTATAAACAGTCCTTGAAGAGAAGGTGGAAATCGAGAGTATCTTTCTCAATCCCTCTCTGACACCTTCGGGCAATGGGTCTGTTGATCCTTATCAGAATGATGGTGCTGTTACTAAAAACAACTTTCCAGAGTTTAAGGTTTCATTCAGCAGACATCTGTTATCAATTTAGAAGTTCAATTTCATATTTGTGCTTAAATATTAGGTTTTGTTATAGAAATGCATAAAATATTGTCTTATTGTTATTTTTGTTGTATGAATAGTTATTCTCTAATTGTCAATAGTAGTTGAACATCGGAGAGACTGTTAATCAAGTTCTTTTATAACCATGTAATTGGTATCCATGGTTCATGAATGCCTACCTTATTTTTATTTACAAGTCCTAAATAATTTTATATTTAGTCCTCTTTATAGAAGGAAAAAGTAAGGTATTTCTTATATTATTAAGTTTTAATTTTTTAGTTGAGTTTGTATATATCAATTTGAACGAGGGTATTTTTGTTTGACATGTATTACTCTTCTTTCTCTATATCTTAGTTCATATTACAATCTGTTTATCATAATTTTAGTAAATGATTCTACATATCTGTTTTCATGATGACAGAGCATTCCTTGATTGTTTCACTTGAATTTAGCACGTATTGAAATTTCCTGCTGAGTAACACGTGTGGTTAACACTTTGTTATTGTTTTACAGATTATCAAGGTAATAGCTAAAGCTGAAAAAGGTAACTAATGAAGATGCTTTAGAATTCTCGCTTCTTCATTTAATGCGGCGTACATTGTAGATTGTTTTTATGATTCCCGTGATCCAATTGTTTAAACTGAAACTCATTTCCAGTGGTTAGTAAGTATTATACGAACAATGTTTTACCCAAACAGATTTTGGGTTCGTTTTTGCAGATCTATGACCGTTGTTGTATGGTGGTGAGCTACGATTGAACGTGCATTCCACTTCTCACAAGTTGGTCTGAAGCACATGACAGGGGGTAAGTGAATTAAATATGTAAACGGATATCATTAATTGGATCAAATCATAAGGATTGCTTTTTTTTTTTTTAATTTTTTTAATTTTGTTATGTACATTATTGGCCTATTTAAAGGTCTATCTTTTGAAAACTTTCTACTTTATTTGTTTGCACAGCTGGGCAGGTTCTTATCTTGAAGAGCAGGCATCATTTAAAGCTATAAATTTTTGTGTTGTTAGATCAAGTTTAATAGTCCTCACCTACAAATCCTATTGTAGAAAGAGGACTAAATATAAAATTATTTCGGACTATACTATTATTAATGTTGAGTCTGATAATTTAAAAAATTTGAATAGAGTTTTCTTTGTTTATTATACAATTCGCCCTGTTTAAGAACAAAAATATTAACTACACTATTATTAATAGAGGTACTAAGATATTAAAAAAATTGGGCAAAATTTCCTTTGTTTATAGAAGAATCCGTCCTATTTAAGGGGAGACAAACAGCAACAACTATACTACTATTTCACAATAGCCACCGTATAAATAATTAGAAACAATATAATCCATCATAGACCATAATTTGTATCACAACTAAATCAGTATAAACAATCAAAAGTTGTAACTAACATATACACTCCTTAGTAGCCAGACTTGTAGAAAAAAAATATAGAAAGAAGAGAATCAAATAAAACCTGTATGCCACTTGAAATTGTTATTAAAACGTTCAACAATAAAAAGCCACGTACTATTGAAAAAAAATATAACGTTCGTCTCTAATCCCGAATGACCTATGTTTTGCGCCCGTAAGTTTGTTTACATGTTCTCTAATTTCATCCCAAGTATCATAAATCCCAGGTTTATGTCCCACAAAAACAACATATATTTTTCACTTAATGAAAAAATTCCAAGCAAACAAAAGGGGAGACACCAAAACACACTAAGAAAATAATTGTGGAAATGTGATTTTCCAGTAAATTTTACAATCAGTCTTGGGAAAATAATATTATATAAATAAGTTTGAATCTCCGGCCTAAGTCGCTGTGTTGTTGCAGCAACGGCTGCTGTGTTGTTGCAGCAGCAGCAACAACGTCATCGACATCTTGCTGCTTTTGGAATTGCTCGGACAACACCCAAACGACAAAGGCCATTCAAGAACATAAACTGATTCGTTGCTACTACGTTCTACTCTATAACGAAAAAAATTCAACTTAATATTGAGCTTGATGGTTACCTCGCTCCTGTGAATTTAAGCCACCCACCAACCAAAAATTGCAACTGAGAACAAAGGTCATCCGTTAGCTATTGAAATTGATGAACTTACATACTATTTTAAATAGTAAAGAAGTTCTAAAATGAGTACATAAGCATACCTGGACAACGTTGGTGAATACTGATTTTGGAGTGAGAAATACAGAGGATGGGAGAGAATACTTCTTCAAGTTCCTGCCATTCCAAGATTTTTAATTCAGTCCAATGCCAATAATATGAAGGTATAGGATATAAAATATTGTTTGAAACTACAAGAACCAACAATTACTTCCAAAGTTTGGGGCTATATATGTAAATAACTAAAAAAGGGAGTTTATTATCTTCAATCATAACCACTAATTTTTTTTTAAGTTAAGACACTTTCTATTTCATTTAATAAAAAACAATACATATAAGTCTTTCTGTTCCATCAGATTATTAAACATTACTGTCAACAAGGTATAAATATGATTCACATAGTGTTTCAACTGCCAGTCATCTAAATCCATTACGTGAAGTCTCCAAGTTCTCTGACTCACCAAATAATGTTCAAGTTGTAGAGAAGCTTCAAACGGCCAGTATAATATAATAGAATAAAACAAAATATTTTGTTCAATAGTATCTTACCCTTACACGTAAGAACCTTTGCTATGCCCATTAGTAGTCAGTGGTATTATTCACGTCAGTTTCACAAACTTCATCCTGTGATTGGCATAAGATTTCTTGAGCTCCTTTGCATCAGTTGCATACAGTATCTTCTTAATTGCCACAGCCATCTTGAAAGCATGGATACTTTTGAGAAGATGACAAATCCATCATCAATGCCGGATATATATTGAATACTGGTAACTTTGAGTTGCGGATACCCATGATCTGTAGATGTAACGGAAGATGCTCCAATTCAGGCATCTGACAGAGTACTTCTATGTCCCGTAATTTTGCAAAATAAAAATCTCTCTCTCTCCAAAAGTCCCACTGAAAGCTTCAGGTTTGTAATCTCCTGGGACAAAGCCTGAATTTCCCCTAAAAAATTAGCCCCGGCTGCTATTGCACCTGTTTTCCCTTGCTTGGTCCTAGAGATCTTGTAATTTTGCGGATAACCACTAAAATTATGTTTTACACATTTCTTGAAACTTACATATACCATTTAGTTCATTAAAAATCAGCCCCACTCATCACCCTAATGAGAAAAAACTTACATATACCATATAGTTGATTAAAAATCGTGTCTTAAACTTACCTTAACTACTTTAACATCCCAAGACACACCTAAGATAATACAAGAATGTAAGTTTTAACATTTTTGTAAGTTTTAACATTCTTGTAAGATAATACATAAAAGACACGTGGAATGGAGAGAAATGTGAATAACATCATTATTCACTAACAAACCAAATCAAATTTGATAAGAGAGAATACCTGATTAGGTTCCTTGTTGAAGAGTTAGATTGCAAAACAGAAGAATGAATATCAGCCTTCAATAAAGTACTCACAAAATATCAGCCTTCAATAAAATACTCAAACAACTCTAAAAATATCAACTTTATCACAACATATCAAATTAGGGGAAATCAATACCGTTACCTTAAGTTATTATTGCATTCAAATGTTGTATCAAACAAAGTTCAAAGGTAAACGAACTCCATATGGAATCCCTAAATGAACCTCCATATGTAAGCGCTAAAATTGAAGGTTAAATCAGAAACTTAAATCGAAAGTTAAAACATTTGAATCAAATATGAATATAAATCAATGGCGTGGGGATTTATATGGAGGGGAGGTGAGGGAGGTTCATTTTTTTTTTGGATGGGTGGGGGGTGGAGGGGGGAGGGTTGGCTGATGAGGTTAAACCATTTGAATCTTACCTAAGAGGAGCGGCGACATGTAGAGAGGTACGGCGGGGTGGATAGAGCCTGAGGTGCGGCGGCGTGGGGCTGAGGTAGGGGGAAAGTTTTGTGTGAGATGGGTTTTGATTGGGGGGCTGATGAGGGAACGGGAGAAAGGTACAGAGAGAGAGAGAGAGAGAGAGGATTAATGAATGGGTACTCTTCGTTTTTCTATCTCATTGTATTTATTAAGAAGTTTCAGAAATTATATAAATAACCTTCACAACATAACACAACTGTTACAAACTAGTCACTGACAACATCAATGCTGTAATTGCTTGAAATATGTTTTATTGTTTATGCTTATTGTATATATCATGTGTCCAGGGAACCTATAAGGAAATTAACTGAATATGTTGTAGATAACATTCCATGTGAGTTTCTCTTTTAAGTTTGGTTTATTTTGCTAATTGTACATTTATAAATTAAAAAAGTGTATACATTATATGTTTGAAAGTTTTATTTATTAGATCGAAATGCAAGCTCTTTGCCATTTTCTTCCACGTGTACCACATTTACTTGTAATGAAATAGGTTTTTATATTATTTTCATATAATAAGACATTCATTATAAATTATCCCAACAGGGCCTTACAAAGAAGAGGGTCCTATGTTCTGCTCAAGCTCAGAATACATCTTCATTTTCAAAGAGATGTTTCTCTTAATAGGTACGTAAAGCATCATATTTTTGTTGTTTAAAGCCTATGTGAATTGACTATTATACTTGTGTCACCATTTTCACACCCCAAAGGCTATTTTATAGGATTCTCCATTGCATATAAAACATAAATGGCTTTTGCATACATATTTTGGCCATACATGTATATGCCTTTGGTTTCGTATTTGTTTACGACGGGATTACTTATTCTTTTTTTTTGATACATTTTTTTATGATAATATGAATTTATTCAAGTTAAATGTTATAATTTCCATCTCGATGGGGAAGTGAACTGCTACTCTTAATAATGTTCTTTTTCTTCCCACAACTGAGTTTGGTTAGCAACTTGATTTGTATGTTTGAGACATTTTTGTCTCTTTCTATATTTACATGTACAGATAACGTGTGTATATCATAGTTGAAATATCATCATGCAATCTCGAATTTAATCGGTTGAATGTTAGGATCTGTTGTTCAGTCAGAATTAGTTGACAATATAACCTGTTGTTTCCATAATAAATATATATATATTTTGGTAGTATGTTTGGATCCTACTGTTGATTTATGCGTTCATATATATATATATATATATATATATATATATTTATACTTGATTCGCAAAGCAGAGGTGGGATGATCTAGTGTTTCTGCAAAACGGCTCTGCAACAAAGTTATCACTTAATGCGAAACATAATCTTCGGACTTTATTTGAAGGAGATAAGCCCTGATGGTACTCTTCTGTTTCTTGTATAGTCTAGGTAGTGTTTGGTTTCCTTTCCTTTCCTGTTTTCTGCGTTAATAGCCACGGGAACCTACTATCATCTCCCTTACTTTTCGAATGGAACATCATCACACATGGTTGTTGTGATCCGTGTTCCGATATACTTATATGAGCATTATTCTGTAAAACTATTTCCTCATTGATTGACCCTCATAATGATGTTTTTATCGCAACAAAAATTACATCAAGGAAGAAATCATTGAACGGTTGAGGCTAGATGAAGAGGATCATATGGATTTCTTTGCGGTGTACATTAGTGTATTGTAGAAGCAACACCAAATTCAAAACTCCCTCTCCTTTGAGTGTGGGTGGAACAAAAGTTCGATTTCTTAATTTAAATATTCTCATACAAGTCCTTTAAATGATATTAGCAAATTTTCAATTATCAATTTCAATTTCACACTATCATGATTGCCCTCCATATATTTAAAAATATATAATGTACTACAATTAAAACTAAAACACCCTCGCACATCATGCGGGGTCGAAAACTAGTAAAATATATTTGGAAAAATGGAAGATTTTAACTTGGCTTCACCACGTGTCAGCAATTATTTCCTCACTTATGAATTGGATTAACTCCACTTCCTTGTCAAAAGCAGGTAAGACTCGTCGCTCTCTCATTTACTCTCCAAATATTCTCCATAATTTCTTTTAGGATTAGATTCTTCTCGATGCATATATGTGCGTCACAGAATTTAATTATTTTTTTAAATTCTTTTAGGGATATTAGGATCCAATTATGTATTTTTCATGTGCCAACACATACAAACACACACATATGTATGAAAATGTAACTAAATAATGAAAACCGGTAACTAAATAATGTAAAATGGAGTCTAATGACTGACAATTAAAACCACACTTTGTTGCCAACCGGAGAAGATGGGGGTCACTCGGCTCTATTGAGGCAAAAAAGAATCAAAGTGGTTCAAAATGGCGGGCGTTCTATTCCCGTGACAACTTTCTTCAAGCGCCCCTACCACCTTAGATCGGTTTTTAGTCTTCATCATTTGCTCCCTTTATTTTAGTAGGTGCCAATCTTCTTCATTTGGCTGATTTTCCCACTTTCTTGTCGAAGTTGACTGAGAAGGTTATAATTTTCAGATGTGTAGGCCTTTTCAGATGTTGGGTAGTTTTTGAAGAATACATTATCGCTGTTAAAATCAATTTAGTGGACAAATTAATTTATTAAAATCAAGTTTAAGAATATATCAAAATACGGGTTGCAATTTCCTCCATTTTTATTTCCTCTTGTAATTAATTTCTAGGAAAACTGACGTAAACCACCCGCCAAAAGGCTCTTAAAAATTATCTAAAGACCACTTTAGAGAGAGATACTCTTTTGTAATTCAAAATTTAAGTATACCTTAAAAGAGGCTTACAAGTGGGTATTTTAATGGGAGGAATAGCTTAGGCTCCAAGCTAAGGTCCTAATTACAAAAATGCCATTACTACTCCTTACCTCTAAATAATAAAGCAAAAGAAAGAAAAATACAATAACTCAAAAAAATAAAAGAAAATACCAGAGAAAATACAAATGACAAATAATCCCTAAAAATGGTCATTTTCCATCACTCTCCCCAGCTCGTTCTCAACGAGCTTAGGAGATGGACGGTAAGAAAGCAAGGCACCCATCAAAAAGCTTCTCAAATGGAAGTCCATGGAGGATAGGAACACAACCCAAACATGGCCGATCAACAAAATTGCGACCCGAGATTCCCGTGATGAGCCCCCACAATGCTACGCCGCAGAAAATTTCCTCCGAGCGCATATCAAATGTCACCAAAAATGGATCCACAAACCCACCACCAAACACATCACCTCCAATCACCACTTCAACCTCATTCCCTAAGATTGGGAAGAAATCTTCCAAATCAAATGTATCCGGCTCGCGAAAATGCGTGCGAGTCACCCAAACATCCTGGATAAAAATGTCAAAAAAATTCTCAATACACAATCCAATTTCGTCGTTACTATCTATATTTCCGTCAACCGGGTTGGGAGGGGAGTTTTTATCGTTGATTTGACCCGCTTGGGCGAGTGAGGGAGGAAGAATGATTGAGTAGAGCAACCAATCTTGGACTAGTCGCCTGCAATCTTGAATTGAGCCTCGGGAGTTAATCGGGGTGAAAATGTCATTTTTTTTACAAGGTTCTAAAAAACGCGGGGCGTGATCGAGGCATTTCGCCCAAGCCTCAAGCCTTGGCGGGTTTTTTAGAACAGTGCTTTTTTATGCTTGGGGTTAGGGTTTTGGAAATCGGTATGGATTTGTTATTGTGATTGCACCCAATCTCTCGTTCGTCTTTGAATCTCCTGGATTAGACAACTTTGACCAAAATTTGATACAAGAAGTGATATTGGAGCAATAATTTGAATAGAAAAATGCCCAAAAGATGGGAGAGTTTCTTGCCTTCCCATATGGCATCAAAGGTACTAAAAGCATCAGCATAAATCCATTAATTCCCAATTGAGCTTCAATACAACAGTTACTAACTTCAACAGCTATAATACCTGCAAGTTTGAATTTGTCCTTGGAATCTTGTAAGATTGGTTATTTTTTCCAAATTCTACAGTTGATTACTTTCTTTTTTCAAAGATGGTCAACTTTCTAAAATTTTCAAATCATATGCATTAATACAAAAGTGACTATCTATATTGTATTTTTCTGATAATATATAAACCCCAAGATCAAGCTCTTATGCAGGCGTGTACATACCTGATACGTCTATATTTACAACATACTCAAATTGTACTTGAAGTGGAGACTTGATTGGGCTTGGCCAACTTGATATGTCTACATTCAAACACCTAGCAACTTGGTTGTTGATTGTTTTCATCTACACTGTTGGAGAGCTGCCCCCATGAGAATAACTTTGAGAGTGGTATGTACATTTAAGAGTGAGTTTATGAATATAGCAGTCCTTGGAACTCAGTATAACTTCAACAGCTATACTAACTTCAACAGCTATACTACCAGTTATACAGTTATACTAACATTCAAAACACTTATATTAAAAATAGTTATACTAACACCACTGAATACATTAATTCCCAATTGAGGTTCAATACAAACAGATTACAAAACCAGTGACTACAATTGAAGTTCATATTGAACTGAAGTTCAATATTTGACAGAATACAACACCACTGAATTCAGTTGAAGTGCAATACAACTGAATTACAAGACCACTGAATACAACACCACTCAATACAACACAACATCAACTCGTTGAATCATCACTCTCTTCGTATTCACTTCCACCTTGGCCATCGTCGATCCTACAAAATAAAGGTAAATTAGTTTTGTTTACTAACTTATAAAATAAATAAATACAATGGGCAAATTAATGTTTTTTACCTATTATTGATCAACGGGCAATTTCTTTTATCATGCGATTGTCCTACCATGCCGCAGCCATTGCAGCGGCGTACATTAGACTTCTTCACTCTACCCATTGCTTTTTCTTTCCCTCCTTTAAGCCTTTTACCAAATCCTTTTGCTCTAACCTTATGTGGTTCCTTGTAAACATTACCGTCATTACAACTCATGTTCACCGAAACGCCTACACTTGGTTTGACGAAAATTTTTGCATTAGAACCAATACAAACAAATTTCTTGATTTTCTCAAGTATGTCGTCCAAACCTTCAATGTAAATTTGAATTCCTTCCGAACTACTGAGGGTCGTATCAACGACATTCAAGGACCTTTGTATTAGTTGACTCCGTTGTAGAAAATATGACTTGTCATCGGTTATATCGATGCCACAAGCATCGACGACCATTGTATCAACTGACTTTGCCGATTTTGTCCATCTCTTCAAAATGTATTGGCTCGGTAAGGCATCAATATCATCAAACTTTTGCAAATAAGCCAAAATATGTCGGCATGGGATCCCAGCGCTTTCAAACATCTTGCAAGGACACGAGACAAATTCCAAATTAGTGTCGTAAATAATTTCTCGTACCTTTTTCGTGTCACCGGTCTTCTTTCGGTATAATAGACATGTTTACTTCCGTCCACCTTCACCTGTTCCAACTTGTAACTCATTATTTCCCACATCTCATCTTGGAATTTATAGAATATTTCATTTGTATAAATTTCAACCATCTGCACCAAAGCGTCATGAAATAGTTTAAGTCTCGGCTTCTCGGTCAAGTCTTTGTGACCGGCATACAACTCTTCATGACGTCGACGCTTAAGCCCCCTACCGAATTGGATCATAAAATCCATAAGCGAGTTCTTTTTTGAAACATATTTTTTAAAAAATGAATGGGCACTTTCAGCTCGTTGGCTACTTGACATTCCAGTGGAGAAAATATGATTCACATAAGCAGGAACCCATTGAGAACGAATTTCAAACATAGAACGGAGCCATTTATTGTCAGTTAAACCACTCTTGTGAACAAGATCAATCCATTTAGCATCAAACTCTTCCCTTATTTCAGAATTCCATATGCAATCAGAAAAGTCTTTGTAGTAGGCCTTAAATTTCAAAGAATCAATTTTTTCAGGAAATTTCATTAATATGTGCCAACTGCAATACCTGTGATAGGTGTGTGGGAGGGCTTCTGATATTGCTCTTGTCATTGCCGGATCTTGTTCGGTGATAATCATCTTCGGTGCATCGCTCGGCATGGCTTCCAAAAAGCGATTGAAAAGCCAAATAAATGAATCTACGGTCTCATCACTCAGAAAAGCACAACCGAATAAGATAGTCTGCCCATGGTTATTCACTCCCATCAGTGGCGCAAAAATCATACCATAACGATTAGTATTGTATGTGGTATCAAATATTACCACATCCCTGAAAGACTTATAATCTCGTCTGCTAATTGCATCAGCCCAAAAACAATGCTTAATTCGTTGTTCACTGTCAGTTGCAATTTTGTAAGTGAAAGACGAATTATTTTCTTCTTTTAGTTTAAGAAACTTGTGCAACATATCTCCATCGTGCCCCTTCAATTCATTGCGCCTATCCCTCTCTTGATTGTATAAATGTTTTTTCATAAACCCGATATTTTCAAAGCCACCCACTTGCAGTCCAAGAAAGTTAAATTGTTGGTGCGGTGGTATATTGATCATTCCAAGCTGTTGAGTTAAGCACTTTTGGGAACTCGATATGCTCCGATGAGACCTCAAAAAATGGGTTTTCCTTGGCGTCGTCAACGGGTGGCTATGACCCTCCACAAACGAAATAACCACATATGCGCCACTCGAATGCATCGCAACTGCAATTTTTGCTTTACAACCCTCTCTAATGGAACCCCGACGTCTAGAATTCCCTTGAATATCTACAACCTTGCCCTTTCCTTGTTTGAAACAAACATACTCCTTCCTTATAATTTTGTTACTCTCAATATCCTTCTTCTCAGTCCAATTACGAACACTAAACCCCGCTACCTTTGCATATGCGTTGTAACAACTCTTCACTTCATCAAGGGTTTGGAACTCTTGACCTATTTTTGGCTTTAGGTCATCCCGCACTTGAGGGTTGAAATATTTATCATTGTCATCCGAATTTAATGTAACACATTGTTCCCCTCTATCACCCGCAATATCTAAATTGACATTTTGCTCAATCTCAAACTCAAAAGCCATATTTTCTCCGATCCACGTTTCTTTATTAATGCTCGAACTATCCATTTTCTACAAAAGAAATTGCAAAACATTAACTCAACTATTACAAAAAAAAAATAACTATTAATTAGAAAACCTAGTTATTATATAATTTGATTAAAAAAATTAAAAAAACCTATATACTAACTGTTAATTATAAAACCTAGAAACTAACTGTTAAAACCAAAAAATTAATTGGCTGAAGTAATTTGTACTCAGACAGTATGTTTGTAAAAAACCTAGAAACTAACTGGTACAAAAATGGAGCAATTAAATGTAAACCAAAAAATTATTGCTCGTTGAAATAGTTTGATTATTTAACCCAAACATTTTTTACCCAAACAATTTCGATTCAGATTTGAAATCGGTCCAACATCCATGGGCAGATTTGAGTTCATACCTTAATGAAAAAAATTAAAAAACCTAGAAACTAACTGGTACAAAAATGGAGCAATTAAATGTAAACCAAAAAATTAATGCTCGTTGAAATAAGTTGATTTTTTTTCCCAAACATTTTTGACCCAAATAATTTCGATTCAGATTTGAAATCGGTCCAACATCCATGGGCAGATTTGAGTTCATACCTTTGTGTTGTATTCGATTGTGTTGGCAGATGTGGAGTAGTGTATCAATCATATGTGTGAGGACGATGAGCTCGGGCTTAATGGATGTTGGGGTGGGTTTTGACGAGAGGGAGAAGGGAGATAGGAATGGTTTTTGTGTGGTGTTGAAACAGAAATACCTCAAATAACTTTGTTTTGCCAAAAGAAATTAAGGTGCGCACCAGATCCGCACCATTTGGTGCGCACCTGAGCCACCCTCATATATATATACTTGATTCGCAAAGCTGAGGTGGGATGATCTAGTGTTTCTGCAAACGGCTCTGGAACGAAGTTATCACTTAATGCAAAACATAATCTTCAGACTATATTCGAAGCAGATAGGCCCTGATGGTACTCTTCTGTATCTTGTATAGTCTGGATAGTGTTTGGTTTCCTTTCCTTTCCTTTTTTCTGCATTAATAGACACGAGAACCTACCATCATCTCCCTTACTTTTTGAATGGAACATCATTGCTGATGGTTGTTGTGATCCGTGTTCTGATATACTTATGTGTTCATTATTCTTTAAAACTATTTCCTCATTGATTGACCCACATTATGATGTTTTTATCTCAAAAATTACACCAAGGAAGAAATTATTGAACAATTGAGGCTAGATGAAGAGGATCACATGGATTTCTTTATGGAGTACATTAGTGTATTGTAGAAGCAACACCAAATTCATAACTCCCTCGAATTTGAGTGTGGGTGGAACAAAAGTTCGATTTCTTAATTTAAATATTTTCGTACAAGTCCTTTAAATGATATTAGCAAATTTTCAATTATCAGTTTCAATTTCACACTATCATGATTGCCCTCCATATATTTGAAAATATATAATGTACTACAATTAAAACTAAAACACCCTCGCACATCGTGTGGGGTCGAAAACAAGTAAAATATATTTGGAAAAATGGAAGCTTTTAACTTAGCTTCACCACGTGTCAGCAATTATTTCCTCACTTGTGAATTGGATCCACTCCACTCCCTTGTCAAGAGTAGGTAAGACTCACCGCTCTCTCATTTAGTCTCCATATATTCTCCATAATTTCTTGTAGGATTAGATTCTTCTCGATGCATATATGTGCGTCACGGAATTTAATTATATTTTTAATACCTTTTAGGGATATTAGGATCCAATTATGTATTTTTCATGTGCCAACGCATACAAACACACACATATGTACGAAAATGTTACTAAATAATGAAAATCGGTAACTAAATAATGAAAAATGGAGTCTAATAAAAAGAAACAAAGTGGTTCAAAACGGCGGGCGTTCTATTCCCCTGACAACTTTCTTCAAGTGCCCCTGCCACCTTAGACCGGTTGTTAGTCTTCATCATTTGCTCCCTTTACTTTAGTAGGCGCCAATCTTCTTCATTTAGCCGATTTTCCCACTTTCTTGTCGAAGTGGACTAAGAAGGTTATAATTTTCAGATGTGGAGGCCTTTTCAGATGTTGGGTAGTTTTTGAAGAATATATTATTGTTGTTAAAATCAATTTAGTGGAGCAAATTAATTTATTAAAATCAAGTTTAAGAATATATCAAAATATGGATCGTAATTTCCTCCATTTTTATTTCGTTCTGTAATTAATTCCTAGGAAAGTTAACGTAAACCACACGCCAAAAGGCTCCTAAAAATTATCTAAACACCACTTTAGAGAGAGAAACACTATTTTCTAATTAAAAATTCAAGTTTACCTCAAATGAGGCTTACAAGTGAGTGTTTAAAGGGAGGAGTAGCTTAGGCTCCAATCTAAGGCCCTAATTACAAAAAGGCCATTACTACTCCTTACCTCTAAATAATAAAGCAAAAGAAAGAAAAATACAATAACTAAAAAAATAAAATAAAATAAAAATGACAAATAATCCCTATAAATGGTCAATTTCCATCACTCCGCTCGGCTTTGAAAAGCTTGTCCTCGAGCGTAGGAGATGGACGGTAAGAAAGCAAGGCACCTATCAAAGAGCACCTCAAATGGAAGAAGCACCGTCCTCAGAAACGCCCCTTGTTCTGGCTTGCAAGAAGTCCATGGAGGATAGGAACACAACCCAAACATGTCCGACTAACAAAATCGTGACCTGAGATCCCCATGATGAGACCCCTCAATTCTACGCCGCGAAAAATTTCTCCCAGCGCATATCGAATGACAAATAATCCCTAGAAATGGCCTATTTCCATAAAAAACGCTAACCATAATTTTTTGCATAGCAACTTAGTTTATTAAACTTTTCCTTTTATTTCTTTACAATAGTAGACAGGATGTTATAGATCTAGTTATATCATTTTTTTTGTAAAATAAAAAAAAGCATTTAACTTCTAAGTTTATTGTTATTTTCTCCGTCAAACCATTTGTTTATACTTTTTTCAATGGCCTGTAACGAAAGATAGTTTGTAACTTCCTCAACTGTTTGCAGAGAATATAGAAACGATGTCAACAAGGAGTGAAGGTGAAGTGATGATAAAATTTTCCATGTTATGATATCTTTCCCTCATTTTCTCTATTGTTTTAATTTTGGTATAACTATTTTCGGTTATGCGTAAATTTTTATTTATAAATAATATACGTCCCAAATTAAGATTTTTATTTTCCTTTTAGGGACATCCCAATTAAATTTCATTTTTTTGGACATGATCCGATGAACCAAATTTCACAATGGTGAATAATTTTTTATCTTGCCACTAATAAAGTGCGTCCTTAATATTTACCAAAAATAAGTAAAATAAAGATAGGGAATTTTATTTAGATGGAGGAAGGAAGTAGGCTTCACATTCACCATTAAAGTAATTAAGTAATAGTCATCCCCAAGCACTCCTCCCTTATTCTAGGCTGTGCCTCCATGAGTTCGTGATGGAGGTGCTCATCTTTTCGGGAAGGGAATCCTTTCAACCCAATAAGTCCTGTAAATTCACCTGCCATATGGAGATCCCCTCATATCCTATATTCCCTCGTTGAGGTATGTTTTGTATTTATTGTCCAACTATACAAATGTTATAGGCACTGATAATAGTTCCCTTAGTTTTTAGATAGGTTATCCAAATGATGTTGAGATTAATATCATGTTTTTTAATTGATTAGAAAAACCATATGTTGTTTAATAGATGTATTATGAAAGTCTGATATTCTAAATAGTTTGGATCATCAGTCAATGTAAAAAAATAAAAAAAGGTCGTACCAGCGCACAAGACTCCCGCTTAACTGCAGTCTGGGAGAGGCGGATGTGGGTTGGGCTTACCCCGATATATGTAGAGGCTGATCCCATGTCTCAAACCAGAGAACAATCGTAGCTTGGGCTAGGGAACTTGCCATCGCACCAAGGTACGATCTCTGGGTCAGTATGTTTAACATAATTAATCAAACACCCCATAACCACAAGGTCCATAACTTAGCGACTCTACCCTTGAGTCCCTTCGTCTCACTGTCTCAATCATTGCATACTTGACATTATTACCCAAATTTGGTTATTAGTGTTATAGATTTTGATAGTCTGACATATCATCATTTTAAAGCTTTTATGATCTGAGAGAGTCAAACTTATTTCACTATTATGTTTTGTTATGTAGTTTTTTATGTACAACAAGTTAAATAATGGGATTGAAGTGAATAGAAAAGATAATATGCAATCTGGGAGCTTTGTAGGTAATCAACTAAAGATATTTGAAAAAAAAGTAGCTTAGGAATTTTAAGAACAATTTTGAGGTCCTTGAAAGTTCTTCTCATATACCTCATCTCTTTGTAAATTTTAAAGTCCTTCATTTTGCAATTCTTTGGTGTTGTGGTGTAAATATGTTATGGGCTCGTGCACAGTGTGTAGATTTTGGTTTGCTAAGAAATTGAGTAGAAAATTCATTTCTCAGTTTAGCATTAACGATTGAAGCAACACAAGTGGAGTAAATGTAAAATATCATTATTTTGCCATTACTTTAGTGTTGTATCATTTGTTTTATTTGCATATGATATATTTGTGTTGGGGTATAAATAAACTATTGATTGAAGATTATATATAACATACCCTGTTTTGACTTCATCATATAATGTACGCTTTTTAAGTGTTTGATAAATTATATATCTGTATTCAATTTTATAAGTGCAGTTTAGTTTTGCTATTTTAGTATTTACACTGGATTCAAAATATGTTGGTATTTGTATACTTTGTCAATACAATCATGATCCAAAGTACATTAAGTGATTGTACCTTGTGTGGGTCCCACCCCACTATATAAGCACTTAATGCAGAACTTTGGGGGATGTTTGGGGTAATGTTAATGAGTAGTGCAACATCTCTTCACTACACCAAATTCTGTGAATGGTCACATCCAGCTGGTCAAGACCCAAGTTTGCGACCAACTCAATTTTTGGCGTGACCATATTTATTACCACTCTAAATCATGGATGCTCTGTAAGTGGTCACGGACCAAATCCCTGACCACTATGGGTCACGGACTTGGGCCGTGACCAGGGCGTGGGAACCTTGGCACCAAATTCGCGCCAAAATTCCCTCAAACTGGTCCCGGATGGGTCACGGACTTGGACCGTGACCATAGGCATGACGAAGCACAAAACATACAAAAATTGGGTCACGACTGGGGGTCGTGACCATTTCTGGGTCTGGGTCACGGCTATGGGATGTGACCATCCTCCATTCCAGCAGTGATTTTGATGGAGAAAAGGTCGTCCATGGTGGGTCATGGCCTAGAGCCGTGACCAGGTTCAATCCAGCAAGTTACCCCTTCATTTATTGGTCGCGCATGGTGGGTCACGGCTATAGGCCGTTACTAGGTTTAGAACTTAAAAAAAGACCCGCTCAAAATCATTTCTATCGAACAAATTCTCTCTCAAGGCTTGTGCGATTTTGTTTCGATTTGTGAGATTTCACAACATCAGGTGGGATTTCATCTCATTTCTGTATATAGATTTATTTTTGTGTGTGTGTGTGTGTGTGTGTGTATGTATAGATTTATGTGTATATGCATAGATTTATGTGTGTTTAACTATGAACAAATCGATTGTTTTTTACGTCAATAAACCCTAAATTTTATCTATGTGTATTTATAGATTGTATGTGTATGTATGTGTAGATTTATGTCGAAAAATATTAGGGTTTAAGTAAACCCTAGATTTTATGTGTGTATGTATAGATTATGTCAATAAACCCTAGATTGTAAGTGTGTATTTTTTTGACAAAATATTATTCGAAACTCTAGATATTATATTTTTTTTTGACAAAATATAATTAAATGGATTTATAATAAGTAAAAAAAATTACACCCGCCTCGTTGTGGGTTATATATATGCATAGATTTATGTCAAAAAAATATTAGGGTTTAAGTGAACCCTAGATTGTATGTGTGTGTATGTATAGATTATGTTAATAAACTCTAGATTGTATGTATGTATTTTTTTTGACAAAATATGCTTGTCTTGTTTTTTTTTTGACAAAATATAATTAAGTGATTTTTTTCGACATACGAGTCGCAAACACGTGTGAGCATTACTATAGTGAGATATTGTTGGCTTGGTTGTTGGATACTATGTTGAATTTATTGAATTGATACTCGTGTCGATAAATGTACATGTTATTAAATTTGTTGGGTGTGTTCTTGATTTCCCTATGAAAAAGTATATCACATATCTTGCGATTAATGTGCATTTTTTGACGTTTACGTCAAGATATTAGGAAGCTACAACTTGACATGGAACAAATACAACTTGATTCCGTTCATTCATATTTTAACTTGACATGTATGCCATAATTATGTTGATTTCATACAGTTCTGTTTTAGTTTGAGATTTGTTGTGATCAACTTAATTGGAAATGTATTTTAAAACCTTAAAATGACGGCGTAATAAACACAACTACATTGATATTATAGGCACCGGGTTGATATTATAGATTTTTGTTCTCCTTTGCCTTTTTGTACTTTTCTTTACATATTATAGGCAGCAGGTTGCTCACGTTCGTTCGAATTGCGGTGTTAAAATGGGGGAATAAATTTGCGTCATATGTAAATCTACGACATATTATAGGCAGCAGATCTAATTCTTCAGTGGTTTTGTGAGGTACTTTATTTAATTTTACATACTCATTCTTCATAACACATTGTTTATGTATTGCAGATCTAACCAATTAGATACCAGTTCTTCATTACACACCAGGTACTCTTTACTTTAACTAAAGTAATATAATTGATATACATTATCTATTAAATCTTTTAAATGATAGAAGGGGTACGGGATGATTATTGGTTTTGTTTGGTTTGGTTGTTGGATAATTATTGGTTGCTGGCTTGTTGTTGGATAGTATGTTAGAAGTAGTATGGGATAATTAGAAGGAATACGAGATAATTATTGGTTTGATTGATGGATAATATGTTGAAAATATTTTAGACTCCCGATTTCAGAATACGACTATAACTTTCTAATGTCTAGACATAAGCTTAAAAACATGTCATTAGAGGGGAGAAACCCGAAAGATCCCACAAACGGACCCATGAGACGGTAAAAACACGAAACAACCCCCGTACAGTCCCGTGAGAGGCACCAATACCTCTCACGGGACCAATGTAAGTTGTAGGAACTGACCGCGCGATAACGGGACTCCCGATTTGAGAATACGACCATAATTTCAAAATATGAGGACTTAAGCTTGAAAACAAGGCATTACAGGGTGAAAACACGAAACAGCTCCCGCACGATCCCGTGAGATGCACCTACACGTCTCGCGGGACCAATGGAAAAACATAGGAACTGACCGCGTGATAACGGGACTCCCGGTTTGAGAATATGACGATAATATAAAAATATGAAGACTTAAGCATAAAAACAAAGCGTTAAAGGGTAAATCTCAACAAAAAACCCGTACGGTCCCGTGAGAGGCACCAACACCTCTCGCGAGACCAATATAACACGTATGAACTGACCGCACGATCACAGGACACTCGGTTTGAGAATACGATGATAATTTGAAAATATAAGGACTTAAGCTTAAAAGCAAGGCGTTAGAGCGTGAAAACTCGAAACAGCCCCCGTACGGTCCCGTGAGAGGCACCAACACCTCTCGCGGGACCAATATAACACGTATGAACTGACCGCGCGATCACAGGACACTCGATTTGAGAATACGATGATAATTTGAAAATATAAGGACTTAAGCTTGAAAACAAGGCGTTAGAGCGTGAAAACTCAAAACAGCCCCCGTACGGTCCCGTGAGAGGCACCAACACCTCTCGCGGGACCAATGTAACAAGTAGGAACTGATCGTGCAATCACGGAACTCTCGGTTCGAGAATACGATGATAATTTTAAAATATGAGGACTTCAGCTCGAAAATAAGGCTTTAGAGGGGGAAAAAAGAAGCAGCCCCAGTACGGTCCCCTTAGAGGCACCAACACCTCTCACGGGATCAATGTAACATGTAGGAACTGACGGCACGATCACGGGACTCTCAGTTTGAGAATATAACGATAATTTGAAAATATGAGGACTTAAGCTTGAAGATGAGTCGTTAGAGGGTGAAAACTTGAAAAAAAACCCGTACGGTGCCGTGAGAGGTCCAAACACCTATCACGGGACCAATGTAATACGTAGGAATTGATCGTGCGATAACAGGACTCCAGGTTTGAGAATACAATGATAATTTGAAGATGTGAGAACTTAAGCTTGAAAATAAGTTGATAGAGGGTAAAACTCGAAACATCCCCCGTACGACCCCGTTAGAGGTTGCTACCTCTCGCGGGAGTAATATAACACGTAGGAACTGACTGCGCGATCACAGGACTTTCGGTTTGAGAATACGACGATAATTTTAAAATTTGAGGACCTCTCACGGGATCAATGTAACACATAGGAACTAACCGCGCGATAACGGGACCCCCGGTTTGAGAATACGATGATAAATTGAAATTATGACGGCTTAAGCTTGAAAACGAGGCGTTAGAAGGGGAAAACACGAAACAACCCCCGTACGGTCCTATTAGAGGCACCAATACCTCTCACAGGACTAATGTAACACGTAGGAACTGACCACGCGATAACGGGAATCCCGATTTGAGAATACGACGATAATTTGAAAATATGAGGACTTAAGCTTGAAAACAAGGCGTTAGAAGGGGAAAACACAAAACAGCCCCCGTGCGGTCCTGTGAGAGGCACCAACACCTCTAACGGGAACAAATTAAAATGTAGGAACTGACCACGCGATCATGGGACTCCCGACTTGAGAATACGATGATAATTTGAACATATAAGAACTTAAAGTTGAAAACGAGGCGTTAGAGGGTGAAAATTTGAAACAGCCCCCATATGCTCCCGTGAGAGGCACCAACTCCTCTCACGGGACCAATGTAACACGCAAGAACTAGCCGTGTGATAACGGGACTCTCGGTTTGAGAATACGATGATAATTTGAAAATATGAGGACTTAAGCTTGAAAACAAGGCGTTAGAGGGTAAAACTCGAAACTTCCCTCGTACGGTCCCGTGAGAGGTTGCAACAACTCTCGTGGGAGCAATGTAACACGTAGGTACTAATCGCACGATCACAGGACTCTCGATTTTAGAATGCGACGATAATTTTAAAATACGAGGACCTCTCACGGGACCAATGTAACACATAGGAACTGATCGCGCGATAACGGGACTCCCGATTTGAGAATACGATGATAATTTGAAAATATGAGGACTTAAGTTTGAATATAAGGCGTTAGAAGGGGAAAACACGAAACATCCCCCGTACGGTCCTGTGAGAGGCACCAACACCTCTCACGGGACCAATGTAACACAAAGGAACTGACCACGCGATCACGGGACTCCCGGCTTGAGAATACGATGATATTTTGAAAATTTGAGAACTTAAGCTTGGAAACAAGGCGTTAGAGGGGGAAAACACGAAACAACCCCAGTACGATTTCGTGAGAGGAACCAACACCTCTCGTGAGACCAATGTAACACGTAGGAACTGACCGTGGGATAACGGGACTCCCGATTTGAGAATACGATGATAATTTGAAAATATAAGGTCTTAAGCTTGAAAACAAGGCGTTAGAGGGTGAAAATTCGAAACAGCCCCCGAACGGTCCCGTGTGAGTCACCAACACCTCTCACGGGACCAATGTAACAGTAG
Organism: Sambucus nigra; assembly: GCA_949130495.1. Lineage (NCBI taxonomy): Eukaryota > Viridiplantae > Streptophyta > Magnoliopsida > Dipsacales > Adoxaceae > Sambucus > Sambucus nigra. The sequence continues at coordinate 432,749,222 of OX422209.1, read as the reverse complement.
GAATGATCGCGCGATAACGGGACTCCCGATTTGAGAATACGATGGTCATTTGAAAATACGAGGACTTAAGCTTGAAAATAAGGCGTTAGAGGGTGAAAATACGAAAAAATAACCCGTACGGTCCTGTGAGAGGCCCTAACACGTCTCGCTGGACCAATGGAAAAATGTAGGAATTGACCGCGCGATAACGGGACTCCCAGTTTGAGAATACGACGATAATTTAAAAATATGAAGACTTAAGCTTAAAAATAAAGCGTTAGAGGGTAAAACTCGAAACAGCCCCCGTACGGTCCTGTGAGAGGCACCAACACCTCTCACGGGACCAATGTAACATGTAGGAATTGACTGCGCGATCAAAGGACTCCCGATTTGGGAATACGATGATAATTTGAAAATATGAGGACTAAGCTTAAAAACAAGGCGTTAGAGGGGGAAAACACGAAACAGCCCCAGTACGGTTCCGTGAGAGGAACCAACACCTTTCACGGGACCAATGTAACATGTAGGAACTGACTGCGCGATAGCGGGACTCACGGTTTGAGAATACGATGATAATTTTAAAATATGAGGACTTAAGCTTAAAAAAGAGGCGTTAGAGGGTAAAAGTAGAAATAGCCACCGTACGGTCCCGTGAGAGGTAGCAACACCTCTCGCGGAAGCAATATAACATGTAGGAGCTGACCATGTGATCAAAGGACTCCCGATTTTAGAATACGACGATAATTTTAAATACGAGGACCTCTCACGGGACCAATGTAATACAAAGGAACTGATCGCGTGATAACAGGACTCTCGATTTGAGAATACGATAATAATTTGAAAATATGAGGAATTAAGTTTGAAAACAAGGCGTCAGGAGGAGAAAACTCGAAACAGCCCTCGTACGGTCCTATGAGAGGCACTAATACCTCTCATGGGACCAATGTAACACGTAGGAACTGACCGCACGACCACGGGGCTCCCGGCTTGAGAATACGACGATAATTTGAAATTTTGAGAACTTAAGCTTAGAACCAAGGCGTTAAAGGGGCATAACACGAAACAACCCTAATACGGTTCCGTGAGGGGAACCAACACCTCTCACGGGACCATTGTAACACGTAGGAACTGACCGCGCGATAACGGGACTTCCGATTTGAGAATACGATGATAACTTGAAAATATAAGTTCTTAAGCTCGAAAATAAGGCGTTAGAGGGTGAAAACTCGAAACAGCCCCCGTACGGGCACGTGAGAGTCACCAACACCTCTCACGGGACCAATGTAACACGTAGTAACTGACAGCGAGATAACATGACTCCCGATTTTAGAATACAATGGTAATTTGAAAATATGAGGACTTAAGCTTGAAAACAAGGCGTTAGGGGGTCAAAACACGAAACAACCCCCGTACGGTCCCGTGAGAGGCACCAACACGTCTCGTGGGACCAATGGAAAAATGTAGGAACTGACCGCGCAATAACAGGACTCCGAGTTTGAGAATACGATAAGAATTTAAAAATATGAAGACTTAAGCTTAAAAATAAAGCGTTAGAGGGTAAAACTCAAAACAGCCCCCGTACGGTCCCGTGAGACGCACCAACACCTCTCGCGGGACAATGTAACACATAGGAACTGACCGTGCGATAACGGTACACTCGCTTTGAGAATACTATGATAATTTGAAAATATGAGGACCTCTCACGGGACCAATGTAACACATAGGAACTCACCGCGCGATAATGGGACACCCGATTTGAGAATACGACGATAATTTGAAAATATGAGGACTTAAGCTTGAAAACAAGGCATTAGAAGGGGAAAATATAAAACAGCCCCCGTACGGTCCAGCAAGAGGCACCAACACCTCTCACGGGACCAATGTAACACGTAGGAACTGATCGCGCGATCACGGGACTTTCGGTTTAAGAATACAATGATTATATAAAAATTTGAGAACTTAAGCTAAAAAATAAGGCGTTACAGGCGAAAACACAAAACAGCCCCGGTACGATTCCATGAGAGCAACCAACACCTCTCGTGGGACCATTGTAACTGGTAGGAACTGACCGTGCGATAACGAGACTCCCGGTTTGGGAATACGATGATAATTTGAAAATATGAGAACTTATGCTCGAAAACAAGGCGTTAGAGGATGAAAACTCGAAACAGCCCTCGTACGGTCCCGTAAGAGGCACTAACACCTCTCGCGGGACCGATGTAACACGTAGGAACAGACCGCGCGATCACGGGACTCCCGGTTTGAGAATACGACGATAATTTCAAAATATGAGGACTTAAACTCGAAAATAAGGCGTTAGAGGGGAAAAAAATGAAGCAGCCCCTGCACGGTCCATTGAGAGGAACCAATACCTCTCTCAAGATCAATGTAACACGTTGGAACTGACCGCGCGATAACGGGACTCCCGGTTTAAGAATACGATGATAATTTGAAAATATGAGGACTCGAGTTCGAAAATAATGCGTTAGAGGGTAAAACTCGAAACAGCCCCCGTACGGTCTCGTAAGAGGTACGTACACCTGTTGAGAGACCAATGTAATAGTAGGAACTGACCGCATGGTCATGGGATTCCTGGTTTGATAATACGACGATAATTTGAAAATATGAGAACTTAAGCTTGAAGGGTGAAACTCGAAACAACGCCCGTACGGTGCCGTGAGAGGCCCCAACACCTCTCACGGAACCATTGTAACACGTAGGAACTGACCGCGCGTTAACAGGACTTCCGGTTTGAGAATACGACTATAATTTGAAAATATGAGGACTTAAGCTTGAAAATAAGGCGTTAGTGGGTAAAACTCGAAACAGCTCCCGTACGGTCCCATGAGAGGCAACAACACCTCTTGCGGGACCAATGTAACACGTAAATACTAACCGCGTGATCACAGGACTCTCGGTTTTAGAATACAACGATAATTTTAAAATATGAGGACCTCTCACGAGACCATTGTAACACATAGGAACTGACCGCGCGATAACGGGACTCCCGGTTTGAGAATACGATGATAATTTGAAAATATGAGGAATTAAGCTTGAAAATAAGGCGTTAGATGGGGAAAACACGAGACAGCCGCTGTACGGTTCTGTGAGAGACACCAACACCTCTCACAGGACCAATGTAACACGTAGGAACTGACCGCGCGATAATTGGACTCCCGGTTTGAGAATACGATGATAATTTGAAAATATAAGGACTTAAGCTTGAAAATAAGGCGTTAGAGGGTGAAAACTCGAAGTAGACCCCGTACGGTTCTGTGAGAGTCACCAGCACCTCTCACGGGACCAATGTAACATGTAGGAACTATCCAATGGGAATCCCAGTTTGAGAATACGACGATAATTTGAAAATATGGGGACTTAAGCTTGAAAATAAGGCGTTAGATGGTAAAACTCGAAACAGCCCCAGTACGGTTCCGTGAGAGGAACCAACACCTCTCACGGGACCAATGTAACATGTAGGAAGTGACCGCGCGATAGCGCGACTCCCGATTTGAGAATACAATGATAATTTGAAGATATAAGGACTTAACCTTGAAAATAAGTTGTTAGAGGGTGAAACTCGAAACAACCCCCGTACGATCCCGTTAGAGGTAGCAACACCTCTCGCGGGAGTAATGTAACACGTAGAAACTGACTGCGCGATCACAGGATTCTCATTTTTAGAATACGATGATAATTTGAAAATATGAGGACTTAAGTTTGAAAACAAGGCGTCTGAAGGGGAAAACATGAAATAGCCCCCGTACGGTCCTGTGAGAGGCACCAACACCTCTCACGGGACTAATGTAACACGTAGGAACTGACCGCGCGATCACGAGACACCCGACTTGAGAATACGACGATAATTTGAAATTTTGAGAACTTAAGCTTGGAAACAAGGCGTTAGAGGGGGAAAACAAAAAAAACAACCCCAGTACGGTTCCGTGAGAGGGACCAACACCTCTCGCGGGACCATTGTAACACGTAGGAACTGACCGTTCGATAATGGGACTCCCAATTTTAGAATACGACAATAATTTCAAAATATAAGGTCTTAAGCTTAAAAATAAGGCGTTAGAGGGTGAAAACTCGAAACAGCCCCCGTACGGTCCCGTGAGAGTCACCAAACCCTCTCACGGGACCAATGTAACACGTAGGAACTAACTGCGCAATAACGGGACTCCCGATTTGAGAATACGATGGTAATTTGAAAATATGAGGACTTATGCTTGAAAATAAGGCGTTAGATGGTGAAAATACGAAACAACCCCCGTACGGTCCCGTGAGAGGCCCCAACATGTCTCGCGGGACCAATGGAAAATATAGGAACTGACCGCTTGATAACGGGACTCCCGATTTGAGAATACGACGATAATTTAAAAATATGAAGACTCAAGCTTAAAAACAAAGCGTTAGAGGGTAAAACTCGAAACAGCCCTCGTATGGTCCCGTGAGAGGCACCAACACCTCTTGCGGGACCAATGTAGCACGTAGGAACTGACAGCGCGATCACAGGACTCTCGGTTTGAGAATACGACGATAATTTGAAAATATGAGGACTAAGCTTGAAAACAAGGCGTTAGAGGGGGAAACACAAAATAGCCCCAGTACAGTTCCGTGAGAGGAACCAAAACCTCTCAGGGGACTAATGTAACACGTAGGAACTGACCGTTCGATAACGGTACTCCCAATTTTAAAATACGACGATAATTTTAAAATATAAGGTCTTAAGCTTGAAAATAAGGCGTTAGAGGGTGAAAACTCGAAACAGCCCCCGTACGGTCCCATGAGAGTCACCAACACCTCTCACGGGACCAATGTAACACGTAGGAACTAACTGCACAATAACGGGACTCCCGATTTGAGAATACGATGGTAATTTGAAAATATGAGTACTTAAGCTTGAAAACAAGGCGTTAGATGGTGAAAATACGAAACAACACCCGTACGGTCCCGTGAGAGGCACCAACATGTCTCGCGGAACCAATGGAAAAACATAGGAACTGACCGCTTGATAACGGGACTCCCAGTTTGAGAATACGATGATAATTTAAAAATATGAAGACTCAAGCTTAAAAATAAAGCGTTAGAGGGTAAAACTCAAAACAACCCTCGTACGGTCCCGTGAGAGGCACCAACACCTCTTGCGGGACCAATATAACACGTAGGAACTGACAGCGCGACCACAGGACTCTCGGTTTGAGAATACGATGATAATTTGAAAATATGAGGACTAAGCTTGAAAAGAAGGCGTTAGAAGGGGAAACACAAAATAGCCCCAGCACAGTTCCGTGAGAGGAACCAACACCTCTCACGGGACCAATGTAACACGTAGGAACTGACCGCGCGATAGTGGGACTCCCGATTTGAGAATACGATGATAATTTGAAAATATGTGGACTTAAGCTTGAAAATAAGGTGTTAGAGGGCAAAACTCGAAACATCCCTCGTATGGTCCCGTGAGAGCCAGCAACACCTCTCGCGAAAGTAATGTAACACGTAGGAACTGACCGCGCTATCACAGGACTCCCAGTTTGAGAATACAACGATAATTTTATAATATGAGGACTTAATCTTGAAGATGAGTCGTTAGAGGGTGAAAATTTGAAACAATCCCCGTACGGTGCCGTGAGAGGCCCACACACCTCTCACGGGACCAATGTAATACGTAGGAACTGACCGTGCGATAACAGACCTCCTGGTTTGAGAATACAATGATAATTTGAAGATATGAGGACTTAAGCTTGAAAATAAGTTGTTAGAGGGTAAAACTCAAAACAGCCCCCGTACGGTCTCGTGAGACGCACCAACACCTCTCGCGGGACCAATGTAACACGTAGGAACTGACCGTGCGATAACGGTACACTCGCTTTGAGAATACTATGATAATTTGAATATGAGGACCTCTCACGGGACCAATGTAACACATAGGAACTCACCGCGCGATAACGGGACACCCGATTTGAGAATACGACGATAATTTGAAAATATGAGGACTTAAGCTTGAAAACAAGGCATTAGAAGGGGAAAATATAAAACAGCCCCCGTACGGTCCAGCAAGAGGCACCAACACCTCTCACGGGACCAATGTAACACGTAGGAACTGATCGCGCGATCACGGGACTCTCGGTTTTAGAATACGACGATTATATAAAAATTTGAGAACTTAAGCTCGAAAACAAGGCGTTAGAGGCGAAAACACGAAACATCCCCGGTACGATTCCATGAGAGCAACCAACACCTCTCGTGGGACCATTGTAACTGGTAGGAACTGACCGTGCGATAATGAGACTCCCGGTTTGGGAATACGATGATAATTTGAAAATGTGAGGACTTATGCTCGAAAACAAGACGTTAGAGGATGAAAACTCGAAACAGCCCTCGTACGGTCCCGTGAGAGGCACTAACACCTCTCGCGGGACCAATGTAACATGTAGAAACTGACCGCGCGATCACGGGACTCCCAGTTTGAGAATACGACGATAATTTCAAAATATGAGGACTTAATCTCGAAAACAAGGCGTTAGAGGGGAAAAAATGAAGCAGCCCCTGCACGGTCCAGTGAGAGGAACCAATACCTCTCTCGAGATCAATGTAACACGTTGGAACTGACCGCGCGATAACGGGACTCCCGGTTTGAGAATACGATGATAATTTGAAAATAGGAGGACTCAAGTTCGAAAATAATGAGTTAGAGGGAAAAACTCGAAACAGCCCCCGTACGGTCTCGTAAGAGGTACCAACACCTCTTGAGAGACCAATGTAATAGTAGGAACTGACCGCGCAGTCACGGGATTCCCGGTTTGATAATACGATGATAATTTGAAAATATGAGAACTTAAGCTTGAAGGGTGAAACTCGAAACAACCCCCGTACGGTTCCGTGAGAGGCCCCAACACCTCTCACGGGATCATGGTAACACGTAGGAACTGACCGCGCGTTAACGGGACTCCCGGTTTGAGAATATGACGATAATTTGAAAATATGAGGACTTAAATCTTGAAAATAAGGCGTTTGAGGGTAAAACTCAAAACAGCTCCCGTACGGTCCCATGAGAGGCAACAACACCTCTTGCGGGACCAATGTAACACGTAAATACTAACCGCGTGATCACAGGACTCCCGGTTTTAGAATACAATGATAATTTTAAAATATGAGGACCTCTCACGAGACCATTGTAACACATAGGAACTGACCGCGCGATAACGGGACTCTCGGTTTGAGAATACGATGATAATTTGAAAATATGAGGAATTAAGCTTGAAAATAAGGCGTTAGATGGGCAAAACACGAGACAGCCGCTGTACGGTCCTGTGAGAGACACCAACACCTCTCACAGGACCAATGTAACACGTAGGAATTGACCGCGCGATAACTGGACTCCCGGTTTGAGAATACGATGATAATTTGAAAATATAAGGACTTAAGCTTGAAAATAAGGCGTTAGAGGGTGAAAACTCGAAGCAGCCCCCGTACGGTTCTATGAGAGGCACCAGCACCTCTCACGGGACCAATGTAACACGTAGGAACTATCCAACGGGAATCCCAGTTTGAGAATACGACGATAATTTGAAAATATGGGGACTTAAGCTTGAAAATAAGGCGTTAGATGGTAAAACTCGAAACATCCCCAGTACGGTTCCGTGAGAGGAACCAACACCTCTCACGGAACCAATGTAACATGTAGGAAGTGACCGCGCGATAGCGGGACTCCCGATTTGAGAATACAATGATAATTTGAAGATATAAGGACTTAACCTTGAAAATAAGTTGTTAGAGGGTGAAACTCGAAACAACCCCCGTACGATCCCGTTAGAGGTAGCAACACCTCTCGCGGGAGTAATGTAACACGTAGGAACTCACTGCGCGACCACAGGATTCCCGGTTTTAGAATACGACGATAATTTTAAAATATGAGGACCTCTCACGGGACCAATGTAACACATAGGAACTGATCGCGCAATAACGGGACTCCCGGTTTGAGAATACGATGATAATTTGAAAATATGAGGACTTAGATTTGAAAACAAGGCGTTAGAAGGGGAAAACATGAAACAGCCCCCGTACGGTCCTGTGAGAGGTACCAACACCTCTCACGGGACCAATGTAACACGTAGGAACTGACCACGCGATCACGGGACACCCGACTTGAGAATATGACGATAATTTGAAATTTTGAGAACTTAAGCTTGGAAACAAGGCGTTAGAGGGAGAAACCTAAAAAAATAACCCCAGTACGGTTCCGTGAGAGGGACCAACACCTCTCGCGGGACCATTGTAACACGTAGGAACTGATCGTTCGATAACGGGACTCCCAATTTTAGAATACGACGATAATTTCAAAATATAAGGTCTTAAGCTTGAAAATAAGGCGTTAGAGGGTGAAAACTCGAAACAGCCCCCGTACGGTCCCGTGAGAGTCACCAACCCCTCTCACGGGACCAATGTAACACGTAGGAACTAACTGCGCAATAACGGGACTCTCGATTTGAGAATATGTTGGTAATTTGAAAATATGAGGACTTATGCTTGAAAATAAGGCGTTAGATGGTGAAAATACGAAACAACCCCCGTACGGTCCCGTGAGAGGCCCCAACGTGTCTCGCGGGACCAATGGAAAATATAGGAACTGACCGCTTGATAACGGGACTCCCGGTTTGAGAATACGACGATAATTTAAAAATATGAAGACTCAAGCTTAAAAACAAAGCGTTAGAGGGTAAAACTCGAAATAGCCCTCGTATGGTCCCGTGAGAGGCACCAACACCTCTTGCGGGACCAATGTAACACGTAGGAACTGACAGCGCGATCACAGGACTCTCGGTTTGAGAATACGTTGATAATTTGAAAATATGAGGACTAAGCTTGAAAACAAGGCGTTAGAGGGGGAAACACAAAATAGCCCCAGTACAGTTCCGTGAGAGGAACCAAAACCTCTCGGGGGACCAATGTAACAAGTAGGAACTGACCGTTCGATAACGGGACTCCCAATTTTAAAATACGATGATAATTTTGAAATATAAGGTCTTAAGCTTGAAAATAAGGCGTTAGAGGGTGAAAACTCGAAACAGCCCCCGTACGGTCCCATGAGAGTCACCAACACCTCTCACGGGACCAATGTAACACGTAGGAACTAACTGCGCAATAACGGGACTCCCGATTTGAGAATACGATGGTAATTTGAAAATATGAGGACTTAAGCTTGAAAATAAGGCGTTAGATGGTGAAAATACGAAACAACACCCGTACGGTCCCGTGAGAGGCACCAACATGTCTCGCGGGACCAATGGAAAAACATAGGAACTGACCGCTTGATAACGGGACTCCCAGTTTGAGAATACGACGATAATTTAAAAATATGAAGACTTAAGCTTAAAAACAAAGCGTTAGAGGGTAAAACTCGAAACAACCCTCGTACGGTCCCGTGAGAGGCACCAACACCTCTTGCGGGACCAATATAACACGTAGGAACTGACAGCGCGATCATAGGACTCTCAGTTTGAGAATACGACGATAATTTGAAAATATGAGGACTAAGCTTGAAAAGAAGGCGTTAGAGGGGGGAACACAAAATAGCCCCAGCACAGTTCCGTGAGAGGAACCAACACCTCTCACGGGACCAATGTAACATGTAGGAAGTGACCGCGCGATAGCGGGACTCCCGATTTGAGAATACAATGATAATTTGAAGATATAAGGACTCAACCTTGAAAATAAGTTGTTAGAGGGTGAAACTCGAAACAACCCCCGTACGATCCCGTTAGAGGTAGCAACACCTCTCACGGGAGTAATGTAACACGTAGGAACTCACTGCGCGATCACAGGATTCCCGGTTTTAGAATACGACGATAAGTTTAAAATATGAGGACCTCTCACGGGACCAATGTAACACATAGGAACTGACCGCGCGATAGCGGGACTCCCGATTTGAGAATACGATGATAATTTGAAAATATGTGGACTTAAGCTTGAAAATAAGGTGTTAGAGGGTAAAACTCGAAACATCCCTCGTATGGTCCCGTGAGAGCCAGCAACACCTCTCGCGGAAGTAATGTAACACGTAGGAACTGACCGCGCTATCACAGGACTCCCGGTTTGAAAATACGCCGATAATTTTATAATATGAGGACTTAATCTTGAAGATGAGTCGTTAGAGGGTGAAAATTTGAAACAATCCCCGTACGGTGCCGTGAGAGGCCCACACACCTCTCACGGGACCAATGTAATACGTAGGAACTGACCGTGCGATAACAGACCTCCCGATTTGAGAATACAATGATAATTTGAAGATATGAGGACTTAAGCTTGAAAATAAGTTGTTAGAGGGTAAAACTCGAAACATCCCCCGTACGATCCCGTTAGAGGCAACAACACCTCTCGTGGGAGTAATATAACACGTAGGAACTGACTGCGCGATCACAGGACTTTCGGTTTGAGGATACGACGATAATTTTAAAATATGAGGACCTCTCACGGGACCAATGTAACACATAGGAACTAACCACGCGATAACGGGACCCCCGGTTTGAGAATACGACGATAAATTGAAATTATGAGGACTTAAGCTTGAAAACGAGGCGTTAGAAGGGGAAAACACGAAACAACCCCCGTACGGTCCTGTTAGAGGCACCAATACCTCTCACGGGACCAATGTAACACGTAGGAACTGACCGCGCGATAACGGGACTCACGGTTTGAGAATACGATGATAATTTGAAAATATGAAGACTTAAGCTTGAAAACAAGGCGTTAGAAGGTGAAAACACGAAATAACCCCCGTACGGTCCTGTGAGAGGCACCAATACGTCTCGCAGGACCAATAGAAAAATGTACGTGAGAGGCACTAACACCTCTCGCGGGACAAATGTAACACATAGGAACTGATCGCGCAATCACAGGACTCCCGATTTGAGAAAATGACGATAATTCGAAAATATGATGACTACGCTTTAAAATAAGGCGTTAGAGGGTGAAAACTCGAAACATCCCCCGTACGATCCCGTGAGAGGCACCAACACCTCTCGCGGGACCAATGTAACACGTAGAAATTGACCGCGTGATAACGGGACACCCGATTTGAGAATACGATGATAATTTAAAAATATGAGGACCTCTCACGGGACCAATGTAACACATATGAACTCACCGCGCGATAACGGGACACCCGGTTTGAGAATACGACGATAATTTGAAAATATGAGGACTTAAGCTTTAAAACAAGGCGTTAGAAGGGGAAAACATGAAACAGCCCCCGTACGGTCCTGCGAGAGGCCCCAACACCTCTCATGGGACCAATGTAACACGTAGGAAGTGATCGCGCGATCACGGGACTCTCAGTTTGAGAATACGACGATTATATGATAATTTGAGAACTTAAACTCGAAAACAAGGCGTTAGATGGGGAAAACACGAAACAACCCCAGTACGATTCCTTGAGAGCAACCAACACCTCTCGCGGGACCATTGTAACACGTAGGAACTGACCGCACGATCATGGGACTCCCGGTTTGAGAATACGGTGATAAATTTAAAATATGAGGACTTAAGCTCGAAAACAAGGCGTTAGAGGGGAAAAAAATGAAGCAGCCCCTGTACAGTCTCATGAGAGGCACCAATACCTCCCTCGGGATCAATGTTACACGTTGGAACTGACCGCACAAAAACAGGACTCCCGGTTTGAGAATACGATGATAATTTGAAAATATGAGGACTCAAGCTCGAAAATAATGCGTTAGAGGGTAAAACTCAAAATAGCCCCCACACTGTCCCGTAAGAGCTACCAACACCTCTTGCGGGACCAATGTAATATATAGGAACTGGCTCGCGATCACGGGACTACCGGTTTGAGAATACGATGATAATTTGAAAATATGAGGACTTAAGCATGAAAATAAGTTGTTAGATGGTCAAACTCGAAACAACCCCCATACGGTTCCGTGAGAGGCCTCAACACCTCTCACGGGACCATTGTAACACGTAGGAACTGACCGCGCGATAACGGGACTCCCTGTTTGAAAATACGACGATAATTTGAAAATATGAGAACTTAATCTTGAAAACAAGACGTTAGAGGGTAAAACTTGAAACAGTCCCCGTACGGTCCCGTGAGAGGTAGCAACACATCTCTCGGGACCACTGTAACACGTAGGAACTGACCGCGTAATCACAGGACTCCCGGTTTTAGAATACGACGATAATTTTAAAATATGAGGACCTCTCACGGGACCAATGTAATACATAGGAACTAACCGCGCAATAACTGGACTCCCGATTTGAGAATACGATGATAATTTGAAAATATGAGGACTTAAGCTTGAAAACAAGGCGTTAGATGGGGAAAACACGAAACAACCCCCGTACAGTCCTATGAGAGACACCAACGCCTTTTACGGGACCAATGTAACACGTAGGAACTGACTATGCGATCACGGGACTCCCGACTTGAGAATACGACGATAATTTGAAAATTTGAGAACTTAAGCTTGAAAACAAGGCGTTAGAGGGGGAAAACACGAAACAGCCCCAGTACGGTTTCGTGAGAGGAACCAACACCTCTCACGGGACCAATGTAACACATAGGAACTGACCGCGCGATAACGGGTCTCCCCGTTTGAGAATACGATGATAATTTGAAAATATGAGGACTTAAGCTTGAAAACAAGGTCTTAGAGGATAAAACTCGAAACTTCCCCCGTACGGTCCCGTGAGAGGCTGCAATAACTCTCGCGGGAGCAATGTAACACGTAGGTACTAATCGCGCGATCACAGGACTCTCGGTTTTAGAATACGATGATAATTTTAAAATACGAGGACCTCTCATGGGACCAATGTAACACATAGGAACTGATCACGCGATAACGGGACTCCCGATTTGAGAATACGATGATAATTTAAAAATATGAGGACTTAAGTTTGAAAATAAGGCGTTAGAACGGGAAAACACGAAACAGCCCCCGTACGGTCCTGTGAGAGGCACCAACACCTCTCACGGGACCAATGTAACACAAAGGAACTGACCACGCGATCACGGGACTCCTGGCTTGAGAATACGACGATATTTTGAAATTTTGAGAACTAAAGCTTGGAAATAAGGTGTTAGAGGGTAAAAGCACGAAACAACCCCAGTACGGTTTCATGAGAGGAACCAACACCTCTTGCGAGACCATTGTAACACGTAGGAACTGACAGTGGGATAACGGGACTCCCGATTTGAGAATACGATGATAATTTGAAAATATAAGGTCTTAAGCTTGAAAATAAGGCGTTCGAGGGTGAAAATTCGAAATAGCCCCCGAACGATCCCGTGAGAGCATCAACACCTCTCACGGGACCAATGTAACACGTAGGTCTGATCGCGCGATAACGGGACTCCCGATTTGGGAATACGATGGTCATTTGAAAATATGAGGACTTAAGCTTGAAAATAAGGTGTTAGAGGGTAAAACTCGAAACAACCCCCGTACGGTCCCGTGAGAGGCAGCAAAACATCTCGCGGGATCAATGTAACACATAGGAACTGACCGCGTGATCACAGGACTCCCGGTTTTAGAATACGATGATAATTTTAAAATATGAGGACCTCTCACGGGACCAATGTAACACATAGGAACTGACCTCGCAATAACGGGACTCCCGGTTTGAGAATACGATGATAATTTGAAAATATGAGGACTTAAGCTTGAAAACAAGGCGTTAGATGGGGAAAACACGAAACAACTCCCGTACAGTCCTGTGAGAGACACCAACGCCTCTCACGGGACCAATGTAACATGTAGGAACTGACTGTGCGATCACAGGACTCCCGGCTTGAGAATACGACGATAATTTGAAAATTTGAGAACTTATGGTTAAAAACAAGGCGTTAGAGGGGGAAAACACGAAACAGCCCCAGTACGGTTCCGTGAGAGGAACCAACACCTCTCACGGGACCAATGTAACACGTAGGAGGTGACCGCGCGATAGCGGGACTCCCGGTTTGACAATACGATGATAATTTGAAAATATGAGGACTTAAGCTTGAAAACAAGGTGTTAGAGGGTAAAACTCGAAACTTCCCCCGTACGGTCCCGTGAGAGGCTGCAACAACTCTCGCGGGAGCAATGTAACACGTAGGTACTAATCGCGGGATCACAAGACTCTCGGTTTTAGAATACGAGCATAATTTTAAAATACGAGGACCTCTCACGGAACCAATGTAACACATAGGAACTGATCGCGCGATAACGGGACTCCCGATTTGAGAATACGATGATAATTAGAAAATATGAGGACTTAAGTTTGAAAATAAGGCGTTCGAAGGGGAAAATATGAAACAGCCCCCGTACGGTCCTGTGAGAGGCACCAACACCTCTCACTGGATCAATGTAACACAAATAAACTGACCACGCGATCACGGGACTCCCGGCTTGACATTACGACGATATTTTAAAATTTTGAGAACTTAAGCTTGGAAACAAGGCGTTAGAGGGGGAAAACACGAAACAACCCCAGTACGATTTCGTGAGAGGAACCAACCCCTCTCGCGAGACCATTGTAACACGTAGGAACTGAGCGTGCGATAACGGGACTCCCGATTTGAGAATGCGATGATAATTTGAAAATATAAGGTCTTAAGCTTGAAAATAAGGCGTTAGAGGGTGAAAATTCAAAACAGCCCCCGAACGGTCCCGTGAGAGTCACCAACACCTCTCACGGGACCAATGTAACACGTAGGACTGACCGTGCGATAACGGGACTCTATATTTGAGAATACGATGGTCATTTGAAAATATGAGAACTTAAGCTTGAAAATAAGGTGTTAGAGGGTGAAAATACGAAAAAATAACCTGAACGTTCACGTGAGAGGCCCTAACACGTCTTGCGGGACCAATGGAAAAATGTAGGAACTGACCGCGCGATAACGGGACTCCCGGTTTGAGAATACGACGATAAATTAAAAATATGAAGACTTAAGCTTAAAAACAAAGTGTTAGAGGGTAAAACTCGAAACAACAACCATACGGTCCCGTGAGAGGCACCAACACCTCTCACTGGACCAATGTAACACGTAGGAATTGGATGTGCGATCAAAGGACTCCCGGTTTGAGAATACGATGATAATTTGAAAATATGAGGACTAAGCTTGAAAAGAAGGCGTTAGAGGGGGAAAAAACGAAACAACCCTAGTACGGTTCCGTGAGAGGAACAAACACCTCTCACGGGACTAATGTAACACGTAGGACCTGACCGCGCGATAACGGGACTCACGGTTTGAGAATACGATGGTAATTTGAAAATATGAGGACTTAAGCTTGAAAACAAGGCGTTAGAGGGTAAAACTAGAAATAGCCCCCGTACGATCCCGTGAGAGGCAACAACGCCTCTCGCGGGTGCAATATAACATGTAGGAACTGATCGCGTGATCATAGAAATCCCAATTTTAGAATAAGACAATAATTTTAAATATGAGGACCTCTCACGGGACCAATGTAACACAAAGGAACTGATCGCGCGATAACAGGACTCCCGATTTCAGAATACGATGATAATTTGAAAATATGAGGACTTAAGTTTGAAAACAAGGCGTTAGGAGGGGAAAACTAGAAATAGCCCCCATACGGTCCTGTGAGAGGCACTAATACCTCTCACGGGACCAATGTAACACGTAGGAACTGACCGCGCGATCAAGGGACACTCGACTTGAGAATACGACGATAATTTGAAATTTTGTAAACTTAAGCTTAGAAACAATGTGTTAGAGGGGGAAAACACGAAACAACCCTAGTACGGTTCCGTGAGAGGAACCAACACCTCTCACGTGACCATTGTAACACGTAAGAACTGACCGTGCGATAACGGGACTCCCGATTTGAGAATACGATGATAACCTGAAAATATAAGGTCTTAAGCTCGAAAATAAGGCGTTAGAGGGTGAAAACTCAAAACAGCCCCCGTACGGGCACGTGAGAGTCACCAACACCTCTCACGGGACCAATGTAACACGTAGGAACTGATCGCGAGATAACAGGACTCCCGATTCGAGAATACGATGGTAATTTGATAATATGAGGACTTAAGCTTGAAAACAAGACGTTAGGGGGTGAAAACACGAAACAACTCCCGTACGGTCCCGTGAGAGGCACCAACACGTCTCGCGGGACCAATGGAAAAACGTAGGAACTGACCTCGCGATAACAGGACTCCCAGTTTAAGAATACGATAATAATTTATATGAAGACTTAAGCTTAAAAATAAAGGGTTAGAGGGTAAAACTCAAAACAGCCACCGTACGGTCCCGTAAGAGGCACCAACACCTCTCGCGGGACCAATGTAACATGTAGGAACTGACCGTACGATAATGGTACACTCTCTTTGAGAATAATATGATAATTTGAAAATATAAGGACCTCTCACGGGGCCAATGTAACACATAGGAACTCACCGCGCGATAATGGGACACCCGGTTTGAGAATACGTTGATAATTTGAAAATATGAGGACTTAAGCTTGAAAACAAGGCGTTAGAAGGGGAAAATATAAAACAGCCCCCGTACGGTCCAGCGAGAGGCACCAACACCTCTCACAGGACCAATATAACACGTAGGAACTGATCGCGCGATCACGGGACTCTCGGTTTAAGAATACGACGATTATATGAAAATTTGAGAACTTAAGCTCGAAAACAAGGCGTTTGAGGGGAAAACACGAAACAACCCCGGTACTATTCCATGAGAGCAACCACACCTCTCGTGGGACCATTGTAACTGGTAGGAACTGACCGTGCGATAACGAGACTCCCGGTTTGGGAATACGACGATAATTTAAAAATATGAGCACTTATGCTCGAAAACAAGGCGTTAGAGGATGAAAACTCGAAACAACCCCCGTACTGTTCCGTGAGAGGCCCCAACACCTCTCATGGGACCATCGTAACACGTAGGAAATGACCGCGCGTTAACGGGACTCCCGATTTGAGAATACGACGATAATTTGAAAATATGAGGAATTGACTGCGCGATCAAAGGACTCCCGGTTTGAGAATACGATGATAATTTGAAAATATAAGGACTTAAGCTTAAAAACAAGGCGTTAGAGGGTGAAAACTCGAAGCAACCCCCGTACGGTTCCGTGAGAGGCACCAACACCTCTCAGGGTCCAATGTAACACGTAGGATCTATCCAACGGGAATCCCAATTTGAGAATATGACGATAATTTAAAAATATGGGGACTTAAGCTTGAAAACAAGTCGTTAGAGGGTAAAACTCGAAATAGCCCCATACGGTCCCGTGAGAGGCACTAACACCTCTCGCGATCACGGGACTCTCGGTTTGAGAATATGATGATAATTTTAAAATATGAGGACTTAATCTTGAAAACAAGGCGTTAGAGGGTGAAAACTCGAAACAGCCCTCGTACGGTCCCGTAAGAGGCACCAACACATCTCGCGAGACCAATGGAAAAACGTAGAAACTGACCGCGCGATAACGGGACTCCCGATTTGAGAATAGGATGGTAATTTGAAAATATGAGGACTTAAGCTTGAAAACAAGGCGTTTGAGGGTGAAAACATGAAAAAAAACTCGTACGGTCCCGTAAGAGGCACCAACATGTCTCGCGGGACCAATGGAAAAACGTAGGAACTCACCGCGCGATAACGGGACTCCTGGTTTCAAAATACGACGATAATTTACAATATGAAGACTTAAGCATAAAAACAAAGCATTAGAGGGTAAAACTCCAAATAACCCCCGTACGGTTCCGTGAGAGGAACCAGCACCTCTCGCGGGACCATTGTAACACGTAGGAACTGACCGGCCGGTAACGGGACTCCCGGTTTGGGAATACGACGATAATTTGAAAATATGAGGACTTAAGCTTAAAAGCAAGGCTTTAGAGGGTGAAAGCTCGAAACAGCCCCCGTACGGTCCAGTGAGAGTAAGGGTGTAAACGGATCGGGTCTGGGTATATCCAGATACGATACGGGTATTTTTTTAATGGATCGGGTCTTACCCGATTACCCGTCGGGTCTCAGAAAATGGATCCAGACCCGGATCCGTTAAGGACTTGGTGACCCAACCCGAATACCTGTAACTATATATATATATCAACTGTAAAAACAACTATATATATATATATATATATATAGTTATATATATAGTTATATAACTGTTATTGTGTTTATATACTGTTATTATAGTTATAAGTTATATATATAGTTATATAAGGTAATAGTTATATAACATAATAACAGTAATAGTTAACTATATATAACATATGTTAACTATAATTAACAGTTATATAACTGTTATAAGTTATATATATTTATATATATAACTATATATATATATATATATACATATTCGGGTCGGGTCCTTATCGGATCGGAGTCATGTATATCCAGATTCGGTCCATTAACAAATCGGGTAATCGAATAATCGGGTCTATAAAATTTCTTCAGATCCGTTAATTCAGATCGGGTCCGGATCTGGTCCGGTCCTATACCCGATCCATTGACAGCCCTACGTGGGAGGCACCAACACCTCTCGCGGGACCAATGTAACTCGTAGAAACTGATCGCGCGATCAGTGGACTCCCGGTTTGAGAATACGACGATAATTTGAAAATATGAGGACTATGCTTTAAAACAAGGTGTTAGAGGGTGAAAACTCGAAACAGCCCCCGTACGATCCCGTGAGAGGCACTAACACCTCTCGCGGGACCAATGTAACAGTAGGAACTGACCGCGCGATCACGGGACTCCCGGTGTGAGAATACGATGATAATTTTAAAATATGAGGACTTAAGCTCGAAAACAAGGCGTTAGAGGGGGAAAAGCCCCAATACGGGCACGTGAGAGGCACCGACACCTCTCACGGGATCCATGTAACACATAGAAACTGACCACATGATAACGGGACTCCCGGTTTGAGAATATGACGATAATTTGAAAATATGAGGACTTAAGCTCAAAAACAAGGCGTTAGAGGGTAAAACTCGAAACAGCCCCCGTACAGTCCTGTGAGAGGGCACCAACACCTCCCGCGGGACCAATTTAACACGTAGGAACTGATCGCGCGATCACAGGACTTCCGGTTTGAGAATACGATGATAATTATAAAATATGAGGACTTAAACTTGTAAACAAGTTGTTAGAGGGTGAAAACTGGAAATAACCCCCGTACGATTTCGTAAGAGCCCCCAACACCTCTCACGGGACCAATGTAACACGTAGGAACTGATCGCGCGATAACAGGACTCCCGGTTTGAGAATACGACGATAATTTGAGAATATGAGGACTTAAGCTTGAAAATAAGTCGTTAGAGGGTAAAACTCGAAACAGCCCCCGTACGGTCCTATGAGAGGCAACAACACCTCTCGTGGGAGCAATGTAACACGTAGGAACTGACCGTGCGATCACGGAACTCTCGGTTTGAGAATACGATGATAATTTTAAAATATGAGGACCTCTCACGGAACCAATGTAACACATAGGAACTGACCACGCGATAACGGGAATCCCGATTCGAGAATACGACGATAATTTGAAAATATGAGGACTTAAGCTTGAAAACAAGGCGTTAGAAGGGGAAAACACAAAACAGCCCCCGTGCGGTCCTGTGAGAGGCATCAACACCTCTCACCGGAACAAATTAAAATGTAGGAACTGACCACGCGATCATGGGACTCCCGGCTTGAAAATACGACATTAATTTGAACATATAAGAACTTAAGCTGAAAACGAGGCGTTAGAGGGTGAAAATTTGAAACAACCCCCATATGCTCCCGTGAGAGGCACCAACTCCTCTCACGGGACCAATGTAACACGCAGGAACTAACCGCGTGATAACGGGACTCTCGGTTTGAGAATACGACGATAATTTAAAAATATAAGGTCTTAAGCTTGAAAATTAGGCGTTAGAGGATGACAACTCGAAATAGCCCCCGTACGGTCCTGTGAGAGGCACCGACACCTCTCACGGGACCAATGTAACACGTAGGAAATGTGCGCATGATAATGGGACTCCCGGGTTGAGAATACGATGATAATTTGAAAGTATGAGGACTTCAGCTTGAAAATAAGGCGTTAGAGGGTAAAACTCGAAACATCCCCCGTATGGTCCTGTGAGAGGCAGCAACACCTCTTGCGGGAGTAATGTAACACGTAGGAACTGACGGCGCGATGACATAACTCCCGGTTTGAGAATATGACGATAATTTTATAATATGAGGACTTAAGCTTGAAGATGAGTCGTTAGAGGGTGAAAATATGAAACAAACCCCGTACCATTCCGTAAGGCCCACACACCTCTCACGGAACCAATGTAACACGTAGGAACTGGCCGTGCGATAACGGGACTCCCGATTTGAGAATACAATGATAATTTGAAGATATAAGGACTTGAGCTTGAAAATAAGTTGTTAGAGGGTAAAATACGAAACAACCCCCGTACGGTCCCGTTAGAGGCAGCAACACCTCTCGTGGGAGTAATGTAACACGTAGGAACTGACTGCGCGATCACAGGACTTTCGGTTTGAGAATACGACGATAATTTTAAAATATGAGGACCTCTCACGGGACCAATGTAACACATAGGAACTGACCGCGCGATAACGGGACCCCTGGTTTGAGAATACAACGATAAATTGAAAATATGAGGACTTAAGCATGAAAACGAGGCGTTAGAAGGGAAAAACACGAAACAGTCCCCGTACGGTCTGGTTAGAGGCACCAATACCTCTCACGGTACCAATGTAACACGTAGGAACTAACCGCGCGATAACCGGACTCACGGTTTGAGAATACGACGATAATTTGAAAATATGAGGACTTAAGATTGAAAACAAGGCGTTAGAAGGTGAAAACACGAAATAAATCCCGTACGGTCCCGTGAGAGGCACCAACACGTCTCGCGGGACCAATGGAAAAATGTACGTGAGAGGCACTAACACCTCTCACGGGACCAATGTAACACATAGGAACTCACCGCGCGATAACAGGACACCCGGTTTGAGAATACGACGATAATTTGAAAATATGAGGACTTAAGCTTTAAAACAAGGCGTTAGAAGGGGAAAACACGAAACAGCCCCCGTACGGTCCTGCGAGAGGCAGCAACACCTCTCATGGGACCAATGTAACACGTAGGAACTGATCGCGCGATCATGGGAATCTACGACGATTATATGAAAATTTGAGAACTTAAGCTCGAAAATAAGGCGTTAGAGGGGGAAAACACGAAATAACCCCAGTACGGTTCCGTGAGAGCAACCAACACCACTCGCGGGACCATTGTAACACGTAGGAACTGATCGTGCAATAACGAGACTCCTGGTTTGGGAATACGATGATAATTTGAAAATATGAGGACTTGAGCTCGAAAATAAGGCGTTAGAGGGTGAAAACTCAAAACAGCCCCTGTACGGTCCCGAGAGAGGCACTAACACCTCTCACGGGACCAATGTAACACATAGAAACTGACCGCGCGATCATGAAACTCCCGGTTTGAGAATACGATGATAATTTTAAAATATGAGGACTTAAGCTCGAAAACAAGGCGTTAGAGGGGAAAAAAATGAAGCAGCCCGTGTACGGTCTCGTGAGAGGCACCAATATCTCCCTCGGGATCAATGTATCACGTTGTAACTGACCGCGCAATAACGGGACTCCCGATTTGAGAATACGATGATAATTTGAAAATATGAGGGCTCAAGCTCGAAAATAATTCGTTAGAGGGTAAAACTCGAAACAACCCCCACACGATCCCGTAAGAGGCACCAACACCTCTCGCGGGACCAATGTAACATTTAGGAACTGACCTCGTGATCACGGGACTCCAGGTTTGAGAATAAGATGATAATTTGAAAGTATGAGGACTTAAGCTTGAAAATGAGTTGTAAGACGGTGAAACTCGAAACCACCCCTGTACGGTTCCGTGAGAGGCCCCTACACCTCTCACGGGACCATTGTAACACGTAGGAACTGACCACGCGATAACGGAACTCCCGATTTGAGAATACGATGCTAATTTGAAAATATGAGGACTTAATCTTGAAAACAAGGCATTAGAGGGTAAAACTCAAAACAGCCCCCGTACGGTCACGTGAGAGGCAGCAACACCTCTCGCGGGACCAATATAACACGTAAGAACTGACCGTGCGATCACAGGACTCCCGGTTTTAGAATATGACGATAATTTTAAAATATGAGGACCTCTCACGGGACCAATGTAACACATAGGAACTGACCGCGCGATAACGGGACTCCCGGTTTGAGAATACGATGATAATTTGAAAATATGAGGACTTAAGCTTGAAAACAAGGCGTTAGATGGGGAAAACATGAAACAACGCCCGTACGGTCCTGTGAGAGACACCAACACCTCTCACGGGACCAATGTAACACGTAGGAACTGACCGCGCGATCACGGGACTCCCGGCTTGAGAATACGACGATAATTTGAAAATTTGAGAAGTTAAGCTTGAAAATAAGGTGTTCGAGGGGGAAACACGAAATAACCCCAGTACGGTTCCTTGAGAGGAACCAACATCTCTCACGGGACCAATGTAACACGTAGGAACTAACCGCGCGATAGCGGGACTCCCGGTTTGAGAATACGACGATAATTTGAAAATATGAGGACTTAAGCTTGAAAACAAGGCGTTAGAGGGTAAAACTCGAAACGGCCCCCGTACGGTCTCGTGAGAGGCTGCAATAACTCTCGCGGGAGCAATGTAACACATAGGTACTAACCGCGCGATCACAGGACTCTCGGTTTTAGAATACGATGATAATTTTAAAATATGAGGACCTCTCACAGGACCAATGTAACACATAGGAACTGATCGCGCGATAACGGGACTCCCGATTTGAGAATGCGATGATAATTTAAAAATATAAGGACTTAAGTTTGAAAACAAGGCGTTAGAAGGGGAAAACATGAAACAACCCCCGTACGGTCCTGTGAGAGGCACCAACACCACTCACGGGACCAATGCAACACGTAGGAACTGACCACGCGATCACGGGACTCCCGACTTGAGAATACGACGATAATTAAAAATTTTGAGAACTTAAGCTTGGAAACAAGGCGTTATAGGAGGAAAACACGAAATAACCCTAGTACGGTTCCGTGAGAGGAACCAACACCTCTCGCGGGACCATTATAACACGTAGGAACTGACCGTGCGATAACGGGACTCCCGATTTGAGAATACGACGATAACTTGAAAATATAAGGTCTTAAGCTCGAATATAAGGCGTTAGAGGGTGAAAACTCGAAACAACCCCCGTACGTGCACGTGAGAGTCACCAACACCTCTCACGGGACCAATGTAACACGTAGGAAGTGACTGCGAGATAATAGGACTACCGATTTGAGAATACGATGGTAATTTGAAAATATGAGGACTTAAGCTTGAAAAGAAGGCGTTAGAGGGTGAAAACACGAAACAACCCCCGTACGGTCCCGTGAGAGGCACCAACACGTCTCACGGGACCAATGGAAAAACGTAGGAACTGATCGCGCGATAACGGGACTCTCGATTTGAGAATACGATGATAATTTAAAAATATGAAGACTTAAGCTTATAAACAAAGCGTTAGAGGGTAAAACTCGAAACAGCCCCCGTAGGGTCCCGTGAGAGGCACCAACACCTCTCGCGGGACCAATGTAACACGTAGGAACTGACCGTGCGATAACAGTGCACTCGATTTGAGAATACGATGATAATTTGAAAATATGAGGACCTCTCACGGGACCAATGTAACACAGAGGAACTCACCGCTCGATAACGGGACACCCGGTTTGAAAATACGACGATAGTTTGAAAATATGAGGATTTAAGCTTGAAAACAAGGCGTTAGAAGGGGAAAACATGAAACAACCCACATACGGTCCAGCGAGAGGCACCAACACCTCTCCCGGGACGAATGTAACACGTAGGAACTGATTGCGCGATCACGGGACTCTCGGTTTGAGAATACGACGATTATACGAAAATTTGAGAACTTAAGCTCGAAAACAAGGCGTTAAAGGGGGAAAACACGAAACAGCCCCGATACGGTTCCGTGAGAGCAAACAACACCTCTCGTGGGACCATTGTAACTGGTAGGAACTGACCGTGCGATAACTAGACTCCCCGTTTGGGAATACGATGATAATTTGAAAATGTGAGGACTTATGCTCGAAAACAAGGTGTTAGAGGGTGAAAACTCGAAACAGCCCTCGTACGGTCCCGTGAGAGGCACTGACAACTCTCGCGGGACCAATGTAACACATAGGAATTGACCGCGCGATCACGGGACTCCCGGTTTGAGAATACGACGATAATTTCAAAATACAATGACTTAAACTCGAAAATAAGGCGTTAAAGGGGAAAAAATTAACCAGCCCCTGCACAATCCCGTGAGAGGCACCAATACCTCTCTCGAGATCAATGTAACACGTTGGAACTGATCGCGCGATAACGGGACTCCTGATTTGAGAATACAAGGATAATTTCAAAATATGGGGACTCAAGATCGAAAACAGTGCGTTAGAGGGTAAAACTGAAACAGCCCCCGTACGGTCTCGTAAGTGGCACCATCACCTCTTGCAGGACCAATGTAACACGTAGGAACTGACCGCGCGGTCACGGGATTCCCGGTTTGATAATACGATGATAATTTGAAAATATGAGGACTTAAGCTTGAAAAGGAGTTATTAGAGGGTGAAACTCAAAACAACCCCCGTACGATTCCGTGAGAGGCCCCAACACCTCTCACGAGACCAATGTAACACGTAGGAACTGATCGCGCGATAGGGGGACTCCCAATTAGAGAATACGACGATAATTTGAAAATATGAGGACTTAAGCTTGAAAACAAGGCGTCAGAGGGTAAAACTCGAAACAACACCCGTACGGTCTCGTGAGAGGCTGTAATAACTCTCGCGGGAGCAATGTAACACATAGGTACTAACTGCGCGATCACAGGACTCTCGGTTTTAGAATACGACGATAATTTTAAAATATGAGGACCTCTCACAAGACCAATGTAACACATAGGAACTGATCGCGCGATAACGGGACTCCCGATTTGAGAATACGATGATAATTTAAAAATATAAGGACTTAAGTTTGAAAACAAGGCGTTAGAAGGGAAAAACACGAAACAACCCCCGTACGGTCCTGTGAGAGGCATAAACACCTCTCACGGGACCAATGTAACACGTAGGAACTGACCACGCGATCACGGGACTCCCGGCTTGAGAATACGACGATAATTAGAAATTTTGAGAACTTAAGCTTGGAAACAAGGCGTTAGAGGAGGAAAACACGAAATAACCCTAGTACGGTTCCGTGAGAGGAACCAACACCTCTCGCGGGACCATTATAACACGTAGGAACTGACCATGCGATAACGGGACTCCCGATTTTAGAATACGACGATAACTTGAAAATATAAGGTCTTAAGCTCGAATATAAGGCGTTAGAGGGTGAAAACTCGAAACAGCCCCCGTACGGGCACGTGAGAGTCACCAACACCTCTCGCGGGACCAATGTAACACGTAGGAATTGACCACGAGATGATAGGACTCCCGATTTGAGAATATGATGGTAATTTGAAAATATGAGGACTTAAGCTTGAAAAGAAGGCGTTAGAGGGTGAAAACACGAAACAACCCTCGTACGGTCCCGTGAGAGGAACCAACACGTCTCACGGGACCAATGGAAAAATGTAGGAACTGTTCGCACGATAACGGGACTCTCGATTTGAGAATACGATGATAATTTAAAAATATGAAGACTTAAGATTAAAAACAAAGCGTTAGAGGGTAAAACTCGAAACAGCCCCCGTAGGGTCCCGTGAGAGGCACCAACACCTCTTGCGGGACCAATGTAACACGTAGGAACTGACCGTGCGATAACAGTGCACTCGGTTTGAGAATACGATAATAATTTGAAAATATGAGGACCTCTCACGGGACCAATGTAACACAGAGGAACTCACCGCGCGATAACGGGACACCCGGTTTGAAAATACGACGATAGTTTGAAAATATGAGGATTTAAGCTTGAAAACAAGGCGTTAGAAGGGGAAAACATGAAACAGCCCACATACGGTCCAGCGAGAGGCACCAACACCTCTCACGGGACGAATGTAACATGTAGGAACTGATTGCGCGATCACGGGACTCTCGGTTTGAGAATACGATGATTATACGAAAATTTGAGAACTTAAGCTCGAAAACAAGGCGTTAGAGGGGGAAAACACGAAACAACCCCGATACGGTTCTGTGAGAGCAAACAGCACCTCTCGTGGGACCATTGTAATTGGTAGGAACTGACCATGCGATAACGAGACTCCCCGTTAGGGAATACGACGATAATTTGAAAATGTGAGGACTTATGCTCGAAAATAAGGTGTTAGAGGGTGAAAACTCGAAACAGCCCTCGTACGGTCCCGTGAGAGGCACTGACACCTCTCGCGGGATCAATGTAACACGTAGGAACTGACCGCGTGATCACGGGACTCCCGGTTTGAGAATACGATGATAATTTCAAAATACGATGACTTAAACTCGAAAATAAGGCATTAGAGGGGACAAAAATGAACCAACCCCTGCACGGTCCCGTGAGAGGCACCAATACCTCTCTCGAGATTAATGTAACACGTTGGAACTGACCGCGCGATAATGGGACTCCCGATTTGAGAATACGATGATAATTTGAAAATATGGGGACTCAAGATCGAAAACAGTGCGTTAGAGGGTAAAACTGAAACAGCCCCCGTACGGTCTCGTAAGTGGCACCAACACCTCTTGCGGGACCAATGTAACACGTAGAAACTGACCGCGCGGTCACGGGATTCCCGGTTTGATAATACGATGATAATTTGAAAATATGAGGACTTAAGCTTAAAAAGGAGTTATTAGAGGGTAAAACTCGAAACAACCCCCATACGATTCCGTAAGAGGCCCCAACACCTCTCACGAGACCATTATAACACGTAGGAACTGACCGCGTGTTAACGGGATTCTCGGTTTGAGAATACGATGATAATTTGAAAATATGAGGACTTAAGCTTGAAAACAAGGCATTAGAGGGTAAAACTCGAAGCAACCCCCGTACGGTCCCATGAGAGGCAGCAACACCTCTTGCAGGACCAATGTAACATGTAGAAACTAACCGCGTGATCACAGGATTCCCAGTTTTAGAATACAACGATAATTTTAAAATATGAGGACCTCTCACGGGACAATTGTAACACATAGGAACTGACCGCGCGATAACGGGACTCCCGGTTTGAGAATACAATGATAATTTGAAAATATGAGGAATTGAACTTGAAAATAAGGCGTTAGATGGGGAAAACACGAAACAACCCCTGTACAGTTCTGTGAGAGACACCAACACCTCTCATAGGACCAATGTAACACGTAGGAACTGACCGCGCGATAACAGGACTCCCGGTTTGAGAATACGATGATAATTTGAAAATATAAGAACTTAAGCTTGAAAACAAGGCGTCAGAGGGTGAAAACTCGAAGCAGTCCCCGTACGGTTCCGTGAGAGGCACCAGGACCTCTCACGGGACCAATATAACACGTAGGAACTAACCAATGGGAATCCCAGTTTGAGAATACGACGATAATTTGAAAATATGGGGACTTAAGCTTGAAAACAAGGCGTTAGAGGGTAAAACTCTAAATAGCCCTAGTACGGTTCCATGAGAGGAACCAAAACCTCTCATGGGACCAATGTAACACGTAGGAAGTGACCGCGCAATAGCGGGACTCCCGATTTGAGAATACGATGATAATTTGAAAATATGAGGACTTAAGCTTGAAAACAAGGCGTTAGAGGGTAAAACTCGAAACAACCCCCGTACGGTCCCGTGAGAGGCAGTAACTAACACCTCTCGCGGGAGCAATGTAACACGTAGGAACTGACTGCGTGATCATAGGACTCCCAGTTTTAGAATACGACGATAATTTTAAAATATGAGGTCCTCTCATGGGACCAATGTAACACATAGGAACTGATCGCGCGATAACGGGACTCCCGATTTGATAATACGATGATAATTTGAAAATACGAGGACTTAAGTTTGAAAACAAGGCGTTAGAAGGGGAAAACATGAAACAACCCCCGTACGGTCCTGTGAGAGGCACCAACACCTCTCACGGGACCAATGTAACACGTAGGAACTGACCGCGCGATCACGGGACACCCGACTTGAGAATACGACGATAATTTGAAATTTTGAGAACTTAAGCTTGAAAATAAGGCGTTAGAGGCGGAAAGTACAAAACAACCCCAGTACGGTTCCGTGAGTGGAACCAACACCTCTCGCGGGACCATTGTATACGTAGGAACTGACCGTGCGATAACGGGACTCCCGATTTTAGAATTCGACGATAATTGTAAAATGTAAGGTCTTAAGCTTGAAAATAAGGCGTTAGAGGGTGAAAACTTGAAAAAGCCCCCGTACGGTCCCGTGAGAGTCACTAACACCTCTTACGGGACCAATGTAACACGTAAGAACTGACCGCGCAATAATGGGACTCCCAATTTGAGAATACGATGGCAATTTGAAAATATGAGGACTTAACCTTAAAAATAAGGCGTTAGAGGGTGAAAATATGAAACAACCCATGTACGATCCCGTGAGAGGCACCAAGACGTCTCGCGGGACCAATGAAAAAACGTAGGAACTGACCGCTCGATAACGGGACTCTCGGTTTGAGAATATGACGATAATTTAAAAATATGAAGACTTAAGCATAAAAACAAAGCGTTAGCGGGTAAAAGTCGAAATAACCCTCGTATGGTCCCGTGAGAGGCACCAACACCTCTCGCAGGACCAATGTAACACGTAGGAACTAACTGCGTGATCACAGGACTCCCGATTTGAGAATACGACGATAATTTGAAAATAGAGGACTAAGCTTGAAAACAAGGTGTTAGAGGGGGAAAACACGAAACAACCCCAGTACGGTTCCGTGAGAGGAACCAACACCTCTCACAGGACCAATCTAACACGTAGGAATTGATCGCGCGATAGCGGGACTCCCGATTTGAGAATACGACGATAATTTGAAAATATGAGGATTTATGCTTGAAAACAAGGCGTTAGAGGGTAAAACTCAAAACAACCCCCGTACGGTCCCGTGAGAGGCAGCAACAACTCTTGCGGGAGCAATGTAACACAAAGGAACTGACCGCGCGATAACGGGACTCCCGATTTGAGAATACGATGGTAATTTGAAAATATGATGACTTAATCTTGAAAACAAGGCGTTAAAGGGTAAAAACACAAAATAACCCCCGTATGGTCCCGTGAGAGGCACCGACACGTCTCGTAGGACCAATGGAAAAACGTAGGAACTAACCGCGCGATAACGGGACTCCCAATGTGAGAATACGATGATAATTTAAAAATATAAGACTTAAGCTTAAAAACATAGCGTCAGAGGGTAAAACTCGAAACAACCCCCGTACGGTCCCGTGAGAGGCACCAACACCTCTCGCGGGACCAATGTAACACGTAGGAACTGACTGCTCGATCACAGGACTCTCGGTTTGAGAATATGACGATAATTTTAAAATATAAGGACTAAGCTTGAAAACAAGGCGTTAAAGGGTGAAAACTCGAAACATCCCCTGTACGGTCCTGTGAGAGCCACCGACACCTCTCGCGGGAGCAATGTAACACGTAGGAACCGTCCGCGTGATAACATGACACCCGATTTGAGAATACGATGATAATTTGAAAATATGAGGACTTGGGCTTGAAAACAAGGCGTTAGAGGGTGAAAACTCGAAACAACCCTCGTACGGTCCCGTGAGAGGCACCAACACCTGTCACGGGACCAACATAAAACGTAGGAACTGATCGCGCGATCACGAGGCTCCCTATTTGAGAATACGACGATAATTTGAAAATTTGATTACTTAAGCTTGAAAACAAGGCTTTAGAGGGGGAAAACACGAAACAGCTACAGTACGGTTTTGTGAGAGGAACCAACACCTCTCGCGAGACCATTGTAACACGTAGGAACAGACCAAGCGATAACGGGACTCCCGATTTGAGAATATGATGATAATTTGAAAATATGAGGACTTAAGCTTGAAAACAAGGTGTTAGAGGGTGAAAGCTCGAAACAGCCCCCGTACGGTCCTGTGAGAGGAACCAGCACCTCTCACGGGACCAATGTAACACGTAGGAATTGACTGCGTGATCACGGGACTGTCGGTTTGAGAATACGATAATAATTTGAAAATATGAGGACTTAAGCTAAAAAATAAGGCGTTAGAGGGGGGAAAACCGAGGCACCTCTGTACGGTCCCGTGAGAGGCACCAACACCTCTCACGGGATCAATGTAACACGCAGGAACTGACCACGCGATCTCAGGACTCCCGTATTGAGAATGTGGCGATAATTTTAAAATATGAGAACTTGAGCTTCGAAATAAGGCATTAGAGGGGGAAAACACGAAATAGCCACCGTACGGTCCCGTGAGAGGCACCAACAACTCTCGTGGAACCAATGTAACATGTAGGAACTGACCACGTGATAACGGGACTCCCGGTTTGAGAATACGATGATGATTTTAAAATATAATGACTTAAGCTTAAAAATAAGGCGTTGGAGGGTGAAAACTTGAAGCAGCCCCCGTACGGTTCCGTGAGAGGCACCAACACCTCTCACGGGACCAATATAACACGTAGGATCTAACCAACGGGAATTCCAGTTTGAGAATACAATGATAATTTAAAAATATGGGGACTTAAGCTTGAAAATAAGGCCTTAGAGGGTAAAACTCGAAATAGCCCCCATACGGTCCCGTGAGAGGCACTAACACCTCTCGCAATCACGGGACTCTCAATTTGAGAATACGACGATAATTTAAAAATATGAGGACTTAAGCTTGAAAACAAGGCGTTGGAGGGTGAAAACTCGAAACAACCCTCGTACGGTCCCGTGAGAGGCACCAACACCTCTCGAGGGATCAATGGAAAAACGTAGCAATTGATCGCGCAATAACATGACTCCCGATTTGAGAATACGATGGTAATTTGAAAATATGAGGACTTAAGCTTGAAAATAAGGCGTTAGAGGGTGAAAACACGAAACAACCCCCGTACGGTCACGTGAGAGGCAACAACATGTCTCGCGAGACCAATGGAAAAATGTAGGAACTGACCGCGCGATAACGGGACTCCTGGTTTGAGAATACGACGATAATTTACAATATGAATACTTAAGCTTAAAAACAGAGCGTTAGAGGGTAAAACTCGAAACAGCCCCCGTACGGTTCCGTGAGAGGAACTGGCACCTCTCGCGGGACCATTGTAACACATAGGAACTGACCGGGCGATAACGGGACTTTCGGTTTGGGAATACGACGATAATTTGAAAATATGAGGACTTAAGCTTGAAAGCAAGGCTTTAGAGGGTGAAAGCTCGAAACAGCCCCCGTACGGTCCCGTGAGAGTAGGGGTGTAAACGGATCGGGTCAGGGTATATCCAGATCCGACATGGGTATTTTTTTAACGGATCGGGTCTTACCCGATTACCCATCGGGTCTCAGAAAATGGATCCAGACCCGGATCCGTTAAGGACCCGGAGACCCGACCCGAATACCTGTAACTATATATATATATATATATAAACTGTAAAAACAACTATGTATATATATATATATAACTGTTATTATAGTTATAACTATATATATATGTAGTTGTATAACTGTTATTGTGTTTATATACTGTTATTATAGTGTAATTATAGTTATAAGTTATATATACAGCTATATAAGGTAATAGTTATATAATATAATAACAGTAATAGTTAACTATATATAACAGTTATATACAGTTATTATAGTTATAAGTTATATATATATATATATATATATATATATATATACACACATATTCGGGTCGGGTCCTTATCGGATCGGAGTCATGTATATCCAGATCCAGTCCATTAACAAATCAGGTAATTGGATAATCGGGTCGATAAAATTTTACTCAGATCCGTTAATTCGGATCGGGTCCGGATCTAGTTCGGGCCTATACCCGGTCCATTGACAGCCCTACGTGAGAGGCACCAACACCTCTCGCGGGACCAATGTAACTCGTAGAAACTGACCGCGCGATCACTGGACTCCCGGTTTGAGGATACGACGATAATTTGAAAATATGAGGACTTAAGCTTGAAAACAAGGCGTTAGAGGGTGAAAACTCGAAGTAACCCCGGTACGGTCCCGTGAGAGGCACCAACACCTCTCACGGGACCAATGTAACACGTAAGAACTAATCAATGGGAATCCGAGTTTGAGAATACGTCAATAATTTGAAAATATGGGGACTTAAGCTTGAAAACAAGGCGTTAGAGGGTAAAACTCGAAACAGCCCCCGTACGGTCCCGTGAGAGGCACCAACACCTCTCGCGATCACGGGACTCTTGATTTGAGAATACGATGATAATTTAAAAATATGCGGACTTAAGCCTGAAAAAAAGGCGTTAGAGGGTGAAAACTCGAAACAACCCTCGTACGGTCCCGTGTGAGGCACAAACACCTCTCGCGGGACCAATGGAAAAACGTAGGAACTGACCGCACGATAACGGGACTCCTGGTTTGAGAATACGACGACAATTTAAAAATATGAAGTCTTAAGCTTAAAAACAAAGCGTTAGAGGGTAAAACTCGAAACATCCCCTGTACGATTCCATGAGAGGAACCAGCACCTCTCGCGGGACCATTGTAACACGTAGGAACTGACCGGGCGATAACGGGACTCCCGATTTGGGAATGCGATGATAATTTGAAAATACGAGGACTTAAGCTTGGAAACAAGGCGTTAGAGGGTGAAAACTCAAAGCAGCCCCCGTACAGTCCCGTGAGAGGCACCATCACCTCTCGCGAAGGAACTGACCGCGCGATCACTGGACTCCCGATTTGAGAATACGATAATAATTTGAAAATATGAGGACTTAAGCTTTAAAACAAGGCGTTAGAGAGTGAAAACTCGAAGCAGCCCACGTACGGTCCTGTGAGAGGCACCAGCACCTCTCACGGGACTAATGTAACTCGTAGGAACAGACCGCTCGTTCACGGGGCTCCCGGTTTGAGAATACGATGATAATTTGCATATTTCTAGATTTAGGCATAAAAACAACGCATTTGAGGGTGAAAACACGAAACAACCCTCGTACGATACCGTGAGAGGCACCAACACCTCTCGCGGGCTAATGGAAAAATGTAGGAACTGACCGCGCGATAACGGGACTCCCGATTTGAGAATACGATGATAATTTAAAAATATGAAGACTTAAGCTTAAAAACAAAGTGTTAGAGGGTACAACTCGAAACATCCCACGTATGTTTCCATGAGAGGAACCAACACCTCTCGCGGGACCATTGAAACACGTAGGAACTGACCGGGCGATAACGGGACTCCCGATTTGAGAATACGACGATAATTTGAAAATATGAGGACTTAAGCTTGAAAGCAAGGCGTTAGAGGGTGAAAACTCGAAACAGCCCCCGTACGGTCCCGTGAAAGGCACCAACACCTCTCGCGGGACCAATATAACTCGTAAGAACTGACCGCCCGATCACTGGTCTCCAGATTTAAGAATACGACGATAATTTTAAAATATGAAGACTTAAGCTTGAAAATAAGGCGTTAGAGGGTGAAAACTCGAAGCAGCCCCCGAACGGTCCCGTGAGAGGCACCAGAACCTCTCACGGGACCAATGTAACTCGTAGGAACTGACTGCACGATCACGAGACTCCCGGTTGAGAATATGACGATAATTTGCATATTTCTAGATTTAGGCATAAAAACATGGCGTTAGTGGATGAAAACCCGAAACAGCCCCCGAACGTCCCCTTGAGTGGCACCAACACCTCACACGGGACCAATGTAACTCGTAAGAACTGACCGTGCGATCACGGGACTCTCGGTTTGAGAATACGACGATAATTTGCGTATGGGGACTTAAGCTTGAAAATAAGGTGTTAGAGGGCGAAAACACGAAGGAGCTCCCGTACGGTCCCGTGAGATGCACCAACAGGTCTCGCGGGACCAATGGAAAAACGTTGGAACTGACCGCGCGATAACAAGACTTCCAATGAGAATACGACTAAAATTTACATATGGAATTTATATGTTAATAATTATAACTCATATATGCAAATTTTCAGCTTGAATAATTTTTTTGTAAAACTACTTGGTTACTGATATCATTTTTTTTGTATCCTACCATTTGTAGGATTTTTGTACGTGGAACAAATGAAGGAGGGAATGGTTTAAGACATGAAGATTGTTTATATAATGTTGTGGACATTCAGGATTATGTTTTTTATGTATTACATCCATGCGGGCTTTTATTGTTTAGTTTTATGGCCGTGCGAGCTTTTATAATTTGATTGTTAAATTTTATGACCGTGCGGGCTTTATAATAAGCAGGTTTTACATTTACAGGGTTTGGAATGTCCAGAAAATAAAGGAAACTCTGCCCAATTTTTTTTTTTCTGTGAATTATTAAGACGTGTAATATTTTTAAGTTTGTATATATATTAGTTTATTGAAAACGTTATCGTTTCGCAGTTTGTGATTTTTTTTCATTGTTTTGCCAATAATAAATATTTGTAACGCCTCGTACGTGTCCAACGTTACACGTAGCAACCGACCGTGCAGGCACATGACCCCCAATTTTAGGATTGGACGAAAAAAGACATTTTTTAAAAAATTATAGTTAAACAAGGTCATGGACTTTGTCCATGACCATTTTTATTTTTTTCGTCGCGCATAAAAATGGTCGGGCCAAAGTCCATGACCCCAACCGTGACGAAAATTGTCGCGGCCAAAGTCCGCGACCATTTTTTTCCATTTTTTTTCGTTGCGGTGTGGATCACGAATTTTGGCCGCGACCATTTTTTCCTTTTTTTTCATCGCGGCGTGGGTGACGGTCTTTGGCCGCGACCAATTTTCCTCACGACCAAAGTCCATGACCCCGAACCGTGACGAAAAATGGTCGCGGCCAAAGTTCGCGACCATTTTTTTCCTTTTTTTTTCGTCGCGGCCAAACTTCGTGACGAAAAATGGGTCACAGACTTTGACCGCGACCATTTTTTTGTCATGGTTGTGGGTCACGGACTTTAACAACAATTACGTACATTTGAAAATGGACTTTAACTCGCTGGTACATTTATAACCCAAGACACATATCATTAAAGTAGTAATAATATAAACTCAAATATTAACCCAAGACACATATCATTAAAGTCCATTTTCAAATGTGTCTTGGGTTATAAATGAAGCGAGTTAAAGTCCATTTTTTTGTCATGAAGCGACCATTAAATTTGGTTATTTATTTATTTTCATATCTTTTGTATTTAGGATAAACCTGGATATCTCCTCCGAGATTATTGGTAACTGTTTTGACTATCTCCGTAAGTATTCTAGTGTATTTAAAATACTCATGTGCGAATTAAATTATGATTTGGGCTGGGCAGCGTTCTAATGGATCCAAGCTGGTCGGCTACTCTCATGGGCTATGGTAAATGGGTCCCCACATTGAAATACTCAAAAATTTGACGTAAACGCAGGGAACCTGCGGGCGATACTTCTACTGATTTATCTGGTGTTGTTGATTCATAAAAAAAAG
Organism: Sambucus nigra; assembly: GCA_949130495.1. Classification (NCBI taxonomy): domain Eukaryota; kingdom Viridiplantae; phylum Streptophyta; class Magnoliopsida; order Dipsacales; family Adoxaceae; genus Sambucus; species Sambucus nigra. Next base: position 432,713,594 of record OX422209.1, on the reverse strand, counting down.
ATTGTGGTTGCTTTGGAAATGCAAGTTGTTTTGGGTTGTAAAAATAACTAAAATGCCCTTTTGGGTTGTCTTTTCATTTCCAAATGACCCGAGACCCAAAACCAACGTCCAAATAGACTTTTCTGACTATTTCAACCCTTTCGGACGCAACGACGAAGTCAAAACGACTATAAGGTCGATATAAAAATAATTTCCCTTTTTAATTTAACAAATTAGTCCCGACACATCCCATACCGCGTTCGACTAAAAATTCAAATAACTGAATTAATATCACACAGTCATATCAATGACACCACATTCATATATTACCTAAATATCTTTAAGCACCGATGCGGCTTAACCATCGTTTATCCACAGATGCTACTTTGAAACGGAGTTTAGACTTGTTAATTTTATTGAGTTAATTATTATTCTTACGAATGACACATATTAAATATTTTGTAGTTTGTTTAGAGATTTTAGATTTTTAGGTTATGAATGAAAATTTAAATATTATTATAGTAGAGTTTATATTACTACCGTTTTAATGAAGTGCCTTGGGTTATAAATGGTAAGTTATATAATATTTATTTGTTAAGTTTTGAATTTGAAATTTTACAAAAAAAAAAAGCTATTAAGTATATAGTTCTCATGAACCTCCTATTTTACAATTAGTAAATAATGATAATCAAACAATAAAAATTAAACGGATCCTTATTTTTGCACTTGAAAAAATTAAAGCAATTAACATCGAGTATATAATATTTTTGATGAAATGCATTTTTCTAAGATTTATCTTGTCCAAAAGAAATTTCTATCACTCCACCAATGCTAGATTTTTTTGTTTCCTAAAAGGGCCTCGGAACAGGTTGTTTGAGAGTTATATAGTTAATTAATTAGATGGACAAAAGTGTAAAAGTGATTAACCGCAAACGTGCGACATCGGCCAAATCAAATCCTCGAATAGAGAGACTAGAGTTGTATTGAAAGTGAAACACCTCAACTGAAGCTTGGTCCCCAAATCATGGAATAGATAACTTGATCCCCAAAATCAAATCAAATCAAATTGTAGGGAAGAGATAGAGTTTGAGTTGTATTCAAACTCAAACCCCTCAATCAACTGAAACCGGCTCATCTCTCTTCTATTTCTATTTATATATATGGAGTCTCCAAAGGTTTTGAAGCTCCGTCCCAGCATTTGAATAACGTTGTAAGTTTGCTTTTTTTTTTTACCCCCATTCAGATTGTTTAGGTTTTCATTCATTCATTTATTTTATTTAACTCAGATTGTCTATCATGATTGAGCCTCTCTTCTCCTCATCTGGTAACGATATAAACCCTAGCCCTAGCTATTGTCTATCATGATTGAGCTTCTCTTCTCCTCCTCTGGTAACGATATAAACCCTAGCCCTAGCTACTGCTCTAAATATTTAACTATATCATTGAGTCTTTGTTCTTTCTTTAATGGCTATGCGAGGTATGTAGGTGTTAAACACTTTTTTAATCGCTTTCGTTTAAACAACTTTCTTTGGGCTTCAATCGATGCCATCGCGTAATTTTTGTTCTATGTTTTAACTACTATTCATTTGGGCCTTTGATTGTTCTGGCTTTTCTAATAAATAAAGTATAGTTCTTAAAAATTTGCCTTTGCCTTTGCCTTTGATTGTTCTGCCTTTTCTATGTTTTAACTACTATCTTTGTTTATCAATCGGTGTTAACTATGTTTTAACTACTGCTGGCTTTTCGTTTAGTCTTTTAGTCTCATTTTGGGGGCTTTGATTGTTCTGCGTTTTCTAATTGATCCCTTTGTTTGATTTGCAATATTAGGTTGACTATGAGCTCTATATGTGATTTTTAAGAACTAAACTTCCAGTTTAGAATTTCATTTATGTTCCAAATAACCATATGTGAAATAACTCTTCTTGAACCATCAAATACGGTGATGCATCTATTTTATTTATTTCAAAAGAGACATATGCTTATAACCGGGAATATACAATCTTCATGATGTATACCGTAAAAAATATTTCAATTTTCCTAAAGACACTTACCTTTTTTTGCTTACTTTCCATGTTGGCTTTGTTATATTTAAATGCAATTCTTAACCCATGTTATTGGTTTTATTATATTTAAATGGAATTTTCAAAATGGAGAGCAACTTTTAGCGGGAATAGCAACTTTCTAATAAATAATATTAGTATTCATTCGTAAATTTGATTGAATGTTATTTGTCTTTGAATTCCACGATTACCAGAGGGGAGGTTTCAAATCTACGAATGATAAAAAATATTTTTATAGGATGCTTATATTTCCGCTAATAGTTTTTCTAAATAGATGAGGGGAAGTGTGAAATTGCCCGCGCGCCTCGGGTTTTTGTGACTCCTATGGGCTGTATGCTCTAAATAAGCCATCTGAATCAGCGCAAATATCTCTCAATATCATTGTTTTAAATCACAGCTGCACCGTCACGTAAATAGCGTAAGTTGACTTCAATTTATATGGGACTAAAACCTTATAAACAGTCCTTGAAGAGAAGGTGGAAATCGAGAGTATCTTTCTCAATCCCTCTCTGACACCTTCGGGCAATGGGTCTGTTGATCCTTATCAGAATGATGGTGTTGTTACTAAAAACAACTTTCCAGAGTTTAAGGTTTCATTCAGCAGACATCTGTTATCAATTTAGAAGTTCAATTTCATATTTGTTCTTAGATATTAGGTTTTGTTATAGAAATGCATAAAATATTGTCTTATTGTTATTTTTGTTGTATGAATAGTTATTCTCTAATTGTCAATAGTAGTTGAACATCGGAGAGACTGTTAATCAAGTTCTTTTATAACCATGTAATTGGTATCCATGGTTCATGAATGACTACCTTATTTTTATTTACAAGTCCTAAATAATTTTATATTTAGTCCTCTTTATAGAAGGAAAAAGTAAGGTATTTCTTATATTATTAAGTTTTAATTTTTTTAGTTTAGTTTGTATATATCAATTTGAGCGAGGGTATTTTTGTTTGACATGTATTACTCTTCTTTCTCTATATCTTAGTTCATATTACAATCTGTTTATCATAATTTTAGTAAATGATTCTACATATCTGTTTTCATGATGACAGAGCATTCCTTGATTTTTTCACTTGAATTTAGCACGTATTGAAATTTCCTGCTGAGTAACACGTGTGGTTAACACTTTGTTATTGTTTTACAGATTATCAAGGTAATAGCTAAAGCTGAAAAAGGTAACTAATGACGATGCTTTAGAATTTTCGCTTCTTCATTTAATGCGGCGTACATTGTAGATTGTTTTTATGATTCCCGTGATCCAATTGTTTAAACTGAAACTCATTTCCAGTGGTTAGTAAGTATTATACGAACAATGTTTTACCCAAACAGATTTTGGGTTCGTTTTTGCAGATCTATGACCGTTGTTGTATGGTGGTAAGCTACGATTGAACGTGCATTCCACTTCTCACAAGTTGGTCTGAAGCACATGACAGGGGGTAAGTGAATTAAATATGTAAACGGATATCATTAATTGGATCAAATCATAAGGATTGCTTTTTTTTTTTTAAATTTTTTAAATTTTGTTATGTACATTATTGGCCTATTTAAAGGTCTATCTTTTGAAAACTTTCTACTTTCTTTGTTTGCACAGCTGGGCAGGTTCTTATCTTGAAGAGCAGGCATCATTTAAAGCTATAAATTTTTGTGTTGTTAGATCAAGTTTAATAGTCCTCACCTACAAATGCTAATTGTCTCGGGGTTTGGAGCATGTTATTGTATGCTTTTAGTGACACTAGACTTTGGTGTATTTATAAAAGATATCATCCAGCTCCTCCAAAGTTAATATCTCGAACATATAGCATAGTAGGTTCTTCTTATTGGGAGTTATCATTGGATTGTGTTTAGAGGATGTCTACTATGACATTATTTGATTTTGTTCCATTTTGTTTTGATTTTTGAGGTTTGATTGATAATTGCCTAAGCCTCTCTTAGATTTTTTCAAATTTTTTAGGTTTGGTTAATGCGATTATCCTCTCTTGGAGATTTATAATTTTTTTCTGTTTTACATATGTTTGGGCTTGATTTTTTTACATGTATCCATAAGTAGCATCCTACATCTTTTACAGGTGGTTTCAATATATGGCATCTCATCCTCTGTTTTCCCATTTTTTTCAGTTCACCTTTGAAGGTTTTCATTTGTATTCTAGATTTTAATCTCGAATCTAATTTTTATTGCAATTTTGGTGATTCCTATTAAGTGGTTTAAAGTTGATTATAATTACTTATTTCTCTTTACTATTACATTTATTGTTGCAGGTTGTTTCGGGTTTTTCGGTTACAAATTTTGGTTATTCGTTTCAAATTTTTGGATGTTCATACGACTATATCGCTATTTGCTTTTACATCTATCTAATTTGTTGCTTATATTTTTTGCAGTTCATTTACAGGTATTGCAAAATCAGATATTCCAGTTATTGTATGGATATTCATCTTCTCCTTACCGGATTGAACGAGCTGCACATTTCAATGGTATATGTATTTTGTTTGGATATTCATCTTCACCTTGAGTCAAACCTTATCAGGCTTCTCTATATTCCATTAATTTCAATTCCATCATGCTCTTCTACTTTATTGTGTTCTCTTCTGCATCTTAGAGCTAACGCATCTTAGAGCTAACGAACAAATATTTGTTATTCATACATTTTGTAGGTGATATAATTTTGTTCATTAAGGTTGCATATTTCTCTACTTGCTATCTTTTTTTTATCATTTTGGAGATACAACGAACAATTCTCCACTCCTTTGTTAATTTTTATATTTGACCTCCCCTGATCTTATATATTATTTTTTGTCTTGAATTTACTAATTTCTTAAATGATTACAATGGTGAAGTTAGTCAATTTCTCTCCTCAGACTTATAATAATGAAGTGAATTATTACTATCAAAGTACACTACACACATGTAAAATTAAGTGGATGCCAATTAACCTGTGACTTATTTTTGTTCCCATTAGTTCTATTAATCAATGACATACATGTTTGAATCTCTTAGCAAAGTTTTATTTATTTATATAGAATAAGAATTTTTTATCCAATGCTTTGTACATTTCATGTGATGTCCCTCTTTTTTTCTTCTACAGAATCCATACGCACAACAAGTTATTGTTATATTTTTCTTTAATTAAAAAGTATCTTTTGTTTCTTTGCAACTTTACTATGACCTTACAAATTATAGAAATACTCCCTGCAAATTTACTGTCATGTCTTTAGCTACTACACCTTATTGTGCTCTTATTTAAAAATAAGTGATAGTATTGTATTCATAATCTAAATTGTATTATATTCATAATCTAAATTGTCATTATAATCTAAAAGAAATGATAGTATTGTATTTGAATTAGTAACCATTGTACCTTCTGTTGTTCTTTAACGAACTCAGTGAATGCCGGGAAATCTGTGGGCCATCAAACAATATGATGAAAGTGATGTAAGTTCTCCCAGTATCATTTCATCTTGGTTACATTTGTTAGAGACGACATCTCTATTTGCACAGATAGTTGGGTAATGGTTGATTATTTTAAGTTCTTAATATTCAATCAAATACTGAACTTTTTTTTGAAATCAGTAGAGTACTCTTTTTACCACAGATAGTATTTGTACCCCTTTTCTGTTTTGGGTGACAAGACTTTCGAGGTTGGATTGTTATGTTGCTGCATTCATGTGTTTTTTTTGGTAGCATACCATGAGGTGTCCGGGCCAGCTTACGCGCACCTCGACTAATCCCCATTCGCGGTTCGTGGCTTCCGCTGGTCAAGCATTATTTTGACAGTGCCAGTGCCATGGATCGAACTGGGGACCAAACCCAATTCACCCCCAAGACTGTCTAGTGGAAGCCTTATACCACTAGGCCAAGAGGCTTGGTTGCATTCATGTGTTTGCAAACTGGTAATTTAGTAGTCTTCTTTACCAGATCCAATACTTGAGGAGTAGATATATATTTTTATATCAATCTAACATCAAGAGATAGAGTTGAAGAAATATTCAGAGATGTGATAAATTCTTGGTTCTTTTATCTGATCGAGGTTCCCTCACATGTTTTAATGAGAATTAAATTGTCCGAATGAATAATCTCGATATTGATTATGTGAAACAATTATAAATTTATTTTTCCTATGTCTACCTCTATGGCTGATTTTGCCTTTCATAGATTTTTTTAATGATATTGTGATCAATGAATTTTTTTGATTAAGCAGGTGATACGAAGATGTTTGGCCAAAAATCATGTATATTTGAAACTCCTAAATACTTCCTCTTCTCATATCATATGTGGTGTATGTGATGTAAACTTAATTTGCAAGTTATTTTTTAGCATGAATTTTGTTTTTTCTATTTGCATTCTCGGTATGGTATGTACATGGAGGTATTTTACGATTATTATCACTATTTTATCTTAGAGGGTTGTGTCTAACACGTGTAATGTTTACATTATATTTTTTTACAATTTAACAAGTGTTAAATGTGTCATTATTTAACATGATTCTTAAAAAGCCAGATTATTAATGAATTGCAGGTTTGTGTGGGAGATCATTATATTGAAATTTTTTGCTTTACTTCTCATTTGGAGTTTACAAGTCGTTGTTTGTTTACATTTACTAATATTTTTGCAAACTAATATTCTTTTAACCGAATGCCATTGTATTTGGTCAATGATTTTTTTGCAACTATATTTGAAGTTTTGGTCCAGAAGCTTTGATATTATTATTCACTCATAAATTTTGGTCCAGAAACTCGAGACTCGATTTCACCATACATGTTGTAAGCATGTGCTATATCTTCAAAATTTACAGTCGTGCCTTCAGGCACGGGCATCCGCTACTATATATATATACTAGTACAAGCCCGTGCCTAAAGGCACAATTCAAACTTTGCAAAAAACACAACACATTCTTGCAACATGAATGGTATACGGACACGACGTTCCAAGAAATATAATACATTCTCGCTATAGATAAACAATATTTGAAATAACCTATAGTACGAACCTACTAGTTTTAAAAAACTTGGGCAAACTTTCCTTTATTTCTGAAACAATCCATTTTGTTTAAGAACAAAAATACCAACTATACTATTATTAATGTTGAGTCTGATAATTTAAAAAATTTGAATAGAGTTTTCTTTGTTTATTATACAATTCGCCCTGTTTAAGAACAAAAATATTAACTACACTATTATTAATACAGGTACTACGATATTAAAAAAATTAGGCAAAATTTCCTTTGTTTATAGAAGAATCCGTCCTATTTAAGGGGAGACAAACAGCAACAACTATACTACTATTTCACAATAGCCACCGTATAAATAATTAGAAACAATATAATCCATCATAGACCATAATTTGTATCACAACTAAATCAGTATAAACAATCAAAAGTTGTAACTAACATATACACTCCTTAGTAGCCAGACTTTTAGAAAAAAAAATATAGAAAGAAGAGAATCAAATAAAACCTGTATGCCGCTTGAAATTGTTATTAAAACGTTCAACAATAAAAAGCCACGTACTATTGAAAAAAAATATAACGTTCGTCTCTAATCCCGAATGACCTATGTTTTGCGCCCGTAAGTTTGTTTACATGTTCTCTAATTTCATCCCAAGTATCATAAATCCCAGGTTTATGTCCCACAAAAACAACATATATTTTTCACTTAATGAAAAAATTCCAAGCAAACAAAAGGGGAGACACCAAAACACACTAAGAAAATAATTTTGGAAATGTGATTTTCCAGTAAATTTTAAAATCAGTCTTGGGAAAATAATATTATATAAATAAGTTTGAATCTCCGGCCTAAGTCGTTGTGTTGTTGCAGCAACGGCTGCTGTGTTGTTGCAGCAACGGCTGCTGTGTTGTTGCAGCAGCAGCAACAACGTCATCGACATCTTGCTGCTTTTGGAATTGCTCGGACAACACCCAAACGACAAAGGCCATTCAAGAACATAAACTGATTCGTTGCTACTACGTTCTACTCTATAACGAAAAAAAATTCAACTTAATATTGAGCTTGATGGTTACCTCGCTCCTGTGAATTTAAGCCACCCACCAACCAAAAATTGCAACTGAGAACAAAGGTCATCCGTTAGCTATTGAAATTGATGAACTTACATACTATTTTAAATAGTAAAGAAGTTCTAAAATGAGTACATAAGCACGAGTACCTCGACAACATTGGTGAATACTAATTTTGGAGTGAGGAATACAGAGGATGGGAGAGAATACTTCTTTAAGTTCCTGTCATTCCAAGATTTTTAATTCAGTCCAATGCCAATAATATGAAGGTATAGGATATAAAAAATTGTTTGAAACTACAAGAACCAACAATTACTTCCAAAGTTTGGGGCTATATATGTAAATAACTAAAAAAGGGAGTTTATTATCTTCAATCATAACCACTAATTTTTTTTAAGTTAAGACACTTTCTATTTCATTTAATAAAAAACAATACATATAAGTCTTTCTGTTCCATCAGAAAATTAAACATTACTGTCAACAAGGTATAAATATGATTCACATAGTGTTTCAACTGCCAGTCATCTAAATCCATTACGTGAAGTCTCCAAGTTCTATGACTCACCAAATAATGTTCAAGTTGTAGAGAAGCTTCAAACGGCCAGTATAATATAATAGAATAAAACAAAATATTTTGTTCAATAGCATCTTTCCCTTACACGTAAGAACCTTCGCTATGCCCATTAGTAGTCAGTGGTATTATTCACGTCAGTTTCACAAACTTCATCCTGTGATTGGCATAAGATTTCTTGAGCTTCTGCAAGTGCAGGCTCCTTTGCATCAGTTGCATACAGTATCCTCTTAATTGCCACAACCATCTTGAAAGCATGGATACTTTTGAGAAGATGACAAATCCATCATCAATGCCGGATATATATTGAATACTGGTAACTTTGAGTTGCGGATACCCATGATCTGTAGATGTAACGGAAGATGCTCCAATTCAGGCATCTGACAGAGTACTTCTATGTCCCGTAATTTTGCAAAATAAAAATCTCTCTCTCCAAAAGTCCCACTGAAAGCTTCAGGTCTGTAATCTCCTGGGACAAAGCCTGAATTTCCCCTAAAAAATTTGCCCCGGCTGCTATTGCACCTGTTTTCCCTTGCTTGGTCCTAGAGATCTTGTAATTTTGTGGATAACCACTAAAATTATGTTTTACACATTTCTTGAAACTTACATATACCATTTAGTTCATTAAAAATCAGCCCCACTCATCACCCTAAAGAGAAAAAACTTACATATACCATATAGTTGATTAAAAATCGTATCTTAAACTTACCTTAACTACTTTAACATCCCAAGACACACCTAAGATAATACATAAAAGTAATAAACAACAAATTCAACATGTTAAAACTTACAACAGTAATTATAAATGAACTATAAGTTAGCAACACTCCCTATTGGATTTCAGCAATAGTAGCCCTGCTCAGTTTATTCCATTTCAATTTTGCACTGTGCTCAACATCAGTAAATCTACACCAAAAAATCCACAATAAAGTAAAAGTAAAGAAAATTAAACAGATCTTTATTAACATTGACTCTTTCATGTTTGATATGCCTTGAATCATTGCATTAAACAAATAGAAAGAAAAACAAAAGAATCATACTTCAATATGAGTATCCGTATCTTTTAAGTGGCATGAAATGAGAATTCATCAATTCTTGCTCCAAGAATAATTAAAAATTACCATTCAATAAAAAACCAAAAATAAAATAGACACGTGGAATGGAGAGAAATGTGAATAACATCATTATTCACTAAGAAACCAAATCAAATTTGATAAGAGAGAATACCTGATTAGGTTCCTTGTTGAAGAGTTAGATTGCAAAAAAGAAGAATGAATATCAGCCTTCAATAAAATACTCACAAAATATCAGCCTTCAATAAAATACTCAAACACTCTAAAAATATCAACTTTATCACAACATATCAAATTAGGGGAAATCAATACAGTTACCTTAAGTTATTATTGCATTCAAATGTTGTATCAAACAAAGTTCAAAGGTAAACGAACTCCATATGGAATCCCTAAATGAACCTCCATATGTAAGCGCTAAAATTGAAGGTTAAATCAGAAACTTAAATCGAAAGTTAAAACATTTGAATCAAATATGAATATAAATCAATGGCGTGGGGATTTATATGGAGGGGAGGTGAGGGAGGTTCATTTTTTTTTTGGATGGGTGGGGGGTGGAGGGGGGAGGGTTGGCTGATGAGGTTAAACCATTTGAATCTTACCTAAGAGAAGCGGCGACATGTAGAGAGGTACGACGGGGTGGATAGAGGTGCGGCGGCGTGGGGCTGAGGTAGGGGGAAAGTTTTGTGTGAGATGGGTTTTGATTGGGGGGCTGATGAGGGAACGGGAGAAAGGTAGAGAGAGAGAGAGAGAGAGAGAGAGAGAGAGAGAGAGAGAGAGAGAGGATTAATGAATGGGTACTCTTCGTTTTTCCATCTCATTGTATTTATTAAGAAGTTTTAGAAATTATATAAATAACCTTCACAACATAACACAACTGTTACAAACAAGTCACTCACAACATCAATGCTGAAATTGCTTGAAATATGTTTTATTGTTTATGCTTATTGTATATATCATTTGTCCAGGGAACCTATAAGGAAATTAACTGAATATGTTGTAGATAACATTCCATGTGAGTTTCTCTTTTAAGTTTGGTTTATTTTGCTAATTGTACATTTATAAATTAAAAAAGTGTATACATTATATGTTTGAAAGTTTTATTTATTAGATCGAAATGCAAGCTTTTTGCCATTTTCTTCCACGTGTACCACATTTACTTGTAATGAAATAGGTTTTTATATTATTTTCATATAATAAGACATTCATTATAAATTATCCGAACAGGGCCTTACAAAGAAGAGGGGCCTATGTTCTGCTCAAGCTCAGAATACATCTTCATTTTCAAAGAGATGTTTATCTTAATAGGTACGTAAAGCATCATATTTTTGTTGTTTCAAGCCTATGTGAATTGACTATTCTACTTGTGTCACCATTTTCACGCCCCAAAGGCTATTTTATAGGATTCTCCATTGCATATAAAACATAAATGGCTTTTGCATACATATTTTGTCCATACATGTATATGCCTTTGGTTTCGTATTTGTTTACGATGGGATTACTTATTCTTTTTTTTTTTTGATACATTTGTTTATGATAATATGAATTTATTCAAGTTAAATGTGATAATTTCCATCTCGATGGGGAAGTGAACTGCTACTCTTAATAATGTTCTTTTTCTTCCCACAACTGAGTATGGTTAGCAACTTGATTTGTATGTTTGGGACATTTTTGTGTCTTTCTATATTTACATGTACAAATAACGTGTGTAAATATATCACAGTTGAAATATCATCATGCAATCTCGATTTTAATCGGTTGAATGTTAAGATCGTTCAGTCAGAATTAGTTGACAATATAACCTGTTGTTTCCATAATAAATATATATATATTTTGGTAGTATGTTTGGATCCTACTGTTGTCAGTTGATTTATGCGTTCACATATATATCCTACTGTTGATTTATGCGTTCATATATATATTTTGGTAATATGTTTGGATCCTACTGCTGATTTATGCGTTCATATATATCCTACTGTTGATTACCCCCATTCTCTCTCTCTCTCTCTTCCTCCATTCTCATCACGCTGGCATTTCGATCTCTAACCTAGTTATACTCACGCCTGAGGTTTCGCATTCCGTCTTCTTCTACTCGGGTAACCTTTTGTCAAAATCATATAATGAAATCAACAAATTCGCGAATCAATTAAACCGGAATGCGAGAGATTTAAGGGAGACTCTTAACTGAAACTTGAATATGTGTATGTATTGCTTGGATTTGATTACAGGTATCTATGGCTTGGATTTAGGGTTTGGTTGATTTGGGTTGAATCATTTAGGGTTTGGTTGATTTGATTTTGTGTATTTATGTTTTGTCTACTGTTAATAATGTATTGGAGTTAGGTTTTGGGGTATTTAAGTTTTCAGTCATTTCATTATTCATTTTCTGCATGATTTCATTTGTTTTATCTATTACAAACTATTTCATTTTCTGCTGTTAATAATGTATTGGAGTTAGGTTTGGTGTCGGTCGAGCGCGACGTGTGGTCGGTTGTTTTCATCGAGCATTGATGGATCCGTTTCAGAGTGGGACCTTTTTCATCTCAAACAGAAGGTATCACCAAACTCTTGGGTGAACAGGAATTTATAATGCAAACCAAGACCCTTGGCACAATTGGTTACATGGCACCAAGTCATATTTTTAGTTAAAAATATGACTTCTGATAAAGTATTGTATTAATGATTTGAAATTATATCTATCCATTCTATTGTAAGAATTTTATTATATTCATTTAATCTATAATAAATTTCGTTTTGATTAACAGGCTATGGATTGGAAGGAAAAGTATCTACATGGGGAGATGTCTATAGTTATGGTATTGTGTTGCTCGAAACATTTACAAGAAAGAAGCCCACGGATGGAATGTTTGTAGGAGAAATGAACTTAAAGCACTGGGTGGATCACACCATACAGAAATCGATAACTGAAGTTGTGGACATCAGTTTGCTAGAAGAGAATGATAAAATTTTAAATGCAAAGAAGCCGTGTGTGTCACTGTCATCTATCTTCAGCTTGGCAATGGATTGATCAGCAGATTCACCTCGAGAGAGGATCAGTACGAAAGAGGTAGTCATGAGACTGAACAAGATAAAACCCAATTTCTCCGCAAATATTGAAATGCCCCAGAGCACAAGAGCTCGTCACACAGAAAGGTACCAGAGAGGTAAATGACTATTGATAGTCTCACCCCATTTCTTTCCTTCAGCACCGCGCCCCCCCACATCCCCCTCCCCTCCCCCCCCCCACCCCACCCAACCCACACACATTTATCGAGAAACAAATACTAAAACGTGCCGAATAGAATTCTAAAGTGATATTTCAATTACTGTTTTTTCTAAATTGATATTTCAATCATTCTCTGGTGGGCAGGGTGGGCGACGCTAGTAGCATTCAACCGTCTATTGAGCAGATGAAAGAGTGGGTCAAGGAGCATTGGAAAATGATAGGCGGGACTGACTCGTTACATGTCTCCCTTTTCATTTTTTTTGTTTTCTTATCGGAAGCAGAAGCGACCAGAGTTTTGAACATTTAGAAATAGTGGTTTTTTGGGTTACCTTTGTGTCTAGACAAGTGGCATCCTCTGGGATGCAGTCCCTAGAATTTACAAAATCCAAATTTTCGATGGATCAGGGTGATGGGTTTACCTCTCCATCTATGGGGAGGGGAAGTTTTCTAGCCCATTGGTGATAGATGCGGTGGTTTCACTACGGTGGACTGTGACACACAGACGGGGGAAGAACTTAGGTAGGCAAGAATCTTGATTTCAAGGAATCAATTTCTCCCGGAGACAATGATCATTAACTGTGGTGGGTGGGTTTTTCGTTTACCAATCTGGGTTGAAGACATGGGTTCATGCTACTTTGGTGGTGTTGACCATGTGTTTAAGATGAGGAATTGTAGTGCCGAGGTTGAGAGGTGTGGAAGGATGGCTTCAAAATCGCAAGCGGGGGGAATCTCTATACCCATTCATGTCGACAAAGTTAGTGTTTATGCAGGTCATAAGGCCCAGAGGGAGAAAAACATCAATCTTCCAAGTCCTATTGGAGCGGGATTTAATCGAGCCAGTGAGCGGGCAGTTGACGTTACTCAGAGGGAGCCTTATGTCAAGATTCTTAGGCCGGTAGCATGATTTATTTTTGTGTTTCCTGGTGAGACCTCGGACAGTGGAGTTGTCATACCCGACCTTGATCATAGTGAGAAGTTGGTTGTTGCATTCGGGTTGCTAAATGCATCAAATGGCATGCCAATACGAGTTATTAAGAGTATTAGCATGTGTAGAGATTGTCACGTTTTTATTAAACTCGTTTCTGCATTGACAGAAAAGGAGATCCTCATAAGAGACAGTAAGCAGCTCCACAAATTTGTCAATGGAAAGTGCTCATGTGGGGATTTTGGGAGTCTTCTTTGATATCATTTGAACCCAATTAATGAGGTCCTTTATCTGGTCATTCTTTTGACCTTAATCTCTCATGAATTATTTTTGTATGGCCTTGGGTGTTTTCTTCCTTCTTTTTTCCCTGACCCTCACTGGTTAATCAAGGTTAAATTGTAGATGTTGTAGCAACTTGAGTTATTCATATATATACTCACAACATAAAATTGAATGGAGCAACCTAAGGGTGAGGATTCGAACATGTCTCCGATGAAAGCGGATCAGGTGCAACAGAGTATGATGGCGGTGGTGAGGCCGAGACATGCATAGACTTAGTGGTGAATGTGATTTTGGAGAAAAAAGATGATGGGTTGGGTCTGGATGTAAACACAAGTTGACAGTTGTATACGTTGCTGGTGACGAAGGGAGTTTGAAAGAGATTACTGGTTGTCAGATGGGTTTGGTCGTGGGTTGGAGTAGGTCTAGGGTCGGAAGGGCAAGGGCGTAGGGTAGACTTCGGTCAGGGCTGGTTTGGAGCTGGGTTTAATGGTGTTTGGATTTGGAGGTCGCGGGTTCCGGTCGGTTTGTGGGTTAATCCGATTTGGTAGGAGGTAAGCGGACCGGAGGTGGTCGGATTGAAGATTGGAGATGGTTGGGTTCGAATCTCCAATCAGATCTGACTAGAATGCTTAATTAATGGTTTTAACTAATTTCCAATCAGATATGACTATTTTGAATGGAAATTATCCATTCAAAATCATTTATATCTACTCAAGTTTTCACTATTGACAGGTAATAACTGCTTTGAATGTGTTAATTAGGTGATTGTTCACAGATAACAGAAACATGGAAGCTACGCAAACTTCCGCAAATTGAACATTGGGGACAATTTAGAGATCCTTAAGACTGGTTTGTGACATACACTCATGCGCTCTCCACAGAACAATTTGAATTAATGGTGATGACCACAAGGATATGGTATAGCAGAAATAAAAAAAATACCACAGTGAGGAGTCAATCAAGCCGTGCCCAATACTTGTGCAAGCATCAGCGATGTACCATCAATTCAGGGAGTCAATTACTGGAGTATTTCAAATAATCCCTCATTCATTCACTTGCTAGACTTCTCCCCAAGTAGTATTTTTAGAAATAATTTTGATGGGGCTGTTTTTAAAGAGCTGAATAGTATAGGAATTGGTGGTGTCGTCCAAAAATCAAGGGGAGAATTTATAGAAGGAATATCACAAAAGTTTAAGTATCCAGTAGTGGCGGAATCCATTGCTGGCCGTGAAGCCATCCAAATGGCGTTTGAGTGTAAGTTTGCTAATGTCATTTTTGAAGGCTTTTATAGCAATAGTACAAACCATCAACCACCACCATGGCATCAATTCATATAGCTTATTCAATTATATAGAAACCATGATTCTTCAATGCATATACACCACATGGAAACAAACTTTTTTTAAATGAAGAATAACCACAAATCACAGCATATGATACTTCACTTCGAAATCTAATATTTCTTAATTAATATCACATCACATATGGATCTTAATATATGTGTATGTATGCATGTATATAAATCTCAATTCAATTAGTCGGTGGGATTCGAAATCTCATTGTGATTTGTTTGATTAATCATTATCACCAATATAATCACGATCTTTCTTTAATACAGTCAACTTGATTAGACTGAAGAAAAGCTCCAGATGAATAACATGTGAGATTGAAATCGCTAGATGGTGGTCAGTTCATGCATTTGATTTTGCTTTTACCAACGATGAGTTTCCGTCCTGTTTGTGTCCTACCTTTTAGAATGTTTCAAGCTGCTATTATATGTCCATGAGAATCATAGATGCATCTTGATAAAATTAAGTTGTGAAGTTTTCATTTATGATCATTGTAAAATTGAAATGATCGACACTGTTTATTCATGGACCATCAAATAAATCTTATAAACTATTCGTATAAATCTTTCGAATTCTTATGAACTATTCTTGAGTTCATAATGATATTATTTATTAAGTTAGAATTCTTTAAAAGTTGCATTTTCCCCTTCTTGTTTGTGCTAATACAGGTTATGCTATAATTGGATAGTATAGTTACATTTGATTGATTTAGTAGATACTATTGATGTGTTCTTTTGGTGCTCATGTTAAATTTTCTAATCATTTTAGAGAGGATGAACTTCAACTAGTTGGAAATCCAGTCCCAAATGATGCACTTGGCTTTTCCGTACCAAATGATGCACTTGCTTAGGTATTTTCTTAAGAATTAGAATTATTTTACTAATAATTTGAGATTAAGCTAGGCCGTGTGGGCCAGTGAATATTTATGATGATGAAATTAATTTATGTGCTCATTTGAGATTTTGTTGTTGTTGAGTGGCATTTTAATGTTAAAGCATGTTGGTTTCCACGAATAAACAAGGGAAACTCTGTCGAATTTTTTTAAAAATAACAAATGATTTAAAAGTAGTTAAGACGATAACATACGAATTACCATAGTTGAATATTGTACTAATTTATGTTTATTTTCTCTTTCACAGGTCCGGACATCATTTGGAATAGGTGTTGGCCATCTCTATTTTTTGGGTTTCCTATGTCTTCGAATTGATTATTTGATATTTTTGGGGATGATTGTAGTCTGAATCATATAGCTTATGTTTTAGGTGGGTTGTTTTATTTTTTGGAGATGTTATGTTGGAAACTTCAAATATGAATGAATGAAGGAATTTTCGGAGTTTCGTTGATATTTTGTTTTCGATATTTATTTATCATAACTTGTACATTTGTTGATATTGACTAATAATGAACGAGGCTAGAACCTTCCCTAAAATGTTGTGTCATAATAGAAATTTTGGTGGCAATTATGGCGGCAAGTTTTTAAGGGACGATTAATAGTGTCCCAAATAATATTATTAGGGACGACCAAGAGCTTGTCCCTAATAATATTATTAGGGATGGCCAGCCCCATCCTCAATAATATTATTAGGGACAACCAAGCTCCAGTTCCAATTAATATTATGGCTTTAGGGACGGCTAGATCCGTCCCTAAAATGCAGTTGCACAATAAAAATTTTGGCGGCACTTTTGGCGTCGTCCTTAATACATTTGGGACGCATATCAAATGTGACCATGCATTGCCGTCCCTAAATCCGTCCCTAAAGGTCTTTAGGGACGGATTTTACCCGTCCCTAAAAGTGAGTATTTTTATACTGACGATAATTTGAAAATATGAGGACGTAGGCTTAAAACTTTGGCGCTAGGGGTGGGAAACCCGAAATAGCCCCCGAACTGCCCCGTGATATGCTCCAACACCTCGCACGGGATCAATATAACTCGTAGGAAGTCACCGCACAATCACGGTACTCCCGGTTTGAGAATACGATAATTATTTGAAAATATCTGGACTTAGGCTTAAAACTTGGCGTCAGAGAGCGAAAACTCGAAACAGCCCTGTGAGAGGAACCAACACCTCAGACTGGACCAATATAACTAGTAGGTACTAACCGCGCGATCACGGTACTCCCTGTTTGAGAATATGATGATAATGTGAAAACATCTAAACTTAGGCTTAAAAACATGGCGCTAGAGGTGGGAAACCCGAAACATCCCCCGAACGGCCCCGTGAGAGGCACCGACACCTCACACGGGACCAATGTAACTCTTTGGACTGACCGCGTGATCACGGTACTCCCGATTTTTGAATACGACGATAATTTGGAAATATCTAGACATAGCGTTAAAAACTTGGCGTCAGACTGCGAAAACTTGAAACAGCCCCCGAGTGGCCCCGTGAGAGGCACTAACACCTCGCACGGGACCATTGTAACTCCTACGAACTGACCGCGTAATCACGGTGCTCCCGATTTGAGAATACGATGATAATTTGGAAATACGTAGACGTAGGCTTAAAACTTTGGCGCTAGAGATGGGAAACCCGAAACAGCCCCCAAACGGCCCTTTGAGAGGCACAAACACCTCGTATGGGACCAATGTAACTCGTAGGAACTGATCGCGCGATCACGGTACTTCCAAGTTCGAGAATATGACGATAATTTGAAAATATCTAGACTTATGCTTAAAAACATGGCGCTAGAGGTGGGAAACCCGAAACAGCCTCCGAACAGTCCCGTGAGAGGCACCGACACCTTGCACGGGACCAATGTAACTCGTAGGAACTGATCGCACGATCATAGTACTCCCGGTTTGAGAATATGACGATTATTTAAAAATATGAAGACTTAGGTTTAAAACTTGGCTTCAGAGTGCAAAAACTCGAAACAGCCCCCAAGCGGCCCCGTGAGAGACACCAACACCTCGCACGACACCAATGGAACTCGTAGGAACTCACCGCACGATCACAGTACTCCCGGTTTGATAATACGATGATAATTTGGAAATATCTAGACTTAGGCTTAAAAACATGGCGGTAGAGGTGGGAAACCCGAAACTGCCACTGAACGGCCCCGTGAGAGGAATCGACACCTTGCACGGGACCAATATAACTTGTAGGAACTGACAGCGCGATCACGGTACTCCCAGGTTTGAGAATACGATGATTATTTGAAAATATCTTGACTTAGGCTTAAAAACATTGCGCTAGTGGTGAGAAACCCGAAACAGCTCCCAAGCGGCCCCGTGAGAGGCACTGACACCTCGCAAGACACCAATGTAACTCGTAGGAATTGACCGCGCGATCACGGTACTCCCGGTTTGAGAATACGACGATAATTTGAAAATATGAAGACGTAGGCTTAAAACTTTACTGGTAGAGGTGGAAAACCCGAAACATCCCCGAACGAACCCGTGAGATGCACCAACACCTCGCACGGGACCAATGTAACTCGTAGGAACTGACCGCGCGATCACAGTACTCTCGGTTTGAGAATACGATGATAATTTGGAAAATTTCTAGACTTAGGCTTAAAAACAAGGCGCTAGAGGTGGGAAACCCGAAACATCCCCCGAACTGCCCCGTGATATGCTCCGACACCTCGCACGGGACCAATATAACTCGTAGGAAGTGACCGCGCAATCACGGTACTCCCGGTTTGAGAATACGATAATTATTTGAAAATATCTGGACTTAGGCTTAAAACTTGGCGTCAGAGAGCGAAAACTCGAAACAGCCCTGTGAGAGGAACCAACACCTCAGACTGGACCAATATAACTCGAAGGAACTAACCGCGCGATCACGGTACTCCCTGTTTGAGAATATGATGATAATGTGAAAACATCTAAACTTAGGCTTAAAAACATGGCGCTAGAGGTGGGAAACCCGAAACATCCCCCGAACGGCCCCGTGAGAGGCACCGACACCTCCACGGGACCAATGTAACTCGTAGGAGTGATCGCGTGATCACGGTACTCCCGGTTTGTGAATACGACGATAATTTGGAAATATCTAGACTTAGGGTTAAAAACTTGGCGTCAGACTGCGAAAACTTGAAACAGCCCCCGAGTGGCCCCGTGAGAGGCACTGACACCTCGCACGGGACCATTGTAACTCCTACTAACTGACCGCGTAATCACGGTGCTCCCGATTTGAGAATACGATGATGATTTGGAAATACGTAGACGTAAGCTTAAAACTTTGGCGTTAGAGGTGGGAAATCCGAAACAGCCCCCAAACGGCCCTTTGAGAGGCACAAACACCTCGTATGGGACCAATGTAACTCGTTGGAACTGATCGCGCGATCACGGTACTCCCAAGTTCGAGAATATGACGATAATTTAAAAATATCTAAACTTATGCTTAAAAACATGGTGCTAGAGGTGGGAAACCCGAAACAGCCCCCGAACGGCCCCGTGAGAGGCACCGACACCTTGCACGGGATCAATGTAACTCGTAGGAACTGATCGCACGATCATAGTACTCCCGGTTTGAGAATATGACGATTATTTGAAAATATGAAGACTTAGGTTTAAAACTTGGCTTCAGAGTGCAAAAACTCGAAACAGCCACCAAGCGGCCCCGTGAGAGGCACCAACACCTCGTACGACACCAATGGAACTCGTAGGAACTGATCGCCTAGACATAGGATTAAAAACATGGCGGTAGAGGTGGGAAACCTGAAACTGCCATTGAACGGCCCCGTGAGAGGAATCGACACCTTGCACGGGACCAATATAACTCGTAGGAACTGACAGCGCGATCACGGTACTCCCAGGTTTGAGAATACGATGATTATTTGAAAATATCTTGACTTAGGCTTAAAAACATTGCGCTAGTGGTGAGAAACCCGAAACAGCTCCCAAGCGGCCCCGTGAGAGGCACTGACACCTCGCAAGACACCAATGTAACTCGTAGGAATTGACCGCGCGATCACGGTACTCCCGGTTTGAGAATACGATGATAATTTGAAAATATGAAGACGTAGGCTTAAAACTTTACTGGTAGAGGTGGAAAACCCGAAACAGCCCCCGAACGAACCCGTGAGATGCACCAACACCTCGCACGGGACCAATGTAACTCGTAGGAACTGACCGCGCGATCACAGTACTCTCGGTTTGAGAATACGATGATAATTTGGAAAATTTCTAGACTTAGGCTTAAAAACAAGGCGCTAGAGGTGGGAAACCCGAAACATCCCCCGAACTGCCCCGTGATATGCTCCGACACCTCGCACGGGACCAATATAACTCGTAGGAAGTGACCGCGCAATCACGGTACTCCCGGTTTGAGAATACAATAATTATTTGAAAATATCTTAGGCTTAAAACTTGGCGTCAGAGAGCGAAAACTCGAAACAGCCCTGTGAGAGGAACCAACACCTCAGACTGGACCAATATAACTCGAAGGAACTAACCGCGCGATCACGGTACTCCCTGTTTGAGAATATGATGATAATGTGAAAACATCTAAACTTAGGCTTAAAAACATGGCGCTAGAGGTGGGAAACCCGAAACATCCCCCGAACGGCCCCGTGAGAGGCACCGACACCTCCACGGGACCAATGTAACTCGTAGGAGTGATCGCGTGATCATGGTACTCCCGGTTTGTGAATACGACGATAATTTGGAAATATATAGACTTAGGGTTAAAAACTTGGCGTCAGACTGCGAAAACTTGAAACAGCCCCCGAGTGGCCCCGTGAGAGGCACTGACACGTCGCACGGGACCATTGTAACTCCTACTAACTGACCGCGTAATCACGGTGCTCCCGATTTGAGAATACGATGATAATTTGGAAATACGTAGACGTAGGCTTAAAACTTTGGCGTTAGAGGTGGGAAATCCGAAACAGCCCCCAAACGGCCCTTTGAGAGGCACAAACACCTCGTATGGGACCAATGTAACTCGTAGGAAGTGATCGCGCGATCACGGTACTCCCAAGTTCGAGAATATGACGATAATTTAAAAATATCTAAACTTATGCTTAAAAACATGGCGCTAGAGGTGGGAAACCCGAAACAGCCCCCTCACGGCCCCGTGAGAGGCACCGACACCTTGCACGGGATCAATGTAACTCGTAGGAACTGATCGCACGATCATAGTACTCCCGGTTTGAGAATATGACGATCATTTGAAAATATGAAGACTTAGGTTTAAAACTTGGCTTCAGAGTGCAAAAACTCGAAACAGCCACCAAGCGGCCCCGTGAGAGGCACCAACACCTCGTACGACACCAATGGAACTCGTAGGAACTGACCGCACGATCACAGTACTCCCGGTTTGATAATACGATGATAATTTTGAAATATCTAGACATAGGATTAAAAACATGGCGGTAGAGGTGGGAAACCCGAAACTGCCACTGAACGGCCCCGTGAGAGGAATCGACACCTTGCACGGGACCAATATAACTCGTAGGAACTGACAGCGCGATAACGGTACTCCCAGGTTTGAGAATACGATGATTATTTGAAAATATCTTGACTTAGGCTTAAAAACATTGCGCTAGTGGTGAGAAACCCGAAACAACTCCCAAGCGGCCCCGTGAGAGGCACTGACACCTCGCAAGACACCAATGTAACTCGTAGGAATTGACCGCGCGATCACGGTACTCCCGGTTTGAGAATACGACGATAATTTGAAAATATGAAGACGTAGGCTTAAAACTTTACTGGTAGAGGTGGAAAACCCGAAACAGCCCCCGAACGAACCTGTGAGATGCACCAACACCTCGCACGGGACCAATGTAACTCGTAGGAACTGACCGCGCGATCACAGTACTCTCGGTTTGAGAATACGATGATAATTTAGAAAATTTCTAGACTTAGGCTTAAAAAAATGGCGCTAGAGGTGGGAAACCCGAAACATCCCCCGAACTGCCCCGTGATATGCTCCGACACCTCGCACGGGACCAATATAACTCGTAGGAAGTGACCGCGCAATCACGGTACTCCCGGTTTGAGATTACGATAATTATTTAAAAATATCTAGACTTGCGCTTAAAACTTGGCGTCAGAGAGCGAAAACTCGAAACAGCCCACGAACGACCCCGTGAGAGGCACCAACACCTCGCACGCACGGGACCAATATAACTCGTAGGAACTGACCGCGCGATCACGGTACTCCCGATTTGAGAATACGATGATAATTTGGAAATATCTAGACTTATGTTTAAAAATTTTTCGTCCGAGTGCGAAAACTCGAAATAGCCCCCAAACGTCCCCATGAGAGGCACAAAGACCTCACTCGGGACAAATGTAACGCGAAGGAGCTGATCGCGCGATCACTGTACCCCTGATTTGAGAATACGATGATAATTTGAAAATATCTAGACTTAGGCTTAAAAACATGGCGCTAGAGGTGGGAAACTCGAAACAGCACCCGAACAGCCTCGTGAGAGGCGTCGACACCTCCCATGGAACCAATGTCACTCTGAGGAACTGACCACGCGAACCGGGTACTCCCGGTTTGAGTATACAATGATTATTTGAAAATTTGTAGACTTAGGCTTAAAACTTGGCGTCAGAATGGGAAAACCCAAAACAGCCCCCAAGCGGCCACGTGAGAGGCACTAACACCTCGCATGGGACCAATGTAACTCGTAGGAACTGACCGCGCGATCACGGTACTCCCGGATTGAGAATACGAAGATAATTTAGAAATATCTAGACTTAGGCATAAAAACATGACGCTAGAGGTGGGAAGCCCGAAATAGCCCCCAAGCGGCCCCGTGAGAGGTACTAACACCTCGCACGGGACCAATGTGCTTGTTGGAACTGACCACGCGATCACGGTATTCTCAGTTTGAGAATACGACGATAATTTGAAAATATGTAGACTTAGGCTTAAAACTTGGCGTCAGAGTGCGAAAACTCGAAAGAGCCCCCGAGCGGCCCCATGAGAGGCACCAACAGCTCGCACGGGACCAATGTAACTTATAGAAATCCGAAACAGCCCCATGAGAGGCACCAACACCTCGCACGGGACTAATGTATCTCGTAGGAACTGACTGCGCGATCACGGTACTCTCGATTTGAGAATATGACGATAATTTTAAAATATGTAGAGTTAGACTTAAAACTTGGCGTCAGAGGGCGAAAACTCGAAACAGCCCCCAAGCGGCCCCGTGAGAATCACCAACACCTCGCACGGGACTAATGTAACTCATAGGACTAACCGCGCGATCACGGTACTCTTGGTTTGAGAATATGACGATAATTTGGAGACATCTAGACTTAGGCTTAAAAATATGGCGCTAGAGGTGGAAAACCCGAAACAGCCCCTGAACGGCCCCGTGAGAGGCAACAACACCTCGCACCGGACCAATGTAACTCGTAGGACTGACCGCGCGATCACGGTACTCCCGGTTTGAGAATAAGATGATAATTTGAAAATATGTCGACTTAGGCTTAAAAACATAGCGCTAGAAGTGGAAAACCCGAAACAGCCCCGAACGGCCCTGTGACAGGCATCGACACCTCCCACGGGACCAATGTAACTCTTAGGAACTGACCGCGCAATCATTGTACTCCCAATTTTAGAATACGACGATAATTCGAAAGTATGTAGACGTAGGCTTAAAACTTTGGCTCTAGAGGTGGGAAACCCGAAACAGCTCCCGAACGGCCCCGTGAGAACCTCCAACACCTCGCACGGGACCAATATTACTCGTAGGAAGTGACCGCGTGATCACGGTACTCCTGATTTGAGAATACGACGACTATTTGAAAATATGTATACTTAGGCTTAAAACTTGGCGTCAGAGTGCAAAAACTTGAAACAACCCCCAAGTGGCCCCGTGAGAGGCACCAACACCTCGCACGGCACAAATGGAACTCGTAGGAACTGATCGCACAATCACGGTACTCTCGGTTTGATAATACGACGATAATTTTGAAATATCTAGACTTAGGCTTAAAAACATAGCGCTAGAGGTGGGAAACCCGAAACTACCACCGAACGGCCCCGTGAGAGGCATCGACACCTTGTACGGGATAAATTTAACTCGTAGGAACTGACAACGCGATAATGGTACTCCCGGTTTGAGAATATGATGATAATTTGGAAACATCTAGACATAGGCTTAAAAACATGGCGCTAGAGGTGGGAAATCCGAAACAGCCATCGAACGGCCTCGTGAGAGGTACCGACACCTCGCACGGGACCAATGTAACTCGTAGGAACTGACTGCGCGATCAAGGTACTCCCGGTTTGAGAATACAACGATTATTTCAAAATATGTAGACTTAGGCTTAAAACTTGGCGTCGGAGTGCGAAAACTCGAAAGTGCCCCCAAGCGACCCCGTGAGAGGCAGCAACACCTTGCACGGGACCAATGTAACTCGTAGGACCTGACCGCACCATCACGATAGTCCCGGTTTGAGAATACGACGATAATTTGGAAATATCTATAGACTTAGGCTTAAAAATATGGCGCTAGAGGTGGAAAATCCGAAACTGCCACCGAACGGCCATATGAGAGGCATCGACTCCTCGCACGGGACCAATATAACTCGTAGGAACTGAATGCGCGATCACGGTACTCCCAGGTTTGAGAATACGATGATTATTTGAAAATATCTAGACTTAAGTCT
The DNA here is from genome assembly GCA_949130495.1 of Sambucus nigra. NCBI lineage: Eukaryota > Viridiplantae > Streptophyta > Magnoliopsida > Dipsacales > Adoxaceae > Sambucus > Sambucus nigra. The sequence goes on along the minus strand of OX422209.1, from coordinate 432,688,538 downwards.
TGAAAATATGGCGCTAGAGGTGGAAAACCCGAAACAGCCCTCGAGCGGCCCCGTGAGAGGCACCAACACCTTGCACGGGACCAATATAACTCGAGGAACTGATCGCGCGATCACGGTACTCCCGATTTGAGAATACGATGATAATTTTAAAATATGTAGACGTTGGCTGAAAACTTTGGCACCAGAGGTGGGAAACTCGAAACAGCCCTCAAACGATCCCGTGAGAGGCACCAACACCTCGCACGGGACCAATCTAACTCGTAGGAACTGATCGCGCAATCACGGTCCTCCCATTTTGAGAATACGATGATAATTTGAAAATATCTAGACTTAGGCTTAAAAACATGGCGCTAGAGGTGGGAAACCCGAAACAGCCCCAGAACTGCCCCGTAAGAGGCACCAACACCACGCACGGGACCAATGTAACTCGTAGGAACTGACCGCGCGATCACGGTACTCCCAATTTTGGAATACGATGATAATTTGGAAATATCTAGACTTAGGCTTAAAAACCTTGCGCTAGAGTGCGAAAACCTGAAACAGCCCTCGAACAGCCCCGTGAGAGGCATCGACACCTCGCAAGGGACCAATGTAACTCGTAAGAACTGACCGCACGATCATGGTACTCTCGGTTTGAGAATACGATGATTATTTAAAAATATGTAGACTTAAGATTAAAACTTGGCGTCATAGTTCAAAAACTCGAAACAACCCCTAAGCGGCCTCGTGAGAGGCACCAACACCTCGCACAGAACCAATGTAACTTTTAGGAACTGACCGTGCAATCACGGTACTTCCGATTTGAGAATATGATGATAATTTCAAAATATGTAGAGGTAGGCTTAAAACTGTGGCGCTTGAGGGAGGAAACCCGAAACAACCTCCGAACGGTCCCGTGAGAGGCACCAACACCTCCCACGGGACCAATGTAACTCGTAGGAACTGACCGCGCGATGAGGGTACTCCCGGTTTGAGAATACGATGATAATTTGAAAAATATCTAGACTTAGGCTTAGAAACATGGCGCTAGAGGTGGGAATCCCGAAACATCCCTCGAACGGCCCCGTGAGAGGCAATAACTCCTCGCAGGGGACCAATGTAACTCGTAGGAACTCACCGCGTGATCACGGTACTCCCAATTTTAGAATACGACGATAATTTGGAAAATATCTAGATTTAGGCTTAAAAACATGGCGCTAGAGGTGGAAAACTAACGGTCCCGTTAAAACCACCAACACCTCACCCGAGACCAATGTAACTCCTAGGAACTGACTGCGCGATCACGGTACTCCCGGTTTAAGAATACGACAATAATTTTGAAATATCTAGACTTAGGCTTAAAAACATGGCGCTAGTGGTGGGAAACCCGAAACAGCCCCCGAACGGACCCGTGAGAGGCACTCACACCTCGCACGGGACCAATCTAACTCATAGGAATTGACCGCGCGATCACGGTACTCTTGGTTTGAGAATTCGATGATAATTATAAAATATCTAGACTTAGGCTTAAAAACTTTGCGTCATAGTGCGAAAACTCGAAACAGCCCCCAAGGGCCCCCGTGAGAGGCACCAACACCTCGCACGTGACCAATGTAACTCGTAAAGACTAACCGCGCGATCACGGTTCTCCCGATTTGAGAATACGACGATAATTTGGAAATATCTAGACTTAGGCTTAAAAACATGGCACTAGAGGTGGGAAATCCGAAACAGCTCCCGAACGGCCCCGTGAGAGGAATCGATACCTTCCACGGGACCAATGTAACTCTTAGAAACTGACCACGCGATAATGATACTCCCAGTTTGAGTATACGATGATTATTTGAAAATATGTAGACTTAGGCTTAAAACTTGGCGTCGTAATGCGAAAACCCGAAACAGCCCCAAGAGGCCCCGTGAGAGGCACCAACACCTCGCACGGGACCAATGTAACTCGTAGGAACTGATCGCGCGATAATGGTACTCCCGATTTGAGAATATGACGATAATTTGGAAATATCTAGACATAGGCTTAACAACATGGTGCTAGAGGTGGGCACTCAAAACAACCCCTGAACGGCCTCGTGAGAGGCACCGGCACCTCGCACGGGACCATTGAAACTCATAGGATTTGATCGCACGATCAGGGTACTCCCGATTTGAGAATATAATGATTATTTCAAAATATGTAGACTTAGGCTTAAAATTTGGCGTCAGAGTGCAAACACTCGAAACTGCCCCCAAGCGGCCCCGTGAGAGGCACCAACACCACGCACGGGACCAATGTAACTCGTAGGAACTCACCGCACGATCACGGTAGTCTCGGTTTGAAAATACAACGATAATTTGGAAATATATATAGACTTAGGATTAAAAACATGGCTCTAGAGGTGGGACATCCGAAACTGCCACCGAACAGCCCCGTGAGAAACATCGACTCCTCGCACGGGACCAATATAACTTGTAGGAACTGACCGCGCGATCAAGGTACTCCCAGGTTTGTGAATACGATGATTATTTGAAAATATCTAGACTTAGGCTTAAAAACATGGCGCTATAGGTGGAAAACTCGAAACCGTCCCCGAGCGGCCCAGTGAGAGGCACTAACACCTTGCATAGAACCAATGTAACTCGTAGGAACTGACCGCGCGATCACGGTACTCCCCGTTTGAGAATACGATGATAATTTTAAAATTTGTAGACGTTGGCTTAAAACTTTGGCACCAGAGGTGGGAAACCCGAAACAACCCTCAAACGGCCCTGTGAGAGGCACCAACACCTCGCACGGGAGCAATGTAACTCGTAGGAACTGACCGCGCAATCACGGTCCTCCCATTTTGAGAATACGACGATAATTTGGAAATGTCTAGACTTAGACTTAAAAACATGGCGCTAGAGGTGGAAAACTCGAAACAGCCCCTGAACGGCCCCGTGAGGGGCAGCAACACCTCGCACGGGACCAATGTAACTCGTAGTAACTTTGGCGCTTGAGGTAGGAAACCCGAAATATCCCCCGAACGGTGCCGTGAGATAGGCCTGTAAACGGATCGGATCAGGAAAATCCAATTCCATACCCGTTTATCTTAAACGGATTCGGATCCGATTCGTTTATTAAACGGATCGAATCAGGCAAATCGAAATCCTTATCCGTTTATTTTAAACGGATTCCGATCTGATCCGATTATCCTTTTATGTTAAACTTAATTTGCAACATTTTTATTTTCAACTCTTATTGCATAAATTTATTTTCCAAATGTTAAAAAAAATAGATAATGAAATAAAGAACTATTATAATATATATTTAAAATATTATTAAATACAATATGTATTAGTTATATATATATATATATATATATATATATATATTAAAATTATTAATCGGAACGGATTATTAACGGATTGGAGCAGATGAATTCAAATCCTCTCCATTTAATAAACGAGTAATCGAATAATCGGATAATCAGATTTTAAGCATGATCCATATCCGCTTAAATGGATCGTATTCGGATTCGGATACGGATAAAATTCGATCCATTGACAGGCCTACCGTGAGAGGCACCAACACGTCGCACGGGACCAATGTAACTCGTAGAAAACTGATCATGCGATCAAGGTACTTTCGGTTTGAGAATACGATGATAATTTGGAAATACCTAGACTTAGGCTTAAAAATAAGGCCCTAGAGGTGGGAAACCCAAAACATCCCCCCAGCGGCCCCGTGAGAGGCACCAACACCTCGCACGGGACCAATGTTACTCGTAGGAACTGACCACGCGATCACGGTACTCCTGGTTTGAGAGTACGACGATAATTTGGAAATATCTAGACTTACGCTTAAAAACTTCGCGTCAGAGTGCGAAAACTCGAAACAGCCCCCGAGTGGCCCCGTGAGAGGCACCAACACCTCGCACGGGACCAATATAACTCGTAGTAACTGACCGCGTGATCACGCTACTCTCGGGTTTAGAATACGACGATATTTTGAAAATATGTAGACGTAGGCTAAAAACATTGGCACTAGAGGTGGGAAACCCAAAATAGCCCCCGAACGGCTTCGTGAGAGGCACCAATGCCTCGCACGGGACTAATGTAACTCGTAGGACTGGCCGTGCGATCACGGTACTCCCAGTTTGAGAATACGATGATTATTTGAAAATATGTAGACTTAGGCTTAAAACTTGGCGTCGGAGAGCGAAAACTCGAAAAAAAACCCAAGCGGCCCCGTGAGAGGTACCAACACCTCGCACGGGACCGATGTAACTCGAAGGAACTAACCGGGCGATCATGGTAGTCCCTGTTTGAGAATATGATGATAATTTGGAAACATCTAAACTTAGCCTTAAAAACATGGCGCTAGAGGTGGGAAAACCGATACATCCCCCGAACTGCGTCGGGAGTGGCATCACACCTCGCTCGGGACCAATGTTTCTCGTAAGTTTGACCCTGCGATCACGGTACTCTCGATTTGATAATACTATGATTATTTGAAAATATCTAGGCTTAGGCTTAAAAATGTGACGCTAGATGTGAAAAACCCAAAACGGCCTCGTGAGTGGCATCGACTCCTCGCACGGGACCAATATAACTCGTTAAAACTGACCGCGTGATCACGACACTCTCAGTTTGAGAATACAATGATTATTTGAAAATATGTAGACTTAGGCTTAAAAACATGGCGCTAGAGGTGGGAAACTCGGAATAGCCCCCGAGCGGCCCCATGAGAGGCACCGACACCTCGGACGGGACCAAGGTAACTCGTAGGAAATGACTGCGCGATCACGGTACTCCCGATTTGAGAATACAAAGATAATTTGGAAATATCTAGACTTAGGCTTAAAAACGTGGCGCTAGAGTGCTAAAACACGAAACAACTATCGAATTGCCCAGTGAGAGGCATCGACACCTCGTACGAGACCAATGTAACTCGTAGGAACTGATCGCACGATCATGTTACTCTCGGTTTGAGAATACGACGGTTATTTTAAAATATATAGACCTAAGTTTAAAAAAAAAAGTTTAAAACTTGGCGACAGAGGGAAAAAACTCAAAACAGCCCCTAAGCGATCCCGTGAGAGGCACCAACACCTTGCACGGCACCAATGTAACTCGTAGGAAACTGATCATGCGATCACGGTACTCTCGGTTTGAAAATGCGATTATAATTTGGAAATATCTAGACTTTAGCTTAAACATATGATCTAGAGGTGGGAAACTCGAAATAGCCCCCGAATGGCCTCGTGAGAGGCACCCACACCTCGCACGGGACCAATTTAACTCAGAGGAACTGGCCGCGCGATCACGGTACTACCGATTTGTGAATACGCTGATAAATTTAAAATATCTAGACTTAGGATTAAAAACTTGGCGTCAGAGTGCGATAACTCGAAACAGCCCCCGAGTGATCCCGTGAGAGGCACCAACACCTCGCACGGGACCAATGTAACTCGTATGAACTGACCGCGCGATCACGGTACTCCCAGTTTGAGATTACGACGATAATTTGAAAATATGTAGACGTAGGCTTAAAACTTTGGCGCTAGAGGCAGGAAACCCGAAATAGCCCCCGAACGTCCCCGTGAGAGGCACCAACACCTCTCGAGGGACCAACTTAACTTTTAGGAACTGACCGCGCGATTATGGTACTCCCAGTTTAAAAATACGACGATTATTTTAAAATATGTAGACTTAAGCTTAAAACTTGGCGTCAGAGTGGAAAAACTCGAAACCCCCAGTGACCGCGTGAGAGGCACAAACATCTCGCACGATAATAATGTAACTCGTAGGATCAAACCGCGCGATCACGGTACTCCCGGTTTGAGAATAAGATGATAATTTTGAAATATCTAGACTTAGACTTAAAAACAAGGCGCTGGAGGTGGGAAACTCGAAACTGCCCCCGAACGACCCCGTGAGAAGCACCGACACCTCGCGCGGGACCAATGTAACTCTTAGGAATGGACCGCGCGATCACGATACTCCCGGTTTGAGAATACTACGATTATTTAAAAATATGTAGACTTAGGCTTAAAACTTGGCGTCAGAGAGCGAAAACTCAAAACAGCCCTGTGAGACGAACCAACACCTCGGACTGGACCAATATAACTCGTAGGAAATAACCGCGCGATCACGGTAGTCCCTATTCGTGAATATGATGATAATGTGAAAACATCTAAAATTTGGCTCAAAAACAAGGCGCTAGAGGTGGGAAACCCGAAATAGCCCCCGAACGGCCCCGTGAGAGGCACCGACACCTCGCACGGGACCAATGTAACTCGTAGGACTGATCGCGCGATCACGCTACTCCCGGTTTGTGAATACCACGATAATTTGGCAATATCAAGACTTAGGATTAAAAACTTGGCGTCAGAGTGCGAAAACTCGAAACAGCCCCCGAATGGCCTCGTGAGAGGCACCAACACCTCGAACGGGACCAATGTAACTCGTACGAACTGATCGCATGATCACGGTGCTCCCGATTTGAGAATACGATGATAATTTAGAAATATATAGACGTGGGCTTAAAACTATGGCGCTAGAGTTGGGAAACCCGAAACAGCCCCCGAACGGCCCCTTGAGACGCACGAACAACTCGTATGGGACCAATGTTACTCGTAGGAACTGATCGCGCGATCACGGTACTCCCGGTTTGAGAATATGGGGATAATTTGGATGATTGTTGCAGATGGTGACGATGTTGTGCTTTTGTCAGTGTTGATATTAATGCTTCCTTTTTAAGGGAGCTAAAAGAATTGGAGAATTTAGTCAGGGAGTAAGACTGAATGTAACGGTGCTTGCGAAACACCGCAAGGGGGATACCCCCATTGGGGGAACCATTTAAATGATTCAGATAGCTGAATTCCTATCGAGTGGCGGTGGATTCTGTTGGGACATGTAAGGCCAGTAGTATGTTCCTTAGGGCCAGCGAAACTAAGGGAATAATGAGGGTGGCCATAGGGGTCGAGGCTACCAGGGTTCGAGAGAAGGACAACCCTAATATGGTCTGTATAGCCAAGACGAGGGGATTATATGAAGAGGCTTTTTATGTGGATAGTAGTACCGCATGCATGGATTTTGTTCGAAGTGAGTAAAAGGATAAGAGTATGGAGCCTAGCTAGGGCAACGATTAAGATAGTTTTGGTTCAGTTCGGACGGGCGTGTCATGTCCAAGAACCATCTGAGCCACCAGCATTATTGACAATTGGAAGTATGGGTTTTATTCTCGGGTTAGTGGGGTAAGTTTTATGTGATATGAGCGAGTCATAATATTTTGTTAGCACTAGATTCGCGTGTGAGACGGGTTTAGTGGGGATATCATTGATAGCATTTTAATGTGTATATTATTGCCTTTGTATAATGGGGCTCTCTTTAGTACTACTGGCAGGGGGAGCGAGTGCAAACATAGGGAGTATATGTATATTAGAATTGCTCGTTCTGGTGAAGTATCATACGAGTGTGATATTATCCTGGGTATGGAGTGATTAACAATGTGGGTGGAACACTAGAGGGTTGTGATAGCAAGACCACCGTGTCTAATGTTTCAGGGCAGGATGTGTTGTTTGACGAAGCCTTGCCTGAAAGAAGGTTACGCTCGCATTTATATTATATTACGATAAAGACTTCGAAGAGTATGGTTGTCTCGAGATGTTTGATCCCGGTGTGTAGGGACTTTATTGATGTGATGTGAGGTATATTGGATTTACTGTTGCTCGAAGAAATTTAGCTCATCATTATGTTTAGTGCTCAGAACTTGGTGACAGGGAGAGCGCATTATTATATCACTCCTTTTAGAGACATGGGAGTTGAGATTTATTTTTTATATATCACGGGATATGATTTTGAGAGTCCCGGTTATGAGATCGAGTTTTATGGAATTTGATTACCGACAATGCTGAGAGATAGAGTATTGGGGAAAGTTCCTTGTTTGAATGTTGTTGAGTGATGAGATACGCATGGATCTTGATGAAGGTCATGAGTAGAGAGACATTGATAGATGCTAGGGCATCAGTTTCGAATATTAATTAATGAATGTGTAGAGAAAAAAACTCTGAACAGAGAGCTATTATATAGTATAAGGCATGTGGGGCCGGTAGTGCCGTGAGAGAGCATTGAAAATTTTTCCTCTCACCACGAGTTGAAGGGTGGAACGATGTTAAGGAGAAATAAATTTATAGGATGATTGAGAATAGCCATGTGTTATAGCCACGTCCAGAATACGAGGCCAGTTTTAAGGAAAAAATGTGTGTTGTTTCCAATGTTGTGCAGATATGCACCAATTATAGGGCGTATGGGCGCCCTAGTTAGTTGGTTTATAAATCGTCCGAGATAGAAGGACGTAGGAATCAATGTGTGGAACATATGCCTGAGGACAATTATAGACAAATCCAGAATGGTATGGTGTCTTGAATGTCGTGCGAGAATGACGAGAATCCAATTATATGTGTGCAATGAGAGTAACACACCGAGATGGGCTAAAATGCTGTGGGAAGCCATTCAAAAAATATCTCTTGATAAAGAGGAGGCCGAACTGTTGGGGGGAAATATAGCGGAGCTTTACTCAATTGAATGTTGAGAGTGGCTTGCGCATAAATAGGACGTTGATCACTATGGGGAAAAAGAGAAGACCCAAGAAGTGTGCCAGTTACGAAAAGTGCACGAGTCGTGACTTTTGGCATACCGTGGGAAGAAGGGGAGTATAAAGTACCATATAATTTGAGATGTTATAAGTGGGAATTGGTGTGGGGTGAGACGTAGTGAGATTATCTCCGAATGCACTACTCATAGATGGAAATGAGTTGGTTCGGGATGATAAACCAGAAATTTCGTATAGTCCGATGAGTTGGTGCATGGTGCCTCCCAATATTGTTGTGAATCAGGATGAGATCTTGCAATCCCACCTCTGATAGGGATTATCACGTAGCGATGGGGATGAAGTTTTGTTTTGGGTATATTGTATCACCTATACAAACTATTATGGGTGACTTTTAAATGTTGTAAGAGTTTGGTCACCGTGAACCTAAGTTCTAAATACTGACATGAGTGGTCAGAGGTTCTCGTGATTTCTCCCATGAGTTGCGGTGAATAAGGGGAGTTGGAACTTAGGTATGTATGACCTTTTCTCAGTATGGAGACGATAGAGCCAGTATTGAGATCACATGACTGACAGAGCGTATCAGTATGTACTAAATTGAGGAATTTTGTAGATAAACTTGGGCTATAGTGATTAAGTCGTTTGATAGGTGGGTACCACTAGCGGGTATATAGTGGAGTGACCCTTATGTTATTATGATTTGAATTTGGGTACTAGAGGATTTCGTGATGTTAAAGATCCTAAGTTTTAGTATCGGTCTTGTCCTAATTTCGAGGACGAAATTCCGTTGTAAGGGGGGAAAGTATGTAATATCCCGTATTTCTGCATATTTTTTTAATTAAATTGAGAAATTAATCGGGGAAAAACATGTTTTAATTAAATTATGCGAGTGCAGTAATTTAATGCGATTAGATGATGATTCTGACTATTAAATATTAATCGAGAGATGGATACTGATTAATATTGCATTATGATATTTTCTAAGTGCGAAAAGTAAATAATTGATAATTATGGTTATACGACATAGCGAGTGATATGTGGGTATTTTATTCTATCTCACCGGGAGTCGCATGTAGACTATTTTGAGGTGAGAAATGAGAAATGTATTTTAAGTGACTCGGATGATAATTTAGAGGTCACGAATGGTTTCGGATGGGTCGAAATAGTTGGAATAGTGTACCCGGGAGTATAGTTTGGATCCCGGGTCAATTTTGGACTAAATTATCACCTATTAAGGGCGTTTCAGTCATTTTTGAAAAAGAGGTTAAGGAACCTACGAAATTTAGAGCCATATATATGATATTTAGAGATTGGGGTTAGGTCTCATACACAAATAGATTATAAAGGCCATTAGAGAGAAGAGAAAACCATTTTCCAAAACTTAAAGAGAGATTTATGAAGGTGGTGAAGGGTTTCTTACACCTCAAGGCAATCGGAAAGGAAAATTTGAGAAGAAGAGATCAATCATCAACCAAGAACCATCAAAGCAGATCAATCAGTTAAAAGAAAGTGTTTATTGCAAATCAAAATGATGTTATAATACCAATGTGTAGGGATTTCATGAATAATTTGATTTTTCTAAAAAAATCTTGGATGAAAAGTATAAATTAATTATATGTTTGGGTAGGATTGAATGTAGTTAGAATTTACATCTGTAGAGAATTATAAATCAGAAGAGTTTTGATTGTTGCTACGAATTTAAACTGGGTTTTGAATTGAATGAAATAGATGAAAACAAAACTAGATTTATGAAAGATTTTTGGGAGTTTGATTCGTTCTTGGGTTGATTTTCTATAGATTTGATAATGTTTTATGTTAGAAATGATTTCTATATATGTGGTTAATGTTTGGTTATGTTGGGAGAAATTTACAGGAGGTTTTATGAGAGTTTGATGGGGTAAACATGGTGAAAAATCGAAGAAGATGAAGCTGGACCTGCTCGATCGATCGATGGATAAATGAATGTCGATCGATCGATGGAGCCGATCGATCGATCGACCCTAGCAGAATTTGGGTTCTTTTGTTGGTTGAGTTTACTTCGATTGCCAACTATGGGGGGGGGGAACCTTGGGAGTCATATTTTACCTATGTAGGGACTTGATAAATACCAGTAGGGTATAGCTAAGGTCTATTAAGGTCATTGAGTGTAGGCCTTAGAGCTTGGACCGGACGGGATAATCGATTGAGATATAGGCCGAAAAAATTTGGGAATTGAGCTACAGAGAGAGAGTAAACACCAATTATACATGAATACCAGTAGGTTAAAGATGGTAACTACTGAATTTATATATCAAGGTGTAACTAGGGGCCTTAGAGTTGTGTGAACACTCAAAGAGACACGGTAGTGAGATAAATTCGTAAATGAAATGTATGGTAAGTATTAGAGAGAAATATACTACGTACATAAAGAAATAATTTGGTTGTGTAAATACTTATTATATTGATACATAAATTGTGTGAATACGTAAAGTATATATATATATATATTGGTGATCGAGGTATGATTTCGAGCTAAGAGATATAAATTACTATTGGTGATTAAGGTAGGATTCCGAACCAATAACCTAAAAAATGTGATACATGGAGGTGATTATATAGTATGTGTTTGTAGTATATATTGTGTGCGAAATATATATACATAAAGTGTGCTTAATTTTGTATTGGGGTCGATGATTATCCGGACCAATACATGAAAGTTCGATTTGGGGTCGATGATTATCCGAACCAAATCGAAGATGAATGATATTGGGGTCGATGAGTATCCGGACCAATATAAATATGCATAACATTTACTTTGGGTCAAGGGATATCCGGACTAATGTAAATGATAGGATGGTTGGGGTAGATTATTATCCAAATCAATAATCCCTATAGTATATATTGTGTGTGAAATATATATTTCATGATATTCTAGTTATGTGCGAAAGTAGACTTGTAGATGATATATATATATATATATATATATATATATATATATATATATATATATATATATATATATATATATATATATATATATATATATATATAGAGAGAGAGAGAGAGAGAGAGAGAGAGAGAGAGAGAGACATCTAAATGATAAATTAAGTAGAGAGAAATTTAATTTCAAGATTTAAAAATAGATTGGGAATATCTATAGTAAAGTAAGTAGTGAAACTTAATTATGGAAGTTGAATGATGTTAGATATGAAAATGCTATATGAATTAAGTAGTGAGACTTGATTATGATGAGGATATTTAACATATGTGAATGTTACGTAAGAAATGAAGAACATGCAAGAAATGTTAATAATGAATCGTGTTGTATGGGCAGTACGGGATAATATACTATTGATAAGATCGACTATATACTTTAGTCGAGATAGCTTTTATATGATAGCTGGGTGGGCTAAGTATAAAACGTTAATTGTGCACATTAGATGAGAAGTGAGGAAACTCAAGGGAGTGTGCGTAAACCTAACATGTGTAATCAATAACCGATTTTAATTGCGATAAATTACTTGCTAAATGTTTTCAAATATTTTTAGTACTAAGTCTTGCTATAAAAATATTTTCAAAACCTTTTAGGTGTCCAGCCATAGGGACGCCATACTTGATTTCATCCCACGGACTCGGAGCTGTAGCACTGTGGTTGTTGAAAGGGTTTGAGTAGCCGATTCTTTCATTGAGATCTAACATAGGATCTCACTTTTGTATCTCATGTTTGGTCATGTGGTCCGTTGTCGGTATTACAGTTTTAGTTTTGTATTAGCATTACTTTGCAGTTTGGACTTGGATTATTACTTTGTTTTGGGTTGTTTTAGCCGATGGTTTATTCGGCATGACTTTGATTCACTTACATATCATGATGGTTTATTCGGTATTTGATATAGGACTGATCACCAGATATTTTATTAGGCGGGGTGTCACACTGGGATCTTATTTCATCACCATTTATTGTTACTTGTCAATGTGATTTCTTTCTGCATGCCACAAAGTACCTTCGTTGTTACATAGTACGAGAAGGGATCTTATCAACTCATCCTGAACTTCATTAATTGCCATTGTAATCAAACCCACTAGCAAATGCTTTGCATTAGAATTTTCTAGTTTCCCTGATAGTGTGGAATTGGATTATAAACTAGCAAGAGCCTCTATTGTACGTTCCTGCATGAGAAATTATAAGTAGGGTTTAAATTGCTTAACCACTAAATATCCATAGAATATATAACACTCGAGTAGTTTTTTCTTTACTGTCATATATCGTAAGAGCTGAAGCTAAAGCCCCTAATGTGTCAGCAACCTGCTTAACCACTCTATTATACGTTCCATTGGAATGGTATATCAAAGCAGGTATACCATTGGAATGGCTATCCCTCGTCTTGCTTCTTTGGATTGTGCAGAGGGAGATTTTAGAGCAACTACAACTTCTGCACTGATAGAAGCTCATTACCAGGCCCAATAGATTATTGAATATCTCCTCCGAGATTGTTGGTAACCATTTTGAATATATTCATAAGCGTTTTAGGGTATATCAAATACACTAATCTTGATTAAATAGTTGATCTGGGTCGAGCAGCTTTTCTAGCATGTTGGGCTGGTCGGCTACTCTCTTGGCCAAGATATTTAGGTCCCATAGATTACTTGATCCATAAATCATTGAATAGAGTAGATATAGTTGTATTCAAACTCAAACTTCATCCCTAAACTTTTCTCATTAAGAAGTTGGTAAGCACACTTATTGAACATGTGCTAGCTGGTACAAAATGAGTGGACAATGGATTCATAACAACTAATATTTTAAAGGTGGTTGAGCGCATATATTTTGGATGTGGCATATTGTTGAGAAGAATGTAAGAGAACATCGTACATATTATTGGTGATAAGGATAACTATTTCGTTTAAGAGGAACTCTCCAACGGTTACCTACTCCTTATTGGGAACCGTCTTCCTAAAATCCCTTGCTGGGAATATCATTACTGACATCTAATATTTCGTGTGAATATCTAACTATGCTTCTGCTCGTTCCTAATTTTCCTTTCGCTTGCTCCGATAATATGAAAACGTTCTAGTGTTGGTACATTTGAATAAGAGTTTTGCATTTTGACAAATAAGTAAATTTGGTTATTTATTTATTTTCATACATTTTGTATTTAGGATAAACCCGAAGCATCAAAGTTAAAGGGAAATGCGTGTCTTCACTACCACAATTTGGGTATTATTTTTGGCGATGATATTGCCACAGGTGATCAGGCTGTATTAGAAAATGATTCCACCCTAATGAATGAAAATGTTGGTGAAAATATTAAGGTGGGCTTAAACGATAAAAATGAAGCATACGAGAATGTTACTACTGGGGCAAGTGATAGGCTGGGGTTTATCCACGACGTGAGAGTCACCTACGCGCCGGTCGTGTTATATTCGGATCACCAACTTTATACAAAAACCTAAACTATGACTACACTCTTTTAAGGGAGTACAGAGGCCAATCCGGGTATCGAATCCACAAAGACAAGTTGCTGGAATTTAATTGGTTTAATACTTCTAAAATAAAAGTGTAAAAGATAATTTTAACAAAAAGGAAAAGAGAAAAGATTAAACTAGGCGAGTGTATTTAAATTACGTTAACAAAGCGAATAAAAACTATAGGTTGCGTTGAATATCCCTCACCCTGAGTTAATTAGTATAAAATGGTTAGATGGGTCGACGAGTTATTAAGACCGAGTCTCGTTTCGACAGTTAATTAAATCAAGAGTTGTCACACCCCTAAATTCGCATAAAAGTCTAATAAGATTTTGACGTCAATAAATATCCTAGAAATTACGCACGTAAGGTCGTAAGCACGGAGCATACATGATATACCCCGTCAAATCCCCTAGGCAAAATAACTAGGACAACCCACTCGAAATAAACCCGTAAAACTCCATCACCAAAGCAAAGCAACATGTCAACCCTATGTGAGCTCAATCCGACACAACCTAGACTAAATTAGCTAGAAAGCATGGTAAATGACATGTATTGAAAGAAAGCAAGTAAACCTAATTATGAAAGCAATAAATAAATGAAATACAGGTTACTCTAGGCAAGGGAAATTAATGGCAAATAATGTAAATAAAGCTAAAATAAGTAAACTACAACAAAGAAGATGAATGAATAGTATATTAACTTGCAAATAATGGGCAAAACACCCAAAATGGAGAGTAGGGAAAATCTCTCTCTACAAACCCTAAAATCTAAGACAAAATGTAGATGTCTCACAATAGAAAGCAAAATTGGTTTATATAGTAAGTTGGAAGACAAGAAAAGAAGAAAGTGGTAAATATCTGGTGATCGTAGTCGACCGGTTGCAGAGGCGTGGTCGACCGCACTTTTAAGTTAAGCCACACTGTCTTCGAGCCAAGGAAAAATTCCAATACGCGATCGACCGACATCAGAAGCGCGGTCGACCGATACTCTGTTTCCTGCTGCTATTTGCTCTTCACATGGGAGGAAAAGGTCGAATATGGAAATGGCCATATCTTCTTCGTCCGAACTCAAAACAACGTGCAGTTTGCTGCCACGCGACACTAACGAAATAAACTACGCATCCGTGGAATTCTCATGAGCTGGGGATGAAATGTGAGTTGATTAAAATTCCCTTGAAGTAGCATCCGACGGCGTTCTTCGAAATGCGACCGATCCTCACTTTTAGCATTCCAATACGTTCAAAAGCACAATTAACCCCTGTAAAGCATGTATATATCCAAATACAAGGTTTTCTGGTTAATGATAATAAATATAGGCATTTAGGACCGTAAAAGTGCTAGAATACTTAAAGATATCGGGCAGAAATTTGCAATATTCAATATGAATCAACAAGCCCTTCAATCACATCCAAATTAACCTCGCAAGGACCAAAATCAAAATTTCAACGTAAATGTAATAAACCTATAGATGATGCTTCTGGTGCCTTATTTTTCATTGCTGATTTATAAAAAAAAATAGCGATTGCTTTGGAAACTCAAGTTGTTGAATTTAAAAAATGAGCAACGCAAACTCACGTCAATTGAAAAGTTATATTGGATAGGGTAAAGGCCATGAACATTTATAAAACTTATAGAATGCTACTCATGAAAGTGTTTGAGCAAGATAAGGAGCTAGGATGAGTATTCTTTGGCTTTGATGTTGATGAGTTTATAGGTGTTTGGAACGTTGACAAGTTTGGGCGGGAGTCACCAAATTGACATCGTATTTTAGTAATTTTAATACTTGTTAATTTTGTTAGGTTAATTATAATTCCTACAATTGATAAATGTTAAATATTTCGTAGTTTGTTTGAACATTCTATATTTTTGTATTGTGAATGAACTTTTAAACATTATAATGTTGGAGTTTTTATTACTACCGTTTTAATGATGTGTCTTGGGACATAAAGGGTGAGTTATATAATATTTATTCATTAAGTTTTAGATTTAGAACTTTGCAAGAAAAAATAAACTACTACATATATAGCTCTCACGAACCTCTTATTTTACAATTAGAAAATAATGCCCATCAAACAATAAAATTTGAAAAATACTTAATTTTGCACTTAAAATATAAAAACAATCAACATCGAGTATATAATAACTTTTCATGCAAAATATTTTTATAACATAAAAGAAATTATCTCCGCTATTTTTTTTCCCGCCTTTGGTATGCTAGATTTTCGCTAAAAGGGCCTCCTCAAAAGTTGTTTGAGAGTTGTATACTTAATTAATCAGATGAACAAAAGTGTAAATGTGGTTTGAGAAAACGTCAAAATTTTTTTTGACATGGATAACTTGCTCCCCAAATCAAATCATTGAATATAGTAGATATAAAGTTGTATTTGTAATACCCCGTATTTTTATGCTACATTAATTTGGGGATTTATACAATTTAATGTGAATTAATTATTTAATATAAATTCGGAAATTAATTATGTTATGATTATTAACGCGATGAGAGTTAGTAATTATGGGAAATTTGTTGAATATTACTAATGATCAAGTAATATATAATATTGAATGTCACGAGTGAATAAAATGACAATTTCGGAAATTTAAGTCGGGACGTGCTCGTGTCGCGTCGGGACTAAATATTGCTAAATAAAAGTGAATATTTTATAAGTTGTTCATATGGTTGTTCTGAGTGCGCCAACGCGTCCGGAAGGGTCGAGATAGTCAGAAAAGTGTACCCGGGGGTTTGATTTGGGTCTCGGGGCGTTTTTAGGCCTAATTAGTAATCCGGGAGGGCATTTTAGTCATTTTGCATTTTTGGGTAATTAAACCCACGAAAATTTCTAACCTATATCAGCCGTTTAGGTTAGTCACTTAGGGTTAGAACACTCAAAATCCTTGAACGGCCATTGGAGAAGAGAGGAGAGAGCTCTCAAGGCATTCCAAGGCCCAAAACTCAACCGTTTGCACCGCCGCCACCACCAACGCGTAGATCGCGAGACGGGGAACGCAACCATACTGAATTCGGCACCGAACCAGACTTCTGAAAATCCCAGGCAAGTGTTTATCTTTCTTATTTCGTTGATGCATCTTTCATATTAGTTTAGGAGTGATTAGAATGAGTTTTATGGAAGAAAATCAAAGATATGATATAGGAATCGCATGTAGTTATGGTTTAAATGATAAATTCTGGAAACCCTTGCCATGTAGAGGAATTACCCACGAAATTATGATGTATATAGGAAGAAATTTCTGGAAATACTTATTAGAACCATGTTTAAGAGAATTCTAGGGTTCTTGATAATTATAATAATCTTTGGGCTGTTAATCCATGTATAATGATAGAAATCTTCATGCTTCACGTTGGAAATACCTAATAGGATGTTAAAATGTTAGTAGTACAATTTTTGAGACGTTTGGGATTGGAAAATATGGATTTGGTGAAGGTTAGAAGATGAAACCCGTAACTGCAATTCTGCAGATTTTTGCAGACCTGCTTGATCGATCGATCGAGACTAGAACTTCGATCGATCGAAGGCTCGATCGATCGAGCCCCAAACCTCGATCGATCGACCCCTCCTGGCAGACTCTTATTTCCCCTTTTTAAATGAGTTAAATTCAATTTATCGTGAAATAATTCATGGACATCCTTAAAATAGGTTTTGGGAGATGAAAAGGACCAGTAGGGTATATGAATAAATATTGGGATCTTTAATATATGACGAGAATTATATTTATGGGATAATTACATAAGGAACGATGAAATCTTGTGTTAAAGGGAGAAATTACGTAAAAATGATTACGACGGAAAATAGATGAATTTCCTACTGAGTTTATACTTGGGAGAATAGAGTCCATGAGTGTTACCCCGAATTAAAGTTAGAGACGAATGGTTGAGCGTGAGACTAATATATGTGAAAATAAGGATAATGTCGTAACTATGGAATTGAGATATACCTAATATTGATATGATGATATTAGTATAGTTATATGATTGTGTTTACATATACTATCTATGTGTGAAAAACGTACCCGCGCTACTTGCTATCCCTGAGGTTACCGCGCTGGGACGATCTTATCCTGTGTTGCCTTATGGGGGATATTGATTCGTACCCTAGGAGATAGATGTCCTTGGTACAGGCTATCAGAATGATAGTTCAGACGGTCCTAAGAGGCGTGGGGTATGTACTGACCTCTTAGAGACTTGGAATCTATGCTTCGCCTCAATCTTGTTGGTATATATGTTGATACAGTTCGAGAGTGATTCCGAACTTGTATTTCCCTTAGTGTGAGCGATACGGGGATTGGATAGTAGAGTATGCCCGCACCATAGTTTTATTTGGGGTGCTGTTATTATATATATATATATATATTATACGAGTAGTTAATATATATATATGTGAAATTATGAAATTTGGAACTGCCTACTGTGATTTTGTAAGTAGGACATGGTTGATGACTCAAATTGTAAATATTTGTTTTGAGAAAATATAATATGACACTGGGAAACTTTGTTAGAAAATAAAGTAAAAATGAGAGCATTGTTACTAAATAAAATCCTCCCTTTAAATAATTATATTGTTCGGCTTTGAAATATTACGAGTAACCTAAGATAAGTTAAATCATTGGGAAGACTAGTGCGATAAATGATAAGATAAACCGTTGGAAAGGTTAGTACAATAGGCGTGCACATTAAAAGAGAGGTGAGAATTTCTCAAGAGAGTGTCGCACTAATATGTTGTTGCATTGGCCTGTATCAATTTAAATACTTGCTAAAACGAATTTTAAATCATACACACTATCGGGCTCTGACCCGTTTCTTTTTCTCTCTCTCTTGTATATATATGTATATATTACAGGTGCCCAGCCACATGGGCGTCTTGCTTAGGATCCCTTGGAAGGAACGCGCTGCAGCTTAGGTGGGAGTTGCAGGCCACTTGCATAGACGACTTCATTTATTGATTCCACTTCTATCATTCTCATTTATTGGGCATGTGTCGCCCTTTCCACTATTTATCTGTTTTATTGGGACATTCGCATTTCAGTTGTTTCTAGTACTGTTACTTTGTGATTTATTCAGTATGGATGTTTTACTTTAAGTTTTAACTGTTGGGATTTTCGGATGATTGAATGTTTTAATTAATTGGATTATGATCCAAGATTATTGTGGTGTGATTCTTATTTATTGAATGCTGTTAATAAATAAATAAATTTTCTTTAAATAAAAATTGGATAGTAATGTTTGAAAATGGTTTTGACACTTAGCTTAATTAATTAGGGTGTTAAATTGGAAAATTTATTTTTCGACAGTGATGCTGAGAATGAACCAACTGTTCACCTTGAATTAATTTTATAAAGGAGTGATCGCCCGGTATTTAATTATTTGGGGTGTCACAGTATTCTATTTCAAACTCAAACTTGATCCTCAAATCATGGAATAGATAACTTGATCCCCAAATCAAATTGCCAAATAAAGTAGAGATACAGTTTGAGTTGTAGTCAAACTCAAACACCTCAATTGAAACCACCTCATGTCATCTCTCTATCTCTCAATTTATATGTATGAAGTCTCACGATTTGAAATCCAAAGATTTTGAAGCTCCATCCCAATATTTGAATATTAATGTAAGTTTGAATTTTTATTTTATTTTATGTTTATTTACCCCATTCAGCTTAACATTATTTAACTTTCATTCATTTATTTAACTCTATGAAGATTGAGCCATTTTGGCCGACCAATTATTCAATTAAACCAGCTTCTCAAACCTCTTCGCCCTATCCAAGTCGAAGAGCTTTGGGAATAATTATGAAGTATAAGCTAAGTGACCCCAAACATAAAGGACCAAATAGGTTCGGATCCCAAAAAATGGCCATCCTAATACATAACAGGCAAGGAACATTATGGGAGATAAACCCAAAGGGATTATTTGACAAGAATAGATTTCGAAGGAGATTAGCATGGATCAAGTAGCGGCCCAATCAATAACTCTAATAAGTCTAATTGAACTCTGCCTCCTCCACATCTATAAATGTAACCCTCACACCAGGGAAAAAATGATATGCAACTTATGGATATCGAATCACAAAAAAAGTAATAAAAAGGAGAGAAACACTCGTGGACGTAGGGCATTGGCGAATCGCACAAATCTATTTGTTGTGAGAATGTTCTATTCTTAGTTTGGTCCTAACTGCTTACATTCATTCATCGTGAGTAATTGCACTTGTTGCATTTGAAAATAAAGCAACACAAACTCACGTCAATTGAAAAGTTATCTTGAATAAGCTAAAGGCCATGAACATAGAGAAACAAATACAACACAACTCGTGAAAGTTTTAAAGCTGGATAAAGAGCTTAAGACGAATATTCATTGGGTTAGATGATGATGAGTTTACAGGTGCTTGGATCGTTGACATGTATGGATGAGAGTAGTCAACTTGAAATTGTATTTTAGTAATTTTAAGAATTATTGATTTTGTTGGATTAATTTTTATTCTTTATGATTGACACGTATTAAATATTACGCAGTTTATTTAGACATTCTAGTTTTTTAGTTACGAATGAACGTTTAAGCATTTTAATATTTGAGTTTATATTATTACTAATTTAATGATATGTGTCTTGGGTTATAAATGAAGCGAGTTACATCATATTTATTTATTAAGTTTTAAATTTGAAACTTTACAAAAGGATGAATTATTACGCGCCTTATATTTTTTATTTAGAAAATAATTCTAATTAAAGCTTCTTCTTTCACCCCACATATGGTCGATTTTTTTTATTTCCTAAAAAGACCTCTGCAAAAGTTGTTTAAGGGTTATATACTTAATTAATTTGATGGATAAAAGTGTAAAAGTGGTTAGAGCAAACGTCTGGCATCGCCCAAAAAATAAAAAAAATATGATACAGATTATTTGATCCCCAAATCATCGAATAAAGTAGAGATAAAGTTGAATTCAAACTTAAACTCAAACTTCCTCCCTAAACGTTTCTCGATAAGAAGTTGGTAAACATATTCATTGAACAAGTTCTAGTCAGGACAAAATGAGTGGACAACGGATTCACAACAACCCATATTTTAAAGGTGGTTGAGCGTATATATTCTGGATGTGGCGTAGTTGTTGTTAAGAAGAATGTAAGAGGACATCATACATATTAATGGTGATAAGGTTACCCATTCCGTTTAAGAGGAACTCCAACGGTTACCAACTCCTTATTGGTAACCGTGTTCCTCGATTCCCTTGTTGGGAATGTCATTAATGACACCTGGTATTTTGTGTGAATATCCAACTATGCTTATACTCATTCTTAATTTTCTTTTTCTTCGCCGTGGCAATATGAAAATGTCATACCGTTGGTACATTTGAATAACAGTTTTCCATTTTGACAAATAATTAAATTTGGTTATTTATTTATTTTCATATCTTTTGTATTTAGGATAAACCTGGATATCTCCTCCGAGATTATTGGTAACTGTTTTGACTATCTCCGTAAGTATTCTAGTGTATTTAAAATACTCATGTGTGAATTAAATTATGATTTGGGCTGGGCAGCGTTCTAATGGATCCAAGCTGGTCGGCTACTCTCATGGGCTATGGTAAATGGGTCCCCACATTGAAATACTAAAAAATTTGACGTAAACGCAGGGAACCTGCGGGCGATACTTCTACTGATTTATCTGGTGTTGTTGATTCATAAAAAAAAGATTGTGGTTGCTTTGGAAATGCAAGTTGTTTTGGGTTGTAAAAATAACCAAAATGTCCTTTTGGGTGTCTTTTCATTTTCAAATGACCCGAGACCCAAAACTAACGTCCAAATGGACTTTTCTGATTATTTCAACCCTTCCGGACGCAACGACGCAGTCAAAACGACTATAAGGTCGATATAAAAATAAGTTCCCTTTTTAATTTAACAAATTAGTCCCGACACGTCCCATACCGCGTCCGACTAAAAATTCAAATAACTGAATTAATATCACACAGTCATATCAATGACATCACATTCATATATTACCTAAATATCTTTAAGCACCGATGCGGCTTAACCATCGTTTATCCACATATGCTACTTTGAAACGGAGTTTAGACTTGTTAATTTTATTGGGTTAATTATTATTCTTACGAATGACACATATTAAATATTTTGTAGTTTGTTTAGAGATTTTAGATTTTTAGGTTATGAATGAAAATTTAAATATTATTATAGTAGAGTTTATATTACTACCGTTTTAATGAAGTTCCTTGGGTTATAAATGGTAAGTTATATAATATTTATTTGTTAAGTTTTGAATTTGAAATTTTACAAAAAAAAAAAGCTATTAAGTATATAGTTCTCATGAACCTCCTATTTTACAATTAGTAAATAATGATAATCAAACAATAAAAATTAAACGGATCCTTATTTTTGCACTTGAAAAAATTAAAACAATTAACATCGAGTATATAATATTTTTGATGAAATGTATTTTTCTAGGATTTATCTTGTCGAAAAGAAATTTCTATCACTCCACCAATGCTAGATTTTTTTATTTCCTAAAAGGGCCTCGGAACAGGTTGTTTGAGAGTTATATAGTTAATTAATTAGATGGACAAAAGTGTAAAAGTGATTAACCGTAAACGTGCGACATCGGCCAAATCAAATCCTCGAATAGAGAGACTAGAGTTGTATTGAAAGTGAAACACCTCAACTGAAGCTTGGTCCCCAAATCATGGAATAGATAACTTGATCCCCAAAATCAAATCAAATCAAATCGTAGGGAAGAGATAGAGTTTGAGTTGTATTCAAACTCAAACCCCTCAATCAACTGAAACCGGCTCATCTCTCTTCTATTTCTATTTATATATATGGAGTGGAGTCTCCAAAGGTTTTGAAGCTCCGTCCCAGCATTTGAATAACGTTGTAAGTTTGCTTTTTTTTTTACCCCCATTCAGATTGTTTAGGTTTTCATTCATTCATTTATTTTATTTAACTCAGATTGTCTATCATGATTGAGCCTCTCTTCTCCTCATCTGGTAACGATATAAACCCTAGCCCTAGCTATTGTCTATCATGATTGAGCCTCTCTTCTCCTCCTCTGGTAACGATATAAACCCTAGCCCTAGCTACTGCTCTAAATATTTAACTATATCATTGAGTCTTTGTTCTTTCTTTAATGGCTATGCGTGGTATGTAGGTGTTAAACACTTTTTTAATCGCTTTCGTTTAAACAACTTTCTTTGGGCTTCAATCGGTGCCATCACGTAATTTTTGTTCTATGTTTTAACTACTATTCATTTGGGCCTTTGATTGTTCTGTCTTTTCTAATAAATAAAGTATAGTTCTTAAAAATTTGCCTTTGCCTTTGCCTTTGATTGTTCTGCCTTTTCTATGTTTCTTTTCGTTTAGTCTTTTAGTCTCATTTTGGGGGCTTTGATTGTTCTGCGTTTTCTAATTGATCCCTTTGTTTGATTTGCAATATTAGGTTGACTATGAGCTCTATATGTGATTTTTAAGAACTAAACTTCCAGTTTAGAATTTCATTTATGTTCCAAATAACCATATGTGAAATAACTCTTCTTGAACCATCAAATACGGTGATGCATCTATTTTATTTATTTCAAAAGAGACATATGCTTATAACCGGGAATATACAATCTTCATGATGTATACCGTAAAAAATATTTCAATTGTCCTAAAGACACTTACCTTTTTTTGCTTACTTCCC
Organism: Sambucus nigra; assembly: GCA_949130495.1. NCBI lineage: Eukaryota > Viridiplantae > Streptophyta > Magnoliopsida > Dipsacales > Adoxaceae > Sambucus > Sambucus nigra. Next base: position 432,664,833 of record OX422209.1, on the reverse strand, counting down.
ATGTTGGCTTTGTTATATTTAAATGCAATTCTTAACCCATGTTATTGGTTTTATTATATTTAAATGGAATTTTCAAAATGGAGAGCAACTTTTAGCGGGAATAGCAGCTTTCTAATAAATAATATTAGTATTCATTCGTAAATTTGATTGAATGTTATTTGCCTTTGAATTCCACGATTACCAGAGGGGAGGTTTCAATTGTGGCCGTGTGTTTGGACATTTTCCTTGGTTAGAATGATACACCCGGTTTGTCAAAATACGCCTTTCTGCTCCTGATTATGGCGCGCTAGGGAAATGCGTGTTTTGATTGATCGCGTGCGTCTTTTTGAGTAGGGAAGGTGCTCAAATACACCGCCACAATTGAAGTCATTCTTCTTGTTATCGTGAAATGCAAAGCGAAATATATTATAAATCAAATCTACGAATGATAAAAAATATTTTTATAGGATGCTTATATTTTCGCTAATAGTTTTTCTAAATAGATGAGGGGAAGTGTGAAATTGCCCGCGCGCCTCGGGTTTTTGTGACTCCTATGGGCTGTATGCTCTAAATAAGCCATCTGAATCAGCGCAAATATCTCTCAATATCATTGTTTTAAATCACAGCTGCACCGTCACGTAAATAGCGTAAGTTGACTTCAATTTATATGGGACTAAAACCTTATAAACAGTCCTTGAAGAGAAGGTGGAAATCGAGAGTATCTTTCTCAATCCCTCTCTGACACCTTCGGGCAATGGGTCTGTTGATCCTTATCAGAATGATGGTGCTGTTACTAAAAACAACTTTCCAGAGTTTAAGGTTTCATTCAGCAGACATCTGTTATCAATTTTGAAGTTCAATTTCATATTTGTGCTTAGATATTAGGTTTTGTTATAGAAATGCATAAAATATTGTCTTATTGTTATTTTTGTTGTATGAATAGTTATTCTCTAATTGTCAATAGTAGTTGAACATCGGAGAGACTGTTAATCAAGTTCTTTTATAACCATGTAATTGGTATCCATGGTTCATGAATGACTACCTTATTTTTATTTACAAGTCCTAAATAATTTTATATTTAGTCCTCTTTATAGAAGGAAAAAGTAAGGTATTTATTATATTATTAAGTTTTAATTTTTTAGTTGAGTTTGTATATATCAATTTGAACGAGGGTATTTTTGTTTGACATGTATTACTCTTCTTTCTCTATATCTTAGTTCATATTACAATCTGTTTATCATAATTTTAGTAAATGATTCTACATATCTGTTTTCATGATGACAGAGCATTCCTTGATTGTTTCACTTGAATTTAGCACGTATTGAAATTTCTTGCTGAGTAACACGTGTGGTTAACACTTTGTTATTATCAAGGTAATAGCTAAAGCTGAAAAAGGTAACTAATGACGATGCTTTAGAATTCTCGCTTCTTCATTTAATGCGGCGTACATTGTAGATTGTTTTTATGATTCCCGTGATCCAATTGTTTAAACTGAAACTCATTTCCAGTGGTTAGTAAGTATTATAGGAACAATGTTTTACCCAAACAGATTTTGGGTTCATTTTTGCAGATCTATGACCGTTGTTGTACGGTGGTGAGCTACGATTTAACGTGCATTCCACTTCTCACAAGTTGGTCTGAAGCACATGACAGGGGGTAAGTGAATTAAATATGTGAACGAATATCATTAATTGGATCAAATCATATGGATTGCTTTTTTTTTTTTAATTTTTTTAATTTTGTTATGTACATTATTGGCCTATTTAAAGGTCTATCTTTTGAAAACTTTCTACTTTCTTTGTTTGCACAGCTGGGCAGGTTCTTATCTTGAAGAGCAGGCATCATTTAAAGCTATAAATTTTTGTGTTGTTAGATCAAGTTTAAGAGTCCTCACCTACAAATACTAATTGTCTCGGGGTTCGGAGCATGTTATTGTATGCTTTTAGTGACACTAGACTTTGGTGTATTTATAAAAGATATCATCCAGCTCCTCCAAAGTTAATATCTCGAACATATAGCATAGTAGGTTCTTCTTATTGGGAGTTATTATTGGATTGTGTTTAGAGGATGTCTACTATGACATTATTTGATTTTGTTCCATTTTGTTTTGATTTTTGAGGTTTGATTGATAATTGCCTAAGCCTCTCTTAGATTTTTTCAAATTTTTTAGGTTTGGTTAATGCGATTATCCTCTCTTGGAGATTCATAATTTTTTTCTATTTTACATATGTTTGGGCTTGCTTTTTTTACATGTATCCATAAGTAGCATCCTACATCTTTTACAGGTGGTTTCAATATATGGCATCTCATCCTCTGTTTTCCCATTTTTTTCAGTTCACCTTTGAAGGTTTTCATTTGTATTCTAGATTTTAATCTCGAATATAATTTTTATTGCAATGTTGGTGATTCCTATTAAGTGGTTTAAAGTTGATTATAATTACTTATTTCTCTTTACTATTACATTTATTGTTGCAAGTTGTTTCGGGTTTTTTGGTTACAAATTTTGGTTATTCGTTTCAAATTTTTGGATGTTCATACGACTATATCGCTATTTGCTTTTACATCTATCTAATTTGTTGCTTATATTTTTTGCAGTTCATTTACAGGTATTGCAAAATCAGATATTCCAGTTATTGTATGGATATTCATCTTCTCCTTACCGGATTGAACGAGCTGCACATTTCAATGGTATATGTATTTTGTTTGGATATTCATCTTCACCTTGAGTCAAACCTTATCAGACTTCTCTATATTCCATTAATTTCAATTCCATCATGCTCTTCTACTTTAATGTGTTCTCTTTTGCATCTTAGAGCTAACGCATCTTAGAGCTAACGAACAGATATTTGTTATTCATACATTTTGTAGGTGATATAATTTTGTTCATTAAGGTTGCATATTTCTCTACTTGCTATTTTTTTTTATCATTTTGGAGATACAATGAACAATTCTCCACTCCTTTGTTAATTTTTATATTTGACCTCTACTGATCCTATATATTATTTTGTCTTGAATTTACTAATTTCTTAAATGATTACAATGGTGAAGTTAGTCAATTTGTCTCCTCACACTTATAATAATGAAGTGAATTATTACTACCAAAGTACACTACACACTTGTAAAATTAACTGGATGCCAATTAACCTGTGACTTATTTTTGTTCCCATTAGTTCTATTAATCAATCACATACATGTTTGAATCTCTTAGCAAATTTTTATTTATTTATATAGAATAAGAATTTTTTATCCAATGCTTTATACATTTCATGTGCTGTCCCTCTTTTTTTCATCTATAGAATCCATACGCACAAGTTATTGTTATATTTTTCTTTAATTAAAAAGTATCTTTTGTTTCTTTGCAACTTTACTATGACCTTACAAATTATAGAAATACTCCCTGCAAATTTACTGTCATGTCTTTAGCTACTACACCTTACTGTGCTCTTATTTAAAAATAAGTGATAGTATTGTATTCATAATCTAAATTGTATTATATTCATAATCTAAATTGTCATTATAATCTAAAAGAAATGATAGTATTGTATTTGAATTAGTAACCATTGTACCTTCTGTTGTTCTTTACCAAACTCAGTGAATGCCGGGAAATCTGTGGGCAATCAAACAATATGATGAGAGTGATGTAAGTTCTCCCAGTATCATTTCATCTTGGTTACATTTGTTAGAGACGACATCTCTATTTGCACAGATAGTTGGGTAATGGTTGATTATTTTAAGTTCTTAATATTCAATCAAATACTGTAATGTTTTTTCTAATCAGTAGAGTACTCTTTTTACCACAGATAGTATTTGTACCCCTTTTCTGTTTTGGGTGACAAGACTTTCGAGGTTGGATTGTTATGTTGCTGCATTCATGTGTTTTTTTTGGTAGCATACCATGAGGTGTCCGGGCAGCTTACGCGCACCTCGACTAATCCCCATTCGCGGTTCGTGGCTTCCGCTGGTCAAGCATTATTTTGACAGTGCCAGTGCCATGGATCGAAGTGGGGACCAAACCCAATTTACCCCCAAGACTGACCCAGTGGCAGCCTTATACCACTGGGCCAAGAGGCTTGGTTGCATTCATGTGTTTGCAAACTTGTAATTTAGTAGTCTTCTTTACCAGATCCAATACTTGAGGAGTAGATATATATTTTTACATCAATCTAACATCAAGAGATAGAGTTGAAGAAATATTCAGAGATGTGATAAATTCTTGGTTCTTTTATCTGATCGAGGTTCCCTCACATGTTTTAATGAGAATTAAATTGTCCGAATGAATAATCTCGATATTGATTATGTGAAACAATTATAAATTTATTTTTCCTATGTCTACCTCTATGGCTGATTTTGCCTTTCATAGATTTTTTTAATGATATCGTGATCAATGAATTTTTTTGATTAAGCAGGTGATACAAAGAGGTTTGGCCAAAAATCATGTATTTTTGAAACTCCTAAATACGTCCTCTTCTCATATCATATGTGGTGTGTGTGATGTAAACTTAATTTGCAAGTTATTTTTTAGCATGAATTTTGTTTTTTCTATCTGCATTCTCGGTATGGTATGTACATGGAGGTATTTTACGATTATTATCACTATTTTATCTTAGCGGGTTGTGTCTAACACCTGTAATGTTTAAATTCACTTATGTGATATTTTTTACAATTTAACAAGTGTTAAATGTGTCATTATTTAACATGGTTCTTAAAAAGCCAGATTATTAATGAATTGCAGGTTTGTGTGGGAGATCATTATATTGAAATTTTTTGCTTTACTTCTCATTTGGAGTTTACAAGTCGTTGTTTGTTTACATTTATTAATATTTTTGCAAACTAATATTCTTTTAACCGAATGCCATTGTATTTGGTCAATGATTTTTTTGCAACTATATTTGAAATTTTGGTCCAGAAACTCGAGACTCGATTTCACCATACATGTTGTAAGCATGTGCTATATCTTCAAAATTTACAGTCGTGCCTTCAGGCACGGGCATCCGCTAGTATATATATATACTAGTACAAGCCCGTGCCTGAAGGCACGATTCAAACTTTGCAAAAAACACAACACATTCTTGCAACATGAATGGTATACGGACACGACGTTCCAAGAAATATAATACTTTCTCGCTATAGATAAACAATATTTGAAATAACCTATAGTACGAACCTACTAGTTTTAAAAAACTTGGGCAAACTTTCCTTTATTTATGAAACAATCCATTTTGTTTAAGAACAAAAATACCAACTATACTATTATTAATGTTGAGTCTGTTAATTTAAAAAATTTGAATAGAGTTTTCTTTGTTTATTGTACAATTCGCCCTGTTTAAGAACAAAAATATTAACTACACTACTATTAATGCAGATACTAAGATATTAAAAAAATTAGGCAAAATTTCCTTTGTTTATAGAAGAATCCGGCCTATTTAAGGGGAGACAAACAGCAACAACTATACTACTATTTCACAATAGCCACCGTATAAATAATTAGAAACAATATAATCCATCATAGACCATAATTTGTATCACAACTAAATCAGTATAAACAATCAAAAGTTGTAACTAACATATACGCTCCTTAGTAGCCAGACTTGTAGAAAAAAAAATATAGAAAGAAGAGAATCAAATAAAACCTGTATGCCACTTGAAATTGTTATTAAAACGTTCAACAATAAAAAGCCACGTACTATTGAAAAAAAATATAACGTTCGTCTCTAATCCCGAATGACCTATGTTTTGCGCCCGTAAGTTTGTTTACATGTTCTCTAATTTCATCCCAAGTATCATAAATCCCAGGTTTATGTCCCACAAAAACAACATATATTTTTCACTTAATGAAAAAATTCCAAGCAAACAAAAGGGGAGACACCAAAACACACTAAGAAAATAATTTTGGAAATGTGATTTTCCAGTAAATTTTAAAATCAGTCCTGGGAAAATAATATTATATAAATAAGTTTGAATCTTCGGCCTAAGTCGTTGTGTTGTTGTTGCAGCAATGGCTGCTGTGTTGTTGCAGCAGCAACAACAACGTCATCGACATCTTGCTGCTTTTGGAATTGCTCGGACAACACCGAAACGACAAAGGTCATTCAAGAACATAAACTGATTCGTTGCTGCTACGTTCTACTCTGTAACGAACAAAAATTCAACTTAATATTGAGCTTGATGGTTACCTCGCTCCTGTGAATTTAAGCCACCCACCAACCAAAAATTGCAACTGAGAACAAAGGTCATCCGTTAGCTATTGAAATTGATGAACTTACATACTATTTTAAATAGTAAAGAAGTTCTAAAATGAGTACATAAGCACGAGTACCTCGACGACGTTGGTGAATACTAATTTTGGAGTGAGAAATACAGAGATGGGAGAGAATACTTCTTTAAGTTCCTGTCATTCCAAGATTTTTAATTCAGTCCAATGCCAATAATATGAAGGTACAGGATATAAAAAATTGTTTGAAACTACAAGAACCAACAATTACTTCCAAAGTTTGGGGCTATATATGTAAATAACTAAAAAAGGGAGTTTATTATCTTCAATCATAACCACTAATTTTTTTTAAGTTAAGACACTTTCTATTTCATTTAATAAAAAAAAATACATATAAGTCTTTCTGTTCCATCAGAAAATTAATCATTACTGTCAACAAGGTATAAATATGATTCACATAGTGTTTCAACTGCCAGTCATCTAAATCCATTAAGTGAAGTCTCCAAGTTCTATGACTCACCAAATAATGTTCAAGTTGTAGAGAAGCTTCAAACGGCCAGTATAATATAATAGAATAAAACAAAATATTTTGTTCAATAGCATCTTTCCCTTACACGTAAGAACCTTCGCTATGCCCATTAGTAGTCAGTGGTATTATTCACGTCAGTTTCACAAACTTCATCCTGTGATTGGCATAAGATTTCTTGAGCTTCTGCAAGTGCAGACTCCTTTGCATTAGTTGCATACAGTATCTAAAATTATGTTTTACACATTTCTTGAAACTTACATATACCAAAGTTCATTAAAAATCAGCCCCACTCATCACCCTAAAGAGAAAAAACTTACATATACCATATAGTTGATTAAAAATCGTATCTTAAATTTACCTTAACTACTTTAACATCCCAAGACACACCTAAGATAATACATAAAAGTAATAAACAACAAATTCAACATGTTAAAACTTACAACAGTAATTATAAATGAACTATAAGTTAGCAACACTCCCTATTGGATTTCAGCAACAGTAGCCCTGCTCAGTTTATTCCATTTCAATTTTGCACTGTGCTCAACATCAGTAAATCTACACCAAAAAATCCACAATAAAGTAAAAGTAAAGAAAATTAAACAGATCTTCATTAACATTGACTCTTTCATGTTTGATATGCCTTGAATCATTGCATTAAACAAATAGAAAGAAAAACAAAAGAATCATACTTCAATATGAGTATCCGTATCTTTTAAGTGGCATGAAATGAGAATTCATCAATTCTTGTTCCAAGAATAATTAAAAATTACCATTCAATAACAAACCAAAAATAAAATAGACACCTGGAATGGAGAGAAATGTGAATAACATCATTATTCACTAAGAAACCAAATCAAATTTGATTAGAGAGAATACCTGATTAGGTTCCTTGTTGAAGAGTTAGATTGCAAAATAGAAGAATGAATATCAGCCTTCAATAAAATACTCACAAAATATCAGCCTTCAATATCAGATACTCACAAAATATCAGCCTTCAATAAAATACTCAAACACTCTAAAAATATCAACTTTATCACAACATATCAAATTAGGGGAAATCAATACAGTTACCTTAAGTTATTATTGCATTCAAATGTTGTATCAAACAAAGTTCAAAGGTAAACGAACTCCATATGGAATCCCTAAATGAACCTCCATATGTAAGCGCTAAAATTGAAGGTTAAATCAGAAACTTAAATCGAAAGTTAAAACATTTGAATCAAATATGAATATAAATCAATGGCGTGGGGATTTATATGGAGGGGAGGTGAGGGAGGTTCATTTTTTTTTTGGATGGGTGGGGGGTGGAGGGGGGAGGGTTGACTGATGAGGTTAAACCATTTGAATCTTACCTAAGAGGAGCGGAGACATGTAGAGAGGTACGGCGGGGTGGATAGAGCCTGAGGTGCGGCGGCGTGGGGCTGAGGTAGGGGGAAAGTTTTGTGTGAGATGGGTTTTGATTGGGGGGCTGATGAGGGAACGGGAGAAAGGTACAGAGAGAGAGAGAGAGAGAGAGAGAGAGGATTAATGAATGGGTACTCTTCGTTTTTCCATCTCATTGTATTTATTAAGGAGTTTCAGAAATTATATAAATGACCTTCACAACATAACACAACTGTTACAAACAAGTCACTGACAACATCAGTGCTGTAATTGCTTGAAATATGTTTTATTGTTTATGCTTATTGTATATATCATGTGTCCCGGGAACCTATAAGGAAATTAACTGAATATGTTGTCGATAACATTCCATATGAGTTTCTCTTTTAAGTTTGGTTTATTTTGCTAATTGTACATTTATAAATTAAAAAAGTGTATACATTATATGTTTGAAAGTTTTATTTATTAGATCGAAATGCAAGCTTTTTGCCATTTTCTTCCTTGTGTACCACATTTACTTGTAATGAAATAGGTTTTTATATTATTTTCATATAATAAGACATTCATTATAAATTATCTCAATAGGGCCTTACAAAGAAGAGGGGCCTATGTTCTGCTCAAGCTCAGAATACATCTTCATTTTCAAAGAGATGTTTATCTTAATAGGTACGTAAAGCATCATATTTTTGTTGTTTCAAGCCTATGTGAATTGACTATTCTACTTGTGTCACCATTTTCACGCCCCAAAGGCTATTTTATAGGATTCTCCATTGCATATAAAACATAAATGGCTTTTGCGTACATATTTTGGCCATACATGTATATGCCTTTGGTTTCGTATTTGTTTACGATGGGATTACTTATTCTTTTTTTTTTTTGATACATTTGTTTATGATAATATGAATTTATTCAAGTTAAATGTGATAATTTCCATCTCGATGGGGAAGTGAACTGCTACTCTTAATAATGTTCTTTTTCTTCCCACAACTGAGTTTGGTTAGCAACTTGATTTGTATGTTTGGGACATTTTTGTGTCTTTCTATATTTACATGTACAGAAACGTGTGTAAATATATCACAGTTGAAATATCATCATGCAATCTCGATTTTAATCGGTTGAATGTTAGGATCGTTCCGTCAGAATTAGTTGACAATATAACCTGTTGTTTCCATAATAAATATATATATATTTTGGTAGTATGTTTGGATCCTACTGTTGTCAGTTGATTTATGCGTTCATATATATATATCCTACTGTTGATTTATGCGTTCATATATATATTTTGGTAATATGTTTGGATCCTACTGTTGATTTATGCGTTCATATATATCCTACTGTTGATTACCCCCATTCTCTCTCTCTCTCTTCCTCCATTCTCATCACGCTAGCATTTCGATCTCTAACCTAGTTATACTCACGCCTGAGGTTTCGCATTCCGTCTTCTTCTACTCGGGTAACCTTTTGTCAAAATCATATAATGAAATCAACAAATTCGCGAATCAATTAAACCGGAATGAGAAAGCTTTAAGGGAGACTCTTAACTGAAACTTGTATATGTGTATGTATTGCTTGGATTTGATTACACGTGTCTATGGCTTGGATTTTGGGTTTGGTTGATTTGGGTTGAATCATTTAGGGTTTGGTTGATTTGATTTTGTGTATTTATGTTTTGTCTGCTGTTAATAATGTATTGGAGTTAGGTTTTGGGGTATTTAAGTTTTCAGTCATTTCATTATTCATTTTCTGCATGATTTCATTTGTTTTATCTATTACAAACCATTTCATTTTCTGCTGTTAATAATGTATTGGAGTTTAGGTTTGGTGTCGGTCGAGCACGACGTGTGGTCGGTTGTTCGCATCGAGCATTGATGGATCCGTTTCAGAGTGGGAACTTTTTCATCTCAAACATAAGGTATAACATTTCAACACTTTTGAATGCCCAACTGTTTCAATGCAAAAAAACAATGGCGGAATGTGTTAGATTCAATTTGTATAAAGGAATGATGTTTGTGTTTGCAGACTGTGTTAGATTCAATTGGTTCGTCGATTTGGCAAATGGCTGCTTCGCCTTTCGACAATCCGCAGCTAGATAAAACGAGGCAGGATTTTGGGTTTGTTGAAAACGGGCATGCTAATGGTAACTTTGATAATGGTGACGATGAAACTAGTGACAGTGAGGATGATGTGGGCTCGGTCGAGTTACACGAGAAATTCGTTGTTGAAAATACACGTGTTGCAATTGCATGTGATGATGGTTGTGTTCGGATATACAGAATCAGATCAGTTGATTTACAATAAATCGCTGCCAACGGTCAGTGGTGAGATAGCTACTCCCTCTAGTTAAAGCACCTTATTTGGTAACTTTGTCAGTTTTGTTACAATAACATTGTTTTTCTTTGTCATTTATTATCTACAGAACGGGTTTGAAGTGTGACTTGGAGTCCTGATGCAAATATGATATATTCAGGGAGTAGTGATGCGTGTATTTGCTGAGATAAGCCTTTACTGTTGTGATATATATAGTGGAGTTTCTCACGTCAATATGTTATTTTCAGGTTTATAAGATGCTGGGATGCTAAATTGACTCGCAAAATCTACAGGATAACAGTTGGGCTTGGTGGTTTGGGAGCCTTGAGAAGTGGTTGTTTCTCACAACTATTTCTTAAATATTCAACAGAGACTAAACGTAATGATAGACGTTGCTTCAGTCTTGTAATACCTTCATCATGGTTACACATCACCTATTGTTCATTGCGATTTAAAGCCAAGCAACATTCTGTTAAATGAAGACCAAGACCCTTGGGTGAACAGTCATATTAGTGATTTTGGTATCACCAAACTCTTGGGTGAACAGGAATTTATAATGCAAACCAAGACCCTTGGCACAATTGGTTACATGGCACCAAGTCATATTTTTAGTTAAAAATATGACTTTTGATAAAGTATTGTATTAATGATTTGAAATTATATCTATCCATTCTATTGTAAGAATTTTATTCTAGTCATTTAGTCTATAATAAATTTCGTTTTGATTAACAGGCTATGGATTGGAAGGAAAAGTATCTACATGGGGAGATGTCTATAGTTATGGTATTGTGTTGCTCGAAACATTTACAAGAAAGAAGCCCACGGATGGAATGTTTGTAGGAGAAATGAACTTAAAGCACTGGGTGGATCACACCATACAGAAATCGATAACTGAAGTTGTGGACATCAGTTTGCTAGAAGAGAATGATAAAATTTTAAATGCAAAGAAGCCGTGTGTGTCACTGTCATCTATCTTCAGCTTGGCAATGGATTGATCAGCAGATTCACCTCGAGAGAGGATCAGTATGAAAGAGGTAGTCATGAGACTGAACAAGATAAAACTCAATTTCTCCGCAAATATTGAAATGCCCCAGAGCACAAGAGCTCGTCACACAGAAAGGTACCAGAGAGGTAAATGACTATTGATAGTCTCACCCCATTTCTTTCCTTCAGCACCGCGCCCCACCACATCCCCCTCCCCTCCCCACCCACCCACCCACACGCGCACACACATTTATCGAGAAACAAATACTAAAACGTGCAGAATAGAATTCTAAATTGATATTTCAATTACTGTTTTTTCTAAATTGATATTTCAATCATGCTCTGGTGGGCAGGGTGGGCGACGCTAGTAGCATTCAACCGTCTATTGAGCAGATGAAAGAGTGGGTCAAGGAGCATTGGAAAATGATAGGCGGGACTGTGACTCGTTACATGTCTCCCTTTTCATTTTTTTTGTTTTCTTGTCGGAAGCAGAAGCGACCAGAGTTTTGAACATTAAGAAATAGTGGTTTTTTGGGTTACCTTTGTGTCTAGACAAGTGGTATCCTCTGGGATGCAGTCCCTAGAATTTACAAAATCCAAATTTTCGATGGATCAGGGTGATGGGTTTACCTCTCCATCTATGGGGAGGGGAAGTTTTCTAGCCCATTGGTGATAGATGCGGTGGTTTCACTATGGTGGACTGTGACACACAGACGGGGGAAGAACTTAGGTGGGCAAGAATCTTGATTTCAATGAATCAATTTCTCCCGGAGACAATGATCATTAACTGTGGTGGGTGGGTTTTTCGTTTACCAATCTGGGTTGAAGACATGGGTTCATGCTACTTTGGTGGTGTTGACCATGTGTTAAAGATGAGGAATTGTAGTGCCGAGGTCGAGAGGTATGGAAGGATGGCTTCAAAATCGCAAGCGGGGGGAATCTCTATACCCATTCATGTCGGCAAAGTTAGTGTTTATGCAGGTCGTAAGGCCCAGAGAGAGAAAAACATCAATCTTCCAAGTCCTATTGGAGCGGGATTTAATCGAGCTAGTGAGCGGGCAGTTGACGTTACTCAGAGGGAGCCTTATGTCAAGATTCTTAGGCCGGTAGCATGATTTATTTTTGTGTTTCCTGGCGAGACCTCGGACAGTGGAGCTGTCATACCCGACCTTGATCACAGTGAGAAGTTGGCTGTTGCATTCGGGTTGCTAAATGCATCAAATGGCATGCCAATACGAGTTATTAAGAGTATTAGCATGTGTAGAGATTGTCACGTTTTTATTAAACTCGTTTCTGCATTGACAGAAAAGGAGATCCTCATAAGAGACAGTAAGCAGCTCCACAAATTTGTCAATGGAAAGTGCTCATGTGGGGATTTTGGGAGTCTTCTTTGATATCATTTGAACCCAATTAATGAGGTCCTTTATCTGGTCATTCTTTTGACCTTAATCTCTCATGAATTATTTTTGTATGGCCTTGGGTGAGGATTCGAACATGTCTCCGATGAAAGCGGATCAGGTGCAACAGAGTATGATGGCGGTGGTGAGGCCGAGACATGCATAGACTTAGTGGTGAATGTGATTTTGGAGAAAAAAGATGATGGGTTGGGTGTAGATGTAAACACAAGTTGACAGTTGTATACGTTGCTGGTGACGAAGGGAGTTTTAAAGAGATTACTGGTTGCCAGATGGATTTGGTCGTGGGTTGGAGTAGGTCTAGGGTCGGAAGGGCAAGGGCTTAGGGTAGACTTCGGTCAGGGCTGGTTTGGAGCCGGGTTTAATGGTGTTTGGATTTGGAGGTCGCGGGTTCCGGTCGGTTTGTGGGTTAATCCGATTTGGCAGGAGGTAAGCGGACCGGAGGTGGTCGGATTGAAGATTGGAGATGGTTGGGTTCGAATCTCCAATCAGATATGACTAGAATGCTTAATTAGCGGTTTTAACTAATTTCCAATCAGATATGACTATTTTGAATGGAAATTCTCCATTCAAAATCATTTTTATCTACTCAAATTTTCACTATTGACAGGTAAGAACTGCTTTGAATGTGTTAATTAGGTGATTCTTCAAAAATAACAGAAACATGGAAGCTACGCAAACTTCCGCAAATTGAACATTGGGGACAATTTAGAGATCCTTAAGACTGGGTTGTGACATACACTCATGCGCTCTCCACAGAACAATTTGAATTAATGGTGATGACCACAAGGATATGGTATAGCAGAAATAAAAAAAATACCACAGTGAGGAGTCAATCAAGCCGTGCCCAATACTTGTGCAAGCATCAGCGATGTACCATCAATTCAGGGAGTCAATTACTGGAGTATTTCAAATAATCCCTCATTCATTCACTTACTAGACTTCTCCCCAAGTAGTATTTTTAGAAATAATTTTGATGGGGCTGTTTTTAAAGAGCTGAATAGTATAGGAATTGGTGGTGTCGTCCAAAAATCAAGGGGAGAATTTATAGAAGGAATATCACAAAAGTTTAAGTATCCAGTAGTGGCGGAATCCATTGCTGGCCGTGAAGCCATCCAAATGGCGTTTGAGTGTAAGTTTGCTAATGTCATTTTTGAAGGCTTTTATAGCAATAGTACAAACCATCAACCACCACCATGGCATCAATTCATATAGCTTATTCAATTATATAGAAACCATGATTCTTCAATGCATATACACCACATGGAAACAAACTTTTTTTAAATGAAGAATAACCACAAATCACAGCATATGATACTTCACTTCGAAATCTAATATTTCTTAATTAATATCACATCACATATGGATCTTAATATATGTGTATGTATGCATGTATATAAATCTCAATTCAATTAGTCGGTGGGATTCGAAATCTCATTGTGATTTGTTTGATTAATCATTATCACCAATATAATCACGATCTTTGTTTAATACAGTCAACTTGATTAGACTGAAGAAAAGCTCCAGATGAATAACATGTGAGATTGGAATCGCTAGATGGTGGTCAGTTCATGCATTTGATTTTGCTTTTACCAACGATGAGTTTTCGTCCTGTTTGTGTCCTACCTTTTAGAATGTTTCAAGCTGCTATTATATGTCCATGAGAATCATAGATGCATCTTGATAAAATTAAGTTGTGAAGTTTTCATTTATGATCATTGTAAAATTGAAATGATCGACACTGTTTATTCTTGGACCATCAAATAAATCTTGTAAACTATTCGTATAAATCTTACGAATTCTTATGAACTATTCTTGAGTCCATAATGATATTATTTATTAAGTGAGAATTCTTTAAAAGTTGCATTTTCCCCCTCTTGTTTGTGCTAATACAGATTATGCTATAATTGGATAGTATAGTTACATTTGATTGATTTAGTAGATACTATTGGTGTGTTCTTTTGGTGCTCATGTCAAATTTGCTAATCATTTTGCAGAGGATGAACTTCAACTAGTTGGAAATCCAGTCCCAAATGATGCACTTGGCTTTCCCGTACCAAATGATGCACTTGCTTAGGTATTTTCTTAAGAATTAGAATTATTTTACTAATAATTTGAGATTAAGCTAGGCCATGTGGGCTAGTGAATATTTATGATGATGAAATTAATTTATGTGCTCATTTGAGATTTTGTTGTTGTTGAGTGGCATTTTAATGTTAAAACATGTTGGTTTCCACGAATAAACAAGGGAAATTTTGTCGAATTTTTTTAAAAATAACAAGTGATTTAAAAATAGTTAAGACGATAACATACAGATTACCATAGTTGAATATTGTACTAATTTATATTTATTTTCTCTTTCACAGGTCCGGACATCATTTGGAATAGGTGTTGGCCATCTCTATTTTTTGGGTTTCCTATGTCTTTGAATTGATTATTTGATATTTTTGGGGATGATTGTAGTCTGAATCATATAGTTTATGTTTTAGGTTGGTTTTATTTTTTGGAGATGTTATGTTGGAAACTTCAAATATGAATGAATGAAGGAATTTTCGGAGTTTCGTTGATATTTTGTTTTCGATATTTATTTATCATAACTTGTACATTTGTTGATATCGACTAATATTGAATGAGGCTAGAACCTTTCCTAAAATGTTGTGTCATAATAGAAATTTTGGTGGAAATTATGGTGGCAAGTTTTTAAGGGACGATTAATAGTGTCCCAAATAATATTATTAGGGACGGCCAAGAGCTTGTCCCTAATAATATTCTTAGGGATGGCCAGCCCCGTCCCCAATAATGTTATTAGGGACAGCCAAGCTCCAGTCCCAATTAATATTATGGCTTTAGGGACGGCTAGATCCGTCCCTAAAATGCAGTTGCACAATAAAAAATTTGGCGGCAATTTTGGCGTCGTCCCTAATACATTTGGGACGCCTATCGAATGTGACCATGCGTTGCCGTACCTAAATCCGTCCGTAAAAGTGAGTATTTTTGTAGTGACGATAATTTGAAAATATGAGGACGTAGGCTTAAAACTTTGGCGCTAGGGATGGGAAACCCGAAATAGCCCTCGAACTGCCCGGTGATATGCTCCAACACCTCGCACGGGATCAATATATCTCGTAGGAAGTGACCGCGCAATCACGGTACTCCCGGTTTGAGAATACGATAATTATTTGAAAATATCTAGACTTAGGCTTAAAACTTGGCGTCAGAGAGAGAAAACTCGAAACAGCCCTATGAGAGGAACCAACACCTCAGACTGGACCAATATAACTCGTAGGAACGAACCGCGGATTCACGGTACTCCCTGTTTGAGAATATGATGATATTGTGAAAACATCTAAACTTAGGCTTAAAAACATGGCGCTAGAGGTGGGAAACCCGAAACATCCCCCGAACGGCCCCGTGAGAGGCACCGACACCTCGCACGGGACCAATGTAACTCGTAGGACTGACCGCGTGATCACGGTACTCCCGGTTTGTGAATACGACGATAATTTGGAAATATCTAGATTTAGGGTTAAAAACTTGGCATCAGACTGCGAACACTTGAAACAGCCCCCGAGTGGCCCCGTGAGAGGCACTGACACCTCGCACGGGACTATTGTAACTCGTACGAACTGACCGCGTGATCACGGTGCTCCCGATTTGAGAATACGATGATAATTTGGAAATACGTAGACCTAGGCTTAAAACTTTGGCGCTAGAGGTGGGAAACCCGAAACAACCCCCAAACGGCCATGTGAGAGGCACAAACACCTCGTATGGGACCAATGTAACTCGTAGGAACTGATCGCGTGATCACGGTACTCCCAAGTTCGAGAATATGATGATAATTTGAAAATATCTAGACTTATGCTTAAAAACAAGGCGCTAGAGGTGGGAAACCCGAAACAGTCCCCGAACGGCCCCGTGAGAGGCACCGACACCTTGCACGGGACCAATGTAACTCGTAGGAACTGATCGCACGATCATAGTACTCCCGGTTTGAGAATATGACGATTATTTAAAAATATGAAGACTTAGGTTTAAAACTTGATTTCAGAGTGCAAAAACTCGAAACAGTCCCCAAGCGGCCCTGTGAGAGGCACCAACACCTTGCACGACACCAATGGAACTCGTACGAACTGACCGCACGATCACAGTACTCCCGGTTTGAGAATACGATGATAATTTGGAAATATCTAGACTTAGGCTTAAAAACATGGCGGTAGAGGTGGGAAACCCGAAACTGCCACTGAACGGCCCCGTGAGAGGAATCGACACCTTGCACGGGACCAATATAACTCGTAGGAACTGATAGCGCGATCACGGTACTCCCAGGTTTGAGAATACGATGATTATTTGAAAATATCTTAACTTAGGCTTAAAAACATTGCGCTAGTGATGAGAAACCCGAAACAGCTCCCAAGCGGCCCCGTGAGAGGCACTGACACCTCGCAAGACACCAATGTAACACGTAGGAATTGACCGCGCGATCACGGTACTCTCGGTTTGAGAATACGACGATAATTTTAAAATATGAAGACGTAGGCTTAAAACTTTACTGGTAGAGGTGGAAAACCCGAAACAGCCCCCGAACGAACCCGTGAGATGCACCAACACCTCGCACGGGACCAATGTAACTCGTAGGAACCGACCGCGCGATCACAGTACTCTCGATTTGAGAATACGATGATAATTTGGAAAATATCTAGACTTAGGCTTAAAAACATGGCGCTAGAGGTGGGAAACCCGAAACATCCCCCGAACGGCCCTATGAGAGGCACCAACACCTCGCACGGGACCAATGCAACTCGTAGGAACTGACCGCGCGATCACAGTACTCCCGGTTTGAGAATACGACGATAATTTTGAAATATCTAGACTTAGGCTAAAAAACATGGCGCTAGAAATGGGAAACCCGAAACAGCACCCGAACGTCCCCGTGAGAGGCACCAACACCTCGCACGGGACCAATATAACTCGTAGGAACTGACCGCGCGATCACGGTACTCCCGATTTGAGAATACGATGGTAATTTTGAAATATCTAGACTTATGCTTAAAAATTTTGCGTCAGAGTGCGAAAACTCGAAAAAGCCCCCAAACGTCCCCATGAGAGGCACAAAGACCTCGCTCGGGACAAATGTAACGCGAAGGAGCTGATCGCGCGATCACTGTACCCCCGATTTGAGAATACGATGATAATTTGAAAATATCTAGACTTAGTCTTAAAAATATGGCGCTAGAGGTGGGAAACTTGAAACAGCACCCGAACGGCCTCGTGAGAGGCGTCGACACCTCCCATGGGACCAATGTCACTCTTTGGAACTGACCACGCGATCAGGGTACTCCCGGTTTGAGTTTACAATGATTATTTGAAAATTTGTAGACTTAGGCTTAAAACTTGGCGTCAGAATGCGAAAACCTAAAACAGCCCCAAGCGGCCACGTGAGAGGCACCAACACCTCGCACGGGACCAATGTAACTCGTAGGAATTACCGCGCGATCACGGTACTCCCGGATTGAGAATACGAAGATAATTTATAAATATCTAGACTTAGGCATAAAAACATGACGCTAGAGGTGGGAAAATCGAAATAGCCCCCAAGCGGCCCCGTGAGAGGTACTAACACCTCGTACGGGACCAATGTGCTCGTTGGAACTGACCGCGCGATCACGGTATTATCGGTTTGAGAATACGACGATAATTTGAAAATATGTAGACTTAGGCTTAAAACTTGGCGTCAGAGTGCGAAAACTCGAAAGAGCCCCCGAGCTGTCCCATGAGAGGCACCAATAGCTCGCACGGGACTAATGTAGCTCGTACGAACTGACTGCGCGATCACGGTACTCTCGGTTTAAGAATATGACGATAATTTGAAAATATGTAGAGTTAGAGTTAAAACTTGGCGTCAGAGGGCGAAAACTCAAAACAGCCCCCAAGCGGCCCCGTGAGAATCACCAACACCTCGCACGGGACTAATGTAACTCGTAGGACTAGTCGCGCGATCACGGTACTCTTGGTTTGAGAATATGACGATAACTTGGAGACATCTAGACTTAGGCTTAAAGACATGGCGCTAGAGGTGGAAAACCCGAAACAACCCCTGAACGGCCCCGTGAGAGGCAACAACACCTCGCTCCGGACCAATGTAACTCGTAGGACTGACCGCGCGATCACGGTACTCCCGGTTTTAGAATAAGATGAGAATTTGAAAATATGTCGACTTAGGCTTAAAAACATAGCGCTAGAAGTGGAAAACTCGAAACAGCCCCGAACGGCCCTATGACAGGCATCGACACCTCCCACGGGACCAATGTAACTCTTAGGAACTAACCGCGCAATCACGGTACTCCCAACTTTAGAATACGACGATAATTTGAAAGTATGTAGACGTAGGTTTAAAACTTTGGCTCTAGAGGTGGGAAACCCGAAACAACCCTCAAACGATCCTGTGAGAGGCACCAACACCTCGCACATGACCAATCTAACTCGTAGGAGCTGACCGCGCAATCACGGTCCTCCCATTTTGAGAATACGGTGATAATTTGAAAATATCTAGACTTAGGCTTAAAAACATGGCGCTAGAGGTGGGAAACCCGAAACAATCCCAGAACGGCCCCGTAAGAGGCACCAACACCACGCACGAGATCAATGTAACTCGTAGGAACTGACCGTACGATCACGGTACTCCCAGTTTTAAAACACGACGATAATTTGGAAATATCTAGACTTAGGCTTAAAAACCTTGCGCTAGAGTGCGAAAACCTGAAACAACCCTCGAACAGCCCCGTGAGAGGCATCGACACCTCGCAAGGGACCAATGTAACTCGTAAGAACTGACCGCACGATCATGGTACTCTCGGTTTGAGAATACGATGATTATTTAAAAATATGTAGACTTAAGATTAAAACTTGGCGTCATAGTGCAAAAACTCGAAACAACGCCTAAGCGGTCTCGTGAGAGGCACCAAAACCTCGCACGGAACCAATGTAACTTTTAGGAACTGACCGCGCGATCACGGTACTTCTGATTTGAGAATACGATGATAATTTTAAAATATGTAGAGGTAGGCTTAAAACTTTGGCACTTGAGGGAGGAAACCCGAAACAGCTTCCGAATGGTCCTGTGAGAGGCACCAACACCTCGCACGGGACCAATGTAACTCGTAGGAACTGACCGCGCAATCAGGGTACTCCCGGTTTGAGAATACGATGATAATTTGAAAAATATCTAGACTTAGGCTTAAAAACATGGCGCTAGAGGTGGGAATCCCGAAACATCCCCCGAACGGCCCCGTGAGAGGCAATAAATCCTCGCAGGGGACCAATGTAACTCGTAGGAACTCACCGCGCGATCACGGTACTCCCGATTTTAGAATACAATGATAATTTGGAAAATATCTAGATTTAGGCTTAAAAACATGGCTCTAGAGGTGGAAAACTCGAAATATCCCCCGAACGGCCCCGTTAAAGCCACCAACACCTCACCCGGGACCAATGTAACTCGTAGGAACTGACTGCGCGATCACGGTACTCCCGGTTTAAGAATACGACAATAATTTTGAAATATCTAGACTTAGGCTTAAAAACATGGCGCTAGTGGTGGGAAACCCGAAACAGCCCCCGAACGGACCCGTGAGAGGCACTCACATGGGACAAATATAACTTATAGGAATTGACCGCGCGATCACGGTACTCTCGGTTTGAGAATTCGATGATAATTTGAAAATATCTAGACTTAGGCTTAAAAACTTTGCGTCATAGTGCGAAAACTCGAAACAGTCCCCAAGGGCCCCCGTGAAAGGCACCAACACCTTGCACGTGACCAATGTAACTCGTAAGAACTGACCGTGCGATCACGGTTCTCCCGATTTGAGAATACGACGATAATTTGGAAATATCTAGACTTAGGCTTAAAAATATGGCACTAGAGGTGGGAAATTCGAAACAGCTCCCGAACGGCCCCGTGAGAGGAATCGACACCTTCCACGGGACTAATGTAACTCTTAGGAACTGACCACGCGATCACGATACTCCTAGTTTGAGTATACAATGATTATTTGAAAATATGTAGACTTAGGCTTAAAACTTGGCGTCATAATGCGAAAACCCGAAACAGCCCCAAGAGGCCCCGTGAGAGGCACCAACACCTCGTACGGGACCAATGTAACTCGTAGGAACTGACGACGCGATAATGGTACTCCCGATTTGAGAATATGACGATAATTTGGAAATATCTAGACATAGGTTTAACAACATGGTTCTAGAGGTGGGAAACCCAAAACATCCCTTGAACGGCCTCGAGGGAGGCACCGACACCTCGCACGGGACCATTGTAACTCATAGGATCTGATCGCACGATCAGGGTACTCCCGATTTGAGAATATAATGATTATTTCAAAATATGTAGACTTAGGCTTAAAATTTGGTGTCAGAGTGCAAAAACTCGAAACTGCCCCCAAGCGGCCCCGTGAGAGGCAACACCACGCACGGGACCAATGTAACTCGTAGGAACTGACCGCACGATCACGGTAGTCCCGGTTTGAAAATACAATGATAATTTGGAAATATATATAGACTTAGGCTTAAAAACATGGCGCTAGAGGTGGGACACCCGAAACTGCCACCGAACGGCCCCGTGAGAAGCATCGACTCCTCGAACGGGACCAATATAACTGGTAGGAACTGACCGCGCGATCACGGTACTCCCAGGTTTGTGAATACGATGATTATTTGAAAATATCTAGACTTAGGCTTAAAAACATGGCGCTATAGGTGGAAAACTTGAAACCGTCCCCGAGCGGTCCCGTGAGAGGCACTAACACCTCGCATAGAACCAATGTAACTCGTAGGAACTGACCGCGCGATCACGGTACTCCCCATTTGAGAATACGACGATAATTTTAAAATTTGTCGACGTTGTCTTAAAACTTTGGCACCAGAGGTGGGAAACCCGAAACAACCCTCGAACGGTCCTGTGAGAGGCACCAACACCTCGGACGGGACCAATGTAACTCGTAGGAACTGACCGCGTAATCACGGTCCTCCCATTTTGAGAATACGATGATAATTTGGAAATATCTAGACTTAGGATTAAAAACATGGCGCTAGAGGTGGAAAACTCGAAACAGCCCCCGAACGGCCCCGTGAGAGGCAGCAACACCTCGCACGAGACCAATGTAACTCGTAGTAACTTTGGCGCTTGAGGTAGGAAACCCGAAACAGCACCCGAACGGCACCGTGAGATAGGCCTGTAAACGGATCGAATTCGGATCGGATCAGGCAAATCCAATTCCATACCCGTTTATCTTAAACGGATTCGGATCCGATCCGTTTATTAAACGGATCGAATCAGGCAAATCGAAATCCTTATCCGTTTATTTTAAACCGATTCCGATCTGATCCGATTATCCTTTTATATTA
Source organism: Sambucus nigra (assembly GCA_949130495.1). Lineage (NCBI taxonomy): Eukaryota > Viridiplantae > Streptophyta > Magnoliopsida > Dipsacales > Adoxaceae > Sambucus > Sambucus nigra. Next base: position 432,642,611 of record OX422209.1, on the reverse strand, counting down.
AACTTAATTTGCAACATTTTTATTTTCAACTCTTATTGCATAAATTTATTTTCCAAATGTTCCAAAAAAAAATAGATAATGAAATAAAGAACTATTATAATATATATTTAAAATATTATTAAATACAATATGTATTAGTTATATATATATATATATTAAAATTATTAATCGGAACGGATTATTAACGGATCGGAGCAGATGAATCCAAATCCTCTCCATTTAATAAACGGGTAATCGAATAATCGGATAATCAGATTTTAAGCATGATCCATAACCGCTTAAATGGATCGAATTCAGATTCGGATAAAATTTGATCCATTGACAGGCCTACCGTGAGAGGCACCAACACCTCGCACGGGACCAATGTAACTCGTAGGAAACTGATCACGCGATCACGGTACTTTCGATTTGAGAATACGATGATAATTTGGAAATACCTAGACTTAGGCTTAAAAACAAGGCCCTAGAGGTCGGAAACCCAAAACATCTCCCAAGCGGCCCCGCGAGAGGCACCAACACCTCGCACGGGACCAATGTTACTCGTAGGAACTGACCGCGTGATCACGGTACTCCTGGTTTGAGAGTACGACGATAATTTGGAAATATCTAGACTTACGCTTAAAAACTTCACGTCAGAGTGCGAAAACTCGAAACAGCCCCCGAGTGGCCCCGTGAGAGGCACCAACACCTCTCACGGGACCAATATAACTCATAGGAACTGACCGCGTGATCACGGTACTCTCGGTTTTAGAATACGATGATACTTTGAAAATATGTAGACGTAGGCTAAAAACTTTGGCGCTAGAGGTGGGAAACCCAAAATAACCCCCGAACGGCTTCGTGAGAGGCACCAATGCCTCGCACGGGACCAATGTAACTCGTAGGACTGGCCGTGCGATCACGGTACTCCTAGTTTGAGAATACGATGATTAATTGAAAACATGTCGACTTAGGCTTAAAACTTGGTGTCGGAGTGCGAAAACTCGAAACAACCCCCAAGCAGCCCCGTGATAGGTACAAACACCTCGCACGGGACCAATGTAACTCGTAGGAACTGACCTCGCGGTCATGGTACTCCCTGTTTGAGAATATGATGATAATTTGAAACATCTAAACTTAGGCTTAAAAACATGGCACTAGAGGTGGGAAAACCCGATACATCCCCTGAACGGCGTCGGGAGTGGCATCACACCTCGCACGGGACCAATGTTACTTGTAGGTTTGACCCTGCGATCACGGTACTCCCGATTTGAGAATACGATGATTATTTGAAAATATCTAGACTTAGGCTTAAAAATGTGACACCAGATATGAAAAACCCAAAACGGCCCCGTGCGTGGCATCGACATTTCGCACGGGACCAATATAACTCGTTAAAACTGACCGCGTGATCACGACACTCTCAGTTTGAGAATACAATGATTATTTGAAAATATGTAGACTTAGGCTTAAAAACATGGCGCTAGAGGTGGGAAACTCAGAATAGCCCCCTAGCGGCCCCGTGAGAGGCACCGACACCTCGGACGGGACCAATGTAACTCGTAGGAAATGACTGCGCGATCACGGTACTCCCGATTTGAGAATACGAAGATAATTTGGAAATATCTAGACTTATGCTTAAAAACGTGGTGCTAGAGTGCTAAAACACGAAACAACTATCGAACAGCCTAGTGAGAGGCATCGACACCTCGTACGAGACCAATGTAACTCGTAGGAACTGACCGCACGATCATGTTACTCTCGGTTTGATAATACGATGGTTATTTTAAAATATATAGACCTAAGTTTCAAAAAAAACTTTAAAACTTGGCGACAGAGGGAAAAAACTCAAAACAGCCCCTAAGCGACCCCGTGAGAGCCACCAACACCTTGCACGACACCAATGTAACTTGTAGGAAACTGATCAGGCGATCACGGTACTCTCGGTTTGAAAATGCGATGATAATTTGGAAATATATAGACTTTGGCTTAAACATATGATCTAGAGGTGGGAAACTCGAAATAGCCCCCGAACGGCCTCGTGAGAGGCACGCACACCTCGCACGGGACCAATTTAACTCAGAGGAACTGGTCACGCGATCACGGTACTCCCGATTTGCGAATACGACGATAAATTTAAAATGTCTAGACTTAGGCTTAAAAACTTGGCGTCAGAGTGCGATAACTCCAAACAGCCCCCGAGTGATCCCGTGAGAGGCACCAACACCTCGCACGGGACCAATGTAACTCGTATGAACTGACCGCGCGATCACCGTACTCCCAGTTTGAGATTACGACGATAATTTGAAAATATGTGGACGTAGGCTTTAAACTTTGGCGCTAGAGACAAGAAACCCGAAATAGCCCCCGAACGTCCCCGTGAGAGGCACCAACACCTCTCGAGGGACCAACTTAACTATTAGGAACTGACCGCGCGATTATGGTACTCCCAGTTTGAAAATACGATGATTATTTTAAAATATGTAGACTTAAGCATAAAACTTGGCGTCAGAGTGGAAAAACTCGAAACCCCCAGTGACCTCGTGAGAGGCACAAACATTTCACACGACTATAATGTAACTCGTAGGATCAAACCGCGCGATCACGGTACTCCCGGTTTGAGAATACGATGATAATTTTAAAATATCTAGACTTAGACTTAAAAACAAGGCGTTGGAGGTGGGAAACCTGAAATAGCCCCCGAACAACCTCGTGAGAAGCACCGACACCTCGCGCGGGACCAATGTAACTCTTAGGAACGGACCGCGGGATCACGATACTACCGGTTTGAGAATACGATGATAATTTAAAAATATGTAGACTTAGGCTTAAAACTTGGCATCAGAGAGCGAAAACTCGAAACAGCCCTGTGAGAGGAACCAACACCTCGGACTGGACCAATATAACTTGTAGGAAATAACCGCGCGATCACGGTACTCCCTATTTGAGAATATGGTGATAATGTGAAAACATCTAAAATTAGGCTTAAAAACATGGCGCTAGAGGTGGGAAACCCGAAATAGCCCCCGAACGGCCCCGTGAGAGGCACCGACACCTCGCACGGGACCAATGTAACTCATAGGACTGATCGCGCGATCACGCTACTCCCGATTTGTGAATACCACGATAATTTGGCAATATCAAGACTTAGGGTTAAAAACTTGGCGTCAGAGTGCGAAAACTCGAAACAGCCCCCAAATGGCCCCGTGAGAGGCACTAACACCTCGAACGGGACCAATGTAACTCGTACGAACTGACCGCGTGATCACGGTGCTCCCGATTTGAGAATACGATGATAATTTAGAAATATATAGACGTAGGCTTAAAACTTTGGCGCTAGAGTTGGGAAACCCGAAATAGCCCCCGAACGGTCCCGTGAGAGGCATAAACAACTCGTATGGGACCAATGTTACTCGTACGAACTGATCGCGTGATCACGGTACTCCCGGTTTGAGAATATGGCGATAATTTGGAAATATCTAGAATTAGGCTTAAAAACATGGCGCTAGAGGTGGGAAACCCGAAACAGCCCCAGAATGGCCCCTTGAGAGGCATCGACACCTCGCACGGGACCAATGTAACTCGTAAGAACTGACCGCGTGATCACAGTACTCCCAATTTGAGAATACATCGATAATTTGAAAATATGCAGACTTAGGCTTAAAACTTGGCGTATGAGTGCGAAAACTCGAAACAGCCCCCGAGCGGCCCGATGAGAGGCACCAACACCTCGCACGATACCAATGTAACTCGTAGGAACTGACCACGCGATCACGGTACTCCCGGTTTGAGAATACGACGATAATTTGAAAATATCTAGACTTAGGCTTAAAAATATGGCGCTAGAGTTGGGAAACCCGAAACAGGCCCCTAACGGCTCCATGAGAGGTTCCTACACCTCGCAGGGACCAATGTAACTCTTAGGACCTGATCGCGGGATCACGGTACTACCGATTTGAGAATACGACTATAATTTGGAAATATCTATATTTAGGCTTAAAAACATGGCGGTAGAGGTGGGAAACCCAAATCAACCCCCGAGCGTCCCCGTGAGAGGCACCGATGCCTCGCACGGGACTAATGTAACTCGTATAAACTGACCGCGCGATCACGGTACTCCCGATTTGAGAATACGACCATAATTTGACAATATATACTTAGGCTTAAAACTTGGTTACTGATAATTTGAATAAGATTTATGTAAAACTAATTGGTTACTGATATCACTTTTTCTTGTATCCTATCATTTGCAGGATGACATTGTATCGCTTGCTTTTTTGCACGTGGAACAAATTGAATAGGCAATGGTTTGCAACATGAAGTTTGTTTATATAATGTTGTGGACATTCAGGATTATGTTTTTTTTATGTGTTACAGCCTACAGGCGTGCGGAGTTTTATTATTTTATTGTTTAGTTTTATGGCCGTGGAAGCTTTATAATTAGCAGGTTTTATTTTAACAGGATTAGGAATGTCCACAAAACAATGGAAACTCTGCACAATTTTTTTGGTTTGTGAATTATTAAGACGTGTAATATTTTTAAGTTTGTATAAATATTAGTTTATTAACAACGTACCCGATTCCCAATTTTTGATTTTTTTTATCATTTTGTCAATAATAAATATTTGTAAAACGTCGTAAGCGTCCAACGTTATAGATAGTAACCGACCGTTTGGTCAAAAAAAACATTTTTTTAATTAGATTTAAATATGGGCATTGACTTTGTCCATGGCCATTTCTATTTTTTCCGTCGCGCGTAAAAATTGTCGCGGCCAAAGTTTGTAATCGACAACGTGAGAAAAATGGAAAAAATGGGAGCGGTATGAGACACGGACTTTGGCCGCGACCAATTTTTTACTTTTTTTTCGTCGCGGTGTGGGTCATGGACTTTGACCGCGACCAATTTTGTCACGGTTGTGGGTCATGGACTTGGGCCACGACCATTTTTTTTCCTTTTTTTTTCGTCGCGGTGTGGGTCACGGACTTCAGTCGGGACCAATTTTTGTCACGGTTGTGGGTCACAGACTTGGGCCGCGACAATTTTTTTCCCGTCGCTGTATGTTTCACTGCCCAAGTCCGCAACCATCTGCCAGACTTGGGCCGCGACCCACAAAATTGATCGCGCTCGAAATGGTCACGACTCAAGTTTGCGACTCACAGTCTTGGTCAGAGATTTTGGTCGTGACCATTCGCCAGTTTTGTTGTAGTGATGTGTAATCAATAATCGATTTTAGTTGCGATAAACTACTTGCTAAATGTTTTGAGTACTAACTCTTACTGTAAAAATATTTTCAAAATATTTTAGGTGTCTAGCCACAGGGACGCCATACTTGATTTCATCCAAGGGACTCGGAGCTATAGCACTGTGGATGCTGACAGGTTTTGAGTAGCCGATTCTTTCATCCAGATCTAGCATAGGACCTCACTCTTGTATCTCATGTTTGGACAAGTGGTTCATTGTCGGTATTACATCTTCCATTTTTTATCAGCTTTATTTTACAGTTTGGACTTGGATTATTAGTTGGTTTTGGGTTCTTTTAACCGATGGTTTATTCGGCATGCCTTTAATTCACTTACATATGATGATGGTTTGGATTCTAGTATATTGTGAATGTTGTTTTAGTTTTAGAATTATTTTATTTATCCTGTTTAATAAAAAGATAAAATTTGACATCGTATCTTTTGAATACTAGGTGGTTAGTAAACTTTAAAAAGTTTTCGATAGTGATGCTAAGAATGAACCATGTGAGATTCCTATTTAATTTAATATAGGATTGATCACCCGGTATTTTATTAGGCAGGGTGTCACAGATGGTATCAGAGCATCAGGTTCTAGTGTCCTTAGGATCTGTACGACTTACTACATTTTCAGCGTATTGTTTGATTGATATAGAGCCCTATCATAGGAATGTTGTATTCCTTTACGTACGTGGCTTACGTTCTCCTGTTATAGTGTCTAAATATTAGTGTATCTTTTGTGTGTACGGGTGTGTTTTGTATGCCGATTACGCAGAGGATGACCAGTGAGGACCGTTGGGAAGACAACAGGAGGCGGGGATCAGTTGGAGTTGAGGAATATTTTGGGGTCGAGGACCGTTGCGGAGGTTACCCTTATTATTGCTCGAAATGACGGAGCTGTAAGGACTGCTAGAGTGCATCATATATTGTTATACCATTATAGCAGAGAGTGGTGCTAAATTAGTCTCACCCAGTGTGGTTAGTATGGGAGAGAGTCGGAAGGGTCTTTAAAGAGGACCACCCGTTGGAATTTTGTTAGATGCGGAGATGGTGCGTGTAGCCAATGGATGTAGACTACCCAGAGGCTTTGGCATATAGTAGGAAATAATATATACCTGAAAGTGAATTAGGGTAAAAAAAAATTCTTGGCTCGTAGGAGCAGTGTTTTGATGGTGGGAGTAAATCACCATATTTGGTATAATGGAGAAAAAAGCCTTTAAGGTGGGTAATGGACTCATGAGAGGAGTCAACGCGAATTAAAGGAAAATTCTTCTTGGATGATTGTTGCAGATGGTGACGATGTTATGCTTTTGTCAGTGTTGATATTAATGCTTCCTTTTGAAGGGAGCTAAAAGAATTGGAGAATTTAGTCAGGGAGTAAGACTGAATGTAACGGTGCTTGCGAAACACCGCAAGGGGGAGACCCCCATCGGGGGACCCATTTAAATGATTCAAATAGCTGAATTCCTATCGAGTGGCGGTGGATTCAGTTGGGACATGTAAGGCCAGTAGTATGTTCCTTAGGGCCAGCGAAACTAAGGGAACAATGAGGGTGGCCATAGGGGTCGAGGCTACCAGGGTTCGAGAGAAGGACAACCCTAATATGGTCTGTATAGCCAAGACTAGGGGATTATATGAAGAGACTTTTTATGTGGATAGTAGTACCGCATGAATGGATTTTGCCCGAAGTGAGTAAAAGGGATAAGAGTATGGAGCCTAGCTAGGGCAATGATTAAGATAGTTTTGGTTCAGTTCGGACGGGCGTGTCATGTCCAAGAACCATCTGAGCCACCAACATTATTGACAATTGGAAGTATGAGTTTTATTCTCGGGTTAGTGGGGTAAGTTTTATGTGATATGAGTGAGTCATAATATTTTTTAGCACTAGATTCGCGTGTGAGACGGGTTTATTGGGGATATCGTTGATAGCATTTTAATGTGTATATTGTTTCCTTTGTATAATGGGGCTCTCTTTAGTACTACTGGCAGGGGGAGCGAGTGCAAACATAGGGAGTATATGTATATTAGAATTGCTCGTTCTAGTGAAGTATCATACGAGTGTGATATTATCCTGGGTATGGAGTGATTAACAATGTGGGTGGAACACTAGAGGGTTGTGATAGCAAGACCACTGTGTCTAATGTTTCAGGGCAGGATGTGTTGTTTGACGAAGCCTCGCCTGAAAGAAGGTTAGGCTCGCATTTATATTATATTACGATAAAGACTTCGGAGAGTATGGTTGTCTCGAGATGTTTGATCCCGGTGTGTAGGGACTTTATTGATGTGATGTGAGGTATATTGGATTTACTGTTGCTCGAAGAAATTTAGCTCATCATTATGTTTAGTGCTCAGAACTTGGTGATAGGGAGAGCGCATTATTATATCACTCCTTTTAGAGACATGGGAGTTGAGATTTATTTTTTATATATCACGGGATATGATTTTGAGAGTCCCGGTTATGAGATCGAGTTTTATGGAATTTGATTACCGACAATGCTGAGAGATAGAGTATTGGGGAAAGTTCCTTGTTTGAATGTTGTTGAGTGATGAGATACGCATGGATCTTGATGAACGTCATGAGTAAAGAGACATTGATAGATGCTAGGGCATCAGTTTCGAATATTAATCAATGAATGTGTAGAGAAAAAAACTCTGAACAGAGAGTTATTATATAGTATAAGGCATGTGGGGCTGGTAGTCCCGTGAGAGAGCATTGAAATTTTTTCCTCTCACCACGAGTTGAAGGGTGGAACGATGTTAAGGAGAAATAAATTTATAGGGTGATTGAGAATACCCATGTGCTATAGCCACGTCGAGAATACGAGGCCAGTTTTAAGGAAAGAATGTGTGTTATTTCCAATGTTGTGCAGATATGCACCAATTATTGGGCGTATGGGCTCCCTAGTTAGTTAGTTTATAAATTGTCCGAGATAGGAAGATGTAGGAATCAATGTGTGGAACATATGCCTGAGGACAATTATAGACAAATTCAGAATGGTATGGTGTCTTGAATGTCGTGCGAGAATGACGAGAACCCAATTATATGTGTGCAATCAGAGTAACACATCGACATGGGCTAAAATGTTGTGAGAAGCCATTCAAAAAATATCTCTTGATAAAGAGGAGGCCAAAATGTTGCGGGAAAATATAGCGGAACTTCACTCAATTGAATGTTGAGAGTGGCTTGTGCATAAATAGGACGTTGATGACATTGGGGAAAAAGAGAAGACCAAAGAAGTGTGTCAGTTGCGAAAAGTGCACGAGTCGTGACTTTTGGCATACCGTGGGAAGAAGGGGAGTATAAAGTACCATATAATTTGAGATATTATAAGTGGGAATTGGTATGGGGTGAGACGTAGTGAGATTATCTCCGAATGCACCACTCATAGATGCTAATGAGTTGGTTCGGGATGAGAAACCAGAAATTTCGTGTAGTCTAATGAGTTGGTGCATGGTGCCTCCCAATATTGTTGTGAATCAAGACGCGATCCTGCAATCCCACCTCTGATAGGGATTATCAGGTAGCGATGGGGATGAAGTTTTGTTTTGGGTATATTGTATCACCTATACAAACTATTATGGGTGACTTTTAAATGTCGTAAGAGTTTGGTCATCGTGAACCTAAATTCTAAATACTGACATGAGTGGTCAGAGGTTCTCGTGATTTCTCCCATGAGTTGCGGTTAATAAGGGGAGTTGGCACTTTGGTATGTATGACCTTTTCTCAGTATGGAGACGATAGAGCCATTATTGAGATCACATGACTGATAGAGCGTATCAGTATGTACTAAATTGAGGAATCTTGTAGATAAACTTAGGCTATAGTGATTAAGCCATTTGATAGGTGGGTACCACTATCGGGTGTATAGTGGAGTTACCCTAATGTTATTATGATTTGAATTTGGGTACTAGAGGATTTCGTGATGTTAAAGATCCTAACTTTTAGTATCGGTCTTGTCCTAATTTCGAGGATGAAATTCCGTTATAAGGGGGAAAGTATGTAATATCCCGTATTTCTGCATATTTTTTTTAATTAAATTGAGAAATTAATTGCGGAAAAACATGTTTTAATCAAATTATGCGAGTGAAGTAATTTAATGCGATTAGATGATAATTCTTACTATTAAATATTAATCGAGAGATGGATACTGATTAATATTGCATTATGATATTTACTAAGTGCGAAAAGTAAATAATTGATAATTATGGTTATACGACATAGCGAGTGATATGTGGGTATTTTATTCTATCTCACCGGGAGTCGCATGTAGACTATTTTGAGGTGAGAAATGAGAAATGTATTTTAAGTGACTCTGATGATAATTTAGAGGTCACGAATGGTTTCGGATGGGTCGAAATAGTTGGAATAGTGTACCCGGGAGTATAGTTTGGGTACCGGGTCAATTTTGGACTAAATTGTCACCTATTAAGGGCGTTTCAGTCATTTTTGAAAAAGTGGTTAAGGGACTCACGAAATTTAGACCATATATATGATATTTAGAGATTGGGGTTAGGTCTCATACACAAATAGATTATAAAGGCCATTAGAGAGAAGAGATAACCATTTTCCAAAACCTAAGGAGAGATTTATGAAGGTGGTGAAGGGTTTCTTACACCTCAAGGCAATCGGAAAGGAAAATTTGAGAAGAAGAGATCAATCATCAACTAAGAACCATCAAAGCAGATCAATCAGTTAAAAGCAAGTGTTTATTGCAAATCAAAATGATGTTATAATACAAATGTGTAGGGATTTCATGAATAATTTGATTTTTCTAAAAAAATCTTGGATGAAAAGTATAAATTGATTATATGTTTGGGTAGGATTGAATGTAGTTAGTATTTACATCTGTAGAGAATTATAAATCAGAAGAGTTTTGATTGTTGCTACGAATTTAAATCTGGGTTTTGAATTGAATGAAATAGATGAACACAAAACTAGATTTATGAAAGATTTTTGGGAGTTTGATTCGTTCTTGGGTTGATTTTGTATAGATTTGATAATGTTTTAAGTTAGAAATGATTTCTATATATGTGGTTAATGTTTGGTTATGTTGGGAGAAATTTACAGGAGGTTTTATGAGAGTTTGATGGGGTAAACATGGTGAAAAATCGAAGAAGATGAAGCCGCACCTGCTCGATCGATCGATCGACCCATTAATGTCGATCGATCGATGGAGCCGATCGATCGATCGACCCTAGCAGAATTTGGGTTCTTTTATTGGTTGAGTTTACTTCGATTGCCAACTATGGGGGGGGGGGGGGGGAACCTTGGGAGTCATATCTTACCTATGTAGGGACTTGATAAATACCAGTAGGGTATAGCTAAGGTCTATTAAGGTCATTGAGTGTAGGACTTAGAGCTTGGACCAGACAGGATAATCGATTGAGATATAGGTCGAAATTTTTTGGGAATTGAGCTACAGAGAGAGAGAGTAAACATCAATTCTACATGAATACTAGTAGGTTAAAGATGGTAACTACTGAATTTATATATCAAGGGGTAACTAGGGGCCTTAGAGTTGTGTGAACACTCAAAGAGACACGATAGTGAGATAAATTCGTAAATGAAATGTATGGTAAGTATTAGAGAGAAATATACTACGCACATAAAGAAATAATTTAGTTGTGTAAATACTTATTATATTGATACATAGGTTGTGTGAATACCTAAAGTATATATATATTGGTGATCGAGGTATGATTTCGAGCTAAGAGATATAAATCACTATTGGTGATTGAGGTAGGATTCCAAGCCAATAACCTAAAAAATGTGATACATGGAGGTGATTATATAGTATGTGTTTCTAGTATATATTGTGTGCGAAATATATATACATAAAGTGTGCTTAATTTTGTATTGGGGTCGATGATTATCCGGACGAATACATGAAAGTTCGATTTGGGGTCGATGATTATCCGGACCAAATCGAAGATGAATGATATTGGGGTCGATGAGTATCCGGACCAATATACATATGCATAACATTTACTTTGGGTCAAGGGATATCCGAACTAATGTAAATGATAGGATGGTTGGGGTAGATTATTATCCAGATCAATAATCCCTATAGTATATATTGTGTGTGAAATATATATTTCATGATATTCTAATTATGTGCGAAAGTAGACTTGTAGATGATATATATATATATATATATATATATATATTGGGGTCGATGATTATCCGGACCAATACATAAAATTTCGATTTGGGGTCGATGATTATCCGGACCAAATCGAAGATGAATGATATTAGGGTCGATGAGTATCCGGACCAATATACATATGCATAACATTTACTTTGGGTCAAGGGATATCCGAACTAATGTAAATGATAGGATGGTTGGGGTAGATTATTATCCAGATCAATAATCCCTATAGTATATATTGTGTGTGAAATATATATTTCATGATATTCTAGTTATGTGCGAAAGTAGACTTGTAGATGATATATATATATATATATATATATATATATATATATATATATATATAGAGAGAGAGAGAGAGAGAGAGAGAGATTTAAATGATAAATTAAGTAGGGAGAAATTTAATTTCAAGATTTAAAAATAGATTGGGAATATCTATAGTAAAGTAAGTAGTGAAACTTAATTATGGAAGTTGAATGATGCTAGATATGAAAATGCTATATGAATTAAGTAGTGAGACTTGATTATGATAAGGATATTTAACATATGTGAATGTTACGTAAGAAATGAAGAACATGCAAGAAATGTTAATAATGAATCGTGTTGTATGGGAAGTATGGGAGAGTATACTATTGATAAGATCGATTATATACTTTAGTCGAGATAGCTTTTGTATGATAGCTGGGTGGGCTAAGTATAAAATGTTAGGTGTGCACATTAGATGAGAAGTGCGGAAACTCAAGGGAGTGTGCGTAAACGTAACATGTGTAATCAATAACCGATTTTAATTGCGATAAATTACTTGCTAAATGTTTTCAAATGTTTTTAGTACTAACTCTTGCTATAAAAATATTTTCAAAACCTTTTTGGTGTCCATCCATAGGGACGCCATACTTGATTTCATCCCACGGACTCAGAGCTGTAGCAATGTGGTTGCTGACAGGGTTTGAGGAGCCGATTCTTTCATTGAGATCTAACATAGGATCTCACTTTTGTATCTCATGTTTGGACATGTGGTCCGTTGTCGATATTACAGTTTTAGTTTTGTATTAGCATTACTTTGCAGTTTGGACTTGGATTATTACTTTGTTTTGGGTTGTTTTAGCCGATGGTTTATTCGGCATGACTTTGATTCACTTACATATCATGATGGTTTGGATTATAGTATATTGTGAATGTTGTTTTAGTTTTTGAACTATATTATTTATACTATTTAATAAAAAGATAAAATTTGACACAGTGTCTTTTGAATACTAGGTGGTTAGTAAGTTTTAAAAAGTTTCGACAGTGATGCTAAGAATGAACCCGATGATACACTTGTTTAATTTGATATAGGACTGATCACCAGGTATTTTATTAGGCGGGGTGTCACACTGGGATCTTATTTAATCACCATTTATTGTTACTTGTCAACGTGATTTCTTTCTGTATGCCACAAAGTACCTTCGTTGTTAAATAGTACGAGAAGGGATCTTATCAACTCAACCTGAACTTCATTACTTGCCATTGTAATCAAACCCACTAGCAAATGCTTTGCATTAGAATTTTTTAGTTTCCCTGATAGTGTGGAATTCGATTATAAACCAGCAAGAGCCTCTATTGTACGTTCCTGCATGAGAAATTATAAGTAGGGTTTAAATTGCTTAACCACTCAATATCCATAGAATAGATAACACTCGAGTAGTTTCTTCTTTGCTGTCATATATTGTAAGAGCTGAAGATAAAGCGCCTAATGTGTCAGCAACCTGCTTAACCACTCTATTATACGTTCCTGCATGAGCTAAAGCCCCTAATGTGCTAGTTACCTGTGCGGGCGAACATGATTCAAGGCTTGACCAAGGCTCGAGATGACATATGACAAACCACCAGAAATGTTTGTAAGAGAGCATATTGCATTCTCCTGCAAAGCTTGGGCATGCTCACCTTGTATGAATTCTTTTGGAGTAGCTATTGTGGCATATATCAAAGCAGGTATACCATTGGAATGGCTATCCCACGTCTTGCTTCTTTGGATTGTGCAGAGGGAGATTTTAGAGCAACTACAACTTCTGCACTGATAGAAGCTCATTACCCGGCCCAATAGATTTAGAAGCTGCTTTGCAGCCTCAGCAGCAAAGACACTCTCTCGAGACCTCGAATCTTTCTTTGACTCGAGTCAGACTTAGATTCATGGGGGACATGCCCCAATATGCAAGGATACACTCGACACACCCCAACCCAATTACTTATAATTAAGTCTGGAAGTCAAAGTGAGTCAAACCATAATTAATCTAACCAAACCATAAACACGAGTTTTGATTTCAGAGTCATCATTGTAAATCCATATAACTGAAAACCTTTTTACCACATCAAAGTAGTCATGCCCATAAAACTTTCTTAAAGGATAAGTTAACTTAATTACATCATTTACATTTACACAAAATCATTGTTTCTCCCATTCCTGGCTAACCCAACCCGACCTCCTAGATTTGGCAGTGACATCGCGTTTCCTGAAAAATGTGAACATAGGAATCATGAGCAAAATAGCCCAGTGAATGTATCACTACTATACTATTGCATGAATTTTAATGTAATAAATCATGTCCATATAATTATGTATTAACTTATCCGGCTCATTCATAATGAGTGACCAACTTTTTCGAATCATGATTCACATATCCTGTCTAAATAGACAATTCTCCCCCATTCCTGGTCGAGGAGTAACCCCTTGTCATTAATAGACAAATCTCCCCCATTCCTGGTCGAGGAGTAACCCCTCATTTCGGTAAACCGAAATGAACAATTTTATATTCATAACATTATGATCACATTTGTAATAGTATACAAATACATCATTCCAGTGAGTACACTCACCTTGGGTTGTCAACTACGTATCCAGGTTTCCTTCTGGTGGAGCTGAACTGGGTTTATTAGACCTTACACCTGTCAATCCAACTAGATCAGTACTGAACCTCAATCATAAATATTATCCTAACATAATTATGTAACTTTCCATGACTATACATCAACAATATAATTCCAATTAAGTCACATTCCATAAAACATAGGTAAAGGCAAAACAATGATATACATGTTGATAAAGTTACGGACATTCAACCGTAAGAAATACCTTATAAGTAATTTATAACCAAATTCAAGTAAATATGAAATTATACTTGTCAATGTATATACACATGAAACATGTACTCAAAGTACCCTTCGTAAGGACGAAATACAAACATTCATTCAAGGGGTATCCAATATGGCCTGAAATTATTGTCATACATACTTAACCATCCTATATTTCTAAATTGTATAAATTCAGGGGTCCAACCTTATCAATATGAAAACATATATTAATATATTATCCAGTACAAGTGACGGTGTAATTTTTCAAGCTTCCTAGGGCAAGTTATGACCATTTCTCTACAACACAAGAAATCTGCCCTACAAGCTCCTCTATTGATCCTTCGAATTCCCAGAATTTTCATAATTTTTATACAGTATAACTTTCCATGATTTTCAACAAACTTTCAGTAGACATACTGAATAGTACAGAATTAAAGTTTCATAATATTTGGACTTCATTTTCTATCTCAAAATCTTGACCAAACTCAGGGCATACCGAAATCAAGTATACAAACAGCAACTATGTACCAACTTGAAATCATCATTACGGCCTAACCACAAGGAGATAAATTCTAATTTTCAGATATTATATGCATATATGAGTCTAATTGCATTTCCAATTGGAATTTCTCAATTACAGTAATCACACAATGAGATATGCAGATTTGAATACAAGGGGTTTCAACACAAAGCAATTTTAAGGGTTTCTACACTCAACTTAACATAAGCTTGCATCTAACCATACATATATATAAAGGGATGAAACTTTAGTAAACTTATGATGATTTATATCATATAAATCAGTAATATAAGATAAATAACAAGAATTACAATTAGGATTACCTTCAGGGCTTTTTACGTAATTTCTACGGATTTTTCTACACTTTTTCTCCTTACTTTTCTTCCTTAACTTCTACTTTCTCTTTACCTAAGCTTAAAACCCTTTCATTGCTGGTTTTAGCTGAAGGATAAGTATATTTAAAGGGTATAAGGTCGGCCAAGGCTTCCTCCCAAGCCAACCAATCAAATTAAACCATTTGGTTTAATAAAAGACAATTTACCACTTAAGGGAATTGACATATTTGCCCCTTCTCGTAATTTTGACCTCACTTCTTCCTCGAGCATCCGTTTGATGCACCGTTTATTGTGTTACGACCCTAACTCAAATGTCTACAACTATGTAGTTTTCACCTCAAGTCAATTGTAATGTTACAATGGTCAAAACTAGTCTTAAACAGGAATATTTCTATCGAAAATAACCAAATCTTGTGTTCGTACATAACTCGACATTTCATGATTTATGAAAGTAGGATTAGACTAAACATAAGTACTTAATATTAGATATACTAATAATACATTATTCATATCACATAATATAAACATGATTTAAATATAATTTATCAAAATTATATTCGGGTTGTCACAACTTCCCCCCCTTAGAAAATTTCGTCCCCAAAATTTAATATAAAGGTCACTTACCAAACAAATGGGGATACTGTTTCCTCATGCTATCCTCCGTTTCCCATGTTGCTTCTTTAACTCCATGGCTCATCCACATAAATTTAACTAAGTGAATAACTTTATTCCTCAATACCTGCTCCTTACGATCAATAATTTCCAATGGTTCCTCGATGTACGACAAGTCTTCCTTCAGTTCAATTGGTTGAGTTTTCAACTGATGAGATGGATCCGTCAAATACTTACGAAGCATCGATACATGAAACACATCATGTAAACGGGATAAATCTGGAGGTAATGCTAATCTATAAGCCAGGGGCCCAATTCTTTCCAACACTTCATATGGTCCAATGTATCTTGGACTTAGTTTCCCCTTTTTGCCAAATCTCATAACGCCTTTCCACGGTGAAATACGCAGGAATACAAAATCTCCCTTCTGAAATTCCAATGGATGCTTCCTCTTATCTGCATAAAATTTCTGCTTGCTTTGCGCTATCTTTATCCGTTCCCGAATCATTTTGATCTTTTCAGTTGTCATATTTATCAATTCCGGACCCAAAATTTTTCTTTCACCTACTTCATCCCAACACAAAGGCGTCCTACATCTCCTCCCATATAAAGCTTAATAAGGAACCATACCAATGGTGGACTGATAACTATTATTATACGAAAATTCCATCAATGGCAAATGATCATCCCAACTACCTTTGAAGTCAAATACACAAGCCCGTAACATGTCTTCTAATATTTGAATTGTCCTTTCTGATTGCCCATCGGTTTGTGGATGAAATGCAGTGATGAACTTCAAACTTGTGCCCATGGCATTCTGTAAACGTGGCCAAAACTTAGAAGTGAACGTTGGATCTCTATCTGATACAATTGACACTGGTGCCCCATGTAAACGGATAATCTCATCAACATATATACGTGCATACTTGTCAATAGTGTAGGTGGTTTTAACTGGAAGAAAATGAGCTGACTTCGTCAATCGGTCTACAATCACCCAAATAGAATCATGCCCCTTTGGTGACTGTGGTAATACCGTAACAAAATCCATCGTTATATGCTCCCACTTCCATTCCGGAATAGGCAAAGACTGCAATAATCCTGCCGGCTTCTGATGCTCTGCTTTTACTTGCTGGCATACTAAACTTTTAGCTACGAATTCTGCAATCTCACACTTCATATTGTTCCACCAATAATACTCCTTCAAATCTCTGTACATTTTGGTAGCTCCCGGATGCATAGAGTAAATAGAACTATGTGCCTCTTCTAATATATCCTTCTTTAAGGGTGGGTCATTTGGTACACATATTTTATTTTTATAACACAACGATTCATCATTCTTAATCTCAAAGTCACTCTCTCTACCATCCCGAACTTCTTGTTTCTTCTTCTCAAGGAATGGATCACTGGTCTGCAAATTTCGTATGCGTTCGGCCAATAAAGGTCTCACTGTGACATGTGCTAATAATCTTCCACTTTTTGAAAACTTCAATTCAATCCCCATTAATGCCAAGTCAAGAATATTTCCAACACGAGCACACCGTATGAACCGAGAATCCCTGATGATTTTTGACTCAAAGCATCTGCTACTACATTGGCCTTCCCAGGGTGATGATGAATGGTACAGTCATAGTCTTTAATCAGCTCTATCCAATGCCTCTGTCTCAAATTCAGTTCTTTCTGTGTGAACAAGTATTTCAAACTTTGATGATCTGTAAATATCTCACAAGTTTCTCCATACAAGTAATGTCTCCACAACCTTAAAGCAAAAACAATGGATGCTAGCTCCAGATCGTGTGTAGGGTAGTTTCGTTCATGCGTCTTTAATTGTCTGGAAGCATATGCTATTACCTTCCCATTCTGCATAAGAACACATCCTAACCCCTGAAATGAAGCGTCTGTATAGATCACAAAAGACTCATTCCCACATGGAATAGCAAGTATAGGGGCTGAAACCAACCGCTTCTTTAATTCTTTAAAACTCCTTTCGCATTCTTCATCCTACACAAACTTCACTTCTTTACGGGTCAACTTTGTCAATGGTAATGCTATTGCTGAAAATCCCTTAATGAATCTGCGATAGTAACCTGCCAATCCTAGGAAACTCCTAATTTCTGTCACATTCTTAGGACTCTCCCATTCAACAATTGCTTCCACCTTCCTTGGATCAACATATATCCCATCTCGTGAGACAACGTGCCCTAAAAACATAATTTCATTCAACCAAAACTCACACTTGCTGAATTTAGCAAATAATTTCTTCTCTCTCAAAATCTGCAATACGAGTCTCAAATGTTTCTCATGTTCCTCCATGCTACGCGAGTAAATCAACACATCATCTATGAATACTATCACAAATGAATCAATAAAAGGGTGGAATACCCGGTTCATCAAATCCATAAAAACTGCCGGAGCATTAGTCAATCCAAAAGGCATCACCAAAAACTCATAGTGCCCATATCGAGTCCGAAAAGCTGTTTTGGAAATATCACAATCCTTCACTTTCAGTTGGTGGTAACCCGATCTCAAATCAATCTTCGAAAATACAGTGGCCCCCTGTAATTGGTCAAACAAGTCATCGATACGAGGTAGAGGGTACTTATTTCTAATGGTCACCTTATTCAACTGTCGATAATCAATACATAATCGCATTGTCCCATCTTTCTTTTTCACAAATAACACTGGTGCTCCCCATGGAGAAACACTAGGCCGAATGAAACCTCTGTTTATCAGATCTTGTAATTGCACTTTTAATTCTTTCAACTCCGCTGGTGCCATTCTATATGGAGAAAGAGAAATTGGACCAGTACCTAGAATTAATTCAATAGAAAACTCTACTTCCCTATCGGGTGGCAATCCTGGCAATTCCTCTGGGAAGACATCAGAAAACTCTCTAACCACTGGTATATCTTCAACTTTAAGTGCTTCCTTACTAACATCAACCACATATGCTAAATACCCTGTACAACCCTTACTCAATAACTTTCTGCTCTTAATTGCTGAGATGAGACAAGTAGGGACAACATTCCTTTCCCCTGTAAATTGGAACTCGGGTTCACCAGCCAAATGAAATGTAACTTCTTTGCGAAAACAATCAATGGAAGCATGGTATGATGATAACCAATCCATCCCCAATATAATATCAAAATCTCGAATGGCCAACGGTATCAAATCAACATAGAAATCTCGCTCACCCATTCGTAAGACACAATTTTTATAAACATGCTCAACCAGAATCACACTTTCCAATGGGGTAGAAATATATAAGGCACAATTGAGAAATGAACATGGTCTACCCAAGTATGAAATAATATGTAATGCCACAAATGAATGCGTAGATCCAGGATCAATGAGTGCATATAAATCTTTGTTTGCAATAGAAAGTTTACCTGTAACCACTTCCGGGGTAGCATGGCCATCTTGTAGCGTCATCGCAAACACTCTTCCTCCTGCCCTCGATCCAGTTGCTTGTTCTGTACCTCTCCCCCTGGTGGCACTGCCTGGAGAAGATCCTTTATGAGGCCCCACACTACTGACTGAAACTGTTCTTTCCCACATAGGACAATTCTTTCTCAGATGACCCTTTTGGTGACAGTTGAAACATTCTATATTCCGTAACTTTGGGAAATTTCTCTTTATATGACCCGATGACCCACAAAAGAAACAAACATTAGCATCTCCTTGTGCTGAAACTCCTGAACCTCTTCCACCACTAGCCTCACCCCTTTGCAAACTACTTCCACCTCTACCCAGTTGGAATTTCTGCCCTCCAAACCTCGAATATTCTGTACCACTACTCTTTTGATAATTTGGATCAAATCTGCTTCTCTTCACACCTCGTTCTCGATTACCTCTAGCTTCATTCACGTCCATTTCTACCAACATGGCTTTGTTCACCAAGGCTGAATAGTTAACAATCTCTAAAGCCGACAACCGTGATTTAATGACTAACTCAAGCCCATCGAGAAATCGACTGCACATATCTTCCTCATTTCGTATAAACCTCGAAGCAAATCGAGATAAAGCTGTAAGTTTAGCTTCGTATTCTCTAACTGTCATACTCCCCTGATTCAACAGGAAATATTCTTTCTCCTTTTGTTTTTGATACATCGAAGGAAAATACTTATCATACAAGGCTTTAACAAAAGCATCCCATGAGATCACATTCCCACCTCCTGGAGTAATCAACAAATGTTTTGTGGCATCCCACCAGTACTTAGCTTCTCCTCTTAGCATATACGTCGCCAAGGTCACTCGTTGATTGTCAGGCATTCTCATTACCCCAAAAATAATTTCAATCTCTTTAACCCAGACTTCTGCCTCTGCTGGATCAACTGCTCCTTCAAATGGGGGTGGATTCATTTTAATAAATTTCTCATGTGAAGTACTCCTTTCTTCCCGGTGTATAACCTCCTGAGCCCTGGCCAATGCTTGTGCCTCCAGTTTCCTGGCCTGTTGTGCTTCCATCTGAGCCATAAATCTAGCCTGCTGCTCTGCCATTAAAGTCATAGCACGTGCCAATTTTTGCATGTCTATCAATTGTTCCGGGTCGGGTTCTACATATCCATGAACAGGTTGTTCAACCTCTACTTCCGCTGCCATATTTGAAGCCTCATCTTCTATTCTCTCATTAACATTCCCTCGTTCCATTCTCTTATATCTGAAATGAATCAAAGATATAACAACATGCAGATATACATATCTTTCCTAACATGATCGTTAGTATCAAATAAAATATATTTCTGACATTCACTGCCAAATCTAGACTCTTCTCACTCCAGAACCTCTAAAACCTAGGCTCTGATACCAAAAGCTGGCACACCCCAACCCAATTACTTATAATTAAGTCTGGAAGTCAAAGTGAGTCAAACCATAATTAATCTAACCAAACCATAAACACGAGTTTTGATTTCAGAGTCATCATTGTAAATCCATATAACTGAAAACCTTTTTACCACATCAAAGTAGTCATGCCCATAAAACTTTCTTAAAGGATAAGTTAACTTAATTACATCATTTACATTTACACAAAATCATTGTTTCTCCCATTCCTGGCTAACCCAACCCGACCTCCTAGATTTGGCAGTGACATCGCGTTTCCTGAAAAATGTGAACATAGGAATCATGAGCAAAATAGCCCAGTGAATGTATCACTACTATACTATTGCATGAATTTAAATGTAATAAATCATGTCCATATAATTATGTATTAACTTATCCGGCTCATTCATAATGAGTGAACAACTTTTTCGAATCATGATTCACATATCCTGTCTAAATAGACAATTCTCCCCCATTCCTGGTCGAGGAGTAACCCCTTGTCATTAATAGACAAATCTCCCCCATTCCTGGTCGAGGAGTAACCCCTCATTTCGGTAAACCTAAATGAACAATTTTATATTCATAACATTATGATCACATTTGTCACAATATACAAATACATCATTCCAGTGAGTACACTCACCTTGGGTTGTCAACTACGTATCCAGGTTTCCTTCTGGTGGAGCTGAACTGGGTTTATTAGACCTTACACCTGTCAATACAACTAGATCAGTACTGAACCTCAATCATAAATATTATCCTAACATAATTATGTAACTTTCCATGACTATACATCAACAATATAATTCCAATTAAGTCACATTCCATAAAACATAGGTAAAGGCAAAACAATGATATACATGTTGATAAAGTTACGGACATTCAACCGTAAGAAATACCTTATAAGTAATTTACAACCAAAGTCAAGTAAATATGAAATTATACTTGTCAATGTATATACACATGAAACATGCACTCAAAGTACCCTTCGTAAGGACGAAATACAAACATTCATTCAAGGGGTATCCAATATGGCCTGAAATTATTGTCATACATACTTAACCATCCTATATTTATAAATTGTATAAATGCAGGGGTCCAACCTTATCAATATGAAAAAATATATGAATATATTATCCAGTACAAGTGACGGTGTAATTTTTCAAGCTACCTAGGGAAAGTTATGACCATTTCTCTACAACACAAGAAATCTGCCCTACAAGCTCCTCTATTGATCCTTCGAATTCCCAGAATTTTCATAATTTTTATACAGTATAACTTTCCATGATTTTCAACACATATTCAGTAGACATACTGAATAGTACAGAATTAAAGTTTCATAATATTTGGACTTCATTTGCTATCTCAAAATCTTGACCAAACTCAGGGCATACCGAAATCAAGTATACAAACAGCAACTATGTACCAACTTGAAATCATCATTACGGACTAACGACAAGGAGATAAATTCTAATTTTCGGATATTATATGCATATATGAGTCTAATTGCATTTCCAATTGGAATTTCTCAATTAAAATAATCACACAAAGAGATATGCAGATTTGAATACAAGGGGTTTCAACACAAAGCAATTTTAAGGGTTTCTACACTCAACTTAACATAAGCTTGCATCTAACCATACATATATATAAAGGGCTGAAACTTCCGTAAACTTATGATGATTTATATCATATAAATCAGTAATATAAGATAAATAACAAGAATTACAATTAAGATTACCTTCAGGGCTTTTTACGTAATTTCTACGAATTTTTCTACACTTTTTCTCCTTTCTTTTCTTCCTTAACTTCTACTTTCTATTTCCCTAAGCTTAAAACCCTTTCATGGCTGGTTTTGGATGAAGGATAAGTATATTTCAAGGGTATAACGTCGTCCAAGGCTGCCTCCCAAGCCAACCAATCAAATTAAACCATTTGGTTTAATAAAAGACAATTTACCACTTAAGGGAATTGACATATTTGCCCCTTCTCGTAATTTCGACCTAACTTCTTCCTCGAGCATCCGTTTGATGCACCGTTTGTTGTGTTACGACCCTAACTCACATGTATACAACTATGTAGTTTTCACCTCAAGTCAATTATAATGTTACAATGGTCAAAACTAGTCTTAAACAGGAATATTTCTATCGAAAATAACCAAATCTTGTGTTCGTACATAACTCGACATTTCTTGATTTATGAAAGTTGGATTAGACTAAACATAAGTACTTAATATTAGATATACTAATAATACATTATTAATATCACATAATATAAACATGATTTAAATATAATTTATCAAAATTATATTCGGGTTGTCACAACACTAGTCCAAGAGTATTTTTTTTTCTTGAGTATGATATTTTAATCTTATAATTTATACTGATTAGAACATGTGTTCGTAATGTTTGGCAGGTAAAAATCGTACAAAATTCAAATGGGTGCCAGTTAACTCTGAAACATTTTACAGATTCAACAATGGTATGCTATTGTTTTTATTAATCTTTAGGCCATCTACCTGTCAACGTCTTTTTAGATTTTTATGTGATAAACATTTTTTATTGGTGAAGGAGGCTCTCTACGGTAGCAATATAGCCATGGTCCTTTACCTCACTTTCTCCCAGGAAACATTACAATCTAACTACTTGACTTGATGCAAGTGAACTGTCACAATTTAATTTTATGTTCAAATCAATATAATATGATAGCATACGATTATGTATTAATGTTAAACTTTTTTTCCTCTCCTTGATGATACATAATAAATCTCATTCTTTTTACTTGAACTTCAAATAGTCAAAATAACTAGATGAGAGAAAAATCTAAGGTGGTAAATCCCTCAAATAATATCATTGTGATTTGCTTGTCTCTTTCTTTGTTTTGAACTGTGTTACGTTGTCTATATAAAAATAACCTCATTGAGATTTTTGTTTGTCTATTTCATACTTATAGTTGCTTAAATTAATCTCTGCTCAATGAACAAGTCATGTTATGTTTCGAACGATCTGTGGGACAACTTCTCGAACCACTTCTGTGCTACGTCAGGTAGGCTAAAAGGGAAAATTTAACCCATCAAAGCGTCGTTGTGGCTCCAGAGGGTCATTGACTGCCTATATTACCAAACATGGTCGATGGGATCCATCTTCCTATTATAAATCTTGAATTTGGGAACGACAAACTTCTTTGGGGGTTCTTCCTCCTCAATTTCCCTTGGGAAAGGGGATTTTATTTGGATGTTGAAAGCTCTCTTAGCTAGCTCCCTGGTAGACCTGGATCCTCGATGGGCTAGATGTTGGTCCACCTCTATACAAACCAAAATTCTGTTGTCCTCATCTTAATGATCGTTACTTCTGCGATGCCTCTTTGGTCGGTCACGCTCTGACCTGCCACCTTTAGATCTGCCTCTGTTACACCTGGAGCTCCTCCCTTGGCTGCGAGTATTGCTTGCTTGAGAGATAGAAGTCCTATTACGATGCTTCCTTGTGTCCCCATGGAGATCTCTCTCCATTCTTTCAAGTCGCCTTTGTAGGCGAGCATTTTCTTCCACCTGGTAGCGTGTGGTCTCCTCTTATTCTCCAAGCCTATCTTTATAAGCTTCGATGGACTTAGAGATCTGTGTAGACCTCTGTGGCCCATAACTTTCTTCAGAAGGTTGCCTCTCTTGGCAAAACCTTGGATTAGTGGCTGGCGAATGTATATATTTCAGTAAATTTTCCACATCCATGTAGAGGTTACTATGTTCTTATTAATGTCTCTCAATGCTCGAGGTTACATCCCTTTGACCTAAGTCAGGGTTTATAACTTATAGATGTGTAAAAATATGAGATTAAGTTGTACAAGAAACTCAATTAATATGTGGATAATTTGTGGTGTCCCTGAATATCTCCTCCGAGATTGTTGGTAACCATTTTGAATATATTCATAAGTGTTTTAGGGTATATCAAATACACTAATCTTGATTAAATAGTTGATCTGGGTCGAGCAGCTTTTCTAGCATGTTGGGCTGGTCGGCTACTCTCTTGGCCAAGATATTTAGGTCCCA
Source organism: Sambucus nigra (assembly GCA_949130495.1). Classification (NCBI taxonomy): domain Eukaryota; kingdom Viridiplantae; phylum Streptophyta; class Magnoliopsida; order Dipsacales; family Adoxaceae; genus Sambucus; species Sambucus nigra. The sequence continues at coordinate 432,617,810 of OX422209.1, read as the reverse complement.
TAGATTACTTGATCCATAAATCATTGAATATAGTAGATATAGTTGTATTCAAACTCAAACTTCATCCCTAAACTTTTCTCATTAAGAAGTTGGTAAACACACTTATTGAACATGTGCTAGCTGGTACAAAATGAGTGGACAATGGATTCATAACAACTAATATTTTAAAGGTGGTTGAGCGCATATATTTTGGATGTGGCATATTGTTGAGAAGAATGTAAGAGAACATCGTACATATTATTGGTGATAAGGATAACTATTTCATTTAAGAGGAACTCTCCAACGGTTACCTACTCCTTATTGGGAACCGTCTTCCTAAAATCCCTTGCTGGGAATATCATTACTGACACCTAATATTTCGAGTGAATATATAACTATGCTTCTGCTCGTTCCTAATTTTCCTTTCACTTGCTCCGATAATTTGAAAACGTTCTAGTGTTGGTACATTTGAATAAGAGTTTTACATTTTGATAAATAAGTAAATTTGGTTATTTATTTATTTTCATACATTTTGTATTTAGGATAAACCCGAAGCATCAAAGTTAAAGGGAAATGCGTGTTTTCACTACCACAATTTGGGTATTATTTTTTCCGATGATATTGCCACAGGTGATCAGGCTGTATTAGAAAATGATTCCACCCTAATGAATGCAAATGTTGGTGAAAATATTAAAGTGGGCTTAAACGATAAAAATGAAACATATGAGAATGTTACTACTGAGGCAAGTGATAGGATGGGGTTTCTCCACGGCATGAGAGTCACCTACGCGCCGGTCGTGTTATATTTGGCTCACCAACTTTATACAAAAACCTAAACTATGACTACACTCTTTTAAGGGAGTATAGAGGCCAATCCGGGTATCGAATCCACAAAGACAAGTTGCTGGAATTTAATTGGTTTAATACTTCTAAAATAAAAGTGTAAAAGATAATTTTAACAAAAAGGAAAAGAGAAAAGATTAAACTAGGCGTGTGTATTTAAACTACGTTAACAAAGCGAATAAAAACTATAGGTTGCGTTGAATATCCCTCACCCTGAGTTAATTAGTATAAAATGGTTAGATGGGTCGACGATTTATTAAGACTGAGTCTCGTTTCGACAGTTAATTAAATCAAGAGTTGTCACACCCCTAAATTCGCATAAAAGTCTAATAAGATTTTGACGTGTATAAATATCCTAGAAATTACGCATGCAAGGTCGTAAGCCAGGAGCATACATTATATACCCCGTCAAATATCCTAGGCGAAATAACTAGGACAACCCACTCGAAATAAACCCGTAAAACTCCATCACCAAAGCAAAGCAACATGTCAACCCTATGTGAGCTCAATCCGACACAACCTAGACTAAATTAGCTAGAAAGCATGGTAAATGACATGTATTGAATGAAAGCAAGTAAACCTAATTATGAAAGCAATAAATAAATGAAATACAGGTTAATCTAGGCAAGGGAAATTAATGTCAAATAATGTAAATAAAGCTAAAATAAGTAAACTACAACAAAGAAGATGCATGAATAGTATATTATCTTACAAATAATGGGCAAAACACCCAAAATGGGGAGTAGGGAAAATCTCTCTCTACAAACCCTAAAATCTAAGACAAAATGTAGATGTCTCATAATAGAAACCAAAATTGGTTTCTATAGTAAAATGGAAGACAAGAAAAGAAGAAAGTGGTAAATATCTGGTGATCGCAGTCGACCGGTCGCACAGGCGCGGTCGACCGCACTTTTAAGTTAAGCCACACTGTCTTCGAGCCAAGGAAAAATTCCAATACGCGATCGACCGGCATCAGAAGCGCGGTCGACCGATACTCTGTTTCCTGCTGCTATTTGCTCTTCACATGGGAGGAAAAGGTCGAATTTGGAAATGGCCATATCTTCTTCGTCCGAACTCAAAACAACGTGTAGTTTGCTGCCACGCGACACTAACAAAATAAACTACGCATCCGTGGAATTCTCATGAGCTGGGGATGAAATGTGAGTTGATTAAAATGCCCTTGAAGTAGCATCCGAAGGCGTTCTCCGAAATGCGACTGATCCTCACTTTTAGCATTCCAATACGTTCAAAAGCACAATTAACCCCTGCAAAGCATGTATATATCCAAATACAAGGTTTTCTGGTTAATGATAATAAATATAGGCATTTAGGACCGTAAAAGTGCTAGAATACTTAAAGATATCGGGCAGAAATTTGCAATATGCGATACGAATCAACAAGCCCTTCAATCACATCCAAATTAACCTCGCAAGGACCAAAATCAAAAGTTCAACGTAAATGTAATAAACCTATAGATGATGCTTCTGGTGCCTTATTTTTCATTGCTGATTTATAAAAAAAATAGCAGTTGCTTTGGAAACTCAAGTTGTTGAATTTAAAAAATGAGCAACGCAAACTCACGTCAATTGAAAAGTTATATTGGATAGGGTAAAGGCCATGAACATTTATAAAACTTATAGAATGATACTCATGAAAGTTTTTGAGCAAGATAAGGAGCTAGGATGAGTATTCTTTGGCTTTGATGTTGATGAGTTTATAGGTGTTTGGATCGTTGACAAGTTTGGGCGGGAGTCACCAAATTGACATCGTATTTTAGTAATTTTAATACTTGTTAATTTTGTTGGGTTAATTATAATTCCTACAATTGATAAATGTTAAATATTTCGTAGTTTGTTTCAACATTTTATATTTTTGTATTGTGAATGAACATTTAAACATTATAATGTTGGAGTTTTTATTACTACCGTTTTAATGGTGTGCCTTGGGACATAAAGGGTGATTTACATAATATTTATTCATTAAGTTTTAGATTTAGAACTTTGCAAGAAAAAATAAACTATTACATATATAGCTCTCACGAACCTCTTATTTTACAATTAGAAAATAATGCCCATCAAACAATAAAATTTGAAAAATACATAATTTTGCACTTGAAATATAAAAACAATCAACATCGAGTATATAATAACTTTTCATGCAAAATATTTTTATAAAATAAAAGAAATTATCTTCGCTATTTTTTTCCCGCGTTTTGTATGCTAGATTTTCGCTAAAAGGGCCTCCTCAAAAGTTGTTTGAGAGTTGTATACTTAATTAATCAGATGGACAAAAGTGTAAATGTGGTTTGAGAAAATGTCAAAAAAAATTCTGACATGGATAACTTGCTCCCCAAATCAAATCATTGAATATAGTAGATATAAAGTTGTATTCTATTTCAAACTCAAACTTGATCCTCAAATCATGGAATAGATAACTTGATCCCCAAATCAAATTGCCGAATAAAGTAGAGATAAAGTTTGAGTTGTAGTCAAACTCAAACACCTCAATTGAAACCACCTCATGTCATCTCTCTATCTCTCAATTTATATGTATGAAGTCTCACGGTTTGAAATCCAAAGATTTTGAAGCTCCATCCCAATATTTGAATAATAATGTAAGTTTGAATTTTTATTTTATTTTATGTTTATTTACCCCATTCAGCTTAACATTGTTTAGCTTTCATTCATTTATTTAACTCTATGAAGATTGATCCATTTTGGCCGACCAATTATTCAATTAAACCAGCTTCTCAAACCTCTTCGCCATATCCCCGTCGAAGAGCTTTGGGAATAATTATGAAGTATAAGCTAAGTGACCCCAAACATAAAGGACCAAATAGGTTCGGATCCCAAAAAATGGCCATCCTAATACATAACAGGCAGGGAACATTATGGGAGATAACCCCAAAGGGATTATTTGACAAGAATAGATTTCGAAGGAGATTAGCATGGATCAAGTAGCGGCCCAATCAACAACTCTAATGAGTCTAATTGAACTCTGCCTCCTCCATATCTATAAATGTAACCCTCACACCAGGGAAAAAATGATATGTAACTTATGGATATCGAATCACAAAAAAAGTAATAAAAAGGAGAGAAACACCCGTGGACGTAGGGCATTGGCGAACCGCACAAATCTATTTGTTGTGAGAATGTTCTATTCTTAGTTTGGTCCTAACTGCTTACATTCATTCATTGTGAGTAATTGCACTTGTTGCATTTGAAAATAAATCAACACAAACTCACGTCAATTGAAAAGTTATCTTGAATAAGCTAAAGGCCATGAACATAGAGAAACAAATACAACACAACTCGTGAAAGTTTTAAAGCTGGATAAAGAGCTTAAGACGAATATTCATTGGGTTAGATGATGATGAGTTTACAGGTGCTTGGATCGTTGACATATATGGATGAGAGTTGTCAACTTGAAATTGTATTTTAGTAATTTTAAGAATTATTGATTTTGTTGGATTAATTTTTATTCTTATGATTGACACGTATTAAATATTACGCAGTTTATTTAGACATTCTAGTTTTTTAGTTACGAATGAACGTTTAAGCATTTTAATATTTGAGTTTATATTATTATTACTTTAATGATATGTGTCTTGGGTTATAAATGAAGCGAGTTACATCATATTTATTTATTAAGTTTTAAATTTGAAACTTTACAAAAGGATGAATTATTACGTGCCTTATATTTTTTATTTAGAAAATAATTCTAATTAAAGCTTCTTCTTTCACCCCACATATGGTCGATTTTTTTTATTTCCTAAAAAGACCTCTGCAAAAGTTGTTTAAGGGTTATATACTTAATTAATTAGATGGATAAAAGTGTAAAAGTGGTTAGAGCAAACGTCTGGCATCACCCAAAAAATAAAAAAAATATGATACAGATTATTTGATCCCCAAATCATCGAATAAAGTAGAGATAAAGTTGTATTCAAACTTAAACTCAAACTTCCTCCCTAAACGTTTCTCGATAAGAAGTTGGTAAGCATATTCATTGAACAAGTTCTAGTCAGGACAAAATGAGTGGACAACGGATTCACAACAACCCATATTTTAAAGGTGGTTGAGCGTATATATTCTGGATGTGGCGTAGTTGTTGTTAAGAAGAATGTAAGAGGACATCATACATATTAATGGTGATAAGGTTACCCATTCCGTTTAAGAGGAACTCCAACGGTTACCAACTCCTTATTGGTAACCGTGTTCCTCGATTCCCTTGTTGGGAATGTCATTAATGACACCTGGTATTTTGTGTGAATATCCAACTATGCTTATACTCATTCTTAATTTTCTTTTTCTTCGCCGTGGCAATATGAAAATGTCATACCGTTGGTACATTTGAATAAGAGTTTTCCATTTTGACAAATAATTAAATTTGGTTATTTATTTATTTTCATATCTTTTGTATTTAGGATAAACCTGGATATCTCCTCCGAGATTATTGGTAACTGTTTTGACTATCTCCGTAAGTATTCTAGTGTATTTAAAATACTCATGTGTGAATTAAATTATGATTTGGGCTGGGCAGCGTTCTAATGGATCCAAGCTGGTCGGCTACTCTCATGGGCTATGGTAAATGGGTCCCCACATTGAAATACTAAAAAATTTGACGTAAACGCAGGGAACCTGCGGGCGATACTTCTACTGATTTATCTGGTGTTGTTGATTCATAAAAAAAAGATTGTGGTTGCTTTGGAAATGCAAGTTGTTTTGGGTTGTAAAAATAACCAAAATGTCCTTTTGGGTGTCTTTTCATTTTCAAATGACCCGAGACCCAAAACTAACGTCCAAATGGACTTTTCTGATTATTTCAATCCTTCCGGACGCAACGACGCAGTCAAAACGACTATAAGGTCGATATAAAAATAAGTTCCCTTTTTAATTTAACAAATTAGTCCCGACACATCCCATACCGCGTCCGACTAAAAATTCAAATAACTGAATTAATATCACACAGTCATATCAATGACATCACATTCATATATTACCTAAATATCTTTAAGCACCGATGCGGCTTAACCATCGTTTATCCACAGATGCTACTTTGAAACGGAGTTTAGACTTGTTAATTTTATTGGGTTAATTATTATTCTTACGAATGACACATATTAAATATTTTGTAGTTTGTTTAGAGATTTTAGATTTTTAGGTTATGAATGAAAATTTAAATATTATTATAGTAGAGTTTATATTACTACCGTTTTAATGAAGTGCCTTGGGTTATAAATGGTAAGTTATATAATATTTATTTGTTAAGTTTTGAATTTGAAATTTTACAAAAAAAAATAGCTATTAAGTATATAGTTCTCATGAACCTCCTATTTTACAATTAATAAATAATGATAATCAAACAATAAAAATTAAAAGCTACTTATTTTTGCACTTGAAAAAATGAAAACAACTAACATCGAGTATATAATATTTTTGATGAAATGTATATTTCTAAGATTTATCTTGGCCCAAAGAAATTTCTATCACTCCATGTATGCTAGATTTTTTTGTTTCCTAAAAGGGCCTCGGAACAGGTTGTTTGATAGTTATGTAGTTAATTAATTAGATGGACAAAAGTGTAAAAGTGATTAACCGCAAACGTGCGACATCGGCCAAATCAAATCCTCGAATAGAGAGACTAGAGTTGTATTGAAAGTGAAACACCTCAACTGAAGCATGATCCCCAAATCATGGAATAGATAACTTGATCCCCAAAATCAAATCAAATCGTAGGGAAGAGATAGAGTTTGAGTTGTATTCAAACTCAAACCCCTCAATCAACTGAAACCGGCTCATCTCTCTTCTATTTATATTTATATATATGGAGTCTCCAAAGGTTTTGAAGCTCCGTCCTAGCATTTGAATAACATTTAAAGTTTGCATTTTTTTTATTTATTTTAACCCCATTCAGATTGTTTAGGTTTTCATTCATGATTGAGCCTCTTTTCTCTGTTTGCTCTGGTAACGATATAATCCCTAGCCCTAGCTACTGCTCTAAATATTTTACTATATCATTGAGTCTTTGTTCTTTCTTTAATGGCTATGCGTGGTATGTGGGTGTTAAACACTTTTTAATGCCTTTCGTTTAAACAACTTTCTTTGTTTATCAATCGGTGCCATCACTTAATTTTTGTTCTATGTTTTAACTACTATTCATTTGGGCCTTTGATTGTTCTGCCTTTTCTAATAAATTAAGTATAGTTATTAAAAATTTGCCTTTGCCTTTGATTGTTCTGCCTTTTCTATGTTTTAACTACTATCTTTGTTTATCAATCGGTGTTAACAATGTTTTAACTACTGCTGGCTTTTCGTTTAGTCTTTTAGTCTCATTTTGGGGGCTTTGATTGTTCTGCGTTTTCTAATTGATCCCTTTGTTTGATTTGCAATATTACGTTGACTATGAGCTCTATATGTGATTTTTAAGAACTAAACTTCCAGTTTAGAATTTCATTTATGTTCCAAATAACCATATGTGAAATAACTCTTCTTGAACCATCAAATACGGTGATGCATCTATTTTATTTATTTCAAAAGAGACATATGCTTATAACCGGGAATATACAATCTTCATGATGTATACCGTAAAAAATATTTCAATTGTCCTAAAGACACTTACCTTTTTTTGCTTACTTCCCATGTTGGCTTTGTTATATTTAAATGCAATTCTTAACCCATGTTATTGGTTTTATTATATTTAAATGGAATTTTCAAAATGGAGAGCAACTTTTAGCGGGAATAGAAGCTTTCTAATAAATAATATTAGTATTCATTCGTAAATTTGATTGAATGTTATTTGTCTTTGAATTCCACGATTACCAGAGGGGAGGTTTCAATTGTGGCCGTGTGTTTGGACATTTTCCTTGGTTAGAATGATACACCCGGTTTTTCAAAATACGCCTTTCTACTCCTGATTATGGCGCACTAGGGAAATGCGTGTTTTGATTGATCGCGTGCGGCATTTTGAGTAGGGAAGGTGCTCAAATACACCGCCACAATTGAAGTCTTTCTTCCGGTTATCGTGAAATGCAAAGCGAAATATATTATAAATCAAATCTACGAATGATAAAAAATATTTTTATAGGATGCTTATATTTCCGCTAATAGTTTTTCTAAATAGATGAGCGGAAGTGTGAAATTGCCCGCGCGCCTCGGGTTTTTGTGACTCCTATGGGTTGTATGCTCTAAATAAGCCATCTGAATCAGCGCAAGTATTGTATTTGAATTAGTAACCATTGTACCTTCTGTTGTTCTTTACCAAACTCAGTGAATGCCGGGAAATCTGTGGGCCATCAAACAATATGATGAAAGTGATGTAAGTTCTCCCAGTATCATTTCATCTTGGTTAAATTTGTTAGAGACGACATCTCTATTTGCACAGATAGTTGGGTAATGGTTGATTATTTTAAGTTCTTAATATTCAATCAAATACTGTACTTTTTTTTGAAATCAGTAGAGTACTCTTTTTACCACAGATAGTATTTGTACCCCTTTTCTGTTTTGGGTGACAAGACTTTCGAGGTTGGATTGTTATGTTGCTGCATTCATGTGTTTTTTTTGGTAGCATACCATGAGGTGTCCGGGCAGCTTACGCGCACCTCGACTAATCCCCATTCGAGATTCGTGGCTTCCACTGGCCAAGCATTATTTTGACAGTGCCATGGATCGAACTGGGGACCAAACCCAATTCACCCCCAAGACTGTCCCAGTGGCAGCCTTATACCACTGGGCCAAGAGGCTTGGTTGCATTCATGTGTTTGCAAACTGGTAATTTAGTAGTCTTCTTTACCAGATCCAATACTTGAGGAGTAGATATATATTTTTACATCAATCTAACATCAAGAGATAGAGTTAAAGAATTATTTAGAGATGTGATAAATTCTTGGTTCTTTTATCTGATTGAGGTTCCCTCACATGTTTTAATGAGAATTAAATTGTCCAAATGAATAATCTCGATATTGATTATGTGAAACAATTATAAATTTATTTTTCCTATATCTACCTCTATGACTGATTTTGCCTTTCATAGATTTTTTTAATGATATTGTGATCAATGAATTTTTTTGATTAAGCAGGTGATACGAAGAGGTTTGGCCAAAAATCATGTATTTTTGAAACTCCTAAATACTTCCTCTTCTCATATCATATGTGGTGTGTGTGATGTAAACTTAATTTGCAAGTTATTTTTTAGCATGAATTTTATTTTTTCTATCTGCAGTCTCGGTATGGTATGTACATGGAGGTATTTTACGATTATTATCACTATTTTATCTTAGAGGGTTGTGTCTAACACGTGTAATGTTTACATTCACTTATGTGATATTTTTTTACAATTTAACAAGTGTTGAATGCGTCCTTATTTAACATAATTCTTAAAATGCTAGATTATTAATGAATTGCAGGTTTGTGTGGGAGATCATTATATTGAAATTTTTTGCTTTACTTCTCATTTGGAGTTTACAAGTCGTTGTTTGCTTACATTTATTAATATTTTTGCAAACTAATATTCTTTTAACCGAATGCCATTGTATTTGGTCAATGATTTTTTTGCAACTATATTTGAAATTTTGGTCCAGAAGCTTCGATATTATTATTCACTCATAAATTTTGGTCCAGAACCTCGAGACTCGATTTCACCATACATGTTGTAAGCATGTGCTATATCTTCAAAATTTACTGTCGTGCCTTCAGGCACGGGCATCCGCTAGTATATATATATATATATATATATACTAGTACAAGCCCGTGACTGAAGGCACGATTCAAACTTTACAAAAAACACAACACATTCTTGCAACATGAATGGTATACGGACACGACGTTCCAAGAAATATAATACATTCTCGCTATAGATAATTAATATTTGAAATAACCTATAGTACGAACCTACTAGTTTTAAAAAACTTGGGCAAACTTTCCTTTATTAATGAAACAATCCATTTTGTTTAAGAACAAAAATACCAACTATACTATTATTAATGTTGAGTCTGATAATTTAAAAAATTTGAATAGAGTTTTCTTTGTTTATTATACAATTCGCCCTGTTTAAGAACAAAAATATTAACTACACTATTATTAATACAGGTACTAAGATATTAAAAAAATTGGGCACAACTATACTACTATTTCACAATAGCCACCGTATAAATAATTAGAAACAATATAATCCATCATAGACCATAATTTGTATCACAACTAAATCAGTATAAACAATCAAAAGTTGTAACTAACATATACACTCCTTAGTAGCCAGACTTGGAGAAAAAAAAATATAGAAAGAAGAGAATAAAATAAAACCTTTATGCCACTTGAAACTGTTATTAAAACGTTCCACAATAAAAAGCCACGTACTATTGAAAAAAAATATAACGTTTTACACATGAATTTCCCCTAAAAAATTAGCCCCGGCTGCTATTGCACCTGTTTTCCCTTGCTTGGTCCTAGAGATCTTGTAATTTTGCGCATAACCACTAAAATTATGTTTTACACATTTCTTGAAACTTACATATACCATTTAGTTCATTAAAAATCAGCCCCACTCATCACCCTAAAGAGAAAAAACTTACATATACCATATAGTTGATTAAAAATCGTATCTTAAACTTACCTTAACTACTTTAACATCCCAAGACACACCTAAGATAATACATAAAAGTAATAAACAACAAATTCAACATGTTAAAACTTACAACAGTAATTATAAATGAACTATAAGTTAGCAACACTCCCTATTGGATTTCAGCAACAGTAGTCCTGCTCAGTTTATTCCATTTCAATTTCGCACTGTGCTCAACATCAGTAAATCTACACCAAAAAATCCACAATAAAGTAAAAGTAAAGAAAATTAAACAGATCTTCATTAACATTGACTCTTTCATGTTTGATATGCCTTGAATCATTGCATTAAACAAATAGAAAGAAAAACAAAAGAATCATACTTCAATATGAGTATCCGTATCTTTTAAGTGGCATGAAATGAGAATTCATCAATTCTTGCTCCAAGAATAATTAAAAATTACCATTCAATAACAAACCAAAAATAAAATAGACACATGGAATGGAGAGAAATGTGAATAACATCATTATTCACTAAGAAACCAAATCAAATTTGATAAGAGAGAATACCTGATTAGGTTCCTTGTTGAAGAGTTAGATTGCAAAACAGAAGAATGAATATCAGCCTTCAATAAAATACTCACAAAATATCAGCCTTCAATATCAGATACTCACAAAATATCAGCCTTCAATAAAATACTCAAACACTCTAAAAATATCAACTTTATCACAACATATCAAATTAGGGGCAATCAATACAGTTACCTTAAGTTATTATTGCATTCAAATGTTGTATCAAACAAAGTTCAAAGGTAAACGAACTCCATATAGAATCCCTAAATGAACCTCCATATGTAAGCACTAAAATTGAAGGTTAAATCAGAAACTTAAATCGAAAGTTAAAACATTTGAATCAAATATGAATATAAATCAATGGCGTGGGGATTTATATAGAGGTGAGGTGAGGGAGGTTCATTTTTTTTTGGATGGGTGGGGGGTGGAGGGGGGAGGGTTGGCTGATGAGGTTAAACCATTTGAATCTTACCTAAGAGGAGGGGTGACATGTAGAGAGGTACGTCATGGTGGATAGAGGTGCGGCGGCGTGGGGCTGAGGTAGGGGGAAAGTTTTGTGTGAGATGGGTTTTGATTGGGGGGCCGATGAGGGAACGGGAGAAAGGTACACAGAGAGAGAGAGAGAGAGAGAGAGAGAGAGAGAGAGAGAGAGAGGATTAATGAATGGGTACTCTTCGTTTTTGCATCTCATTGTATTTATTAAGAAGTTTCAGAAATTATATAAATAACCTTCACAACATAACACAACTGTTACAAACAAGTCACTGACAACATCAATGCTGGAATTGCTTGAAATATGTTTTATTGTTTATGCTTATTGTATATATCATGTGTCCAGGGAACCTATAAGGAAATTAACTGAAAATGTTGTAGATAACATTCCATGTGAGTTTCTTGTAAGGACACAAATTTCCAATTGAGTCCATATATAGTTTGGGCTCAATTCCGGATAAAAACATTTATTCATAGGATTGTATTTAATTGTAATATTATCAAGCCTATGAAGTGTTTGTTGAAGACGTAGCGGCAAAGAGTATAAAGCTTCATCAATATGCCGGTTTGCGTGCCTTGTTTCTACGTCATCAACTATGGTTTCATGCTCCCAAGGTATGAATGCAATATTATATATATAGGAGCTTGGAACTTGTTTATTGGGTGTTAGGTTTTATTAAAACTATGTTTTATTTTCAGAAAGAATTAATTAAAACTTTATATAACTTTATAAAGTTTTTCTGGGCCAAAAATCGAATTTATGAACTTTCTGGAAGTTCGTTCGATATGTCGTTCGAACGAGTTTTTTCGTTCGAACCAGATGTCGTTCGAACGAGTTTGCCAACGTGTTCCCAGTATAGGTCTTTGAAATGTCATTCGATATGTCGTTCGAACGAACCTTATGTTCGAACGAGATATCCAACGAGATTTCTAACGAGTTCAATCTGGAACTTCGTTAGAAGTCTCGTTCGAACGAGATTTCGTTCGAACGAAATGTCGTTCGAATGAGATGCCAGGCGGGAACAGTTTTTGGCAGTTTTAACCAGTTTTTCACCCACTTCCCCACTTGGTTCTTAACCAACTTTTTCAGACTTAATTATGTGCGGGAATAACATTTTCCAAACAAAACCTTTTCACATTCTAAGAGTCTTTTGAGAGCAAAACTTTTAAGAAAAAGTTACATGTTTTGTATTGGATTTTTATGGATTAAACTCATCAAAAAACACATACACACCCATTTGTTTAGTTTATTCCAAGTACCTATTGATATATCATTGCTTGGAGAGTTTTGGCACCTGGTTTTCTCTACACCAACAAGAAGAGAGTTTGGGTTCTTCTCTACCCCCAAAAGGAGAAAAGTTTATTGCGGTGTTCTCACTCGAAGAAAGGCTTCGCGTGTAGGTTGACGGTGACCATAGCCCCATCGATGGAGTTCGAGACTGTGGAGGAGTCCACGGTTATACACTAGGCGGAGGTTGAAGACCAAGGAGCGCGTCAAGGCTTGGACGGACTCAAGTCAGTTTGTGTAAGTCCTCTTGTGTCGAGTGTTTGTAAAAACTACCATACTTAGTGAATTCGTGGCTAGGGCCGTCCGAGGTTTTTCCCATTTGGGTTTTCCTCGTACATCGGCGCGTCGTGTGATATTGTTTAATTTTATCTTGCTTAAATCACGTAGATGCATGCTTAGGTAATTCAAGATAAAATTTGATTTAATTATCACACTTATGTTCTTTGGTGTTAAAATATATTTGGGCGAAATTGAAATTAATTCAATTCAAAGATAATATATTTTGGTAAAATTTGGTTTGGCCTAATGGATTATTCTTGTTAGGCAAATTTCTAGGACTTGAATTGAAATATTTGGTTTAAGTGAAAAATCAACTTGTGTGGATTTAATCTTATTTCACTTGGTTTAATTTTAATTTGAAAAGAAATTAAAGTTTGAGAATTTTTTTTAATTGAACCATCATCTTCGCTTCCGCATATCAAAAAAGGAAATTATTACTTTTTGGAGTATAAGAAGGTTTTAAATTAAAAATTGGGGGCCTATCTCACTTTCATTTCTCTTTTAAGTTTGGTTTATTTTGCTAATTGTACATTTATAAATTAAAAAGTGTATACATTATATGTTTGAAAGTTTTATTTATTAGATCGAAATGCAAGCTTTTTGCCATTTTCTTCCACGTGTACCACATTTACTTGTAATGAAATAGGTTTTTATATTATTTTCATATAATAAGACATTCATTATAAATTATACCAACAGGGCCTTACAAAGAAGGGTCCTATGTTCTGCTCAAGCTCAGAATACATCTTCTTTTTCAAAGAGATGTTTCTCTTAATAGGTACGTAAAGCATCATATTTTTGTTGTTTCAAGCCTATGTGAATTGACTATTATACTTGTGTCACCATTTTCACGCCCCAAAGGCTATTTTATAGGATTCTCCATTGCATATAAAACATAAATGGCTTTTGCATACATATTTTGGCCATACATGTATATGCCTTTGGTTTCGTATTTGTTTACGACGGGATTACTTATTCTTTTTTTTTTGATACATTTGTTTATGATAATATGAATTTATTCAAGTTAAATGTGATAATTTCCATCTCGATGGGGAAGTGAACTGCTACTCTTAATAATGTTCTTTTTCTTCCCACAACTGAGTTTGGTTAGCAACTTGATTTGTATGTTTGAGACATTTTTGTGACTTTCTATATTTACATGTACAGATAACGTGTGTAAATATATCATAGTTGAAATATCATCATGCAATCTCGATTTTAATCGGTTGAATGTTAGGATCTGTTGTTCGGTCAGAATTAGTTGACAATATAACCTGTTGTTTCCATAATAAATATATATATATTTTGGTAGTATGTTTGGATCCTACTGTTCATTTATGCGTTCATATATATATATATATATATATATATATATATATATTTATATTTATACTTGATTCGCAAAGCAGAGGTGGGATGATCTAGTGTTTCTGCAAAACGGCTCTGCAACAAAGTTATCACTTAATGCGAAACATAATTTTCGGACTATATTTGAAGGAGATAAGCCCTGATGGTACTCTTTTGTTTCTTGTATAGTCTAGGTAGTGTTTGGTTTCCTTTCCTTTCCTGTTTTCTGCGTTAATAGCCACGGGAACCTACTATCATCTCCCTTACTTTTCGAATGGAACATCATTACTCATGGTTGTTGTGATCCGTGTTCCGATATACTTATATGAGCATTATTCTGTAAAACTATTTCCTCATTGATTGACCCTCATAATGATGTTTTTATTGCAACAAAAATTACATCAAGGAAGAAATCATTGAACTTTACTATCTATATTTCCGTCAATCGGGTTGGGAGGGGAGTTTTTATCGTTGATTTGACCCGCTTGGGCGAGTGAGGGAGGAAGAATGATTGAGTAGAGCAACCAATCTTGGACTAGTCGCCTGCAATCTTGAATTGAGCCTCGGGAGTTAATCGGGGTGAAAATGTCATTTTTTTTATGCTCGGGGTTAGGGTTTTGGAAAGGTATGGATTTGTTATTGTGATTGCACCCAATCTCTCGTTCGTCTTTGAATCTCCTCGATTAGTTGTTTGGATTTCTTGGGAGCCATTGAAGAGTAATGTACGATCTGATAAAAATAAACACTGATATACCAAACACCAATGTGGAGCGACACCCGCTCTAATACCAATTTGACGTAAACCACCCGTCGAAAGGCTCCAAAAAATTATCTAAACACCACTTTAGAGAGAGAACCACTCTTTTCTAATTTAAAATTCAAGTCTACCTCAAATGAGGCTTATAAGTAGGTATTTAAAAAGGGGAGGAGTAGCTTAGGCTCCAAGTTAAGGCCCTAATTACAAAAATGCCATTACTACTCCTTACCTCTAAATAATAAAGCAAAAGAAAGAAAAATACAATAACTAAAAAATAAAAATGACAAATAATCCCTAAAAATGGCCTATTTCCATAAAAAATGCTAACCATAATTTTTTGCATAGCAACTTAGTTTATTAAACTTTTCCTTTTATTGGTGTACAATAGTAGAAAGGATGTTATAGATCTAGTTATATCAATTTTTTTGTAAAATAGAAAAAAGCATTTAACTTCTAAGTTTATTGTTGTTTTCTTTGTCAAATTATTTGTTTGTATTTTTTTCAATGGCCTGTAACGAAAGATAGTTTGTAACTTCCTCAACTGTTTGCGGAGAATATAGAAACGATGTCAACAAGGAATGATGGTGAAGTGACGATAAATTTTTCCCTTTTATGATTTCTTTCTCTCATTTTTCAATTGTTTTAATTTTGGTATAACTATTTTCGGTTATGCCTCAATTTTTATTTATAAATAATATACTCCATTTGTCCCAAATTAAGAGCCGTATTTTCCTTTTGGGGGGACATCCCAATTAAATTTCATTTTTTTGGACATGATCCGATGAACCAAATTTGACAATGGTGAATAATTTTTTATCTTGGTCACTGATAAAGAGTGTCCTTAATATTTACCAAAAATAAGTAAAATAATGATAGGGAATGTTATCTGGAAGGAGGGAGTAGGCATCACATTCACCATTAAAGTAATTAAGTAATAGTCAACCCCAAGCACTCCTCCCTTATTCTAGGCTGTGCCGCCATGAGTTCGTGAAGGAGGTGCTCATCTTTTGGGGAAGGGAATCCTTTCAACCCAATTAGTCCTGTAAATCCACCTGCCATACGGAGATTCCCCTCCTCCTCTCATGTCCTCTATTCAGTCATTGAGGTATGTTTTGTATTTGTTGTTCAATTATACAATGTTGTAGACACTGATAATAGTTCCTTTAGTTTTTAGATAGGCTATCCAAATGATGTTGACATTAATTTCATGTTTTTTTAATTGATTAGAATTACCATATGTTGTTTAATAAATGTATTTATAAAAGTCTGATATTCTAAATAGTTTCGATCATCAGTCAATGTAAAAAAAATAAAAAAAGGTCGTACATAGTGCACAAGACTCCCGCTTAACTGCAGGGTCTAGTAGAAGTGGATGTGGCCTGGCCTTACCCCATATATGTAGAGGCTGGTCCCATGTCTCTAACCAGAGACCAACCATAGCTTGGGCTAGGGCACTTGCCATCGCACCATGGCACGATCTCTGGGTCAGTATGTTTAATATAATTAATCAAACACCCCATAACCACAAGGTCCATAACTTAGCGACTCTACCCTCGAGTCGCTTAGTCTCACTGGCTCAATCATTGCATACTTGACATTATTACCCAAATTTGGTTATTAGTGTTATAGATTTAGGTAGATTGACATATGATCATTTTGAAGCTTTTATGATCCGAGAGATTCAAACTTATTTCACCATTATGTTTTATTATGTAGTTTTTTATCTACAACAAGTTAATAACGGGATAGAAGTGAATGGAAAATATATTATGCAATCTGGGAGCTTTGTAGATAATCAATTAGAGATATTTGAAAAAAAAGTAGCTTAGGAATTTTAAGAATAGTTTTGGGGTCCTTGATAGTTCTTCTCATATACCTCATCTCTTTATAAATTTTAAAGTCCTACCTTTTGCAATTCTTTGGTGTTGTGGTGTAACTATGTTATGGGCTCGTGCACAGGGTGTAGATTTTGGTTTGCTGAGAAATTGAGTAGAAAATACATTTCTGAGTTTAGCATTAAAGATTGAAGCAACACAAGTGTAGTAAATATAAAATATCATTATTTTGCCATTACTTTAGTGTTGTATCATCTGTTTTTTTTTTGCATATGATATATTTATGTTGGGGTACAAATAAACTATTGGTTGAAGATTGTATATAACATACCCTGTTTTGACTTCATCATATAATGTATGTTTTTTAAGTGTTTGATCAATTATATATCTGTATTCAATTTTATAAGTGCAGTTTAGTTTTGTTATTTTGGTATTTACTCTGGATTCAAAATATGTTGGTCTCTGTATACTTTGTTAATACAATAATAACATAGTACCCCAAATGTATCTTTCAAAGAACATTAAGTGATTGTACCTTGTGTGGGTCCCACCCCAATATACTAGCACTCAATGCAGCACTTTGGGGGATGCTTGGGATATGTAGCATTACCCTCGTTAATAATGTTAACGAGTAGTGCAACATCTTTTATGACATAAATTTTTGTTTTTATAGACCTCGGCGCATATGCATATATATGTGATGTGAGTGTTATATATATATATATATATATATACACACACACACACACTAGGGTATGCCCGTGCCTGAAGGCAATTTGATAATCGTAAAAAGGCAAATAGTCCAACAACGTTTAAATAGTTTAAATTCATCACTCGAATTAACAAAGTGTGAATTCTAAAAAAATAGGCATAGTCTCATTTGTATATTGGAATATCCACCATGGTTAAGGGGTAACAACCAATTATACAATATTCAAAATGTCCAAATTCATGAAACAAATGCTTGAACGAAACATCTTTAAAAAATCATGACGATAATCGGGGAAAACTAACATAACAACAAAATAAGGGTCAACCTGATTTAAGGTATAAAAATCACAAATAACAATACCGTTGTATTTCTGACGCGGGATATGAATATATACAAAAAATTAAAAAAAAAAGTGAGGAAGAAAATCAAGAGCATATCCAACCTATAACATGTTAATATTTAAACTTTATAATAGCTTTCCAACAGTAATATGACAAAACTTACCGACTGTGAGGAGGCATTCTCCTTCCCTTTCCCTTTATCCTGAAAAATAAAAGGAAACATATAAAATCCGAAAAATATAAATGAAATAGCAAATTATTCAAGACATGACATAAAAATGGGAAGAAATTAATACGTGAGTCGGCGGTATGTTTTCCTCTCCCTTCGACCGTTGGTTGGCATGTTTGTTGCTATTAGTTGGTCAACCCTACAAATATGAAAAATAACATATATATATAAAAAAATGAGGATGTTGATAAGAACTTTACACGCAAGTTTGATGAACGTGATTACCATATATTGAATAGCATTTAGTTGATGTTCATCTAGATAAGAACATTGATATTATTGTTGCGCAACCTTTGAATCTCTGATTGTAAACACAACCATGTAAGTTAAAGAGAAAGATATTATTGTAATATATTGGGAAGTGGTTGGTACAACATATGATGCATCGTCATTCACCTATCAGAATGAGATGAAACAAAAATCATAAATAAGTTAAAAATGTTATAAGGAGCACCAAAGGACATAAGAATGAAAATTAACATACAATGCCGTATACGATAATGTTCTCCATGTGAAGGAAGATCAACCAAAAACAAAAACAGATTAGCATAAACCTGCCAAAAACAAATGAAAATGACCATAAAATCAAAAACTAAAACACAAACAAACGCACTAATAAATAATAAAATTGAATCTATTTTGCAGGAACTAAAACTGAACCAAACGCTAAAATTAGAAATGAAAACTACTAAAACTGAACCGAAAGCTAATTTACATCAAGTAAAACCTAATTACTTGTTTGAAACATACTAATTAAACATGTATCAATTATAAAGATTTCTTTAGTTAACAAAAGATAAAGAGAGATAAGGAATTGGGTACTAAACATTTCTATCACAACCAATATATAAGATTAAAAAGTAAAAAAAAAAGAAAAAAAAAAGAACACGACTACTTATGTGCATGGAATCGCATTGAGGACCATAAAAAGGGGAAAAGTTTATGGATGAGCATAAACTCTACACCGAGTTGTAAACCTAGTAGTCCGTGTAAACCAATAAATCCATAAACCCAGCCATTAAGTTTTTTATAAACGATTGCAAATTTAATATCAAACAAAGCATACAAATACACAATGAAGAAAGCGAGAGATGTGGGTAATTTTTTAAAGCGGCATTTTTTAAACTATAATGGTATTATTGTACAATGAACTCAGTTATACAATGAAGAAAGCGAGAGATGTGGGTCAATTTTATTTTTATAAAGAATGATGCGTTTAGAGGTTTACACAATTATACAATGAACCAGTTTAATACATAGATATCTGCTTATGTAGAAAGTCACATATCCAGTTTAATCACACTTCAATACATACAAATACATACGTACAAACCGAGTTCCTCATCTATCTTTAAACCCATAAACCCATAACCAGGGTTGACAATTTTAGAAACGACACGAAAAAATGACACGGAACGACACAAAATTGACCCGAAATTAACACGATATGTCGTGTTCGTGTCTGAATTATGAGTCGTGTCGTGTTATCGTGTTTTTTGGGTTGAAATTTAAGAAATTATGTTATTTGTGTCGTGTTGTTTTTTATTCGGATCGTGTTCGTGTCAACTAAAAAAAACACGAATTCGTGTCGTGTCGTGTTCATGTCCGAAAAAATCTTTTCGTGTCGTGTCGTGTCTACCCAAAACATGACCCGTTGACCCGTTTTGCCACCCCTACCCATAGTCCCACCGTGAGACACCCAGTTCCATATCTCTTTTTAAACCCATAAATCCAGTTCCAGTGTTTACATACATACAGTTTAATACATACATAAATGCTTGCTTATGTAGAATAAATAAACAACTATTGAGAGAGAGGGAGTCCTATATCTAGTTTTTTCTTTTTAAAATCTGCGTTTACATACATACAACATTTAAAATTAGTTTAATACATGCATATATCCAATTTAATTTTTTTAAATAAAAAAATTGAGAGGGTTACTCTTATATATGGCAGACATATACATATACACCCTCCGTTACATACATATATGTCCAAAAGATACCGTTTTTAACTCCTCTTTCAGGATAATTAAACCCCCAACAAATGAAAAAAAAAAGATAACAAAGAACCCGAGTCCCCGCCCCGCCCCATCCCCAAACCCAACAATTAAACCACCAAAACAGGCCCCGCAAGAAAAGAACCGAGAGTACATATTTCTCCATCTTTTCACCCCTTTTGAGTGTCCTTCACTGCATTGGCCCAACACTCTTGTGATGCAAAACACCTTGATCAATTATCCTTTCCTCCCACCATCGAAAAACCGAATCCATCTGAACAATGCTTGCTTATGTAGAATAAATAAACTACTATGCTTGCTTACAATTCCTTATGCTTGCTTACATTTTACTGACATACAGTTTAAAATAAATAAAATGCCAAATAAATACAGCGTTTAAATACAGTTTACACGTACACGTTTACATGCATACATCGTTTGTATGCTTGCACACATCGTTTATATACAGTTTACATATACACGTTTACATCCACTTTAGATACATACAACGTTTGTATGCCTTCTTACAGTTTGTAAGAGGGTAATTTAGAGTAATGGAGGCGTAACTCCTTTTGAGTACAGTAATGTCAGGTTAAATATCAACACTATTGATCAACTATGAGATACGCAAACACAGCTTAATGAAGATAGACTCAGTTTAAACTCAGAAATCTCTCGTGTATAACTCAAAGGATAGTAATGAACTCAGAAGTAACTCATTTAGAGGGAGAGAGAAGTAAGCAACCTAGATAAATGTTGGTAGGCAGCCAAACACATTAACAACCCTCAGAGGTACCTGTCAAGCATTAAAAGCTTTGTAATAAATGACAATGATGAGTGAGTAAACTCTATGGTTTGTAATAAATCCCTCTCTGGTGTATATTCTCTCTAGTAGTAACTCTTGAATTTTCAAAAAGAACATGATCTCTCCCCAGAGGTGGTTGGGGTCCTTGTATAGCCCCCCACACCACCCCCAAGGCAACTCAGTCATTAATGCCTGTGAAAGACATCCCTCATACTTTATGTCACCAACATTAAATACCTGATGCACTAGTTATCTCCACGTTATAGACATTAAATTCCAAGACATGCCTTTTGCCTAACCACTGTGTGTCAGGGGGCTGGCGCCACAGAGGTGGCTCACCAACTGTCTGACAACCCCAAATACCACAGTGGTTTACTCAAGTGCAGGTCTGACATTGTCTAGCTGGTTAGTGACATCAGATAAAGTGGATGTGACATTAAGTATAGGGTTATTTGGCTCATAACTCAACGCCCGATGGAACTCAGGGTTGTTCCCTCTGAGGTTCCACGGTCAGGGTACTTCGATGTTTTACCAGGTGTATCTAAGATGGTCAGGACAAGCCCCAACGGTGCTGCACTTCTCAATCCTCCAAACCAAGTCCCTCTGAAGTTCCCACATCGAGGTCGTTCGATAGAGCATGAAAGCTCTCCCAGTCCCTGACAAGCCTGGTCTCTCATGAATACCGTTCAACCTCACACTAAAAATCATTATTCTCATTACATCATTACAACCGTTATAGCTCATAGCCAATATAAACAAAGATACAGTATGACTAGATAACACAACAAACTAAAGTATGAGTGCCACGCTAAGCTACCTCGCTTGAGCTACCTTAATCCCAAACACTGTTGTTAATGAGGGAATTATCCCTAATCTCAGGATTACCTTCAAGCCCCCTCTACATTTGCCCATTCGTGGAGAGATTTGTTGTGGGAACAAGAAATGTCTGCACGAAAACTTTTCAATCCGATGAACCTTCTCTGTGTGAAAAAATTCTGGCATCTTTTCCTTCGTTATAACCACTGCGTTAAAACCTCTAGGAAAAAGAAAAATTCTCCCCGATGTACTTTAGCCGAAGCACTGCGGCCTATTGGTGCTCTGACGAAGGGACATGGCCACCTTTTCCTCACACTGATCGTCAACCGTTCTAGCTTGACTATTTGAAATCTCCCCAAAGGCCTGCTAAACTGCCCCAAATACTCGTTTGGACTCTGGAAATGAAATTCTCCAGTGTAACGTTTCGGTATGTTCGAAAAAAGCAGAAATTCTCCTTGATGTAGCTCAGTCAGAATTAAACCACGTTTGGACTTGTGGCGAGGGAATATCATAGCTTTTTTAAACCGTTGGGACAGTTTCTTCGTTGGGAGTTTATTGGATACGCCTGAAAAAAATTCTGGCTCCAAAACTCAAACTTGGTTAAGAAGGCAACCCTTTTATTCCCCAGGCATCACTTCATAAATGATGTGGCGCTGTCAGAGTGCGAAAACTCGAAACAGCCCCCAAGCGGCCCCGTGAGAGGTACCAACAGCTCGCACGGGACCAATGTAACTCGTAGAAACCCAAAAAATCCCGAAATGTCCCCGTGAGAGGCACCAACACCTCGCACGGGACCAATGTAACCCGGAGGAATTCGCCGCGCGATCACGGTACTCCCGGTTTGAGAATACGATGATTATTTGAAAATATGTCGACTTAGGCTTAAAAACATGGCGCTAGATGTGGGAAACCCGAAATAGCCCCCAAACGGCCCCGTGACAAGCATCGACACCTCCCACGGGACCAATGTAACTCTTAGGAACTGACCGCGCGATCACGGTACTCCCGGTTTGAGAATACGACGCACTACAAAAAAAAGAGGTAATTGGGACTGATATATTAGGGCGGGCGTTTAAAATCGTCCCTAAAAACCTATAATTTGGAACGGATATTAAATCCGTCCTATATAGTTACATTATTGGGGACAGCTAAACTTATCCGTCCCAAATAACAGAAAATCTGTCTTATATACTTACATTAATAGGGACGGCTATGCTCACCCGTCCTAAATAACAAATATGGAAGGTGTTATATAGGACGGTTATTTGGGTGTCCCTAAAAATTTGTTCTTAAAACTTTTAAGGGACGGAGTCTTTTTCATTTTGCTGAAACTTTACCCGTTCCCCCCATTACCAAATTTCATTTATACCTCAATAATCTGATTACCCCCATTCTCTCTCTCTCTTCCTCCATTCTCATCACGCTGGCATTTCGAACTCTAACGTAGTTATACTCACGCCTGAGGTTTCGCATTCCGTCTTCTTCTACTCGGGTAACCTTTTTTCAAAATCATATAATGAAATCAACAAATTCGCGAATCAATTAAACCGGAATGAGAAAGATTTAAGCGAGACTCTTAACTGAAACTTGTATATGTGTATGTATTGCTTGGATTTGATTACATGTATTTATGGCTTGGATTTAGGGTTTGGTTGATTTGGGTTGAATCATTTAGGGTTTGGTTGATTTGATTTTGTGTATTTATGTTTTGTCTGCTGTTAATAATGTACTGGAGTTAGGTTTTGGGATATTTAAGTTTTCAGTCATTTCATTATTCATTTTCTGCATGATTTCATTTGTTTTATCTATTACAAACTATTTCATTTTCTGCTGTTAATAATGTATTGGAGTTAGGTTTGGTGTCGGTCGAGCGCGACGTGTGGTTAGTTGTTTTCATCGAGCATTGATGGATCCGTTTCAGAGTGGGACCTTTTTCATCTCAAACAGAAGGTATAACATTTCAACACTTTTGAATGCCCAACTGTTTCAACGCAAAAAAACAATGGCGGAATGTGTTAGATTCAATTTGTATAAAGGAATGATGTTTGTGTTTGCAGACTGTGTTAGATTCAATTGGTTCGTCGATTTGGCAAATGGTTGCTTCGCCTTTCGACAATCCGCAGCTAGATAAAACGAGGCAGGATTTTGGGTTTGTTGAAAACGGGCATGCTAATGGTAACTTTGATAATGGTGACGATGAAACTAGTGACAGTGAGGATGATGTGGGCTCGGTCGAGTTACACGAGAAATTCGTTGTTGAAAATACACGTGTTGCAATTGCATGTGATGATGGTTATGTTCGGATTTACAGAATGTCTGACTCAGATCAGATCAGTTGATTTACAATAAATCGCTGCCAACGGTCAGTGGTGAGATAGCTACTCCCTCTAGTTAAAGCACCTTATTTGGTAACTTTGTCAGTTTTGTTACAATAACATTGTTTTTCTTTGTCATTTATTATCTACAGAACGGGTTTGAAGTGTGACTTGGAGTCCTGATGCAAATATGATATATCCAGGGAGTAGTGATGCGTGTATTTGCTGAGATAAACCTTTACTGTTGTGATATATATTGTGGAGTTTCTCACGTCAGTATGTTATTTTCAGGTTTATAAGATGCTGGGATGCTAAATTGACTCGCGAAATCTACAGGATAATAGTTGGGCTTGGTGGTTTGGGAGCCTTGAGAAGTGGTTGTTTCTCACAACTATTTCTTAAATATTCAACAGAGACTAAACGTAATGATAGACTTTGCTTCAGTCTTGGAATACCTTCATCATGGTTACACATCACCTATTGTTCATTGTGATTTAAAGCCAAGCAACATTCTGTTAAATGAAGAACAAGACCCTTGGGTGAACAGTCATATTAGTGATTTTGGTATCACCAAACTCTTGGGTGAACAGGAATTTATAATGCAAACCAAGACCCTTGGCACAATTGGTTACATGGCACCAAGTCATATTTTTAGTTAAAAATATGACTTCTGATAAAGTATTGTATTAATGATTTGAAATTATATCTATCCATTCTATTGTAAGAATTTTATTATATTCATTTAGTCTATAATAAATTTCGTTTGGATTAACAGGCTATGGATTGGAAGGAAAAGTATCTACATGGGGAGATGTCTATAGTTATGGTATTGTGTTGCTCGAAACATTTACAAGAAAGAAGCCCACGGATGGAATGTTTGTAGGAGAAATGAACTTAAAGCATTGGGTGGATCACACCATACAGAAATCGATAACTGAAGTTGTGGACATCAGTTTGCTAGAAGAGAATGATAAAATTTTAAATGCAAAGAAGCCGTGTGTGTCACTGTCATCTATCTTCAGCTTGGCAATGGATTGATCGGCAGATTCGCCTCGAGAGAGGATTAGTATGAAAGAGGTAGTCATGAGACTGAACAAGATAAAACTCAATTTCTCCGCAAATATTGAAATGCCCCAGAGCACAAGATCTCCTCACACAGAAAGGTACCAGAGAGGTTAATGACTATTGATAGTCTCACCCCATTTCTTTCCTTCAGCACCGCGCCCCCCCACATCCCCCCCCCCCACCACACACACACAAATTTATCGAGAAACAAATACTAAAACGTGCAGAATAGAATTCTAAATTGATATTTCAATTACTGTTTTTTCTAAATTGATATTTCAATCATGCTCTGGTGGGAAGGGTGGGCGACGCTAGTAGCATTCAACCGTCTATTGAGCAGATGAAAGAGTGGGTCAAGGAGCATTGGAAAATGATCGGCGGGACTGTGACTCGTTACATGTCTCCCTTTTCATTTTTTTTGTTTTCTTGTCGGAAGCAGAAGTGACCAGAGTTTTGAACATTTAGAAATAGTGGTTTTTTGGGTCACCTTTGTGTCTAGACAAGTGGTATCCTCTGGGATGCAGTCCCTAGAATTTACAAAATCCAAATTTTCGATGGATCAGGGTGATGGGTTTACCTCTCCATCTATGGGGAGGGTAAGTTTTCTATCCCATTGGTGATAGATGCGGTGGTTTCACTACGGTGGACTGTGACACACAGACGGGGGAAGAACTTAGGTGGGCAAGAATCTTGATTTCAAGGAATCAATTTCTCCCGAAGACAATGATCATTAACTGTGGTGGGTGGGTTTTTCGTTTACCAATCAGGGTTGAAGACATGGGTTCATGCTACTTTGGTGGTGTTGACCATGTGTTTAAGATGAGGAATTGTAGTGCCGAGGTCGAGAGGTGTGGAAGGATGGCTTCAAAATCGCAAGCGGGGGAATCTATATTCCCATTCATGTCGACAAAGTGTTTATGCAGGTCGTAAGGCCCAGTGGGAGAAAAACATCAATCTTCCAAGTCCTATTGGAGCGGGATTTAATCGAGCTAGTGAGCGGGCTGTTGACGTTACTCAGAGGGAGCCTTATGTCAAGATTCTTAGGCCGGCAGCATGATTTATTTTTGTGTTTCCTGGCGAGACCTCGGACAGTGGAGCTGTCATACCCGACCTTGATCACAGTAAGAAGTTGGCTGTTGCATTCGGGTTGCTAAATGCATCAAATGGCATGCCAATACGAGTTATTAAGAGTATTAGCATGTGTAGAGATTGTCACGTTTTTATTAAACTCGTTTCTGCATTGACAGAAAAGGAGATCTTCATAAGAGATAGTAAGCGGCTCCACAAATTGGTCAATGGAAAGTGCTCATGTGGGGATTTTGGGAGTCTTCTTTGATATCATTTGAACCCAATTAATGAGCTCCTTTATCTGGTCATTCTTTTGACCTTAATCGCTCATGAATTATTTTTGTATGGCCTTGGGTGTTTTCTTCCTTCTTTTTTCCCTGACCCTCACTGGTTAATCAAGGTTAAATTGTAGATGTTGTAGCAACTTGAGTTATTCATAGATATACTCACAACTTCAAATTGAATGGAGCAACCTAAGGGTGAGGATTCGAACATGTCTCCAATGAAAGCGGATCAAGTGCAACAGAGTATGATGGCGGTGGTGAGGCCGAGACATGCATAGACTTAGTGGTGAATGTGATTTTGGAGAAAAAAGATGATGGGTTGGGTGTAGATGTAAACACAAGTTGACAGTTGTATACGTTGTTGGTGACGAAGGGAGTTTGAAAGAGATTACTGGTTGTCAGATGGGTTTGGTCGTGGGTTGGAGCAGGTCTAGGGTCGGAAGGGCAAGGGCTTAGGGTAGACTTCGGTCAGGGCTGGTTTGGAGCCGGGTTTAATGGTGTTTGGATTTGGAGGTCGCGGGTTCCGGTTGGTTTGTGGGTTAATCCGATTTGGCAGGAGGTAAGCAGACCGGAGGTGGTCGGATTGAAGATTGGAGATGGCTGGGTTCGAATCTCTAATCAGATATGACCAGAATGCTTAATTCATGGTTTTAACTAATTTCCAATCATATATGACTATTTTGAATGGCAATTCTCCATTCAAAATCATTTATATCTACTCAAGTTTTCACTATTGACAGGTAAGAACTGCTTTGAATGTGTTAATTACGTGATTGTTCGCAGATAACAGAAACATGGAAGCTACGCAAACTTCCGCAAATTGAACATTGGGGACAATTTAGAGATCCTTAAGACTGGTTTGTGACATACACTCGTGTGCTCTCCACAGAACAATTTGAATTAATGGTGATGACCACAAGGATATGGTATAGCAGAAATAAAAAAAAATACCACAGTGAGGAGTCAATCAAATTGTGCCCAATACTTGTGCAAGCATCAGCGATGTACCATCAATTTAGGGAGTCAATTACTGGAGTATTGCAAATAATCCCTCATTCATTCACTTACTAGACTTCTCCCCAAGTAGTATTTTTAGAAATAATTTTGATGGGGCTGTTTTTAAAGAGCTGAATAGTATAGGAATTGGTGGTGTCGTCCAAAAATCAAGGGGAGAATTTATAGGAGGAATATCACAAAAGTTTTAAGTATCCAGTAGTGGCGGAATCCATTGCTGCCCGTGAATCCTTCCAAATGGCGTTTGAGTGTAAGTTTGCTAATGTCATTTTTGAAGGCTTTTATAGCAATAGTACAAACCATCAACCACCACCATGGCATCAATTCATATAGCTTATTCAAATATATAGAAACCATGATTCATCAATGCATATACACCACATGGAAATAAACTTTTTTTAAATGAAGAATAACCATAAATCACAGCAGATGATACTTCACTTTTCTTAATTAATATCACACCACATGGATCTTAATATATGTGTATGTACGCATGTATATAAATCTCAATTCAATTAGTCGGTGGGATTCGAAATCTCATTGTGATTTGCTTGATTAATCATTATCACCAATATAATCACGATCTTTGTTTAATATAGTCAACTTGATTAGACTGAAGAAAAGCCCCAGATGAATAACATGTGAGATTGAAATCGCTAGATGGTGATCAGTTCATGCATTTGATTTTGCTTTTACTAACGATGAGTTTCCGTCCTGTTTGTGTCCTACCTTTTAGAATGTTTCAAGCTACCATTATATGTCCATGAGAATCATAGATGCATCTTGATGAAATTTAAGTCGTGAAGTTTTCATTTATGATCATTGTAAAATTGAAATGATCGACACTGTTTATTCTTGGACCATCAAATAAATCTTATAAACTATTCGTATATATCTTATGAATTCTTATGAACTATTCTTGAGTTCATAATGATATTATTTATTAAGTTAGAATTCTTTAAAAGTTGCATTTCCCCCCTCTTGTTTGTGCTAATACAGGTTATGCTATAATTGGATAGTATAGTTACATTTGATTGATTTAGTAGATACTATTGGTGTGTTCTTTTGGTGCTCATGTTAAAATTTCTAATTATTTTGCAGAGGGTGAACTTCAACTAGTTGGAAATCCAGTCCCAAATGATGCACTTGGCTTTCCCGTACCAAATGATGCACTTGCTTAGGTATTTTCTTAAGAATTAGAATTATTTTACTAATAATTTGAGATTAAGCTAGGCCGTGTGGGCCAGTGAATATTTATGATGATGAAATTAATTTATGTGCTCATTTGAGATTTTGTTTTTGAGTGGCATTTTAATGTTAAAACATGTTGGTTTTCATGTATAAACAAGGGAAACTCTGTCGATTTTTTTTAAAAATAACAAGTGATTTAAAAATAGTTAAGACGATAACATACGGATTACCATAGTTGAATATTGTACTAATTTATGTTTATTTTCTCTTTCACAGGTTCGGACATCATTTGGAATAGGTGTTGGCCATCTCTATTTTTTGGGTTTCCTATGTCTTCGAATTGATTATTTGATATTTTGGGGGATGATTGTAGTCTGAATCATATAGCTTATGTTTTAGGTTGTGTGACACCCCGACTAATTAAATACCGGGTAGTTACTCCTTTATTAAATCAATACAAAATGTCAAGTTGGTTCAGTTAATAGCATCACTATCGAAAACATTTTTAAGATTTCTAACCACCTAGTATTTAAAAAGTAAGTTGCCAAATTTTAAGTTAAGTCTGATTAACATGCAATAAAAGAATAATGGAAGAACAACATAAGTCCATTCACCATAACGAAGTAATGAAATAACCAACAATAGAAATAAGTTCGGAGGAAAACTCCTCACAACAATCCCACAACTGAAAATAATAAGACAAGTCTGAATCCTGAATTAATTACATGCCCGAAGTCTGAATAACTGAAATAAATGAAATGCCTCTAAAAGAAATGGGCGACATGCCCTACAACTGATAAATACTGAGTATAGAGTCAAAATAGATGAAGCGTCTATAATCAATGTCCTGTAACTTCCACAAACAACTACAGCTCGTCACCTGAATGAGGATCCTAAGCATGGTGTCCTTGTGGCTGGGCACCTAAAATGATTTTTACAAAAATAGATTTGAAAGCAAACGGGTCAGAGCCCGAAAGTGGAGAGTATATTTTGAAAACAGCAAGTGCTTTAATAACATTTAAAACAATAAAAGCAAGATACATGTTAGGACGTGCTCTCACATGAAATACTCACCTCTCGTCTAACTGTGCACTCCTAACGTTCCTGTACCCATTCATGTGTTTTCTCATAACTATCTAGTTCAAAAGAATTTCTAACACTTCTAATCGGTTCACGTTTTAATTCCCACCTTAACAATTAAATAGAGGGTTCTACTTTAATTCTCGGATTCCCAATTATTAACAAAACCATTTATTGATAACTGCCCCCTTTTTTATCTTTTCATAAAGTTACAATTTCTATACTCACAATTTAACATAGCAATTTCCTTTTCATTTAACCGTATATTATTCACATCATAAATATACAATACAAGCACCCAAAGGCTAAGCTGCGGTGCACACATACTCTGCTATCCATCCCGGTACATCACGTACATAAGGATCATGCATTCCGAATCTCTCTGGAATCGTTCAGATAACAACATCACAAATAATGGAGGCGAACACAGCCACATCACATGGGTCACGCACATACCTACGCTCCCACGATCAGCAAACTTATTAACATCCCAATAAGTCCTTCTCTGACCTATGTTCATCGAGGTACCAATCTAAATCCGGGCAACACAAGGATAAGAAGGCCCTAAGCGAACGTAAACCTCCCGTGATAGCAAGTATAATAGGTATGTCATACACATAAAATTATATGCTAAGCATTCACACATCTTAGATATCTCAATATTAATAAAGGTATACTCTACATCTTTATACCATTATTCTAAATTCGTATATTTTAAGTCTCCCGATAATATAAAAGTTAAACTGTCGACACGTCTCACGTCGTAGTTTCTTATACTTAAAACCTATCTTAAATAGACTATTAAGTTCCTATTATTCCCACATATAACATCTTTATTCCTAAGGTCTTTACTTCTGCCCCAAACCTCATTTCTTCAAATTATTCAAATTTACACTATTAACCCAAATATTATCTCACTTATCGAATTTCATTAATTTAGAATAATTCCTCAAATTGAATTCTAATTAAGGTCCAAATTTCATAACCATGCCTACTGGTCTTCCTTAAGTTTAAGGGTATTCATAAGGTCTCCAATAATATTTTCCAAGGGTTACCACCATTAAAATTTGAAATAGGGAAAACTTTACTCATTCTGGGAAGGTCGATCGATCGACCTTTTCCTTCAATCGATCGATGGTGGTCGATCGATCGACTGATGAACATCGATCGATCGAACGCACCAGGTATGGCTACGGACTGCTTCGTTTTGCAATTTTCAAATCATCCCAAAACATACTTTTAATGCATGAATCTCTAATATAACGTTATAGTATCATCATACAACCATCCTACAACATTAATAACGTTCTAAAACTAATAATTCATCAACCAAGGGCTATATATGGATCAATCTTTATCAAGAACCCTAGTTTTCTAATTCTTTCAAGAACATTAATAAACCTCTTCTTAAATCCGTTTTTAGATCATCAAGGGTCATAATTTTGAATTCATAATTCATCCAGAATGTTACTACATGCAGTCCCTAACATAATTCATAGTTTTAAACTTCCAATTCATGGGTCTATATCATCTTCCAAGATAAATTCGATAATTCCTAAACATGGAAAAGCATGGCATTGAATCAATTGTAATTAAACCACTTGCCTCTAATCTTTCTCTGAATTTGATGTTGAATCTTGAAGGCTGAGTTGTTCTTTCTCTCTCTCTCTGCAGAATTCTCTTCTCTCTCTCTCTCTACAAGCTCTTCTCTAAGGATGATGACAATGGAGGTGGGGTTCGTTTTTGGCAAGTTGGAACTATTTCTTAACTTCTCCCGTAGCCCAATAAGTCCCTTAGTGTAGTTAGTGGGTTTAGTGGATGGAGAATAAGTCAGATTTTTATTTCTAATTTTCGTGGGTTTTAATTACCCAATTTCCGAAATTACCAAAATGCCCCTATAAGTTACCGGTATGGCCCAAAAATGCCCCGGGACCCAAACTTAACCCCTGGCTAGTGTTTTCTGACTATTTTGACCCTTCCGAACACGTTGGCGCACTCAAAATGACCATACGGGTGATAAAAATAAAATTCACTTTTTAATTCAAATAATTATATTCCTGACGCGACTGTCACGCGCGTCCCAACAAAATTTCCCAAATTGCCGTATTTCAATCTCGCGACAATTTCAATAATTCCAATATTCATATATTGCCATATATACACATTATAATCAAATACTAACTCACATCTCGTTAATATTTTTATCCGGATTAATTCCCAATTAATACGCATTTAATTCAATTAATCCCATAAATAAATATCATAAAAATACGGGGTATTACAGGTTGGTTGGTTTATTTTTTGGAGATGTTATGTTGGAAACTTCAAATATGGATGAATGAAGGAATTTTCGGAGTTTCGTTGATATTTTGTTTTCGATATTTATTTATCATAGCTTGTACATTTGTTGATATTGACTAATATTGAATGAGGCTAGAACCTTTCCTAAAATGTTGTGTCACAATAGAAATTTTGGTGGCAATTATGGCGGCAAGTTTTTAAGGGACGATTAATAGTGTCCCAAATAATATTATTAGGGACGGCTAAGAGCTTGTCCCTAATAATATTATTAGGGACGACCAGCCCCGTCCCCAATAATATTATGGCTTTAGGGAGGGCTAGATTCGTCCCTAAAATGTAGTTGCACAATAAAAAATTTGGCGGCAATTTTGGTGCCGTCCCTAATATATTTGGGACGCCTATCAAATGTGATCATGCCTTGCCGTCCCTAAATCCGTCCCTAAGGGTCTTTAGGGACGGATTTATAGTTTTTAGGGACGGATTTTCCCCGTCCCTAAAAGTGAGTATTTTTGTAGTGACGATAAATTGAAAATAAGAGGACGTAGGCTTAAAACTTTGGCGCTAGGGGTGGGAAACCCGAAATAGTCCCCGAACTTCCCCGTGATATGCTCCAACACCTCGCACGGGACCAATATAACTCGTAGGAAGTGACCGCGCAATCACGGTACTCCCGGTTTGAGAATACTACGATAATTTGGAAAATATCTAGACTTAGGATTAAAAACATGGCGCTAGAGGTGGGAAACCCGAAACATCCCCCGAACTGCCCCGTGAGAGGCAACAACTCCTCGCAGGGGACCAATGTAACTCGTAGGAACTCACCGCGCGATCACGGTACTCTTGGTTTTAGAATACGGCGATAATTTGGAAAATATCTAGACTTAGGCTTAAAAACATGGCGCTAGAGGTGGAAAACTCAAAATATCCCCCGAACGGCCCCGTTAAAGCCACCAACACCTCACCCGGGACCAATGTAACTCGTAGGACCTGACCGCGCTATCACGATACTCCCGGTTGAAGAATACGACAATAATTTTGAAATATCTAGACTTAGGCTTAAAAAGATGGTGCTAGTGGTGGAAAACCCGAAACAGCCCCCGAACGAACCCGTGAGAGGCACTCACACCTCGCACGGGATCAATATAACTCATAGGAACTGACCGCGCGATCACGGTACTCTCGGTTTGAGAATTCGATGATAATTTGAAAATATCTAGACTTAGGCTTAAAAACTTTGCGCCATAGTGCGAAAACTCGAAACAGCCCCCAAGCGCCCCCGTGAGAGACACCAACACCTCGCACGTGACCAATGTAACTTGTAGGGACTGACCGCGCGATCACGGTTCTCCCGATTTGAGAATACGACGATAATTTGGAAATATCTAGACTTGGGTTTAAAAACATGGCACTAGAGGTGGGAAATCCGAAACAGCTCCCGAACGACCCCGTAAGAGGAATCGACACCTTCCACGGGACCAATGTAACTTTTAGGAACTAACCACGCGATCACGGTACTCCCAGTTTGAGTATACGATGATTATTTGAAAATATGTAGACTTAGGCTTAAAACTTGACGTCATAATGCGAAAACCCGAAATAGCCCCAAGAGGCTCCGTGAGAGGCATCAACACCTCGCACGGGACAAATGTAACTCGTAGGAACTGACCGCGCGATAACGGTAATCCCGATTTGAGAATATGACGATAATTTGGAAATATCTAGACATAGACTTAACAACATGACGCTAGAGGTGGGAAACCCAAAACAGTCCCTGAACGGCCTCGTGAGAGACATCGACACCTCGCACGGTACCATTGTAACTCGTAGGATCTGATCGCACGATCAGGGTACTCCCGGTTTGAGAATACAATGATTATTTCAAAATATATAGACTTAGACTTAAAATTTGGTGTCAGAGTGCAAAAACTCGAACTGCCCCCAAGCGGCCCCGTGAGAGGCACCAACACCTCGCACAGGACCAATATAACTCGTAGGAACTGACCACACGATCACGGTAGTCCCGATTTGAAAATACGACGATAATTTGTAGGAAACCCGAAACTGCCACCGAACGGCCCCGTGAGAAGCATCGACTCCTCGCACGGGACCAATATAACTTGTAGGAACTGACCGCGCGATCACGGTACTCCCAGGTTTGTGAATACGATGATTATTTGAAAATATCTAGACTTAGGCTTAAAAACATGGCGCTATAGGTGAAAAACTCGAAACCGACCCTGAGCGGCCCCGTGAAAGGCACAAACACCTCGCATGGAACCAATGTAACTCGTAGGAACTGACCGCGTGATCACGGTACTCCCCGTTTGAGAATACGACGATAATTTTAAAATTTGTAGACGTTGGCTTAAAACTTTGGCACCAGAGGTGGGAAACCCGAAACAGCCCTCGAACGGCCCTGTGAGAGGCACCAACACCTCTCACGGGACCAATGTAACTCGTAGGAACTGACCGTGCAATCACGGTCCTCCCATTTTGAGAATACGACGATAATTTGGAAATATCTAGACTTAGGCTTAAAAACATGGCGCTAGAGGTGGAAAACTCGAAACAGCCCCCGAACGGCCCCGTGAGAGGCAGCAACACCTCGCACGGGACCAATGTAACTCGTAGGAACTGATCGCCCGATCACGGTACTCCCGATTTTAGAATACGACAATAATTTGGAAATATCAAGACTTGGGCTTAAAAACATGACATTAGAGTGTGAAAACCAGAAACATCCCTAGAACAGCCCCGTAAGAGGCATCGACACCTCGCAAGGGACCAATGTGACTCGTAAGAACTGACCGCGCGATCACGGTACTCTCGGTTTGAGAATTCGATGATAATTTGAAAATATCTAGACTTACGATTAAAAGCTTTGCGTCATAGTGCGAAAACTCGAAACTGCCCCCAAGCGCCCCCGTGAGAGACACCAACACCTTGCACGTGACCAATGTAACTCGTAGGGACTGACCGCACGATCACGGTTATACCGATTTGAGAATACCACGATAATTTGGAAATATCTAGACTTGGGCTTAAAAACATGGCATTAGAGGTGGGAAATCCGAAACAGCTCCCGAACGGCGCCGTGAGATATGCCTGTAAACGGATCGAATTCGGATCCGATCAGGCAAATCCAATTACATACCCGTTTATCTTAAACGGATTCGGATCCGATCCGTTTATTAAACGGATCGAATCAGGCAAATCGAAATCCTTATCCGTTTGTTTTAAACGGATTCTGATCTGATCCGATTATCCTTTTATGTTAAACTTAATTTGCAACATTTTTATTTTCAACTCTTATTGCATAAATTTATTTTCCAAATGTTAAAAAAAAAATAGATAATGAAATAAAGAACTATTATAATATAAATTTAAAATATTATTAAACACAATATGTATTAGTTATATATATATATATATATATATATATATATATTAAAATTATTAATCGGATCGGATTATTAACAGATCGGAGCAGATGAATCCAAATCCGCTCCATTTAATAAACGGGTAATCGAATAATCGGATAATCAGATTTTAAGCATGATCCATATCTGCTTAAATGGATCGAATTCGGATTTGAATAAAATTCGATCCATTGACAGGCCTACCGTGAGAGGCACCAACACCTCGCACGGGACCAATGTAACTCGTAGGAAACTGATCACGCGATCACGGTACTTTTTGTTTATGAATATGATGATAATTTGGAAATACCTAGACTTAGGCTTGAAAACAAGGCCCTAGAGGTGGGAAACCCAAAACATCCCCCAAGCGGCCCCGTGAGAGGTACCAAAATCTCGCACGAGACCAATGTTACTCGTAGGAACTGACCGCGTGATCACGGTACTCCTGGTTTGAGAGTACGACGATAATTTGGAAATATCTAGACTTACGCTTAAAAACTTCGCGTCAGAGTGCGAAAACTCGAAACAACCCCCGAGTGGCCCGTGAGAGGCACCAACACCTCGCACGGGACCAATATAACTCGTAGGAACTGACTGCGTGATCACGGTACTCTCGGTTTTAGAATAGGACGATACTTTGAAAATATGTAGTCGTAGGCCAAAAACTTTGGCGCTAGAGGTGGGAAACCCAAAATAGCCCCCGAACGGCTTCGTAAGAGGCACCAATGCCTCGCACGGGACCAATGTAACTCGTAGGACTGGCCGTGCGATCACGGTACTCACGGTTTGAGAATACGATGATTATTTGAAAATATGTAGACTTAGGCTTAAAATTTGGCGTCGGAGTGCGAAAAATCAAAACATCCCCCAAGCTGCCCCTTGAGAGGTACCAACACCTCGCACGGGACCAATGTAACTCGTAGGAACTGACCGCGCGATCATGGTACTCCCTGTTTGAGAATATGATGATAATTTGGAAACATCTAAACTTAGGCTTAAAAACATGGCGCTAGAGGTGCGAAAACCCGATACAACCCCCGAACGGCCTCGGGAGAGGCATCGACACCTCGCACGGGACCAATGTTACTCGTAGGTCTGACCCTGCGATCACGGTACTCCGAATTTGAGAATACGATGATTATTTGAAAATATCTAGACTTAGGCTTAAAAATGTGACGCTAGATGTGGAAAACCCAAAACGGCCCCGTGAGTGGCATTGACACCTCGCACAGGACCAATATAACTCGTTAAAACTGACCGTGCGATCACGATACTCTCAGTTTGATAATACAATGATTATTTGAAAATATGTAGACTTAGGCTTAAAAACATGGCGCTAGAGGTGGGAAACTCGGAATAGCCCCCGAGCAGCCCCGTGAGAGGCACCGACACCTCGGACGGGACCAATGTAACTCGTAGGAAATGATTGCGCGATCACGGTACTCCCGATTTGAGAATACGACGATAATTTGGGATTATCTAGACTTAGGCTTAAAAACCTAGCGCTAGAGTGCTAAAACACGAAACAACTATCGAACAGCCCAATGAGAGGCATCGACACCTCGTACGAGACCAATGTAACTCGTAGAAACTGAGAATCCGACGGTTATTTTAAAATATATAGACCTAAGTTTAAAAAAAATGTTTAAAACTTGGCGACAGAGGGCAAAAACTCGAAACAGCCCCCAAGCGACCCCGTGAGAGGCACCAACACCTTGCACGGCACCAATGTTACTCGTAGGAAATTGATCATGCGATCATGGTACTACCGGTTTGAAAATGCGATGATAATTTGGAAATATCTAGACTTTGGCTTAAACATAAGGCGCTAGAGGTGGGAAACCCGAAATAGCCCCCGAACGGTCCTGTGAGAGGCACCCACACCTCGCACGGAACCAATTTAACTCAGAGGAACTGGCCGCGCGATCACGGTACTCCCGATTTGTGAATACGATGATAAATTTGAAATATCTGGACTTAGGCTTAAAAACTTGACGTCAGAGTACGATAACTCGAAACAGCCCCCGAGTGATCCCGTGAGAGGAACCAACACCTCGCACGGGACCAATGTAACTCGTAGGAATTGACCGCGCGATCACGGTACTCCCAGTTTGAGATTACAATGATACTTTGAAAATATGTAGACGTAGGCTTAAAACTTTGGCGCTAGAGGCGGGAAACCCGAAATAGCCCCCGAACGGCCCTGTGAGAGGCACCAACACCTCTCGAGGGACCAACGTAACTTTTAGGAAC
Organism: Sambucus nigra; assembly: GCA_949130495.1. Classification (NCBI taxonomy): domain Eukaryota; kingdom Viridiplantae; phylum Streptophyta; class Magnoliopsida; order Dipsacales; family Adoxaceae; genus Sambucus; species Sambucus nigra. Next base: position 432,579,971 of record OX422209.1, on the reverse strand, counting down.
TGACCGTGCGATCACGGTACTCCCGGTTTGAGAATACGACGATTATTTTAAAATATGTAGACTTAAGCTTAAAACTTGGCGTTAGAGTGGAAAAACTCGAAAAAAACCCCAGTGACCTCGTGAGAGGCACAAACATCTCACACGGCAATAATGTAACTCGTAGGATCAAACCGCGCGATCACGGTACTCCCGATTTGAGAATAAGATGATAATTTTGAAATATCTATACTTAGACTTAAAAACAAGGCGCTGGAGGTGGGAAACACGAAACAGCCCCCGAACGGCCCCGTGAGAAGCACCGACACCTCGCGCGGGACCAATGTAACTCTTAGGAATGGACCGCGCGATCACGATACTCCCAGTTTGAGAATATGATGATTATTTGAAAATATTTATACTTAGGCTTAAAACTTGGCGTCAGAGAGCGAAAACTCGAAACAACCCTGTGAGAGGAACCAACACCTCAGACTGGACCAATATAACTCGTAGGAAATAACCGCGCGATCACGGTACTCCCTATTTGAGAATATGATGATAATGTGAAAACATCTAAAATTAGGCTTTAAAACATGGCTCTAGAGGTGGGAAACCCGAAATAGACCCGAACGGCCCCGTGAGAGGCACCGACAACTCGCACGGGACCAATGTAACTCATAGAATTGATCGCGCGATCACGCTACTCCCGGTTTGTGAATACCATGATAATTTGGAAATATCAAGACTTAGGGTTAAAAACTTGGCGTCAGAGTGCGAAAACTCGAAATAGCCCCCGAATGGCCCCGTGAGAGGCACTAACACCTCGAACGGGACCAATGTAACTCGTACGAACTGACCGCGTGATCACGGTGGTACCGATTTGAGAATACGACGATAATTTCGAAATATGTAGACGTAGGCTTAAAACTTTGGCGCTAGAGGTGGGAAACCCGAAACAGCCCCCGAACGGCCCCGCGAGAGGCACAAACACCTCGTATGGGACCAATGTAACTCGTAGGAACTGATCGCGCGATCACGGTACTCCCAGTTTGAGAATATGGCGATAATTTGGAAATATCTAGACTTAGACTTAAAAACATGGCGCTAGAGGTGGGAAACCCGAAACAGCCCCCGAACGGCCCCTTGAGAGGCATCGACACCTCGCACAGGACCAATGTAACTCCTAAGAACTGACCGCCTGATCACAGTACTCCCGATTTGAGAATACGACGATAATTTGAAAATATGTAGACTTAGGCTTAAAACTTGGCGTGTGAGTGCGAAAACTCGAAACAGCCCCCGAGCGGCCCCATGAGAGGCACCAACACCTCGCACGATACCAATGTAACTCGTAGGAACTGACCACGCGATCACGGTACGCCTGGTTTGAGAATACGACGATAATTTGAAAATATCTAGACTTAGGCTTAAAAACATGGCGCAAGAGTTGGGAAACCCGAAACAGGCCCGTAACGGCTCCGTGAGAGGTACCTACACCTCACAGGGACCAATGCAACTCTTAGGAACTAATCGCGGGATCATGGTACTCCTGATTTGAGAATACGATGATAATTTGGAAATATCTAAACTTGGGCTTAAAAACATGGCGGTAGAGGTGGGAAACCCAAAACAGCCCCCGAGCGTCCCCGTGAGAGGCACCGATGCCTCGCACGGGACTAATGTAACTCGTATGAACTGACCGCGCGATCACAGTACTCCCGATTTGAGAATACGACGATAATTTGACAATATATACTTAGGCTTAAAACTTGGTTACTGATAATTTGAATAAGATTTTTGTAAAACTACTTGGTTACTGATATCACTTTTTTTTGTATCCTATCATTTGCAGGATGACATTGTATCGTTTGCTTTTTTGCACGTGAAACAAATTATATAGGCAATGGTTTGCAACATGAAGTTTGTTTATATAATGTTGTGGACATTCAGGATTATGTTTTTTTTTTATGTGTTACAGTCGTGCGGGGTTTTATTATTTTATTGTTTAGTTTTATGACCGTGGAAGCTTTATAATAAGCAGGTTTTATTTTAACAGGGTTTGGAATGTCCACAAAATAGTGGAAACTCTGCCCAATTTTTTTGGTTTGTGAATTATTAAGACGTGTAATATTTTTAAGTTTGTATAAATATTAGTTTATTAACAACGTTCCCGATTCCCAATTTTTGATTTTTTTTATCATTTTGCCAATAATAAATATTAGTAAAACGTCGTACGCGTCCAACGTTACAGATAGTAACCGACCGTTTGGACAAAAAAAACATTTTTTTTAATTAGATTTAAATATGGGCATGGACTTTGTCCATGGCCATTTCTATTTTTTCCATCGTGCGTAAAAATTGTCGCGACCAAAGTTTGTAATCGACAACGTGACAAAAATGGAAAAAGTGGGTGCGGTATGAGACACGGACTTTGGCCGCGACCAGTTTTTTCCTTTTTTTTCGTCGCGGTGTGGGTCACGGACTTTGGCCGGACCAATTTTTGTCACGGTTGTGGGTCACGGACTTGGGCCACGATATTTTTTTCCTGTCGCGGTATGTTTCACTGCCCAAGTCCGCAACCATCTGCCTGACTTGGGCCACGACCCACGAAATTGGTCGCGCTCGAAATGGTCACGGCCCAAGTTCGCGACCCACAATCTTGGTCAGAGATTTTGGTCGTGACCATTCACCAGTTTTGGTGTAGTGATGTCTAATCAATAACTAATTTTAGTTGCGATAAACTACTTGCTAAATGTTTTGAGTACTAACACTTACTGTAAAAATATTTTCAAAATATTTTAGGTGTCTAGCCACAGGAACGCCATACTTGATTTCATCCAAGGGACTCGGAGCTATAGCACTGTGGAACTTGACATGTTTTGAGTAGCCTATTCTTTCATTCAGATCTAGCATAAGATCTCACTCTTGTATCTCATGTTTGGACATGTGATCCATTGTCAGTATTACAACTTTCATTTTTTATCAGCTTTATTTTACAGTTTGGACTTGAATTATTACTTGGCTTTGGGTTGTTTTAAACGATGGTTTATTCGGCATGGCTTTAATTCACTTACATACCATGATGGTTTGGATTCTAGTATATTGTGAATGTTACTTTAGTTTTAGAATTATTTTATTTATCCTGTTTAATAAAAAGACAAAATTTGACACCGTATCTTTTGAATACTAGGTGGTTAGTAAACTTTAAAAAGTTTTCGATAGTGATGCTAAGAATGAACCAGGTGAGATTCCTATTTAATTTAATATATGATTGATCACCCGGTAATTTATTATGCAGGGTGTCACAGATGGTATCAGAGCATCAGGTTCTAGTGTCCATAGGATCTGTACGACTTACTACATTTTCATCATATTGTTTGATTGATATAGAGCCCTATCATAGGAATATTGTATTCCTTTACGTACGTGGCTTACGTTATCCTGTTATAGTGTCTAAATATTAGTGTATCTTTTATGTGTACGGGTGTGTTTTGTATGCCGATTACGCAGAGGACGACCAGTGAGGACCGTTGGCGGGGATCAGTTGGAGTTGAGGAATATTTTGGGGTCGAGGACCGTTGCAGAGGTTACCCCTATTATTGCTCAAAATAATGGAGCTGTAAGGACTGCTAGACTGCATCATATATTGTTATACCGTTATAGCAGAGAGTGGTGCTAAATTAGTCTCACCCAGTGTGGTTAGGATGGGAGAGAGTCGGAGGGGTCTTTGAAGAGGACCACCCGTTAGAATTTTGTTAGATACGGAGATGGTGCGTGTAGCTAATGGATGTAGACTACCCAGAGGCTTTGGAATATAACAAGAAATAATATATACCCGAAAGTGAATTGGGGTAAAAAAAAAATCTTGGCTCGTAGGAGCAGTGTTTTAATGGTGGGAGTAAATCACCATATTTGGTACAATGGAGAAAAGAGCCTTTAAGGTGGGTAATGGACTCACGAGAGGAGTCAACGGGAATTAAAGGAAAATTATGCTTAGATGATTGTTGCAGATGGTGACGATGTTGTACTTTTGTCAGTATTGATATTAATGCTTCCTTTTGAAGGAAGCTAAAAGAATTGGAGAATTTAGTCAGGGAGTAAGACTGAATAAAACGGTGCTTGCGAAACACCGCAAGGGGGAGACCCCCATCGGGGGATCCATTTAAATGATTCAGATCGCTGAATTCCTACCGAGTGGCGGTGGATTCAGTTGGGACATGTAAGGCCAGTAGTATGTTCCTTAGGGCCAGCGAAACTAAGGGAACAATGAGGGTGGCCATAGGGGTCGAGGCTACCAGGGTTCGAGAGAAGGACAACCCTAATATGGTCTGTATAGCCAGGACTAGGGGATTATATGAAGAGGCATTTTATGTGGATAGTAGTACCGCATGCATGGAATTTTGCCCGAAGTGAGTAAAAGGTATAAGAGCATGGAGCCTAGCCAGGGCAATGATTAAGATAGTTTTGGTTCAGTTCGGATAGGCGTGTCATGTCCAAGAACCATCTGAGCCACCATCATTATTGACAATTGGAAGTATGAGTTTTATTCTCGGGTTGGTGGGGTAAGTTTTATGTGATACGAGCGAGTCATAATATTTTGTTAGACTAGATTCGCGTGTGAGACAGGTTTAGTGGGGATATCGTTGATAGCATTTTAATGTGTATATTGTTGCCTTTGTATAATGGGGCTCTCTTTAGTACTACTGGCAGGGGGAGCGAGCGCAAACATAGGGAGTATATTATGTTAGAATTGCTCGTTCTAGTGAAGTATCATACGAGTGTGATATTATCCTGGGTATGGAGTGATTAACAATGTGGGTGGAACACTAGAGGGCTGTGATAGCAAAGCCGAAATGGTATGGTGTCTTGAATGTCATGAGAGAATGACGAGAACCCAATTATATGCGTGCAATGAGAGTAACACACCGAGATGGGTTAAAATATTGTGGGAAGCCATTCAAAAAATATCTCTTGATAAAAAGGAGGCCGAACTGTTGGGGGAAAATATAGCGGAGCTTTACTTAATTGAATGTTGAGAGTGGCTTGCGCATAAATAGGACGTTGATGACTATGGGGAAAAAGAGAAGACCCAAGAAGTGTGCCAGTTGCGAAAAGTGCACAAGTCGTGACTTTTGGCATTGGGAAGAAGGGGAGTATAAAGTACCATATAATTTCAGATATTATAAGTGGGAATTAGATTGGGGTGAGACGTAGTGAGATTGTCTCCGAATGCACCACTCATAGATGGAAATGAGTTAGTTCGGGATGAGAAACCAGAAATTTCGTATAGTCCGATGAGTTGGTGCATGGTGCCTCCCAATATTGTTGTGAATCAGGACGAGATCCTGCAATCCCACCTCTGATAGGGATTATCTGGTAGCGATGGGGATGAAGTTTTGTTTTGGGTATATTGTATCACCTATAAAAACTATTATGGGTGACTTTTAAAGTCGTAAGAGTTTGGTCACCGTGAACCTAAGTTCTAAATACTGACATGAGTGGTCAGAGGTTCTCGTGATATCTCCCATGAGTTGCGGTGAATAAGGGGAGTTGGCACTTAGGTATGTATGACATTTTCTCAGTATGGAGATGATAGAGTCAGTATTGAGATCACATGACTGATAGAGCATATCAGTATGTACTAAATTGAGGACGCTAGTAGATAAACTTGGGCTATAGTGATTAAGCCGTTTGATAGGTGGGTACCACTAGCGGGTGTTTAGTGGAGTGACCCTTATGTTATTATGATTTGAATTTGGGTACTAGAGGATTTCGTGATGTTAAAGATCCTAAGTTTTAGTATCGGTCTTGTCCTAATTTCGAGGATGAAATTCCGTTGTAAGGGGGAAAGTATGTAATATCCCGTATTTCTGCATATTTTTTTAATTAAATTGAGAAATTAGTTGGGGAAAAACATGTTTTAATTAAATTATGCGATTAGATGATGATTCTGACTATTAAATATTAATCGAGAGATGGATACTGATTAATATTGCATTATGATATTTACTAAGTGCGAAAAGTAAATAATTGATAATTATGGTTATACGACATAGCGAGTGATATGTGGGTATTTTATTCTATCTCATCGGGAGTCGCATGTAGACTTTTTTGAGGTGAGAAATGAGAAATGTATTTTAAGTTACTCGGATGATAATTTAGAGGTCACGAATGGTTTCGGATGGGTCGAAATAGTTAAAATAGTTTACCCGGGAGTATAGTTTGGGTCCCGGGTCAATTTTGGACTAAATTGTCACCTATTAAGGGCGTTTCAGTCATTTTTGAAAAAGAGGTTAAGGGACCTACGAAATTTGGAGCCATATATATGATATTTAGAGATTGGGGTTATGTCTCATACACAAATAGATTATAGAGGCCATTAGAAAGAAGAGATAACCATTTTCCAAAACCTAAGGAGAGATTTTTGAAGGTGGTGAAGGGTTTCTTGCACCTCAAGGCAATCAGAAAGGAAAATTTGAGAAGAAGAGATCAATCATCAACCAAGAACCATGAAAGCAGATCAATCAGCTAAACGCAACTGTTTATTGCAAATCAAAATGATGTTATAATACCAATGTGTAGGGATTTCATGAATAATTTGATTTTTTTAAAAAAATATTGGATGAAAAGTATAAATTGATTATATGTTTGGGAAGGATTGCATGTAGTTAGTATTTACATCTGTAGAGATTTATAAATCAGAAGAGTTTTGATTGTTGCTACGAATTTAAATCCGGGTTTTGAATTGAATGAAACAGATGAACACAAAAATAGATTTATGAAAGAGTTTTGGGAGTTGGATTCGTTCTTGGATTGATTTTGTATAGATTTGATAATGTTTTATGTTAGAAACGATTTCTATATCTGTGGTTAATGTTTGGTTATGTTGGGCAAAATTTCCAGGAGATTTTATGAGAGTTTGATGGGGTGTAAACATGGTGAAAAATCGAAGAAGATGAAGCTGCACCTGCTCGATCGATCGATCGATCGACCCATGAATCTCGATCGATCGATGGAGCCGATCGATCGATCGACCCTAGCAGAATTTGGGTTCTTTTGTTGGTTGAGTTTGCTTTGATTGCCAACTATGGGGGGGGGGGGGGGGAACCTTGGGAGTCATATATTACCTATGTTGGGACTTGATAAATACTAGTAGGGTATAGCTAAGGTCTATTAAGTTCATTGAGTGTAGGACTTAGAGCTTGGACTGGACGAGATAATCGATTGAGATATAGGTCGAAAAAATTTGGGAATTGAGCTACAGAGAGAGAGTAAACACCAATTATACATGAATACCAGTAGGTTAAAGATGGTAACTACTGAATTTATATATCAAGGGGTAACTAGGGGCCTTAGAGTTGTGTGAACACTCAAAGAGACACGATAGTGAGATAAATTCGTAAATGAAATGTATGGTAAGTATTAGAGAGAAATATACTACGTACATAAAGAAATAATTTGGTTGTGTAAATACTTATTATATTGATACATAGATTGTGTGAATACCTAAAATATATATATATATATATATATATATATATATATATATATATATATATATATATATATATTGGTGATCGAGGTATGATTTCGAGCTAAGAGATATAAATCACTATTGGTGATTGAGGTAGGATTTCGAGCCAATAACCTAAAAAATGTGATACATGGAGGTGATTATATAGTATGTGTTTATAGTATATATTGTGTGCGAAATATATATACATAAAGTGTGCTTAATTTTGTATTGGGGTCAATGATTATCCGGACCAATACATGAAAGTTCGATTTGGGGTCGATGATTATCCGGACCAAATCGAAGATGAATGATATTGGGGTCGATGAGTATCCGGACCAATATACATATGCATAACATTTACTTTGGGGTCAAGGGATATCCGGACTAATGTAAATGATAGGATGGTTGGGGTAGATTATTATCCAAATCAATAATCCTTATAGTATATATTGTGTGTGAAATATATATTTCATGATATTCTAGTTATGTGCGAAAGTAGACTTGTAGATGATATATATATATATATATATATATATATATATATATATATATATATATATATATAGTGAGAGAGAGAGAGAGAGATCTAAATGATAAATTAAGTAGAGAGAAACTTAATTTCAAGATTTAAAAATCGATTGGGAATATCTATAGTAAAGTAAGTAGTGAAACTTAATTATGGAAGTTGAATGATGCTAGATATGAAAATGCTATATGAATTATGTAGTGAGACTTTATTGTGATGATGATGATATTTAATATATGTGAATGTTACGTAAGAAATGAAGAACATGCAAGAAATGTTAATAATGAATCGCGTTGTATGGGCAGTACGGGAGAGTATACTATTGATAAGATCGGTTATATACTTTAGTCGAGATAACTTTTGTATGATAGCTGGGCGGGCTAAGTATAAAACGTTAGGTGTGCACATTAGATGAGAGGTGAGGAAACTCAAGGGAGTGTGCGTAAACCTAACATGTGTAATCAATAACCGATTTTAATTGCAATAAATTACTTGCTAAATGTTTTCAAATGTTTTTAGTACTAACTCTTGCTATAAAAATATTTTCAAAATCTTTTAGGTGTCCAGCCATAGGGACGCCATACTTGATTTCATCCCATGGAGTCGGAGCTGTAGCACTGTGGTTGCTGACAGGGTTTGAGTATCCGATTCTTTCATTGAGATCTAACATAGGATCTCACTTTTGTATCTCATGTTTGGACATGTGGTCCGTTGTCGGTATTACAGTTTCAGTTTTGTATCAGCATTACTTTGCAGTATGGACTTGGATTATTACTTTGTTTTGGGTTGTTTTAGCCGATGGTTTATTCAGCATGACTTTAGTTCACTTACATATCATGATGGTTTGGATTCTAGTATATTGTGAATGTTGTTTTAGTTTTCGAACTATATTATTTATCCTATTTAATAAAAATATAAAATTTGACACAGTGTCTTTTAAATACTAGGTGGTTAGTAAGTTTTAAAAAGTTTCGACATTGATGTTAAGAATGAACCAGATGATACACTTGTTTAATTTGATATAGGACTGATCACCCGGTATTTTATTAGGCGTAGTGTCACACTGGGATCTTATTTCATCACCATTTATTGTTACTTGTCAATGTGATTTCTTTCTGCATGCCACAAAGTACCTTCGTTGTTACATAGTACGAGAAGGGATCTTATCAACTCATCCTAAACTTCATTACTTGCCATTGTAATCAAACCCACTAGAAAATTCTTTGCATCAGAATTTTCTAGTTTTCCTGATAGTGTGGAATTCGAATATAAACTAGCAAGAGCCTCTATTGTACGTTCCTGCGTGAGAAATTGTAAGTAGGGTTTAAATTGCTTAACCACTCAATATCCATAGAATATAACACTCGAGTAGTTTCTTCTTTGCTGTCATGTATCGTAAGAGCTGAAGCTAAAGCCCCTAATGTGTCAGCTACCTGCTTAACCACTCTATTATACGTTCCTGCATGAGCTAAAGCCCCTAATGTGCTAGCTACCTGTGCGGGTAAACATGATTCAAGGCTTGACCAAGGCTCGAGATGACATATGACAAACCACCAGAAATGTTTGCAAGAGAGCACATTGCATTCTCCTGCAAAGCTTGGGCATGCTCACCTTGCATGAATTCTTTTGGAGTAGCTATTGTGGAATATATCAAAGCAGGTATACCATTGGAATGGCTATCCCTCGTCTTGCTTCTTTGGATTGTGCAGAGGGAGATTTTAGAGCAACTACAACTTCTGCACTGATAGAAGCTCATTATCAGTCCCTATAGCTTTAGAAGATGATTTGCAGCCTCAGCAGCCAAGACACTCTCTCGAGACCTCGAATCCTTCTTTGACTCGAGTCGGACTTAGATTCATGTGGGACATGCCCCAATATGCAAGGATACACTAGTCCAAGAGTATTTTATTTTTTTCTTGAGTATGATATTTTAATCTTACAATTTATACTGATTAGAACACGTGTTCGTAATGTTTGGCAGGTAAACATCGTACAACATTCAAATGGGTGTCAGTTAACTCTGAAACATTTTACAGATTCAACCATGGTATGCTATTATTTTTATTAATCTTTAGGCCATCTACAAGTCAACGTCTTTTTAGATTTTTATGTGATAGTCATTTTTTATTGATGAAGGAGGCTCTCTACGGTAGCAATATAGCCATGGGCCTTTACCTCACTTTCTCCCATGAAACATTACAATCTAATTACTTGACCTGATGCAAGTGAACTGTCAAAATTAAAGTTTACGTTCAAATCAATATAATATGATAGCATACGATTATGTATTAATGTTAAACTTTTTTTCCTTTCCTTGATGATACATAATAAATCTCATTCTTTTTACTTGAACTTCAATTAGTTAAAATAACTAGATGAGAGAACAATCTATGGTGGTAAATCCCTCAAATAATATCATTGTGATTTGCTTGTCTCTTTCTTTATTTTTAACTGTGTTACGTTGTCTATATAAAAATAACCTCATTGGGATTTTTGTTTGTCTATTTCATACTTATAGTTGCTTAAATTAATCTCTGCTCAACGAACTAGTCGTGTCATGTTTCGAACGATTCTAAATTGTCCTCTCTTTCTTTCTCTCTCTCTCTCTCTCTATATATCTATATATATATATATATATATATATATATATATATATATATGGAAGAGACTATATATAAGGTACTATATAATGAATATGTAATGCTCTTTAGTCTTTATATAGTTTTAATCAAACCACTTAGGGAGTTTATGGTTGGGTTTATGGTTGCAAGATCAGCCTTGTTCCCATTCTTAGAATTGTGCTTGCCCCTGTTCTTGTTCCCTTTCTTTAGAGTATCACTCTTGTCTCCTTCTTTGTCTACTTTTGCTCGATCGTTTTCCCCTGCATTAAAGTGAACCACGTCTTCGATCTTGGCATATTTTTTAATATGATTCATGAGGTCGTCGATGGCACTCACTCCCTTCTTTGTTAGGGACTGGTGCAGTATAGATATGGTCGAAAGACCAATCCTAAAGGGCGCAACATCGACTTGCTGCGAGCAATCCTCTACTTTATTGAAAATCTCCCAGTGCCTCTTGGCATATTCACAAAGGCTTTCTTGTGGCTTCTTCTTCATCATGAGCAGTGAATCCATCCACTTAGAGCAAGAGTTGTTGGTTATGAAGCGAGTAGTAAAGGCCTCTGCTAGGGCCTTGAAGCTCCTACCTGATCTGTGGGACAACTTTTCGAACCACTTCTGTGCTACGTCAGGTAGGCTAAAAGGGAAAATTTAACACATCAAAGCGTCGTTGTGGCTCCATAGGGTCATTGACTGCTTATATTACCAAACATGGTCGATGGGATCCATCTTCCCAGTATAAATCTTGAATTTGGGAAAGATAAACTTCTTTGTGGGTTCTTCCTCCTCAATCTCCCTTGGGAAAGGGGCTTTTATTTGGATGTTGAAAGCTCTCTTAGCTAACTCCCGGGTAGACCTGGATCCTCGATGGGATAGATGTTGGTCCACCTCTCTAAAAACCAAAATTCTGTTGTCCTCATCCTGATGATCGTTGCTTCTGCGACGCCTCTTTGGTCGGTCACGCTCTGACCTGCCACCTTTAGATCTGCCTCGGTTACACCTGAAGCTCCTCCCTTGGCTGTGAGTATTGCTCAGTTGAGGGCTAGAAGTCCTATTACGATGCTTCCTTGTGTCCCCATGGAGATCTCTCTCCATTCTTTCAAGTCGCCTTTGTAGGCGAGCATTTTCTTCCACCTGGTAGCGTGTGGTCTCCTCTTATTATCGAATCCTATCTTTGTAAGCGTCGATGGACTTAGAGATCAGTGTAGACCTAAGTGGCCCATAACTTTCTTCAGAAGGTTGCCTCTCTTTGAAAAACCTTGGATTTAGTGCCCGACGAATATATGTAGTTCGACAAATTTTCTACGTCCATGGAGAGGTTACTATGTTCTTATTAGTGTCTCTCAATGCTTGAGGTTACATCCCTTTGCCCTAAGTCAGGGTTTATAACTTATAGATGTGTAAAAATATGAGATTAAGTTGTACAAAAAACTGAATTAACATGTGCATAATTTGTGGTGTCCCTGAATATCTCCTCCGAGATTGTTGATAACCATTTTGAATATATTCATAAGTGTTTTAGGGTATATCAAATACACTAATCTTGATTAAATAGTTGATCTGGGTCGAGCAGCTTTTCTAGTATGTTGGGCTGGTCGGCTACTCTCTTGGCCAAGATATTTAGGTCCCATAGATTACTTGATCCATAAATCATTGAATAGAGTATATATAGTTGTATTCAAACTCAAACTTCATCCCTAAACTTTTCTCATTAAGAAGTTGGTAAACACACTTATTGAACATGTGCAAGCTGGTACAAAATGAGTGGATAATGAATTCATAACAACTAATATTTTAAAGGTGGTTGAGCGCATATATTTTGGATGTGGCATATTATTGAGAAGAATGTAAGAGAACATCGTACATATTATTGGTGATAAGGATAACTATTTTGTTTAAGAGGAACTCTCCAATGGTTACCTACTCCCTATTGGGAACCGTCTTCCTAAAATCCCTTGCTGGGAATATCATTAATGACACCTAATATTTCGTGTCAATATCGAACTATGCTTATGCTCGTTCCTAATTTTCCTTTCGCTTGCTCCGATAATATGAAAACGTTCTAGTGTTGGTACATTTGAATAAGAGTTTTGCATTTTGACAAATAAGTAAATTTGGTTATTTATTTATTTTCATACATTTTGTATTTAGGGTAAACCCGAAGCATCAAAGTTAATTAAACCTAAACTATGACTACAAAAACCTACGCGCCAGTCGTGTTATATTCGGCTCACCAACTCTATACAAAAACCTAAACTATGACTACACTCTTTTAAGGGAGTATAGAGGCCAATCCGGGTATCGAATCCACAAAGACAAGTTGCTAGAATTTAATTGGTTTAATACTTATAAAATAAAAATGTAAAAGATAATTTTAACAAAAAGGAAAAGAGAAAAAAGAGAAAATATTAAACTAGGCGAGTGTATTTAAACTACGTTAACAAAGCGAATAAAAACTATAGGTTGCATCGAATATCCCTCACCCTGAGTTAAGTAGTATAAAATGGTTAGATGGGTCGACGAGTTATTAATACTGAGTCTCGTTTCGACAGTTAATTAAATCAAGAGTTGTCACACCCCTAAATTCGCATAAAAGTCTAATAAGATTTTGACGTCAATAAATATCCTAGAAATTACGCACGCAAGGTCGTAATCATGGAGCATACATGATATACCCCGTCAAATATCCTAGGCAAAATAACTAACCCACTCGAAATAAACCCATAAAACTCCATCACCAAAGCAAAGCAACATGTCAACCCTAGGTGAGATCAATCCGACACAACCTAAACTAAATTATCTAGAAAGCATGGTAAATGACATGTATTGAAAGAAAGCAAGTAAACCTAATTATGAAAGCAATAAATAAATGAAATACAGGTTAATCTAGGCAAGGGAAATTAATGGAAAATAATGTAAATAAATCTAAAATAAGTAAACTACAACAAAGAAGATCAATGAATATTATATTAACTTAAAAATAATGGGCAAAACACCCAAAATGGAGAGTAGGGAAAAGCTCTCTCTATGAACCCTAAAATCTAAGACAAAATGTAGATGTCTCACAATAGAAACCAAAATTGGTTTATATAGTAAGTTGGAGGACAAGAAAAGAAGAAAGTGGCAAATATCTGGTGATCGCGGTCGACCGGTTGCAGAGGCGCGGTCGACCGCACTTTTAAGTTAAGCCCCACTGTCTTCGAGCCAAGGAAAAATTCCAATACGCGATCGACCGGCATCAGAAGCGTGGTCGACCGATACTCTATTTCCTGCTGCTATTTGCTCTTCACATGGGAGGAAAAGGTCGAATATGGAAATGGCCATATCTTCTTCGTCCGAACTCAAAACAACGTGCAGTTTGTAGCCACGCGACACTAACGAAACAAACTACGCATCCGTGGAATTCTCATGAGCTAGAGATGAAATGTGAATTGATTAAAATGCCCTTGAAGTAGCATCCGACAATGAAACTTCTCCGAAATACGACCGATCCTCACTTTTAGCGTTCCAATACCTTCAAAAGTACAATTAACCCTTGCAAAGCATGTATATATCCAAATACAAGGTTGTCTAGTTAATGAGAATAAATATAGGAATTTAGGACCGTAAAAGTGCTAGAATACATAAAGATATAGGGCAAAATTTTGCAATATTCGATACGAATCAACAAGCCCTTCAATCACATCCAAATTAACCTCGCAAGGACCAAAATCAAAAGTTCAACGTAAATGTAATAAACCTATAGATGATGCTTCTGGTGCCTTATTTGTCATTGTTGATTTATAAAAAAAATAGCGGTTTCTTTGGAAACTCAAGTTGTTGAATTTAAACTCACGTCAATTGAAAAGTTATATTGGATAGGGTAAATAGCAACCGCTATTTATAAAACTTATAGAATGCTACTCATGAAAGTTTTTGAGCGAGATAAGGAGCTAGGATGAGTATTTTTTGGCTTTGATGTTGATGAGTTTATAGGTGCTTGGATCGTTGACAAGTTTGGGCGGGAGTCACCAAATTGACATCCTATTTTAGTAATTTTAATACTTGTTAATTTTGTTGGGTTAATTATAATTCCTACAATTGACAAATGTTAAATATTTCGTAGTTTGTTTCGACATTCTATATTTTTGTGTTGTGAATGAACATTTAAACATTATAATGTTGGAGTTTATATTACTACCATTTTAATGATGTGTCTTGGGACATAAAGGGTGAGTTACATAATATTTATTTATTAAGTTTTAGATTTTGAACTTTGCAAGAAAAAATAAACTATTACATATATAGCTCTCACGAACCTCTTATTTTACAATTAGAAAATAATGCCCATCAAACAATAAAATTTGAAAAATACTTCATTTTGCACTTGAAATATAAAAGCAATCAACATCGAGTATATAATAACTTTTCATGCAAAATATTTTTATAAAATAAAAGAAATTATCTCCGCTATTTTTTTTCGCCTTTTGTATGCTAGATTTTCGCTAAAAGGGCCTCCTCACAAGTTGTTTGAGAGTTATATACTTAATTAATCAGATGGACAAAAGTGTAAATGTGGTTTGAGAAAACGTCAAAAAAAATTCTGACATGGATAACTTGATCCCCAAATCAAATCATTGAATATAGTAGATATAAAGTTGTATTCTATTTCAAACTCAAACTTGATCCTCAAATCATGGAATAGATAACTTGATCCCCAAATCAAATTGTCGAATAAAGTAGAGATAAAGTTTGAGTTGTAGTCAAACTCAAACACCTCAATTGAAACCACCTCATGTCATCTCTCTATCTCTCTATTTATATGTATGAATTCTCAGGGTTTGAAATCCAAAGATTTTGAAGCTCCATCCCAATATTTGAATAATAATGTAAGTTCGAATTTTTATTTTATTTTATGTTTATTTACCCCATTCAGCATAACATTGTTTAGCTTTCATTCATTTATTTAACTCTATGAAGATTGAGCCATTTTGGCCGACCAATTATTCAATTAAACCAGCTTCTCAAACCTCTCCGCCCTATCCAAGTCAAAGAGCTTTGGGAACAATTATGAAGTATAAGCTAAGTGACCCCAAATATAAAGGACGAAATAGGTTCAAATCCTAAAAAATGGCCATCCTAATACATAACAGGCAAGGAATATTATGAGAGATAACCCCAAAGGGATTATTTGACAAGAATAGATTTCGAATGAGATTAGCATGGATCAAGTAGCGGCCCAAATGAGTCTAAATGAACTATGCCTCCTCCATATCTATAAATGTAACCCACACACCAGGGAAAAAAGGATATGTAACTTATGGATATCGAATCACAAAAAAAGTAATAAAAAGGAGAAAAATACCCGTGGACGTAGGGCATTGGCGAACCGCACAAATCTATTTGTTGTGAGAATGTTCTATTATTAGTTTGGTTCTAACTGTTTATATTCATTCATTGTGAGTAATTTCACTTGTTGCATTTGATAATAAAGCATCACAAACTCATGTCAATTGAAAAGTTATCATGGATAAGCTAAAGGCCATGAACATAGAGAAACAAATACAACACAACTCGTGAAAGTTTTAAAGCTAGATAAAGAGCTTATGATGAATATTCACTGGGTTAGATAATGATGAGTTTATACGTTCTTGGATCGTTGACATGTATGGATGAGAGTTGTCAACTTGAAATTGTATTTTAGTAATTTTAAGAATTATTGATTTTGTTGGATTAATTTTTATTCTTATGATTGACCCATATTAAATATTACGCAGTTTATTTAGACATTCTAGTTTTTTAGTTATGAATGAACGTTTAAGCATTTTAATATTTGAGTTTATATTATTACTACTTTAATGATATGTGTCTTGGGTTATAAATGAAGCGAGTTACATTATATTTATTTATTAAGTTTTAAATTTGAAACTTTACAAAAGGATGAATTATTACGTGCCTTATATTTTTTTATTTAGAAAATAATTCTAATTAAATCTTCTTCTTTCACCCCACATATGCTCGATTTTTTTTATTTCCTAAAAAGACCTCTGCAAAAGTTGTTTATGAGTTATATACTTAATTAATTAGATGGACAAAAGTGTAAAAGTGGTTTGAGCAAACGTCTGGCATCTCCCAAAAAATAAAAAAATATGATACAGATTACTTGATCCCCAAATCATCGAATAGAGTAGAGATAAATTTGTATTCAAACTTAAACTCAAACTTCCTCCCTAAACGTTTCTCGATAAGAAGTTGGTAAACATATTCATTGAACAAGTTCTAGTCAGGACAAAATGAGTGGACAACGGATTCACAACAACTTAGATTTTAAAGGTGGTTGAGCGCATATATTCTGGATGTGGCGTAGTTATTGTTGAGAAGAATGTAAGAGGACATCATACATATTAATGGTGATAAGGTTACCCATTCCGTTTAAGAGGAACTCCAACGATTACCTACTCCTTTTGGTAACCATGTTCCTCGATTCCCTTGTTGGGAATATCAATAATGACACATGATATTTCGTGTGAATATCCAACTATGCTTATACTCATTCCTAAT
The DNA here is from genome assembly GCA_949130495.1 of Sambucus nigra. Classification (NCBI taxonomy): domain Eukaryota; kingdom Viridiplantae; phylum Streptophyta; class Magnoliopsida; order Dipsacales; family Adoxaceae; genus Sambucus; species Sambucus nigra. The sequence continues at coordinate 432,562,795 of OX422209.1, read as the reverse complement.
TTTCTTTTTCTTCGCCGTGGCAATATGAAAATGTTATACCGTTGGTACATTTGAATAAGATTTTTTCATTTTGACAAATAATTAAATTTGGTTATTTATTTATTTTCATATCTTTTGTATTTAGGATAAACCTGGATATCTCCTCTGAGATTATTGGTAACTGTTTTGACTATTTTCGTAAGTATTCTAGTGTATTTAAAATACTCATGTGCGAATTAAATTATGATTTGGGTTGGGCAGCGTTCTAATGGATCCAAGCTGATCGGCTACTCTCATGGGCTATGGTAAATGGGTCCCCACATTGAAATAACCAAAGGTTTGATGTAAACGTAGAGAACCTGCGGGCGATACTTCTACTGATTTATCTGGTATTGTTGATTCATAAAAAAAAAGATTGTGGTTGCTTTGGAAATGCAATTTGTTGCATTTGAAAAGCAATCAATGAAAACTCGCGTCAATTGAAAAGTTTTCATGGATAAGTTAAAGGCCATGAACATAGAGAAAAGTGATAAAATACATCTCATGAAAGTTTTTGAGCAAGACAAGGAGTTGGGATGGATATGCATCGACTTAGATGATAATTAGTTTTCAAGTGCTTAGAGGAGTCGCCAAATTGACATCGGTGAGTAGGAAAAGGCTTTCTTTCCCACTCAAGCGGGAAGCATGAAAAGTTTGACGCCCTACCGGACGTGAATTGTCGACTGGAGAAGTTGCTCCCGACAGATATTCTGGGCGAGATGGTGACAAAGGGGAAAGTCGAACCCCCTATAAACGTAAAGGCAACCACTGCTACGCTCGATCTTCTTATTCAAGGATTCTTCTACCTCACAAGTGGCGGGCGATCCCGACCGCATCGCACCGATGTGTCTTAACCATCGTTTATCCACAGATGATATTTTCAAACAGAGTTTAGGCTTGTTAATTTTATTGGGTTAATTATTATTCTTACGAATGACACATATTAAATATTTTGTAGTTTGTTTAAAGATTTTGGATTTTTAGGTTATGAATGAAAATTTAAATATTATTATAGCATAGTGTATATTACTACCGTTTTAATGAAGTGCCTTGGGTTATAAATGGTAAGTTATATAATATTTATTTGTTAAGTTTTAAATTTGAAATTTTACAAAAAAAAAAAGCTATTAAGTATATAGTTCTCATGAACCTCCTATTTTACAATTAATATATAATGATAATCAAACAATAAAAATTAAAAGCTGCTTATTTTTACACTTGAAAAAATTAAAACAATTAACATCGAGTATATAATATTTTTAATGAAATATATTTTTCTAAGATTTATCTTGGCCAAAAGAAATTTCTATCACTCCACGTATGCTAGATTTTTTTGTTTCCTAAAAGGGCCTCGGAACAAGTTGTTTGAGAGTTATATAGTTAATTAATTAGATGGACAAAAGTGTAAAAGTGATTAACCGCAAACGTGCGACATCGGCCAAATCAAATCCTCGAATAGAGTAGAGATAGAGTTGTATTGAAACTGAAACACCTCAACTGAAGCTTGATCCCCAAATCATGGAATAGATAACTTGATCCCCAAAATCAAATCAAATCGTCCAATAGTAGAGTTTGAGTTGTATTCAAACTCAAACCCCTCAATCAACTGAAACCGTCTCATCTCTCTTCTATTTATATATATGGAGTGGAGTCTCGGGTTTGAAATCCAAGGGTTTTGAAGCTCCGTCCCAGCATTTGAATAACATTGTAAGTTCGTTTGTTTTTTAAATTTTATTTTACCCCATTCAGATTGTTTAGGCTTTCATTCATTCATTTATTTTATTTAACTATAGTCTATCATGATTGAGCGTCTCTTCTCCTCCTCTGTTTTCTCTGGTAACGATATAAACCATAGCCCTAGATACTGCTCTAAATATTTAACTATATCATTGAGTCATTGTTCTTTCTTTAATGGCTATGCGAGGTATGTGGGTGTTAAACACTGCTGGCTTTCGTTTAAACAACTTTCTTTGTTTATCAATCGGTGCCATCACTTAATTTTTATTTTATGTTTTAACTACTATTCATTTGGTCCTTTGATTATTCTGCCTTTTCTAATTAAAAATAAAGTAAAGTTCGTAAAAATTTGCGTTTGATTGTTCCGCCTTTTCTATATTTTAACTATATTTGTTTTATCAATCGGTGTTAACTATGTTTTAACTACTGCCGGCTTTCGTTTAGTCTTTAAGTCTAATTTTGGGGGCTTTGATTGTTCTGCCTTTTCTAATTGATATTGTTGTTTAAATTTTTGGCTCCCTTTGTTTGATTAGCAATATTAGGTTGACTATGATCTCTATATGTGATTTTTAAGAACTATACTTCCAGTTTAGAATTTCATTTATGTTCCGAATAACCATATGTGAAATCACTGTACTTGAACCATCAATTAGGTAAGGTGTATATTTTATTTATTTCAAAAGAGACATATGCTTATAACCGGGAATATACAATCTTCATGATGTATACCATAAAAAATATTTCAATTGTCCTAAATTCACACTTACCTTTTTCTGCTTACTTCCCATGTTGTCTTTGTTATATTTAAATGCAATTTTTAACCCATGTTATTGGTTTTATTTTATTTAAATGGAATTTTCAAAATAGAGAGCAACTTTTAGCGGGAATAGCAGCTTTCTAATAAATAATGTTAGTATTCATTCATAAATTAAATTGAATGTTATTTGTCTTTGAATTCCACGATTACCTGAGGGGAGGTTTCAATTGTGGCCGTGTGTTTGGACATTTTCCTTGGTTAGAATGATACACCCGGTTTGTCAAAATACGCCTTTCTGCTCCTGATTATGGCGCGCTAGGGAAATGCTTGTTTTGATTGATCGCGTGCGTCTTTTTGAGGAGAGAAGGTGCTCAAATACACCGCCAGAATTGAAGTCTTTCTTCTGGTTATCGTGAAATGCAATGCGAAATATATTATAAATCAAATCTACGAATGATAAAAAAATATTTTATAGGATGCTTATATTTTCGCTAATAGTTTTTCTAAATAGATGAGCGAAAGTGTGAAATTTCCCGCGCGCCTCGGGTTTTTGTGACTCCTCTGGGTTGTATGCTCTAAATAAGCCATCTGAATCAGCGCAAATATCTCTCAATATCATTGTTATAAATCACAGCTGCACCGTCACGTAAATAGCGTAAGTTGACTTCAATTTATATGGAACTAAAACCTTATAAACAGTCCTTGAAGAGAAGGTGGCAATCGAGAGTATCTTTCTCAATCCCTCTCTGACACCTTCTTCCTTTTTCCAAAACCTGTCGGACCGTTATCTTCCTCGAAACCAAGTTTAAGAGACAACACGACATAAAATCAATTTCAGAGAACTCTCAAGCATTACCTATTTTCATAGAATCAATACCTGGTTGAATATTGGAGAACTCCAACATTGGATGGGAACAGATCTAGGGTCATTAGGACCACTGTATTCTCTATTTTCTTGGGTTTAATATTAAGAGAGCAATGCCAACAATATATAATTATATATGTAAAGGTACCTCTCTCTCTCTCTCTTCTCTCTCTCTCTCTCTCTCTCTCTCTCTCTCTCACACACACACACACACACACACGCACACACATGCACACGCATTGTGCTCTTTGCTTCTTTTAATTCTTATAAATCAAATCTTGATTGTTCATTTTTTGTTATATTCACTTTCCTAGTAATATGAGCTCCTTATGATTAGGATATGGCATTTCGGACTTTCTCATTGATTAAGCTCATGTTCACACTTCCTTCCTATACCATTTTGTTTTAAACAATTCAATTCAAAATTTCCAATTACAAAACCTAGAAATCAAGCAACTAATGTATTGATTATCAATTGAAATATTACATATTTATCTATGAACTTATTAGCTGGCTGAATATTTTACCCATCAAATATTCATGTACCTATTTTCCGAACAAATAACTTCATTTTACTTTTGTCATGTAGTTAGCTTCAGTAAACCACAATATTGTACTCAATTTTTAAGTTGTGAGAAGATTATTTGTTGGGAAAAAGAGTATAAAGTTTTGTGTCTTTTATTTTCATTTATCATATTTGAATATATGTAATCATAATGCAAAGTAATGTCCGTAACCAAGTTGATACTACCGAGTTGACTAGGTATTGGCACTCATCTATCCGAAACTGTTAAGCGTACATATATGTCGACAAACCAAACCAAGGGAGAAGGGTTGTTGGTTTTAATTATGGTGGTTGTTAAGGGATTCATGAATATTTAGAAAATGTATTACCTAATTTAATAAGTCACTGAATAAGTAGAATGGGATAAGTCTGGTCGTTTGCATTGGAGAGTAAAGAGTCTCCTGATTTGTCCATCTCTAGCAGACTGTTTCGTCAGTGTAACTGATTATAAAGATCATAACTATCATTTATTTTCTCAATCTCACACTCAGACTTTAACCAAGACTCTCAGATATATTTTCATTTCACCCAGTGTACACATACACGCCCACAGGCACACACGAATTATTACACAAACACTATACAGACATACGTTCCGATTCTTCGGGAATATAACGGGGATACTTCAAGGATACGGCAGGAGCCATACTGTATTGTTTTAAAAAGGAAAACGGGAGTTAGTCTGTAATTTTAATAAACTTAAAACTATTAAGCCAAATAAATGTTAATGAGTTACTCTCACTTAATAATTTGTATATATTGACCATCTGTTGTGATATTCTTGATCGCATAGGTTAATCTTGTTGTCAACAAATATGTTTTTGCTAATGCTGAAATTGTGTTATTTCCTAAAAGAATATATACAAATATTTTATATATATTATTTATTGTCATATCGGTGGGGTATCCGAACTCTATTTTTCAGATTTTTCGTATTGTCGTATCCGAACATATACGAAATCATATTGCATATCCGTATTCGTGCAACACAGACTACAACACACAAACATGACTTCAAAATTCTATTAAAATTCCACATAAATTCTACAGGGAACCTAACAATTGACTAACATCACTAATCTTGAAATAATTGAATTACGATTCTACATGATTACAAAGTCAATTGAATCCCAATATTACGCATCCAAACATATCCAAAGTGAATATTATATTAGTTAAATGTTTGTATGATAGAACTAGGGTTTTAAAGATAGGAATTTTGGGAACCAGTGTATGCAGATCGTAACACTATTGTAATGGTAAAACAAAACAAGTCCAAGATCAATACACCAAAACAGAAATTATGAATCTTTAAGTCCATCCCGTTACTAACTCAACAAAAAATAATATCTACTATGACTAAGTTCATAAGAATTTATTTTATAACCTACGTGCACAGTATGTATCTTAACAATGTTAATACAATAAATCAACTTTCTTAGTCCAAAAGTTTTCTAGGTTATTATTGCAATTAGAAAGTAATATAATAAGTGACAATTTTAGAATTTGGTAGTTTCATTACAAGTATGACATTGAATCTATGCATGCCTTTGATTCAGAATGCATCACTATGGCCGATCATTCTTCGGTATGTGATATGCATACGCGCTGAATGAGCCAACTACATATAATTTGTCTCATCCAGCCTGGCAGTAGTGATATACAGGATGGATGATGATCGTTGTTACATCACATTATTGGAGTAAGGCTCGATGAAGACCCAGCTCCTCTAGAGCTCACCTCTGAACCAAACATGTTCTTAAAACTATTTTGGGTATACACTCCAAAAAAACTGAATAACAAATGTGTAAAGAACCACTGCGGATGTGAATCGCGAAAAAGAAAATCAAACAGATTGCAAAAAAACGGGTAGAACAAATCTGCGAAAGTTGTGGATGTGATTAACCTTACATCCTTGCAAACAAATCCCATTTTGTATATTCATCAAACCCTTCACAAACTATGGTTTATACTTGCCCTAAGGATTTAGCTACATATCTTAGAGCTTTACAATCCACGCTTTGATACCTTGTCAGATTTATGAGAGAGGGAGAGAGAGAGAGAGAGAGAGAGGATTAATGAATGGTCAGAAATTATATAAATAACCTTCACAGCATAACACAACATAATTATTACAAACAAGTCATTGACAGATTCAATGTTGTAATTTCTTGAAATATGTTTTATTGTTTATGCTTATTGTATATATCATGTGTCCAGGGAACCTATAAGACAATTAACTGAATATGTTACAGATAACATTCCATGTGAGTTTCTCTTTTAAGTTTAGTTTATTTTTCTAATTGTACATTTATAAATTAAATAAGTGTATACATTATATGTCTGAAAGTTTTATTTATAAGATTGAAATGCAAGCTTTCTGCCATTTTCTTCCATGTGTACCACATATACTTTAAATTATTTTCATATAATAAGACATTCATTATAAGTTATCCCAACAGTGCCTTACAAAGAAGAGAGGCCTATGTTCTGCTCAAACTCATAATGCATCTTCATTTTCAAAGAGGTGTTTATCTTAATAGGTACGTAAAGCATCATATTTTTGTTGTTTCAAGCCCATGTGAATTGACTATTCTACTTGTGTCACCATTTTCACGCCCCCAAAGGCTATTTTATTGGATTCTCCATTGCATATAAAACATAAATGGCTTTTGCATACATATTTTGGCCATACATGTATATGGCTTTGGTTTTGTGTTTGTTTACGGTGGGATTACTTATTCTTTTTTTATTTATTTGATACGCTTGTTTATGATAATATGAATTTATTAAAGTAAAATGTGATAATTTCCATCTGGATGGGGAAGTGAACTGTTACTCCCACAACTGAGTTTGTTTAGCAACTTGATTTGTATGTTTGGGACATTTTTATCTCTTTCTATATTTACATGTATGTATAACATGTGTAAATATATCATAGTTGAAGTATCATCATGCAATCTCGATTTTAATCGGTTGAACGTTAGGATCTATTGTTCAGTCAGAATTAGTTGACAAGATAACCTGTTGTTTCCATAATAAATATATACATTTTTTGTAGTATGTTTGGATCCTATTGTTGATTTATGCGTTCATATATATATATATATATATATATATATATATATATATATATATATATATATATATATATATATATATATATATATATATATACACTAGGGTGTACCCGTGCCAATGGCGCGATTGTAAAAACATTCCAAACATTTAGTAATAGTGATTAGGTCTGAAAAAATAAGATACTCCATAATTTTAGATCATATCGGCAACAAACCAATAAAATATTATAGTTAACGGGTAGAATTTGTTTCGAACTGCTTCAATCATTAATAACCTAAGATCCATCAAGCTTTGTAAATAATAAAAATTGTTTTAGGGTCAAAGTTTTTGTAGATTATATGTTATAAATTTATTACCGGTTATAAATTTATTGTTTCCCTCTCTTTGCCAGAAGTTCTACCCAACGGTGTTGCACTGCCAGAAAAACAATGACCTGATGGTTCTTGATGGTTGCGCTGCCAGAAAAAAACATGGGCCTGCTATGTGGATTCTTGATTTTTGGAGGTTATCTTTTCCTTGTTTCATATTCTCCATCTCGAGAAACCAATTATGTGGATTCTTGATTTCATGTAATAACAAACTTACAAATAAGATTAATAAAGTGAACTCACCTCCAATTAATCGAACTCACCTCCAATTAAAATAGTTAAAAATAATTTTTAGTAGTTTAAAACAATTTATTTATGTAAAAAACATTGTTTATATTTCTTTAAAAAACAATTTTTTATTTTTTTTATAAAACTAATCAAACTTTTTTTCTAACTAATAAAACAGTTTAGACAATTTCTTTATTTCTTATAACATTTAAAAAGGTTAGAAGCAGTTTTTTAAAATAGTTCTTAACTTTTGGTAAAATATTGTTTTCAAAAAATAAAAAACTTTTTAATACAAAAAAGAGTTGTTAACATTATTAACTATTTTAAAATTAAAAACAATGTTTTAACTTTTTTCAAAAAAATAAAAAACTATTCTTAATAAAAAAAATATTTTAAAAAAATAAACAAAAAAACTAATTTTTTAATATAAAAAATTATTTGAATCCTCGCTTTTTCTATTACATGCCAACTAGTCTGGGCAGTTCTTCTCCCCGGTCTTCTGGCTTTACCCACTTGCCTTGGGCCCTGCACCACGTATGGCCTTTAGCAAGCCTATGGTTTTATGAATCAAAGTAACTTTTTTTGGCAACAGCAATAAAATTTCACTTTTGAAAAATACAGAAAATAAAACTTTATCATTTTTAAAGTAAAGGCCCAATATATTATCATCGCATAAATTAAAAGCTCAAAATTACATTAAAAAAACACAAACAAAAAGAAATTTTATCTTCACATCACTTTCAAACATGAAATAAATCACAACATAAACTAAAGTAAAAGTCCCAACACACGCATAATAAGATTAAAATAAAGAAATAGAAAACCCAATACCTCCGAATTAATTTGTGTTCTCTTGGAGCTGGGGGTGATGCCTACTATGAACCTGTTTAAACAATTATGATGTTCAGTAAAAAATCATAATAATGTGCCCGTACAGTACCATGTTGAATAAAAATTCAGCTACACAATATTAAACGCCCGTACAGGACCATGGAGTAAAAAAATAAAACTCAGTTTTTGATAAAAATAAATAAATAACAGGAACCCAAAACAACAAATATACTCAGAAATCATACGCCCCCTACATTACCATGTTGAATAAAAAATCAGCTATACAATATTAAACGTCGTACAGTACCATGTAGAGTAAAAAAAAATAAAAGTTGTTTTTGAAAAAAGAAAATAACTCAGATCGAAACAATCAAGAACACAGTACAGATAGATATTTTCTTTTTGAAATCAGCAAATGAAATCGATTTCTGTAAAAAACAGATCAAAATATTTCTTGAAATCAAATATTTCTTGAAATCGATTTCTTGAAAAATAGATCAATAAAAAAAACTTCAGATCAAAATAAAACCTCAACAACTCTCCGTTCGGTTTTGAAATCATCAAATGAAATCGATTTCTGTAAAAAAAATAAAAATCGGTTTTGAAATCAGCATATATTTCTTGAGGGAGAGAGACTTCAAAAAACAAAAACTACAATATAAAAACAGCAAAATCCATGTCGAGACAAAGAGAAAAAAACACACTAAGCCACTGAACGGTCTGAATTGTAAAAAAAAACCATCGGAGCGGCCTGAACCTTACCGGAGCAGATCTGCTACAGCCTATCTGAACGGCTTGAACCATAAAAAATCCATGCCGAGAGAGAGAGAGAGAAAGATGCACTAAGCTACCTGAACGGCCTGAACCATAAGAAAACCCAGATTTGAACCGGCACTACCTGAACAGACACAAAAAACCAAGAACCTTAACATAAAATATATATTCGAACAATGAGAGAGAGAGAGGCTCTCTGGGCTTGGCGGAGTTGTTGTCGAGAGACAGAGAGGCTCTGTGTTTGATGTACTCTACCCACTCTACAATTGTGAGTTCCAAAGTTCTATGTCATTGGATTCGAACCCCACTAATTTAATCTCAACCATCAATTGACAAAAGACCAAATATATAGATACAAAATCTGTTTATATAGGTTTTGTATACAAAGTTGAATGATGTGGCAAAAACCCCCTCCTTTATTTTATATATATATATATATATATATATATATATATATGTATATACTTGATTCGCAAAGCTGAGGTGGGATGATCTAGTGTTTCTGCAAACGGCTCTGGAACGAAGTTATCACTTAATGCAAAACATAATCTTCAGACTATATTCGAAGCAGATAGGCCCTAATGGTACTCTTCTGTATCTTGTATTGTCTGGATAGTGTTTGGTTTCCTTTCCTTTCCTTTTTTCTGCATTAATAGACACGAGAACCTACCATCATCTCCCTTACTTTTTGAATGGAACATCATTGCTGATGGTTGTTGTGATCCGTGTTCTGATATACTTATGTGTTCATTATTCTTTAAAAATATTTCCTCATTGATTGACCCACATTATGATGTTTTTATCGCAAAAATTACACCAAGGAAGAAATTATTGAACAATTGAGGCTAGATGAATAGGATCACATGGATTTCTTTATGGAGTACATTAGTGTATTGTAGAAGCAACACCAAATTCATAACTCCCTCGAATTTGAGTGTGGGTGGAACAAAAGTTCGATTTCTTAATTTAAATATTTTCGTACAAGTCCTTTAAATGATATTAGCAAATTTTCAATTATCAGTTTCAATTTCACACTATCATGATTGCCCTCCATATATTTAAAAATATATAATGTACTACAATTAAAACTAAAACACCCTCGCACATCGTGTGGGCTCGAAAACAAGTAAAATATATTTGGAAAAATGGAAGCTTTTAACTTAGCTTCACCACGTGTCAGCAATTATTTCCTCACTTATGAATTGGATCCACTCCACTCCCTTGTCAAGAGTAGGTTAGACTCATCGCTCTCTCATTTAGTCTCCATATATTCTCCATAATTTCTTGTAGGATTAGATTCTTCTCGATGCATATATGTGCGTCACGGAATTTAATTATATTTTTAATACCTTTTAGGGATATTAGGATCCAATTATGTATTTTTCATGTGCCAACGCATACAAACACACACACATGTACGAAAATGTTACTAAATAATGAAAACCGGTAACTAAATAATGAAAAATGGAGTCTAATAAAAAGAAACAAAGTGGTTCAAAACGGCGGGCGTTCTATTCCCCTGACAACTTTCTTCAAGTGCCCCTGCCACCTTAGACCGGTTGTTAGTCTTCATCATTTGCTCCCTTTACTTTAGTAGGCGCCAATCTTCTTCATTTAGCCGATTTTCCCACTTTCTTGTCGAAGTGGACTAAGAAGGTTATAATTTTCAGATGTGGAGGCCTTTTCAGATGTTGGGTAGTTTTTGAAGAATACATTATTGTTGTTAAAATCAAGTTTAAGAATATATCAAAATATGGATCGTAATTTCCTCCATTTTTATTTCGTTCTGTAATTAATTCCTAGGAAAGTTAACGTAAACCACACGCCAAAAGGTTCCTAAAAATTATCTAAACACCACTTTAGAGAGAGAAACACTATTTTCTAATTAAAAATTCAAGTTTACCTCAAATGAGGCTTACAAGTGAGTGTTTAAAGGGAGAAGTAGCTTAGGCTCCAAGCTAAGGCCCTAATTACAAAAAGGCCATTACTACTCCTTACCTCTAAATAATAAAGCAAAAGAAAGAAAAATACAATAACTAAAAAAATAAAAGAAAATAAAAATGACAAATAATCCCTATAAATGGTCAATTTCCATCACTCCGCTCGGCTTCGAAAAGCTTGTCCTCGAGCGTAGGAGATGGACGGTAAGAAAGCAAGGCACCTATCAAAGAGCACCTCAAATGGAAGAAGCACCGTCCTCAGAAACGCCCCTTGTTCTGGCTTGCAAGAAGTCCATGGAGGATAGGAACACAACCCAAACATGTCCGACTAACATATTCGTGACCTGAGATCCCCATGATGAGACCCCTCAATTCTACGCCGCGAAAAATTTCTCCCAGCGCATATCGAATGACAAATAATCCCTAGAAATGGCCTATTTCCATAAAAAAACGCTAACCATAATTTTTTGCATAGCAACTTAGTTTATTAAACTTTTCCTTTTATTGCTTTACAATAGTAGACAGGATGTTATAGATCTAGTTATATCATTTTTTTGTAAAATAAAAAAAACATTTAACTTCTAAGTTTATTGTTATTTTCTCCGTCAAACCATTTGTTTGTACTTTTTTCAATGGCCTGTAACGAAATATAGTTTGTAACTTCCTCAACTGTTTGCAGAGAATATAGAAACGATGTCAACAAGGAGTGAAGGTGAAGTGATGATAAAATTTTCCATGTTATGATATCTTTCCCTCATTTTCTCTATTGTTTTAATTTTGGTATAACTATTTTCGGCTATGCGTAAATTTTTATTTATAAATAATATACGTCCCAAATTAAGATTTTTATTTTCCTTTTAGGGACATCCCAATTAAATTTCATTTTTTTGGACATGATCCGATGAACCAAATTTCACAATGGTGAATAATTTTTTATCTTGCCACTAATAAAGTGCGTCCTTAACATTTACCAAAAATAAGTAAAATAAAGATAGGGAATTTTATTTAGATGGAGGAAGGAAGTAGGCTTCACATTCACCATTAAAGTAATTAAGTAATAGTCATCCCCAAGCACTCCTCCCTTATTCTAGGCTGTGCCTCCATGAGATCGTGATGGAGGTGCTCATCTTTTCGGGAAGGGAATCCTTTCAACCCAATAAGTCCTGTAAATCCACCTGCCATATGGAGATCCCCTCATATCCTATATTCCCTCATTGAGGTATGTTTTGTATTTGTTGTCCAACTATACAAATGTTATAGGCACTGATAATAGTTCCTTTAGTTTTTAGATAGGTTATCCAAATGATGTTGACATTAATATCATGTTTTTTAATTGATTAGAAAAACCATATGTTGTTTAATAGATGTATTATAAAAGTATGATATTCTAAATAGTTTGGATCATCAGTCAATGTAAAAAAATAAAAAAAGGTCGTACCAGCGCACAAGACTCCCGCTTAACTGCAGTCTGGGAGAGGCGGATGTGGGTTGGGCTTACCTCGATATATGTAGAGGCTGATCCCATGTCTCGAACCAGAGAACAATCGTAGCTTGGGCTAGGGAACTTGCCATCGCACCAAGGTACGATCTCTGGGTCAGTATGTTTAACATAATTAATCAAACACCCCATAACCACAAGGTCCATAACTTAGCGACTCTACCCTTGAGTCCCTTCATCTCACTATCTCAATCATTGCATACTTGACATTATTACCCAAATTTGGTTATTAGTGTTATAGATTTTAATAGTCTGACATATCATCATTTTAAAGCTTTTATGATCTGAGAGAGTCAAACTTATTTCACTATTATGTTTTGTTATGTAGTTTTTTATGTACAACAAGTTAAATAATGGGATTGAAGTGAATAGAAAAGATAATATGCAATCTGGGAGCTTTGTAGGTAATCAACTAGAGATATTTGAAAAAAAAGTAGCTTAGGAATTTTAAGAACAATTTTGAGGTCCTTGAAAGTTCTTCTCATATACCTCATCTCTTTGTAAATTTTAAAGTCCTTCATTTTGCAATTCTTTGGTGTTGTGGTGTAAATATGTTATGGGCTCGTGCACAGGGTGTAGATTTTGGTTTGCTAAGAAATTGAGTAGAAAATTCATTTCTCAGTTTAGCATTAACGATTGAAGCAACACAAGTGGAGTAAATGTAAAATATCATTATTTTGCCATTACTTTAGTGTTGTATCATTTGTTTTATTTGCATATGATATATTTGTGTTGGGGTATAAATAAACTATTGATTGAAGATTATATATAACATACCCTGTTTTGACTTCATCATATAATGTACGCTTTTTAAGTGTTTGATAAATTATATATCTGTATTCAATTTTATAAGTGCAGTTTAGTTTTGCTATTTTAGTATTTACACTGGATTCAAAATATGTTGGTATTTGTATACTTTGTCAATACAATCATGATCCAAAGTACATTAAGTGATTGTACCTTGTGTGGGTCCCACCCCAATATATAAGCACTTAATGCAGAACTTTGGGGGATGTTTGGGGTAATGTTAATGAGTAGTGCAACATCTTTTCACTACACCAAATTCTGTGAATGGTCACATCCAGCTGGTCAAGACCCAAGTTTGCGACCAACTCAATTTTTGGCGTGACCATATTTATTACCACTCTAAATCATGGATGCTCTGTAAGTGGTCACGGACCAAATCCCTGACCACTATGGGTCACGGACTTGGGCCGTGACCAGGGCGTGGGAACCTTGGCACCAAATTCGCGCCAAAATTCCCTCAAACTGGTCCCGGATGGGTCACGGACTTGGACCGTGACCATAGGCATGACGAAGCACAAAACATACAAAAATTGGGTCACGACTGGGGGCCGTGACCATTTCTGGGTCTGGGTCACGGGCCCACGGCTATGGGATGTGACCATCCTCCATTCCAGCAGTGATTTGATGGAGAAAAGGTCGTCCATGGTGGGTCATGGCCTAGAGCCGTGACCAGGTTCAATCCAGCAAGTTACCCCTTCATTTATTGGTCGCGCATGGTGGGTCACGGCTATAGGACGTTACTAGGTTTAGAACTTAAAAAAAGACCCGCTCAAAATCATTTCTATCGAACAAATTCTCTCTCAAGGCTTGTGCGATTTTGTTTCGATTTGTGAGATTTCACAACATCAGGTGGGATTTCATCTCATTTCTGTATATAGATTTATTTTTGTATGTGTGTGTGTGTGTGTGTGTGTGTATGTATAGATTTATGTGTATATGCATAGATTTATGTGTGTTTAACTATGAACAAATAGATTGTTTTTTATGTCAATAAACCCTAAATTTTATCTATGTGTATTTATAGATTGTATGTGTATGTATGTGTAGATTTATGTCGAAAAATATTAGGGTTTAAGTAAACCCTAGATTTTATGTGTGTATGTATAGATTATGTCAATAAACCCTAGATTGTAAGTGTGTATTTGTATGACAAAATATTATTCGAAACTCTAGATATTATATTTTTTTTGACAAAATATAATTAAATGGATTTATAATAAGTAAAAAAAATTACACCCGCCTCGTTGTGGGTTATATATATGCATAGATTTATGTCAAAAAAATATTAGGGTTTAAGTAAACCCTAGATTGTATGTGTGTGTATGTATAGATTATGTTAATAAACTCTAGATTGTATGTATGTATTTTTTTGACAAAATATGCTTGTCTTGTTTTTTTTTGACAAAATATAATTAAGTGATTTTTTTCGACATACGAGTCGCAAACACGTGTGAGCATTACTATAGTGAGATATTGTTGGCTTGGTTGTTGGATACTATGTTGAATTTATTGAATTGATACTCGTGTCGATAAATGTACATGTTATTAAATTTGTTGGGTGTGTTCTTGATTTCCCTATGAAAAAGTATATCACATATCTTGCGATTAATGTGCATTTTTTGACGTTTACGTCAAGATATTAGGAGGCTACAACTTGACATGGAACAAATACAACTTGATTCCGTTCATTCATATTTTAACTTGACATGTGTGCCATAATTATGTTGATTTCATACAGTTCTGTTTTAGTTTGAGATTTGTTGTGATCAACTTAATTGGAAATGTATTTTAAAACCTTAAAATGACGACGTAATAAACACAACTACATTGATATTATAGGCACCAAGTTGATATTATAGATTTTTGTTCTCCTTTGCCTTTTTGTACTTTTCTTTACATATTATAGGCAGCAGGTTGCTCACGTTCGTTCGAATTGCGGTGTTAAAATGGGGGAATAAATTTGCGTCATATCTAAATCTACGACATATTATAGGCAGCAGATCTAATTCTTCAGTGGTTTTGTGAGGTACTTTATTTAATTTTACATACTCATTCTTCATAACACATTGTTTATGTATTGCAGATCTAACCAATTAGATACCAGTTCTTCATTACACACCAGGTACTCTTTACTTTAACTAAAGTAATATAATTGATATACATTATCTATTAAATCTTTTAAATGATAGAAGGGGTACGGGATGATTATTGGTTTTGTTTGGTTTGGTTGTTGGATAATTATTGGTTGATGGCTTGTTGTTGGATAGTATGTTAGAAGTAGTATGGGATAATTAGAAGGAATACGAGATAATTATTGGTTTGATTGATGGATAATATGTTGAAAATATTTTAGACTCCCGATTTCAGAATACGACTATAACTTTCTAATGTCTAGACATAAGCTTAAAAACATGTCATTAGAGGGGAGAAACCCGAAACATCCCACAAACGGACCCATGAGACGGTAAAAACACGAAACAACCCCCGTACAGTCCCGTGAGAGGCACCAATACCTCTCACGGGACCAATGTAAGTTGTAGGAACTGACCGCGCGATAACGGGACTCCCGATTTGAGAATACGACCATAATTTCAAAATATGAGGACTTAAGCTTGAAAACAAGGCATTAGAGGGCGAAAACACGAAACAGCTCCCGCACGATCCCGTGAGATGCACCTACACGTCTCGCGGGACCAATGGAAAAATGTAGGAACTGACCGCGTGATAACGGGACTCCCGGTTTGAGAATACGACGATAATATAAAAATATGAAGACTTAAGCATAAAAACAAAGCGTTAGAGGGTAAATCTCAACAAAAAACCCGTACGGTCCCGTGAGAGGCACCAACACCTCTCGCGAGACCAATATAACACGTATGAACTGACCGCACGATCACAGGACACTCGGTTTGAGAATACGACGATAATTTGAAAATATAAGGACTTAAGCTTAAAAACAAGGCGTTAGAGCGTGAAAACTCGAAACAGCCCCCGTACGGTCCCGTGAGAGGCACCAACACCTCTCGCAGGACCAATATAACACGTATGAACTGACCGCTCGATCACAGGACACTCGATTTGAGAATACGACGATAATTTGAAAATATAAGGACTTAAGCTTGAAAACAAGGCGTTAGAGCGTGAAAACTCGAAACAGCCCCCGTACGGTCCCGTGAGAGGCACCAACACCTCTCGCGGGACCAATGTAACAAGTAGGAACTGATAGTGCAATCACGGAACTCTCGGTTCGAGAATACGATGATAATTTTAAAATATGAGGACTTCAGTTCGAAAACAAGGCTTTAGAGGGGGAAAAAAGAAGCAGCCCCAGTACGGTCCCCTGAGAGGCACCAACACCTCTCACGGGATCAATGTAACACGTAGGAACTGACGGCACGATCACGGGACTCTCGGTTTGAGAATATGACGATAATTTGAAAATATGAGGACTTAAGCTTGAAGATGAGTCGTTAGAGGGTGAAAACTTGAAAAAAAAACCGTACGGTGCCGTGAGAGGTCCAAACACCTATCACGGGACCAATGTAATACGTAGGAATTGATCGTGCGATAACAGGACTCCAGGTTTGAGAATACAATGATAATTTGAAGATGTGAGGACTTAAGCTTGAAAATAAGTTGTTAGAGGGTAAAACTCGAAACATCCCCCGTACGACCCCGTTAGAGGTTGCTACCTCTCGCGGGAGTAATATAACACGTAGGAACTGACTGCGCGATCACAGGACTTTCGGTTTGAGAATACGACGATAATTTTAAAATTTGAGGACCTCTCACGGGACCAATGTAACACATAGGAACTAACCGCGCGATAACGGGACCCCCGGTTTGAGAATACGATGATAAATTGAAATTATGACGGCTTAAGCTTGAAAACGAGGCGTTAGAAGGGGAAAACACGAAACAACCCCCGTACGGTCCTGTTAGAGGCACCAATACCTCTCACAGGACTAATGTAACCAGTAGGAACTGACCCCGCGATAACGGGACTCACGGCTTGAGAATACGACGATAATTTGATAGTATGAGGACTTAAGCTTGAAAACAAGGCGTTAGAAGGTGAAAACACGAAATAACCCCCGTACGGTCTTGTGAGAGGCACCAATACGTCTCGCAGGACCAATGGAAAAATGTACGTGAGAGGCACTAACACCTCTTGCGGGACCAATGTAACACGTAGGAACTGATCGCGCGATCACAGGACTCCCGATTTGAGAAAACGACGATAATTCGAAAATATGACGACTACACTTTGAAATAAGGCGTTAGAGGGTGAAAACTCGAAACATCCCCCGTACGATCCCGTGAGAGGCGCCAACACCTCTCGCGGGACTAATGTAACACGTGGAAACTGACCGCGTGATAACGGGACACCCGGTTTGAGAATACGATAATAATTTTAAAATATGAGGACCTCTCATGGGACCAATGTAGCACATAGGAACTCACCACGCGATAACGGGACACCCGGTTTGAGAATACGACGATAATTTGAAAATATGAGGACTAAAGCTTGAAAACAAGGCATTAGAAGGGGAAAATATAAAACAGCCCCCGTATGGTACTGCGAGAGGCCCCAACACCTCTCATGGGACCAATGTAACACGTAGGAAGTGATCGCGTGATCACGGGACTCTCGGTTTGAGAATACGACGATTATATGAAAATTTGAGAACTTAAACTCGAAAATAAGGCGTTAGATGGGGAAAACACGAAACAACCCCAGTACGGTTCCTTGAGAGCAACCAACACCTCTCGCAGGACCATTGTAACACGTAGGAACTGATCGTGCGATAACGAGACTCCTGGTTTGGTAATACGATGATAATTTGAAAATATGAGGACTTAAGCTCAAAAATAAGGCGTTAGAGGGTAAACTTGAAACAGCCCCCGTATGGTCCCGAGAGAGGCACTAACACCTCTCGCGGGACCAATGTAACACGTAGGAACTAACCGCACGATCACGGGACTCCCGATTTGAGAATACAACGATAAAATTAAAATATGAGGACTTAAGCTCGAAAACAAGGCGTTAGAGGGGAAAAAAATAAAGCAGCCGCTGTACAGTCTCATGAGAGGCACCAATACCTCCCTCGGGATCAATGTAACACGTTAGAACTGACCGCACAATAACGGGACTCCCGGTTTGAGAATAAGATGATAATTTGAAAATATGAGGACTCAAGCTCGAAACTAATGTGTTAGAGGGTAAAACTCAAAACAGCCACCACACTGTCCCGTAAGAGGTACCAACACCTCTTGCGGGACCAATGTAACATGTAGGAACTGACCTCGCGATCACGGGACTCCCGGTTAGTAAATACGACGATAATTTGAAAATATGAGGACTTAAGCATGAAAACGAGTTGTTAGATTATGAAACTCGAAGCAACCCCCGTACGGTTCCGTGAGAGGCCCCAACACCTCTCACGGGACCATTGTAACACGTAGGAACTGACCGCGCGATAACGGGACTCCCGGTTTGAAAATAACACGATAATTTGAAAATATGAGGACTTAATCTTGAAAACAAGGCGTTAGAGGGTAAAACTCGAAACAACCCCCGTACGGTCCTATGAGAGGCGGCAATACATCTCGCAGGACCAATGTAACACGTAGGAACTGACCGTACGATCACAGGACTCCCAGTTTTAGAATACGACGATAATTTTAAAATATGGGGACCTCTCACGGGACCAATGTAACACATAGGAACTGACCACGCGATAACAGGAATCCCGATTTGAGAATACGACGATAATTTGAAAATATGAGGACTTAAGCTTGAAAACAAGGCGTTAGAAGGGGAAAACACAAAACAGCCCCCGTGCGGTCCTGTGAGAGGCACCAACACCTCTCACGGGAACAAATTAAAATGTAGGAACTGACAACGCGATCATGGGACTCCCGACTTGAGAATACGACGATAATTTGAACATATAAGAACTTAAAGTTGAAAACGAGGCATTAGAGGGTGAAAATTTGAAACAGCCCCCATATGCTCCCGTGAGAGGCACCAACTCCTCTCACGGGACCAATGTAACACGCAGGAACTAACCGTGTGATAACGGGACTCTCGGTTTGAGAATACGATGATAATTTTAAAATATGAGGACTTAAGCTTGAAAACAAGGCGTTAGAGGGTAAAACTCGAAACTTCCCCCGTACGGTCCCGTGAGAGGTTGCAACAACTCTCGCGGGAGCAATGTAACATGTAGGTACTAATCGCGCGATCACAGGACTCTCGATTTTAGAATGCGACGATAATTTTAAAATACGAGGACCTCTCACGGGACCAATGTAACACATAGGAACTGATCGCGCGATAACGGGACTCCCGATTTGAGAATACGATGATAATTTGAAAATATGAGGACTTAAGTTTGAATATAAGGCGTTAGAAGGGGAAATCACGAAACATCCCCCGTACGGTCCTGTGAGAGGGACCAACACCTCTCACGGGACCAATGTAACACAAAGGAACTGACCACGCGATCACGGGACTCCCGGCTTGAGAATACGATGATATTTTAAAAATTTGAGAACTTAAGCTTGGAAACAAGGCGTTAGAGGGGGAAAACACGAAACAACCCCAGTACGGTTTCGTGAGAGGAACCAACACCTCTCGCGAGACCAATGTAACACGTAGGAACTGACCGTGGGATAACGGGACTCCCGATTTGAGAATGCGATGATAATTTGAAAATATAAGGTCTTAAGCTTGAAAACAAGGCGTTAGAGGGTGAAAATTCGAAACAGCCCCCGAACGGTCCCGTGTGAGTCACCAACACCTCTCACGGGACCAATGTAACACGTAGGACTGATCGCGCGATAACGGGACTCCCGATTTGAGAATACGATGGTCATTTGAAAATACAAGGACTTAAGCTTGAAAATAAGGCGTTAGAGGGTGAAAATACGAAAAAATAACCCGTACGGTCCTGTGAGAGGCCCTAACACGTCTCGCGGGACCAATGGAAAAATGTAGGAATTGACCGCGCGATAACGGGACTCCCAGTTTGAGAATACGACGATAATTTAAAAATATGAAGACTTAAGCTTAAAAATAAAGCGTTAGAGGGTAAAACTCGAAACAGCCCCCGTACGGTCCTGTGAGAGGCACCAACACCTCTCACGGGACCAATGTAACACGTAGGAATTGACTGCGCGATCAAAGGACTCTCGGTTTGGGAATACGATGATAATTTGAAAATATGAGGACTAAGCTTAAAAACAAGGCGTTAGAGGGGGAAAACACGAAACAGCCCCAGTACGGTTTCGTGAGAGGAATCAACACCTTTCACGGGACCAATGTAACATGTAGGAACTGACCGCGCGATAGCGGGACTCACGGTTTGAGAATACGATGATAATTTTAAAATATGAGGACTTAAGCTTAAAAAAGAGGCGTTAGAGGGTAAAAGTAGAAATAGCCCCCGTACGGTCCCGTGAGAGGTAGCAACACCTCTCGCGGAAGCAATATAACATGTAGGAGCTGACCATGTGATCAAAGGACTCCCGATTTTAGAATACGACGATAATTTTAAATACGAGGACCTCTCACGGGACCAATGTAATACAAAGGAACTGATCGCGCGATAACAGGACTCTCGATTTGAGAATACGATAATAATTTGAAAATATGAGGAATTAAGTTTGAAAACAAGGCGTCAGGAGGAGAAAACTCGAAACAGCCCCCGTACGGTCCTATGACAGGCACTAATACCTCTCATGGGACCAATGTAACACGTAGGAACTGACCGCACGACCACGGGGATCCCGGCTTGAGAATACGACGATAATTTGAAATTTTGAGAACTTAAGCTTATAAACAAGGCGTTAAAGGGGCATAACACGAAACAACCCTAACACGGTTCCGTGAGGGGAACCAACACCTCTCACGGGACCATTGTAACACGTAGGAACTGACCGCGCGATAACGGGACTTCCGATTTGAGAATACGATGATAACTTGAAAATATAAGGTCTTAAGCTCGAAAATAAGGCGTTAGAGGGTGAAAACTCGAAACAGCCCCCGTACGGGCACGTGAGAGTCACCAACACCTCTCACGGGACCAATGTAACACGTAGTAACTGACCGCGAGATAACATGACTCCCGATTTTAGAATACAATGGTAATTTGAAAATATGAGGACTTAAGCTTGAAAACAAGGCGTTAGGGGGTCAAAACACGAAATAACCCCCGTACGGTCCCGTGAGAGGCACCAACACGTCTCGTGGGACCAATGGAAAAATGTAGGAACTGACCGCGCGATAACAGGACTCCGAGTTTGAGAATACGATAAGAATTTAAAAATATGAAGACTTAAGCTTAAAAATAAAGCGTTAGAGGGTAAAACTCAAAACAGCCCCCGTACGGTCCCGTGAGACGCACCAACACCTCTCGCGGGACCAATGTAACACGTAGGAACTGACCGTGCGATAATGGTACACTCTCTTTGAGAATACTATGATAATTTAAAAATATGAGGACCTCTCACGGGGCCAATGTAACACATAGGAACTCACCGCGCGATAATGGGACACCCGATTTGAGAATACGATGATAATTTGAAAATATGAGGACTTAAGCTTGAAAACAAGGCATTAGAAGGGGAAAATATAAAACAGCCCCCGTACGGTCCAGCGAGAGGCACCAACACCTCTCACGGGACCAATGTAACACGTAGGAACTGATCGCGCGATCACGGGACTTTCGGTTTAAGAATACAACGATTATATAAAAATTTGAGAACTTAAGCTAAAAAATAAGGCGTTAGAGGCGAAAACACAAAACAGCCCCGGTACGATTCCATGAGAGCAACCAACACCTCTCGTGGGACCATTGTAACTGGTAGGAACTGACCGTGCGATAACGAGACTCCCGATTTGGGAATACGATGATAATTTGAAAATATGAGGACTTATGCTCGAAAACAAGGCGTTAGAGGATGAAAACTCGAAACAACCCTCGTACGGTCCCGTGAGAGGCACTAACACCTCTCGCGGGACCAATGTAACACGTAGGAACTGACCGCGCAATCACGGGACTCCCGGTTTGAGAATACGACGATAATTTCAAAATATGAGGACTTAAACTCGAAAATAAGGCGTTAGAGGGGAAAAAATGAAGCAGCCCCTGCACGGTCCAGTGAGAGAAACTAATACCTCTCTCGAGATCAATGTAACACGTTGGAACTGACCGCGCGATAACGGGACTCCCGGTTTAAGAATACAACGATAATTTGAAAATATGAGGACTCGAGTTCGAAAATAATGCGTTAGATGGTAAAACTCGAAACAGCCCCCGTACGATCTCGTAAGAGGTACCAACACCTGTTGAGAGACCAATGTAATAGAAGGAACTGACCGCATGGTCACGGGATTCCCGGTTTGATAATACGACGATAATTTGAAAATATGAGAACTTAAGCTTGAAGGGTGAAACTCGAAACAACGCTCGTACGGTGCCGTGAGAGGCCCCAACACCTCTCACGGAACCATTGTAACACGTAGGAACTGACCGCGCGTTAACAGGACTCCCGGTTTGAGAATACGACGATAATTTGAAAATATGAGGACTTAAGCATGAAAATAAGGCGTTAGTGGGTAAAACTCGAAACAGCTCCCGTACGGTCCCATGAGAGGCAACAACACCTCTTGCGGGACCAATGTAACACGTAAATACTAATCGCGTGATCACAGGACTCTCGGTTTTAGAATACAACGATAATTTTAAAATATGAGGACCTCTCACGAGACCATTGTAACACATAGGAACTGACCGCGCGATAACGGGACTCCCGGTTTGAGAATACCATGATAATTTGAAAATATGAGGAATTAAGCTTGAAAATAAGGCGTTAGATGGGGAAAACACGAGACAGCCGCTGTACGGTTCTGTGAGAGACACCAACACCTCTCACAGGACCAATGTAACACGTAGGAACTGACCGCGCGATAACTGGACTCCCGATTTGAGAATACGATGATAATTTGAAAATATAAGGACTTAAGCTTGAAAATAAGGCGTTAGAGGGTGAAAACTCGAAGTAGACCCCGTATGGTTCTGTGAGAGGCACCAGCACCTCTCACGGGACCAATGTAACACGTAGGAACTATCCAATGGGAATCCCAGTTTGAGAATACGACGATAATTTGAAAATATGGGGACTTAAGCTTGAAAATAAGGCGTTAGATGGTAAAACTTGAAACAGCCCCAGTATGGTTCCGTGAGAGGAACCAACACCTCTCACGGGACCAATGTAACATGTAGGAAGTAACCGCGCGATAGCGCGACTCCCGATTTGAGAATACAATGATAATTTGAAGATATAAGGACTTAACCTTGAAAATAAGTTGTTAGAGGGTGAAACTCGAAACAACCCCTGTACGATCCCGTTAGAGGTAGAAACACCTCTCGCGGGAGTAATGTAACACGTAGAAACTGACTGCGCGATCACAGGATTCTCGGTTTTAGAATACGATGATAATTTGAAAATATGAGGACTTAAGTTTGAAAACAAGGCGTTAGAAGGGGAAAACATGAAACAGCCCCCGTACGGTCCTGTGAGAGGCACCAACACCTCTCACGGGACCAATGTAACACATAGGAACTGACCGCGCGATCACGAGACACCCGACTTGAGAATACGACGATAATTTGAAATTTTGAGAACTTAAGCTTGGAAACAAGGCGTTAGAGCGAGAAAACAAAAAAAACAACCCCAGTACGGTTCCGTAAGAGGGACCAACACCTCTCGTGGGACCATTGTAACACGTAGGAACTGACCGTTCGATAACGGGACTCCCAATTTTAGAATACGACGATAATTTCAAAATATAAGGTCTTAAGCTTAAAAATAAGGCGTTAGAGGGTGAAAACTCGAAACAACCCCCGTACGGTCCCGTGAGAGTCACCAACCCCTCTCACGGGACCAATGTAACACGTAGGAACTAACTGCGCAATAACGGGACTCCCGATTTGAGAATACGGTGGTAATTTGAAAATATGAGGACTTATGCTTGAAAATAAGGCGTTAGATGGTGAAAATACGAAACAACCCCCGTACGGTCCCGTGAGAGTCCCCAACATGTCTCGCGGGACCAATGGAAAAAATAGGAACTGACCGCTTGATAACGGGACTCCCGGTTTGAGAATACGATGATAATTTAAAAATATGAAGACTCAAGCTTAAAAACAAAGCGTTAGAGGGTAAAACTTGAAACAGCCCTCGTATGGTCCCATGAGAGGCACCAACACCTCTTGCGGGACCAATGTAACACGTAGGAACTGACAGCGTAATCACAGGACTCTCGGTTTGAGAATACGACGATAATTTGAAAATATGAGGACTAATCTTAAAAACAAGGCGTTAGAGGGGGAAACACAAAATAGCCCTAGTACAGTTCCGTGAGAGGAACCAAAACCTCTCAGGGGACCAATGTAACACGTAAGAACTGACCGTTCGATAACGGGACTCCCAATTTTAAAATAAGACGATAATTTTAAAATATAAGGTCTTAAGCTTGAAAATAAGGCGTTAGAGGGTGAAAACTCGAAACAGCCCCCGTACGGTCCCATGAGAGTCACCAACACCTCTCACGGGACCAATGTAACACGTAGGAACTAACTGCACAATAACGGGACTCCCGATTTGAGAATACGATGGTAATTTGAAAATATGAGGACTTAAGCTTGAAAACAAGGCATTAGATGGTGAAAATACGAAACAACACCGGTACGGTCCCGTGAGAGGCACCAACATGTCTCGCGGGACCAATGGAAAAACATAGGAACTGACCGCTTGATAACGGGACTCCCAGTTTGAGAATACAATGATAATTTAAAAATATGAAGACTCAAGCTTAAAAACAAGACGTTAGAGGGTAAAACTCGAAACAACCCTCGTACGGTCCCGTGAGAGGCACCAACACCTCTTGCGGGATCAATATAACACGTAGGAACTGACAGCGCGATCACAGGACTCTCGGTTTGAGAATATGACGATAATTTGAAAATATGAGGACTAAGCTTGAAAAGAAGGCGTTAGAAGGGGAAACACAAAATAGCCCCAGCACAGTTCCGTGAGAGGAACCAACACCTCTCACGGGACCAATGTAACACGTAGGAACTGACCGCGCGATAGCGGGACTCCCGATTTGAGAATACGATGATAATTTGAAAATATGTGGACTTAAGCTTGAAAATAAGGTGTTAGAGGGTAAAACTCGAAACATCCCTCGTATGGTCCTGTGAGAGGCAGCAACACCTCTCGCGGAAGTAATGTAACACGTAGGAACTGATCACGCTATCACAGGACTCCCGGTTTGAGAATACGACGATAATTTTATAATATGAGGACTTAATCTTGAAGATGAGTCGTTAGAGGGTGAAAATTTGAAACAATCCCCGTAGGGTGCCGTGAGAGGCCCACACACCTCTCACGGGACCAATGTAATACGTAGGAACTGACTGTGCGATAACAGACCTCCTGGTTTGAGAATACAATGATAATTTGAAGATATGAGGACTTAAGCTTGAAAATAAGTTGTTAGAGGGTAAAACTCAAAACAGCCCCCGTACGGTCCCGTGAGACGCACCAACACCTCTCGCGGGACCAATGTAACACGTAGGAACTGACCGTGCGATAACGGTACACTCGCTTTGAGAATACTATGATAATTTGAATATGAGGACCTCTCACGGGTCCAATGTAACACATAGGAACTCACCGCGCGATAACGGGACACCCGATTTGAGAATACGACGATAATTTGAAAATATGAGGACTTAAGCTTGAAAACAAGGCATTAGAAGGGGAAATTATAAAACAGCCCCCGTACGGTCCAGCAAGAGGCACCAACACCTCTCACGGGACCAATGTAACACGTAGGAACTGATCGCGCGATCACGGGACTCTCGGTTTTAGAATACGACGATTATATAAAAATTTGAGAACTTAAGCTCGAAAACAAGGCGTTAGAGGCGAAAACACGAAACATCCCCGGTACGATTCCATGAGAGCAACCAACACCTCTCGTGGGACCATTGTAACTGGTAGGAACTGACTGTGCGATAACGAGACTCCCGGTTTGGGAATACGATGATAATTTGAAAATGTGAGGACTTATGCTCGAAAACAAGGCGTTAGAGGATGAAAACTCGAAACAGCCCTCGTACGGTCCCGTGAGAGGCACTAACACCTCTCGCGGGACCAATGTAACATGTAGGAACTGACCGCACGATCACGGGACTCCCGATTTGAGAATACGATGATAATTTCAAAATATGAGGACTTAAACTCTAAAACAAGGCGTTAGAGGGGAAAAAATGAAGCAGCCCCTGCACGGTCCAGTGAGAGGAACCAATACCTCTCTCAAGATCAATGTAACACGTTGGAACTGACCGCGCGATAACGGGACTCCTGGTTTGAGAATACGATAATAAGTTGAAAATAGGAGGACTCAAGTTCGAAAATAATGAGTTAGAGGGCAAAACTCGAAACAGCCCCCGTACGGTCTCGTAAGAGGTACCAACACCTCTTGAGAGACCAATGTAATAGTAGGAACTGACCGCGAGGTCACGGGATTCCCGGTTTGATAATACGATGATAATTTGAAAATATGAGAACTTAAGCTTGAAGGGTGAAACTCGAAACAACCCCCGTACGGTTCCGTGAGAGGCCCCAACACCTCTCACGGGATCATGGTAACACGTAGGAACTGACCGCGCGTTAACGGAACTCCCGGTTTGAGAATACGACGATAATTTGAAAATATGAGGACTTAAATCTTGAAAATAAGGCGTTTGAGGGTAAAACTCAAAACAGCTCCCGTACGGTCCCATGAGAGGCAACAACACCTCTTGCGGGACCAATGTAACACGTAAATACTAACCGCGTGATCACAGGACTCTCGGTTTTAGAAAACAATGATAATTTTAAAATATGAGGACCTCTCACGAGACCATTGTAACACATAGGAACTGACCGCGCGATAACGGGACTCCCGGTTTGAGAATACGATGATAATTTGAAAATATAAGGAATTAAGCTTGAAAATAAGGCGTTAGATGGGCAAAACACGAGACAGCCGCTGTACGGTCCTGTGAGAGACACCAACACCTCTCACAGGACCAATGTAACACGTAGGAATTGACCGCGTGATAACTGGACTCCTGATTTGAGAATACGATGATAATTTGAAAATATAAGGACTTAAGCTTGAAAATAAGGCGTTAGAGGGTGAAAACTCGAAGCAGCCCCCATACGGTTCTGTGAGAGGCACCAGCACCTCTCACGGGACCAATGTAACACGTAGGAACTATCCAACGGGAATCCCAGTTTGAGAATACGATGATAATTTGAAAATATGGGGACTTAAGCTTGAAAATAAGGCGTTAGATGGTAAAACTCGAAACATCCCCAGTACGGTTCCGTGAGAGGAACCAACACCTCTCACGGAACCAATGTAACATGTAGGAAGTGACCGTGCAATAGCGTGACTCCCGATTTGAGAATACAATGATAATTTTAAGATATAAGGACTTAACCTTGAAAATAAGTTGTTAGAGGGTGAAACTCGAAACAACCCCCGTACGATCCCGTTAGAGGTAGCAACACCTCTCGCGGGAGTAATGTAACACGTAGGAACTGACTGCGCGATCACAGGATTCCCGGTTTTAGAATACGACGATAATTTTAAAATATGAGGACCTCTCACGGGACCAATGTAACACATAGGAACTGATCGCGCGATAACGGGACTCCCGGTTTGAGAATACGATGATAATTTGAAAATATGAGGACTTAGGTTTGAAAACAAGGCGTTAGAAGGGGAAAACATGAAATAGCCCCCGTACGGTCCTGTGAGAGGCACCAACACCTCTCACGGGACCAATGTAACACGTAGGAACTGACCACGCGATCACGGGACACCCGACTTGAGAATACGACGATAATTTGAAATTTTGAGAACTTAAGCTTGGAAACAAGGCGTTAGAGGGGGAAACCTAAAAAAACAACCCCAGTACGGTTCCGTGAGAGGGACCAACACCTCTCGCGGGACCATTGTAACACGTAGGAACTGACCGTTCGATAACGGGACTCCCAATTTTAGAATACGACGATAATTTCAAAATATAAGGTCTTAAGCTTGAAAATAAGGCGTTAGAGGGTGAAAACTCGAAACAGCCCCCGTACGGTCCCGTGAGAGTCACCAACCCCTCTCACGGGACCAATGTAACACGTAGGAACTAACTGCGCAATAATGGGACTCTCGATTTGAGAATACGTTGGTAATTTGAAAATATGAGGACTTATGCTTGAAAATAAGGCGTTAGATGGTGAAAATACGAAACAACCCCCGTACGGTCCCGTGAGAGGCCCCAACGTGTCTCGCGGGACCAATGGAAAATATAGGAACTGACCGCTTGATAACGGGACTCCCGATTTGAGAATACGATGATAATTTAAAAATATGAAGACTCAAGCTTAAAAACAAAGCGTTAGAGGGTAAAACTCGAAATAGCCCTCGTATGGTCCCGTGAGAGGCACCAACACCTCTTGCGGGACCAATGTAACACGTAGGAACTGACAGCGTGATCACAGGACTCTCGGTTTGAGAATACGACGATAATTTGAAAATATGAGGACTAAGCTTGAAAACAAGGCGTTAGAGGGGGAAACACAAAATAGCCCCAGTACAGTTCCGTGAGAGGAACCAAAACCTCTTAGGGGACCAATGTAACACGTAGGAACTGACCGTTCGATAACGGGACTCCCAATTTTAAAATACGATGATAATTTTGAAATATAAGGTCTTAAGCTTGAAAATAAGGCGTTAGAGGGTGAAAAATCGAAACAGCCCCCGTACGGTCCCATGAGAGTCACCAACACCTCTCACGGGACCAATGTAACACGTAGGAACTAACTGCGCAATAACGGGACTCCCGATTTGAGAATACGATGGTAATTTGAAAATATGAGGACTTAAGCTTGAAAATAAGGCGTTAGATGGTGAAAATACGAAACAACACCCGTACGGTCCCGTGAGAGCCACCAACATGTCTCGCGGGACCAATGGAAAAACATAGGAACTGACCGCTTGATAACGGGACTCCCAGTTTGAGAATACGACGATAATTTAAAAATATGAAGACTCAAGCTTAAAAACAAAGCGTTAGAGGGTAAAACTCGAAACAACCCTCGTACGGTCCCGTGAGAGGCACCAACACCTCTTGCGGGACCAATATAACACGTAGGAACTGACTGCGCGATCACAGGACTCTCAGTTTGAGAATACGATGATAATTTGAAAATATGAGGACTAAGCTTGAAAAGAAGGCGTTAGAGGGGGGAACACAAAATAGCCCCAGCACAGTTCCGTGAGAGGAACCAACACCTCTCAGGGGACCAATGTAACACGTAGGAACTGACCGCGCGATAGCGGGACTCCCGATTTGAGAATACGATGATAATTTGAAAATATGTGGACTTAAGCTTGAAAATAAGGTGTTATAGGGTAAAACTCGAAACATCCCTCGTATGGTCCCGTGAGAGGCAACAACACCTCTCGCGGAAGTAATGTAACACGTAGGAACTGACCGCGTTATCACAGGACTCCCGGTTTGAGAATACGACGATAATTTTATAATATGAAGACTTAATCTTGAAGATGAGTCGTTAGAGGGTGAAAATTTGAAACAATCCCCGTACGGGGCCGTGAGAGGCCCACACACCTCTCACGGGACCAATGTAATACGTAGGAACTAACCGTGCGATAACAGACCTCCCGATTTGAGAATACAATGATAATTTGAAGATATGAGGACTTAAGCTTGAAAATAAGTTGTTAGAGGGTAAAACTCGAAACATCCCCCATACGATCCCGTTAGAGGCAACAACACCTCTCGTGGGAGTAATATAACACGTAGGAACTGACTGCGCGATCACAGGACTTTCGGTTTGAGGATACGACGATAATTTTAAAATATGAGGACCTCTCACGGGACCAATGTAACACATAAGAACTAACCACGCGATAACGGGACCCCCGGTTTGAGAATACGACGATAAATTGAAATTATGAGGACTTAAGCTTGAAAACGAGGCGTTAGAAGGGGAAAAAACGAAACAGCCCCCGTACGGTCCTGTTAGAGGCACCAATACCTCTCACGGGACCAATGTAACACGTAGGAACTGACCGCGCGATAACGGGACTCGCGGTTTGAGAATACGATGATAATTTGAAAATATGAAGACTTAAGCTTGAAAACAAGGCGTTAGAAGGTGAAAACACGAAATAACCCCCGTACGGTCCTGTGAGAGGCACCAATACGTCTCGCAGGACCAATAGAAAAATGTACCATGAGAGGCACTAACACCTCTCGCGGGACAAATGTAACACATAGGAACTGATCGCGCGATCACAGGACTCCCGATTTGAGAAAATGACGATAATTCGAAAATATGATGACTACGCTTTAAAATAAGGCGTTAGAGGGTGAAAACTCGAAACATCCCCCGTACGATCCCGTGAGAGGCACCAACACCTCTCGAGGGACCAATGTAAC
Source organism: Sambucus nigra (assembly GCA_949130495.1). Taxonomy (NCBI): domain Eukaryota; kingdom Viridiplantae; phylum Streptophyta; class Magnoliopsida; order Dipsacales; family Adoxaceae; genus Sambucus; species Sambucus nigra. The sequence continues at coordinate 432,531,735 of OX422209.1, read as the reverse complement.
ACGTAGAAATTGACCGCATGATAACGGGACACCCGATTTGAGAATACGACGATAATTTAAAAATATGAGGACCTCTCACGGGACCAATGTAACACATAGGAACTCACCGCGCGATAACGGGACACCCGGTTTGAGAATACGACGATAATTTGAAAATATGAGGACTTAAGCTTTAAAACAAGGCGTTAGAAGGGGAAAACACGAAACAACCCCCGTACGGTCCTGCGAGAGGCCCCAACACCTCTCATGGGACCAATGTAACACGTAGGAAGTGATCGCGCGATCACGGGACTCTCAGTTTGAGAATACGACGATTATATGATAATTTGAGAACTTAAACTCGAAAACAAGGCGTTAGATGGGGAAAACACGAAACAACCCCAGTACGATTCCTTGAGAGCAACCAACACCTCTCGCGGGACCATTGTAACACGTAGGAACTGACCGCACGATCACGGGACTCCCGGTTTGAGAATACGGTGATAAATTTAAAATATGAGGACTTAAGCTCGAAAACAAGGCGTTAGAGGGGAAAAAAATGAAGCAGCCCCTGTACAGTCTCATGAGAGGCACCAATACCTCCCTCGGGATCAATGTTACACGTTGGAACTGACCGCACAAAAACAGGACTCCCGGTTTGAGAATACGATGATAATTTGAAAATATGAGGACTCAAGCTCGAAAATAATGCGTTCAAGGGTAAAACTCAAAATAGCCCCCACACTGTCCCGTAAGAGATACCAACACCTCTTGCGGGACCAATGTAATATGTAGGAACTGACTCGCGATCACGGGACTACCGGTTTGAGAATACGATGATAATTTGAAAATATGAGGACTTAAGCATGAAAATAAGTTGTTAAATGGTCAAACTCGAAACAACCCCCGTACGGTTCCGTGAGAGGCCCCAACACCTCTCACCGGACCATTATAACACGTAGGAACTGACCGCGCGATAACGGGACTCCCTGTTTGAAAATACGATGATAATTTGAAAATATGAGAACTTAATCTTGAAAACAAGACGTTAGAGGGTAAAACTCGAAACAGTCCCCGTACGGTCCCGTGAGAGGTAGTAACACATCTCCCGGGACCACTGTAACACGTAGGAACTGACCGCGTAATCACAGGACTCCCGGTTTTAGAATACGACGATAATTTTAAAATATGAGGACCTCTCACGGGACCAATGTAACACATAGGAACTGACCGCGCAATAACTGGACTCCCGATTTGAGAATACGATGATAATTTGAAAATATGAGGACTTAAGCTTGAAAACAAGGCGTTAGATGGGGAAAACACAAAACAACCCCCGTACAGTCCTATGAGAGACACCAACGCCTCTCACGGGACCAATGTAACATGTAGGAACTGACTCTGCGATCACGGGACTCCCGGCTTGAGAATACGACGATAATTTGAAAATTTGAGAACTTAAGCTTGAAAACACGAAACAGCCCCAATACGGTTTCGTGGGAGGAACCAACACCTCTCACGGGACCAATGTAACACATAGGAACTGACCGCGCGATAGCGGGTCTCCCCGTTTGAGAATACGATGATAATTTGAAAATATGAGGACTTAAGCTTGAAAACAAGGTCTTAGAGGATAAAACTCGAAACTTCCCCCGTACGGTCCCGTGAGAGGCTGCAATAACTCTCGTGGGAGCAATGTAACACATAGGTACTAATCGCGCGATCACAGGACTCTCGGTTTTAGAATACGATGATAATTTTAAAATACGAGGACCTCTCACGGGACCAATGTAACACATAGGAACTGATCACGCGATAACGGGACTCCCGATTTGAGAATACGATGATAATTTGAAAATATGAGGACTTAAGTTTGAAAATAAGGCGTTAGAACGGGAAAACACGAAACAGCCCCCGTACGGTCCTGTGAGAGGCACCAATACCTCTCACGGGACCAATGTAACACAAAGGAACTGACCACGCGATCACGGGACTCCTGGCTTGAGAATACGACGATATTTTGAGAACTAAAGCTTGGAAACAAGGTGTTAGAGGGGAAAAGAACGAAACAACCCCAATACGGTTTCATGAGAGGAACCAACACCTCTCGCGAGACCATTGTAACATGTAGGAACTGACAGTGGGATAACGGGACTCCCGATTTGAGAATACGATGATAATTTGAAAATATAAGGTCTTAAGCTTGAAAATAAGGCGTTCGAGGGTGAAAATTCGAAACAGCCCCCGAACGATCCCGTGAGAGCACCAACACCTCTCACGGGACCAATGTAACACGTAGGTCTGACCGCGCGATAACGGGACTCCCGATTTGGGAATACGATGGTCATTTGAAAATATGCGGACTTAAGCTTGAAAATAAGGCGTTAGAGGGTAAAACTCGAAACAACCCCCGTACGGTCCCGTGAGAGGCAGCAAAACATCTCGCGGGACCAATGTAACACATAGGAACTGACCGCGTGATCACAGGACTCTCGGTTTTAGAATACGATGATAATTTTAAAATATGAGGACCTCTCAAGGGACCAATGTAACACATAGGAACTGACCGCGCAATAACGGGACTCCCGGTTTGAGAATACGATGATAATTTAAAAATATGAGGACTTAAGCTTGAAAACAAGGCGTTAGATGGGGAAAACACGAAACAACTCCCGTACAGTCCTGTGAGAGACACCAACGCCTCTCACGGGACCAATGTAACATGTAGGAACTGACTGTGCGATCACAGGACTCCCGGCTTGAGAATACGACGATAATTTGAAAATTTGAGAACTTAAGGTTAAAAACAAGGCGTTAGAGGGGGAAACACGAAATAGCCCCAGTACGGTTCCGTGAGAGGAACCAACACCTCTCACGGGACCAATGTAACATGTAGGAGGTGACCGCGCGATAGCGGGACTCCCGATTTGACAATACGATGATAATTTGAAAATATGAGGACTTAAGCTTGAAAATAAGGTGTTAGAGGGTAAAACTCGAAACTTCCCCCGTACGGTCCCGTGAGAGGCTGCAACAACTCTCGCGGGAGCAATGTAACACGTAGGTACTAATCGCGCGATCACAAGACTCTCGGTTTTAGAATACGAGCATAATTTTAAAATACGAGGACCTCTCACGGAACCAATGTAACACATAGGAACTGATCGCGCGATAACGGGACTCCCGATTTGAGAATACGATGATAATTAGAAAATATGAGGACTTAAGTTTGAAAATAAGGCGTTCGAAGGGGAAAATATGAAACAGCCCCCGTACGGTCCTGTGAGAGGCACCAACACCTCTCACTGGATCAATGTAACACAAAGAAACTGACCACGCGATCACGGGACTCCCGGCTTGAGAATACGACGATATTTTAAAATTTTGAGAACTTAAGCTTGGAAACAAGGCGTTAGAGGGGGAAAACACGAAACAACCCCAGTACGGTTTCGTGAGAGGAACCAACACCTCTCGCTAGACCATTGTAACACGTAGGAACTGAGCGTGCGATAACGGGACTCCCGATTTGAGAATGTGATGATAATTTGAAAATATAAGGTCTTAAGCTTGAAAATAAGGCGTTAGAGGGTGAAAATTCAAAACAGCCCCCGAACGGTCCCGTGAGAGTCACCAACACCTCTCACGGGACCAATGTAACACGTAGGACTGACCGTGCGATAACGGGACTCTCAATTTGAGAATACGATGGTCATTTGAAAATATGAGAACTTAAGCTTGAAAATAAGGTGTTAGAGGGTGAAAATACGAAAAAATAACCTAAACGTTCACGTGAGAGGCCCTAACACGTCTTGCGGGACCAATGGAAAAATGTAGGAACTGACCGCGCGATAACGGGACTCCCGGTTTGAGAATACGACGATAAATTAAAAATATGAAGACTTAAGCTTAAAAACAAAGTGTTAGAGGGTAAAACTCGAAACAGCAACCATACGGTCCCGTGAGAGGCACCAACACCTCTCACAGGACCAATGTAACACGTAGGAATTGGATGTGCGATCAAAGGACTCCCGGTTTGAGAATACGATGATAATTTGAAAAAATGAGGACTAAGCTTGAAAAGAAGGCGTTAGAGGGGGAAAATACGAAACAGCCCTAGTACGGTTCCGTGAGAGGAACAAACACCTCTCACAGGACCAATGTAACACGTAGGAACTGACCGCGCGATAGCGGGACTCACGGTTTGAGAATACGATGGTAATTTGAAAATATGAGGACTTAAGCTTGAAAACAAGGCGTTAGAGGGTAAAACTAGAAATAGCCCCCGTACGATCCCGTGAGAGGCAACAACGCCTCTCGCGGGTGCAATATAACATGTAGGAACTGATCGCGTGATCACAGAAATCCCAATTTTAGAATAAGACAATAATTTTAAATATGATGACCTCTCACGGGACCAATGTAACACAAAGGAACTGATCGCGCGATAACAGGACTCCCGATTTCAGAATACGATGATAATTTGAAAATATGAGGACTTAAGTTTGAAAACAAGGCGTTAGGAGGGGAAAACTAGAAATAGCCCCCGTACGGTCCTGTGAGAGGCACTAATACCTCTCACGGGACCAATGTAACACGTAGGAACTGACCGCGCGATCACGGGACACTCGACTTGAGAATACGACGATAATTTGAAATTTTGTAAACTTAAGCTTAGAAACAAGGTGTTAGAGGGGGAAAACACGAAACAACCCTAGTACGGTTCCGTGAGAGGAACCAACACCTCTCACGTGACCATTGTAACACGTAAGAACTGACCGTGCGATAACGGGACTCCCGATTTGAGAATACGATGATAACCTGAAAATATAAGGTCTTAAGCTCGAAAATAAGGCGTTAGAGGGTGAAAACTCAAAACAGCCCCCGTACGGGCACGTGAGAGTCACCAACACCTCTCACGGGACCAATGTAACACGTAGGAACTGATCGCGAGATAACAGGACTCCCGATTCGAGAATACGATGGTAATTTGAAAATATGAGGACTTAAGCTTGAAAATAAGACGTTAGGGGGTCAAAACACGAAACAACTCCCGTACGGTCCCGTGAGAGGCACCAACACGTCTCGCGGGACTAATGGAAAAACGTAGGAACTGACCGCGCGATAACAAGACTCCCAGTTTAAGAATACGATTATAATTTAAAAATATGAAGACTTAAGCTTGAAAATAAAGGGTTAGAGGGTAAAACTCAAAACAGCCCCCGTAGGGTCCCGTAAGAGGCACCAACACCTCTCGCGGGACCAATGTAACACGTAGGAACTGACCGTGCGATAATGGTACACTCTCTTTGAGAATACTATGATAATTTGAAAATATGAGGACCTCTCACGGGGCCAATGTAACACATAGGAACTCACCGCGCGATAATGGGACACCCGGTTTGAGAATACGATGATAATTTGAAAATATGAGGACTTAAGCTTGAAAACAAGGCGTTAGAAGGGGAAAATATAAAACAGCCCCCGTATGGTCCAGCGAGAGGCACCAACACCTCTCACAGGACCAATATAACACGTAGGAACTGATCGCGCGATCACGGGACTCTCGGTTTAAGAATACGACGATTATATGAAAATTTGAGAACTTAAGCTCGAAAACAAGGCGTTTGAGGGGAAAACACGAAACAACCCCGGTACTATTCCATGAGAGCAACCACACCTCTCGTGGGACCATTATAACTGGTAGGAACTGACCGTGCGATAACGGGACTCCCAGTTTGGGAGTACGACGATAATTTGAAAATATGAGCACTTATGCTCGAAAACAAGGCGTTAGAGGATGAAAACTCGAAACAACCCCCGTACTGTTCCGTGAGAAGCCCCAACATCTCTCATGGGACCATTGTAACACGTAGGAAATGACCGCGCGTTAACGGGACTCCCGATTTGAGAATACGATGATAATTTGAAAATATGAGGAATTGACTGCGCGATCAAAGGACTCCCGGTTTGAGAATACGATGATAATTTGAAAATATAAGGACTTAAGCTTAAAAACAAGGCGTTAGAGGGTGAAAACTCGAAGCAACCCCCGTACGGTTCCGTGAGAGGCACCAACACCTCTCACGGGGCCAATGTAACACGTAGGATCTATCCAACGGGAATCCCAATTTGAGAATATGACGATAATTTGAAAATATGGGGACTTAAGCTTGAAAACAAGTCGTTAGAGGGTAAAACTCGAAATAGCCCCATACGGTCCCGTGAGTGGCACTAACACCTCTCGCGATCACGGGACTCTCGGTTTGAGAATATGATGATAATTTAAAAATATGAGGACTTAAGCTTGAAAACAAGGCGTTAGAGGGTGAAAACTCGAAACATCCCTCGTACGGTCCCGTAAGAGGCACCAACACATCTCGCGAGACCAATGGAAAAACGTAGAAACTGACCGCGCGATAACGGGACTCCCAATTTGAGAATACGATGGTAATTTGAAAATATGACGACTTAAGCTTGAAAACAAGGCGTTTGAGGGTGAAAACATGAAAAAAAACTCGTACGGTCCCGTAAGAGGCACCAACATGTCTCGCGGGACCAATGGAAAAACGTAGGAACTCACCGCGCGATAACGGGACTCCTGGTTTCAGAATACGACGATAATTTACAATATGAAGACTTAAGCATAAAAACAAAGCATTAGAGGGTAAAACTCGAAACAACCCCCGTACGGTTCCGTGAGAGGAACCAGCACCTCTCGCGGGACCATTGTAACACGTAGGAACTGACCGGCCGGTAACGGGACTCCCGGTTTGGGAATACGACGATAATTTGAAAATATGAGGACTTAAGCTTAAAAGCAAGGCTTTAGAGGGTGAAAGCTCGAAACAGCCCCCGTACGGTCCAGTGAGAGTAAGGGTGTAAACGGATCGGGTCTGGGTATATCCAGATACGATACGGGTATTTTTTTAATGGATCGGGTCTTACCCGATTACCCGTCGGGTCTCATAAAATGGATCCAGACCCGGATCCGTTAAGGACTTGGAGACCCAACCCGAATACCTGTAACTATATATATATATATATAAACTGTAAAAACAACTATATATATATATATATAGTTATATATATAGTTATATATATAGTTATATATATAGTTATATAACTGTTATTGTGTTTATATACTGTTATTATAGTTATAAGTTATATATATAGTTATATAAGGTAATAGTTATATAACATAATAACAGTAATAGTTAACTATATATAACATATGTTAACTATAATTAACAGTTATATAACTGTTATAAGTTATATATATTTATATATATAACTATATATATATATACATATTCGGGTCGGGTCCTTATCGGATCGGAGTCATGTATATCCAGATTCGGTCCATTAACAAATCGGGTAATCGAATAATCGGGTCTATAAAATTTCTTCAGATCCGTTAATTCAGATCGGGTCCGGATCTGGTCCGGTCCTATACCCGATCCATTGACAGCCCTACGTGGGAGGCACCAACACCTCTCGCGGGACGAATGTAACGCGTAGAAACTAACCGCGCGATCAGTGGACTCCCGGTATGAGAATACGACGATAATTTGAAAATATGAGGACTATGCTTTAAAACAAGGTGTTAGAGGGTGAAAACTCGAAACAGCCCCCGTACGATCCCGTGAGAGGCACTAACACCTCTCGCGGGACCAATGTAACAGTAGGAACTGACCGCGTGATCACGGGACTCCCGGTGTGAGAATACGACGATAATTTTAAAATATGAGGACTTAAGCTCGAAAACAAGGCGTTAGAGGGGGAAAAAAGCCCCAATACAGTCCCGTGAGAGGCACCAACACCTCTCACGGGATCCATGTAACACATAGAAACTGACCACATGATAACGGGACTCCCGGTTTGAGAATATGACGATAATTTGAAAATATGAGGACTTAAGCTCAAAAACAAGGCGTTAGAGGGTAAAACTCGAAACAGCCCCCGTACAGTCCTGTGAGAGGGCACCAACACCTCCCGCGGGACCAATTTAACACGTAGGAACTGATCGCGCGATCACAGGACTTCCGGTTTGAGAATACGATGATAATTTTAAAATATGAGGACTTAAACTTGTAAACGAGTTGTTAGAGGGTGAAAACTGGAAATAACCCCCGTACGATTTCGTAAGAGCCCCCAACACCTCTCACGGGACCAATGTAACACGTAGGAACTGATCGCGCGATAACGGGACTCCCGGTTTGAGAATACGACGATAATTTGAGAATATGAGGACTTAAGCTTGAAAATAAGTCGTTAGAGGGTAAAACTCAAAACAGCCCCCGTACGGTCCTATGAGAGGCAGCAACACCTCTCGCGGGAGCAATGTAACACGTAGGAACTGACCGTGCGATCACGGAACTCTCGGTTTGAGAATACGATGATAATTTTAAAATATGAGGACCTCTCACGGAACCAATGTAACACATAGGAACTGACCACGCGATAACGGGAATCCCGATTCGAGAATACGACGATAATTTGAAAATATGAGGACTTAAGCTTGAAAACAAGGCGTTAGAAGGGGAAAACACAAAACAGCCCCCGTGCGGTCCTGTGAGAGGCATCAACACCTCTCACCGGAACAAATTAAAATGTAGGAACTGACCACGCGATCATGGGACTCCCGGCTTGAGAATACGACATTAATTTGAACATATAAGAACTTAAAGTTGAAAACGAGGCGTTAGAGGGTGAAAATTTGAAACAGCCCCCATATGCTCCCGTGAGAGGCACCAACTCCTCTCACGGGACCAATGTAACACGCAGGAACTAACCGCGTGATAACGGGACTCTCGGTTTGAGAATACGACGATAATTTGAAAATATAAGGTCTTAAGCTTGAAAATTAGGCGTTAGAGGATGACAACTCGAAATAGCCCCCGTACGGTCCTGTGAGAGGCACCGACACCTCTCACGGGACCAATGTAACACGTAGGAAATGTGCGCATGATAATGGGACTCCCGGGTTGAGAATACGATGATAATTTAAAAATATGAGGACTTCATCTTAAAAATAAGGCGTTAGAGGGTAAAACTCGAAACATCCCCCGTATGGTCCTGTGAGAGGCAGCAACACCTCTCGCCGGAGTAATGTAACACGTAGGAACTGACGGCGCGATGACATAACTCCCGGTTTGAGAATATGACGATAATTTTATAATATGAGGACTTAAGCTTGAAGATGAGTCGTTAGAGGGTGAAAATATGAAACAAACCCCGTACCATTCCGTAAGGCCCACACACCTCTCACGGAACCAATGTAACACGTAGGAACTGGCCGTGTGATAACGGGACTCCCGATTTGAGAATACAATGATAATTTGAAGATATAAGGACTTAAGCTTGAAAATAAGTTGTTAGAGGGTAAAACACGAAACAACCCCCGTACGGTCCCGTTAGAGGCAGCAACACCTCTCGTGGGAGTAATGTAACACGTAGGAACTGACTGCGCGATCACAGGACTTTCGGTTTGAGAATACGATGATAATTTTAAAATATGAGGACCTCTCATGGGACCAATGTAACACATAGGAACTGACCGCGCGATAACGGGAGCCCTGGTTTGAGAATACGACGATAAATTGAAAATATGAGGACTTAAGCATGAAAACGAGGCGTTAGAAGGGAAAAACACGAAACAGTCCCCGTACGGTCCGGTTAGAGGCACCAATACCTCTCACGGTACCAATGTAACACGTAGGAACTAATCGCGCGATAACCGGACTCACGGTTTGAGAATACGACGATAATTTTAAAATATGAGGACTTAAGATTGAAAACAAGGCGTTAGAAGGTGAAAACACGAAATAAATCCCGTACGGTCCCGTGAGAGGCACCAACACGTCTCGCGGGACCAATGGAAAAATGTACGTGAGAGGCACTAACACCTCTCACGGGACCAATGTAACACATAGGAACTCACCGCGCGATAACGGGACACCCGGTTTGAGAATACGACGATAATTTGAAAATATGAGGACTTAAGCTTTAAAACAAGGCGTTAGAAGGGGAAAACACGAAACAGCCCCCGTACGGTCCTGCGAGAGGCAGCAACACCTCTCATGGGACCAATGTAACACGTAGGAACTGATCGCGCGATCATGGGAATCTAAGACAATTATATGAAAATTTGAGAACTTAAGCTCGAAAATAAGGCGTTAGAGGGGGAAAACACGAAATAACCCCAGTACGGTTCCGTGAGAGCTACCAACACCACTCGCGGGACCATTGTAACACGTAGGAACTGATCGTGCAATAACGAGACTCCTGGTTTGGGAATACGATGATAATTTGAAAATATGAGGACTTGAGCTCGAAAATAAGGCGTTAGAGGGTGAAAACTCAAAACAGCCCCTGTACGGTCCCGAGAGAGGCACTAACACCTCTCACGGGACCAATGTAACACGTAGGAACTGACCGCGCGATCATGAAACTCCCGGTTTGATAATACGATGATAATTTTAAAATATGAGGACTTAAGCTCGAAAATAAGGCGTTAGAGGGGGAAAAAATGAAGCAGCCCGTGTACGGTCTCGTGAGAGGCACCAATATCTCCCTCGGGATCAATGTAGCACGTTGGAACTGATCGCGCAATAATGGGACTCCCAATTTGATAATACGACGATAATTTGAAAATATGAGGGCTCAAGCTCGAAAATAATGCGTTAGAGGGTAAAACTCGAAACAACCCCCACACAATCCCGTAAGAGGCACAAACACCTCTCGCGGGACCAATGTAACATTTAGGAACTGACCTCGTGATCACGGGACTCCAGGTTTGAGAATAAGATGATAATTTGAAAGTATGAGGACTTAAGCTTGAAAATGAGTTGTTAGACGGTGAAACTCGAAACCACCCCTGTACGGTTCCGTGAGAGGCCCCTACACCTCTCACGGGACCATTGTAACACGTAGGAACTAACCACGCAATAACGGAACTCCCGATTTGAGAATACGATGATAATTTGAAAATATGAGGACTTAATCTTGAAAATAAGACATTAGAGGGTAAAACTCAAAACAGCCCCCGTACGGTCACGTGAGAGGCAGCAACACCTCTCGCGGGACCAATATAACACGTAAGAACTGACCGTGCGATCACAGGACTCCCGGTTTTAGAATATGACGATAATTTTAAAATATGAGGACCTCTTACGGGACCAATGTAACACATAGGAACTGACCGCGCGATAACGGGACTCCCGGTTTGAGAATACGATGATAATTTGAAAATATGAGGACTTAAGCTTGAAAACAAAGCGTTAGATGGGGAAAACATGAAACAACGCCCGTACGGTCCTGTGAGAGACACCAACACCTCTCACGGGACCAATGTAACACGTAGGAATTGACCGCGCGATCACGGGACTCCCGGCTTGAGAATACGATGATAATTTAAAAATTTGAGAAGTTAAGGTTAAAAACAAGGCGTTAGAGGGGGGAAACACGAAATAACCCCAGTACGGTTCCTTGAGAGGAACCAACATCTCTCACGGGACCAATGTAACACGTAGGAACTGGCCGCGCGATAGCGGGACTCCCGGTTTGAGAATACGACGATAATTTGAAAATATGAGGACTTAAGCTTGAAAACAAGGCGTTAGAGGGTAAAACTCGAAACGGCCCCCGTACGGTCTCGTGAGAGGCTGCAATAACTCTCGCGGGAGCAATGTAACACATAGGTACTAACCGCGCGATCACAGGACTCTCGGTTTTAGAATACGACGATAATTTTAAAATATGAGGACCTCTCACAGGACCAATGTAACACATAGGAACTGATCGCGCGATAACGGGACTCCCGGTTTGAGAGTGCGATGATAATTTAAAAATATAAGGACTTAAGTTTGAAAACAAGGCGTTAGAAGGGGAAAACATGAAACAACCCCCGTACGGTCCTGTGAGAGGCACCAACACCACTCACGGGACCAATGCAACACGTAGGAACTGACCACGCGATCACGGGACTCCCGACTTGAGAATACGACGATAATTAGAAATTTTGAGAACTTAAGCTTGGAAACAAGGCGTTAGAGGAGGAAAACACGAAATAACCCTAGTACGGTTTCGTGAGAGGAACCAACACCTCTCGCGGGACCATTATAACACGTAGGAACTGACCGTGCGATAACGGGACTCCCGATTTGAGAATACGATGATAACTTGAAAATATAAGGTCTTAAGCTCGAATATAAGGCGTTAGAGGGTGAAAACTCGAAACAACCCCCGTACGGGCACGTGAGAGTCACCAACACCTCTCGCGGGACCAATGTAACACGTAGGAAGTGACTGCGAGATAATAGGACTACCGATTTGAGAATACGATGGTAATTTGAAAATATGAGGACTTAAGCTTGAAAAGAAGGCGTTAGAGGGTGAAAACATGAAATAACCCCCGTACGGTCCCGTGAGAGGCACCAACACGTCTCACGGGACCAATGGAAAAACGTAGGAACTGATCGCGCGATAACGGACTCTCGATTTGAGAATACGATGAAAATTTAAAAATATGAAGACTTAAGCTTATAAACAAAGCGTTAGAGGGTAAAACTCGAAACAGCCCCCGTAGGGTCCCGTGAGAGGCACCAACACCTCTCGCGGGACCAATGTTACACGTAGGAACTGACCGTGCGATAACAGTGCACTCGATTTGAGAATACGATGATAATTTGAAAATATGAGGACCTCTCACGGGACCAATGTAACACAGAGGAACTCACCGCGCGATAACGGGACACCCGGTTTGAAAATACGCCGATAGTTTGAAAATATGAGGATTTAAGCTTGAAAACAAGGCGTTAGAAGGGGAAAACATGAAACAGCCCACATACGGTCCAGCGAGAGGCACCAACACCTCTCCCGGGACGAATGTAACACGTAGGAACTGATTGCGCGATCACGGGACTCTCGGTTTGAGAATACGACGATTATACGAAAATTTGAGAACTTAAGCTCGAAAACAAGGCGTTAAAGGGGGAAAACACGAAACAGCCCCGATACGGTTCCGTGAGAGCAAACAACACCTCTCGTGGGACCATTGTAACTGGTAGGAACTGACCGTGCGATAACGAGACTCCCCGTTTGGGAATACGATGATAATTTGAAAATGTGAGGACTTATGCTCGAAAACAAGGTGTTAGAGGGTGAAAACTCGAAACAGCCCTCGTACGGTCCCGTGAGAGGCACCGACAACTCTCGCGGGACCAATGTAACACGTAGGAACTGACTGCGCGATCACGGGACTCCCGGTTTGAGAATACGACGATAATTTCAAAATACAATGACTTAAACTCGAAAATAAGGCGTTAAAGGGGAAAAACATTAACCAGCCCCTGCACAGTCCCGTGAGAGGCACCAATACCTCTCTCGAGATCAATGTAACACGTTGGAACTGACCGCGCGATAACGGGACTCCTGATTTGAGAATACGAGGATAATTTCAAAATATGGGGACTCAAGATCGAAAACAGTGCGTTAGAGGGTAAAACTGAAACATCCCCCGTACGGTCTCGTAAGTGGCACCATCACCTCTTGCAGGACCAATGTAACACGTAGGAACTGACCGCGCGGTCACGGGATTCCCGGTTTGATAATACGATGATAATTTGAAAATATGAGGACTTAAGCTTGAAAAGGAGTTATTAGAGGGGGAAACACGAAATAACCCCAGTACGGTTCCTTGAGAGGAACCAACATCTCTCACGGGACCAATGTAACACGTAGGAACTGGACGCGCGATAGCGGGACTCCCGGTTTGAGAATACGACGATAATTTGAAAATATGAGGACTTAAGCTTGAAAACAAGGCGTTAGAGGGTAAAACTCGAAACGGCCCCGTACGGTCTCGTGAGAGGCTGCAATAACTCTCGCGGGAGCAATATAACACATAGGTACTAACCGCGCGATCACAGGACTCTCGGTTTTAGAATACGACGATAATTTTAAAATATGAGGACCTTTCACAGGACCAATGTAACACATAGGAACTGATCGCGCGATAACGGGACTCCCGGTTTGAGAGTGCGATGATAATTTAAAAATATAAGGACTTAAGTTTGAAAACAAGGCATTAGAAGGGGAAAACATGAAACAACCCCCGTACGGTCCTGTGAGAGGCACCAACACCACTCACGGGACCAATGCAACACGTAGGAACTGACCACGCGATCACGGGACTCCCGACTTGAGAATACGACGATAATTAGAAATTTTGAGAACTTAAGCTTGGAAACAAGGCGTTAGAGGAGGAAAACACGAAATAACCCTAGTACGGTTTCGTGAGAGGAACCAACACCTCTCGCGGGACCATTATAACACGTAGGAACTGACCGTGCGATAACGGGACTCCCGATTTGAGAATACGATGATAACTTGAAAATATAAGGTCTTAAGCTCGAATATAAGGCGTTAGAGGGTGAAAACTCGAAACAACCCCCGTACGGGCACGTGAGAGTCACCAACACCTCTCGCGGGACCAATGTAACACGTAGGAAGTGACTGCGAGATAATAGGACTACCGATTTGAGAATACGATGGTAATTTGAAAATATGAGGACTTAAGCTTGAAAAGAAGGCATTAGAGGGTGAAAACATGAAATAACCCCCGTACGGTCCTGTGAGAGGCACCAACACGTCTCACGGGACCAATGGAAAAACGTAGGAACTGATCGCGCGATAACGGGACTCTCGATTTGAGAATACGATGAAAATTTAAAAATATGAAGACTTAAGCTTATAAACAAAGCGTTAGAGGGTAAAACTCGAAACAGCCCCCGTAGGGTCCCGTGAGAGGCACCAACACCTCTCGCGGGACCAATGTTACACGTAGGAACTGACCGTGCGATAACCGTGCACTCGATTTGAGAATACGATGATAATTTGAAAATATGAGGACCTCTCACGGGACCAATGTAACACAGAGGAACTCACCGCGCGATAACGGGACACCCGGTTTGAAAATACGACGATAGTTTGAAAATATGAGGATTTAAACTTGAAAACAAGGCGTTAGAAGGGGAAAACATGAAACAGCCCACATACGGTCCAGCGAGAGGCACCAACACCTCTCCCGGGATGAATGTAACACGTAGGAACTGATTGCGCGATCACGGGACTCTCGGTTTGAGAATACGACGATTATACGAAAATTTGAGAACTTAAGCTCAAAAACAAGGCGTTAAAGGGGGAAAACACGAAACAGACCCGATACGGTTCCGTGAGAGCAAACAACACCTCTCGTGGGACCATTGTAACTGGTAGGAACTGACCGTGCGATAACGAGACTCCCCGTTTGGGAATACGATGATAATTTGAAAATGTGAGGACTTATGCTCGAAAACAAGGTGTTAGAGGGTGAAAACTCGAAACAGCCCTCGTACGGTCCCGTGAGAGGCACCGACAACTCTCGCGGGACCAATGTAACACGTAGGAACTGACTGCGCGATCACGGGACTCCCGGTTTGAGAATACGACGATAATTTCAAAATACAATGACTTAAACTCGAAAATAAGGCGTTAAAGGGGAAAAAAATTAACCAGCCCCTGCACAGTCCCGTGAGAGGCACCAATACCTCTCTCGAGATTAATGTAACACGTTGGAACTGACCGCGCGATAACGGGACTCCTGATTTGAGAATACGAGGATAATTTCAAAATATGGGGACTCAAGATCGAAAACAGTGCGTTAGAGGGTAAAACTGAAACAGCCCCCGTACGGTCTCGTAAGTGGCACCATCACCTCTTGCAGGACCAATGTAACACGTAGGAACTGACCGCGCGGTCACGGGATTCCCGGTTTGATAATACGATGATAATTTGAAAATATGAGGACTTAAGCTTGAAAAGGAGTTATTAGAGGGGGAAACACGAAATAACCCCAGTACGGTTCCTTGAGAGGAACCAACATCTCTCACGGGACCAATGTAACACGTAGGAACTGGCCGCGCGAAAGCGGGACTCCCGGTTTGAGAATACGACGATAATTTGAAAATATGAGGACTTAAGCTTGAAAACAAGGCGTTAGAGGGTAAAACTCGAAACGGCCCCCGTACGGTCTCGTGAGAGGCTGCAATAACTCTCGCGGGAGCAATGTAACACATAGGTACTAACCGCGCGATCACAGGACTCTCGGTTTTAGAATACGACGATAATTTTAAAATATGAGGACCTCTCACAGGACCAATGTAACACATAGGAACTGATCGCGCGATAACGGGACTCCCGGTTTGAGAATGCGATGATAATTTAAAAATATAAGGACTTAAGTTTGAAAACAAGGCGTTAGAAGGGGAAAACACGAAACAACCACCGTACGGTCCTGTGAGAGGCACCAACACCACTCACGGGACCAATGCAACACGTAGGAACTGACCACGCGATCACGGGACTCCCGACTTGAGAATACGACGATAATTAGAAATTTTGAGAACTTAAGCTTGGAAACAAGGCGTTAGAGGAGGAAAACACGAAATAACCCTAGTACGGTTCCGTGAGAGGAACCAACACCTCTCGCGGGACCATTATAACACGTAGGAACTGACCGTGCGATAACGGGACTCCCGATTTGAGAATACGACGATAACTTGAAAATATAAGGTCTTAAGCTCGAATATAAGGCGTTAGAGGGTGAAAACTCGAAACAACCCCCGTACGGTCCCGTGAGAGGCACCAACACGTCTCACGGGACCAATGGAAAACGTAGGAACTGATCGCGCGATAACGGGACTCTCGATTTGAGAATACGATGATAATTTAAAAATATGAAGACTTAAGCTTATAAACAAAGCGTTAGAGGGTAAAACTCGAAACAGCCCCCGTAGGGTCCCGTGAGAGGCACCAACACCTCTCGCGGGACCAATGTAACACGTAGGAACTGACCGTGCGATAACAGTGCACTCGATTTGAGAATACGATGATAATTTGAAAATATGAGGACCTCTCACGGGACCAATGTAACACAGAGGAACTCACTGCGCGATAACGGGACACCCGGTTTGAAAATACGACGATAGTTTGAAAATATGAGGATTTAAGCTTGAAAACAAGGCGTTAGAAGGGGAAAACATGAAACAACCCACATACGGTCCAGCGAGAGGCACCAACACCTCTCCCGGGACGAATGTAACACGTAGGAACTGATTGCGCGATCATGGGACTCTCGGTTTGAGAATACGACGATTATACGAAAATTTGAGAACTTAAGCTCGAAAATAAGGCGTTAAAGGGGGAAAACACGAAACAGCCCCGATACGGTTCCGTGAGAGGAACCAACACCTCTCGCGGGACCATTATAACACGTAGGAACTGACCGTGCGATAACGGGACTCCCGATTTGAGAATACGACGATAACTTGAAAATATAAGGTCTTAAGCTCGAATATAAGGCGTTAGAGGGTGAAAACTCGAAACAACCCCCGTACGGGCACGTGAGAGTCACCAACACCTCTCGCGGGACCAATGTAACACGTAGGAAGTGACTGCGAGATAATAGGACTACCGATTTGAGAATACGATGATAATTTGAAAATATGAGGACTTAAGCTTGAAAATAAGGCGTTAGAGGGTAAAACTCGAAACAACCCCCGTACGGTCCCGTGAGAGGCAGCAAAACATCTCGCGGGACCAATGTAACACATAGGAACTGACCGCGTGATCACAGGACTCTCGGTTTTAGAATACGATGATAATTTTAAAATATGAGGACCTCTCAAGGGACCAATGTAACACATAGGAACTGACCGCGCAATAACGGGACTCCCGGTTTGAGAATACGATGATAATTTGAAAATATGAGGACTTAAGCTTGACAACAAGGCGTTAGATGGGGAAAACATGAAACAACTCCCGTACAGTCCTCTGAGAGACACCAGCGCCTCTCACGGGACCAATGTAACATGTAGGAACTGACTGTGCGATCACAGGACTCCCGGCTTGAGAATACGATGATAATTTGAAAATTTGAGAACTTAAGGTTAAAAACAAGGCGTTAGAGGGGGAAAACACGAAATAGCCCCAGTACGGTTCCGTGAGAGGAACCAACACCTCTCACGGGACCAATGTAACATGTAGGAGGTGACCGCACGATAGCGGGACTCCCGATTTGACAATACGATGATAATTTGAAAATATGAGGACTTAAGCTTGAAAACAAGGTGTTAGAGGGTAAAACTCGAAACTTCCCCCGTACGGTCCCGTGAGAGGCTGCAACAACTCTCGCGGGAGCAATGTAACACGTAGGTACTAATCGCGCGATCAGAAGACTCTCAGTTTTAGAATACGAGCATAATTTTAAAATACGAGGACCTCTCATGGAACCAATGTAACACATAGGAACTGATCACGCGATAACGGGACTCCCGATTTGAGAATACGATGATAATTAGAAAATATGAGGACTTAAGTTTGAAAATAAGGCGTTCGAAGGGGAAAATATGAAACAGCCCCCGTACGGTCCTGTGAGAGGCACCAACACCTCTCACTGGATCAATGTAACACAAAGAAACTGACCACCCGATCACGGGACTCCCGGCTTGAGAATACGATGATATTTTAAAATTTTGAGAACTTAAGCTTGGAAACAAGGCGTTAGAGGGGAAAACACGAAACAACCCCAGTACGGTTTCGTGAGAGGAACCAACACCTCTCGCGAGACCATTGTAACACGTAGGAACTGAGCGTGCGATAACGGGACTCACGATTTGAGAATGCGATGATAATTTGAAAATATAAGGTCTTAAGCTTGAAAATAAGGCGTTAGAGGGTGAAAATTCAAAACAGCCCCCGAACGGTCCCGTGAGAGTCACCAACACCTCTCACGGGACCAATGTAACACGTATGACTGACCGTGCGATAACGGGACTCTCGATTTGAGAATACGATGGTCATTTAAAAATATGAGAACTTAAGCTTGAAAATAAGGTGTTAGAGGGTGAAAATACGAAAAAATAACCTGAACGTTCCCGTGAGAGGCCCTAACACGTCTTGCGGGACCAATGGAAAAATGTAGGAACTGACCGCGCGATAACGGGACTCCCGGTTTGAGAATACGATGATAAATTAAAAATATGAAGACTTAAGCTTAAAAACAAAGTGTTAGAGGGTAAAACTCGAAACAGCAACCATACGGTCCCGTGAGAGGCACCAACACCTCTCACAGGACCAATGTAACACGTAGGAATTGGATATGCGATCAAAGGACTCCCGGTTTGAGAATACGATGATAATTTGAAAATATGAGGACTAAGCTTGAAAAGAAGGCGTTAGAGGGGGAAAATACGAAACAGCCCTAGTACGGTTCCGTGAGAGGAACAAACACCTCTCACGGGACCAATGTAACACGTAGGAACTGACCGCACGATAGCGGGACTCACGGTTTGAGAATACGATGGTAATTTGAAAATATGAGGACTTAAGCTTGAAAACAAGGCGTTAGAGGGTAAAACTAGAAATAGCCCCCGTACGATCCCGTGAGAGGCAACAACGCCTCTCGCGGGTGCAATATAACATGTAGGAACTGATCGCGTGATCACAGAAATCCCAATTTTAGAATAAGACAATAATTTTAAATATGAGGACCTCTCACGGGACCAATGTAACACAAAGGAACTGATCGCGCGATAACAGGACTCCCGATTTCAGAATACGATGATAATTTGAAAATATGAGGACTTAAGTTTGAAAACAAGGCGTTAGGAGGGGAAAACTAGAAATAGCCCCCGTACGGTCCTGTGAGAGGCACTAATACCTCTCACGGGACCAATGTAACACGTAGGAACTGACCGCGCGATCACGGGACACTCGACTTGAGAATACGACGATAATTTGAAATTTTGTAAACTTAAGCTTAGAAACAAGGTGTTAGAGGGGGAAAACACGAAACAACCCTAGTACGGTTCCGTGAGAGGAACCAACACCTCTCACGTGACCATTGTAACACGTAAGAACTGACCGTGCGATAACGGGACTCCCGATTTGAGAATACGATGATAACCTGAAAATATAAGGTCTTAAGCTCGAAAATAAGGCGTTAGAGGGTGAAAACTCAAAACAGCCCCCGTACGGGCACGTGAGAGTCACCAACACCTCTCACGGGACCAATGTAACACGTAAGAACTGATCGTGAGATAACAGGACTCCCGATTCGAGAATACGATGGTAATTTGAAAATATGAGGACTTAAGCTTGAAAATAAGACGTTAGGGGGTCAAAACACGAAACAACTCCCGTACGGTCCCGTGAGAGGCACCAACACGTCTCGCGGGACCAATGGAAAAACGTAGGAACTGACCGCGCGATAACAAGACTCCCAGTTTAAGAATACGATTATGATTTAAAAATATGAAGACTTAAGCTTGAAAATAAAGGGTTAGAGGGTAAAACTCAAAACAGCCCCCGTAGGGTCCCGTAAGAGGCACCAACACCTCTCGCGGGACCAATGTAACACGTAGGAACTGACCGTGCGATAATGGTACACTCTCTTTGAGAATACTATGATAATTTGAAAATATGAGGACCTCTCACGGGGCCAATGTAACACATAGGAACTCACCGCGCGATAATGGGACACCCGGTTTGAGAATACGATGATAATTTGAAAATATGAGGACTTAAGCTTGAAAACAAGGCGTTAGAAGGGGAAAATATAAAACAGCCCCCGTATGGTCCAGCGAGAGGCACCAACACCTCTCACAGGACCAATATAACACGTAGGAACTGATCGCGCGATCACGGGACTCTCGGTTTAAGAATACGACGATTATATGAAAATTTGAGAACTTAAGCTCGAAAACAAGGCGTTTGAGGGGAAAACACGAAACAACCCCGGTACTATTCCATGAGAGCAACCACACCTCTCGTGGGACCATTATAACTGGTAGGAACTGACCGTGCGATAACGGGACTCCCAGTTTGGGAATACGACGATAATTTGAAAATATGAGCACTTATGCTCGAAAACAAGGCGTTAGAGGATGAAAACTCGAAACAACCCCCGTACTGTTCCGTGAGAAGCCCCAACACCTCTCATGGGACCATTGTAACACGTAGGAAATGACCGCGCGTTAACGGGACTCCCGATTTGAGAATACGATGATAATTTGAAAATATGATGAATTGACTGCGCGATCAAAGGACTCCCGGTTTGAGAATACGATGATAATTTGAAAATATAAGGACTTAAGCTTAAAAACAAGGCGTTAGAGGGTGAAAACTCGAAGCAACCCCCGTACGGTTCCGTGAGAGGCACCAACACCTCTCACGGGGCCAATGTAACACGTAGGATCTATCCAACGGGAATCCCAATTTGAGAATATGACGATAATTTGAAAATATGGGGACTTAAGCTTGAAAACAAGTCGTTAGAGGGTAAAACTCGAAATAGCCCCATACGGTCCCGTGAGTGGCACTAACACCTCTCGCGATCACGGGACTCTCGATTTGAGAATATGATGATAATTTAAAAATATGAGGACTTAAGCTTGAAAACAAGGCGTTAGAGGGTGAAAACTCGAAACAGCCCTCGTACGGTCCCGTAAGAGGCACCAACACATCTCGCGAGACCAATGGAAAAACGTAGAAACTGACCGCGCGATAACGGGACTCCCAATTTGAGAATACGATGGTAATTTGAAAATATGACGACTTAAGCTTGAAAACAAGGCGTTTGAGGGTGAAAACATGAAAAAAAACTCGTACGGTCCCGTAAGAGGCACCAACATGTCTCGCGGGACCAATGGAAAAACGTAGGAACTCACCGCGCGATAACGGGACTCCTGGTTTCAGAATACGACGATAATTTACAATATGAAGACTTAAGCATAAAAACAAAGCATTAGAGGGTAAAACTCGAAACAACCCCCGTACGGTTCCGTGAGAGGAACCAGCACCTCTCGCGGGACCATTGTAACACGTAGGAACTGACCGGCCGGTAACGGGACTCCCGGTTTGGGAATACGACGATAATTTGAAAATATGAGGACTTAAGCTTAAAAGCAAGGCTTTAGAGGGTGAAAGCTCGAAACAGCCCCCGTACGGTCCAGTGAGAGTAAGGGTGTAAACGGATCGGGTCTGGGTATATCCAGATACGATACGGGTATTTTTTTAATGGATCGGGTCTTACCCGATTACCCGTCAGGTCTCATAAAATGGATCCAGACCCGGATCCGTTAAGGACTTGGAGACCCAACCCGAATACCTGTAACTATATATATATATATATAAACTGTAAAAACAACTATATATATATATATATAGTTATATATATAGTTATATATATAGTTATATATATAGTTATATAACTGTTATTGTGTTTATATACTGTTATTATAGTTATAAGTTATATATATAGTTATATAAGGTAATAGTTATATAACATAATAACAGTAATAGTTAACTATATATAACATATGTTAACTATAATTAACAGTTATATAACTGTTATAAGTTATATATATTTATATATATAACTATATATATATACATATTCGGGTCGGGTCCTTATCGGATCGGAGTCATGTATATCCAGATTCGGTCCATTAACAAATCGGGTAATCGAATAATCGGGTCTATAAAATTTCTTCAGATCCGTTAATTCAGATCGGGTCCGGATCTGGTCCGGTCCTATACCCGATCCATTGACAGCCCTACGTGGGAGGCACCAACACCTCTCGCGGGACGAATGTAACGCGTAGAAACTGACCGCGCGATCAGTGGACTCCCGGTATGAGAATACGACGATAATTTGAAAATATGAGGACTATGCTTTAAAACAAGGTGTTAGAGGGTGAAAACTCGAAACAGCCCCCGTACGATCCCGTGAGAGGCACTAACACCTCTCGCGGGACCAATGTAACAGTAGGAACTGACCGCGCGATCACGGGACTCCCGGTGTGAGAATACGACGATAATTTTAAAATATGAGGACTTAAGCTCGAAAACAAGGCGTTAGAGGGGGAAAAAAGCCCCAATACAGTCCCGTGAGAGGCACCAACACCTCTCACGGGATCCATGTAACACATAGAAACTGACCACATGATAACGGGACTCCCGGTTTGAGAATATGACGATAATTTGAAAATATGAGGACTTAAGCTCAAAAACAAGGCGTTAGAGGGTAAAACTCGAAACAGCCCCCGTACAGTCCTGTGAGAGGGCACCAACACCTCCCGCGGGACCAATTTAACACGTAGGAACTGATCGCGCGATCACAGGACTTCCGGTTTGAGAATACGATGATAATTTTAAAATATGAGGACTTAAACTTGTAAACGAGTTGTTAGAGGGTGAAAACTGGAAATAACCCCCGTACGATTTCGTAAGATCCCCCAACACCTCTCACGGGACCAATGTAACACGTAGGAACTGATCGCGCGATAACGGGACTCCCGGTTTGAGAATACGATGATAATTTGAGAATATGAGGACTTAAGCTTGAAAATAAGTCGTTAGAGGGTAAAACTCAAAACAGCCCCCGTACGGTCCTATGAGAGGCAGCAACACCTCTCGCGGGAGCAATGTAACACGTAGGAACTGACCGTGCGATCACGGAACTCTCGGTTTGAGAATACGATGATAATTTTAAAATATGAGGACCTCTCACGGAACCAATGTAACACATAGGAACTGACCACGCGATAACGGGAATCCCGATTCGAGAATACGACGATAATTTGAAAATATGAGGACTTAAGCTTGAAAACAAGGCGTTAGAAGGGGAAAACACAAAACAGCCCCCGTGCGGTCCTGTGAGAGGCATCAACACCTCTCACCGGAACAAATTAAAATGTAGGAACTGACCACGCGATCATGGGACTCCCGGCTTGAGAATACGACATTAATTTGAACATATAAGAACTTAAAGTTGAAAACGAGGCGTTAGAGGGTGAAAATTTGAAACAGCCCCCATATGCTCCCGTGAGAGGCACCAACTCCTCTCACGGGACCAATGTAACACGCAGGAACTAACCACGTGATAACGGGACTCTCGGTTTGAGAATACGACGATAATTTGAAAATATAAGGTCTTAAGCTTGAAAATTAGGCGTTAGAGGATGACAACTCGAAATAGCCCCCGTACGGTCCTGTGAGAGGCACCGACACCTCTCACGGGACCAATGTAACACGTAGGAAATGTGCGCATGATAATGGGACTCCCGGGTTGAGAATACGATGATAATTTAAAAATATGAGGACTTCAGCTTGAAAATAAGGCGTTAGAGGGTAAAACTCGAAACATCCCCCGTATGGTCCTGTGAGAGGCAGCAACACCTCTCGCCGGAGTAATGTAACACGTAGGAACTGACGGCGCGATGACATAACTCCCGGTTTGAGAATATGACGATAATTTTATAATATGAGGACTTAAGCTTGAAGATGAGTCGTTAGAGGGTGAAAATATGAAACAAACCCCGTACCATTCTGTAAGGCCCACACACCTCTCACGGAACCAATGTAACACGTAGGAACTGGCCGTGTGATAACGGGACTCCCGATTTGAGAATACAATGATAATTTGAAGATATAAGGACTTAAGCTTGAAAATAAGTTGTTAGAGGGTAAAACACGAAACAACCCCCGTACGGTCCCGTTAGAGGCAGCAACACCTCTCGTGGGAGTAATGTAACATGTAGGAACTGACTGCGCGATCACAGGACTTTCGGTTTGAGAATACGACGATAATTTTAAAATATGAGGACCTCTCATGGGACCAATGTAACACATAGGAACTGAACGCGCGATAACGGGAGCCCTGGTTTGAGAATACGACGATAAATTGAAAATATGAGGACTTAAGCATGAAAACGAGGCGTTAGAAGGGAAAAACACGAAACAGTCCCCGTACGGTCCGGTTAGAGGCACCAATACCTCTCACGGTACCAATGTAACACGTAGGAACTAACCGCGCGATAACCGGACTCACGGTTTGAGAATACGACGATAATTTTAAAATATGAGGACTTAAGATTGAAAACAAGGCGTTAGAAGGTGAAAACACGAAATAAATCCCGTACGGTCCCGTGAGAGGCACCAACACGTCTCGCGGGACCAATGGAAAAATGTACGTGAGAGGCACTAACACCTCTCACGGGACCAATGTAACACATAGGAACTCACCGCGCGATAACGGGACACCCGGTTTGAGAATACGACGATAATTTGAAAATATGAGGACTTAAGCTTTAAAACAAGGCGTTAGAAGGGGAAAACACGAAACAGCCCCCGTACGGTCCTGCGAGAGGCAGCAACACCTCTCATGGGACCAATGTAACACGTAGGAACTGATCGCGCGATCATGGGAATCTAAGACAATTATATGAAAATTTGAGAACTTAAGCTCGAAAATAAGGCGTTAGAGGGGGAAAACACGAAATAACCCCAGTACGGTTCCGTGAGAGCTACCAACACCACTCGCGGGACCATTGTAACACGTAGGAACTGATCGTGCAATAACGAGACTCCTGGTTTGGGAATACGATGATAATTTGAAAATATGAGGACTTGAGCTCGAAAATAAGGCGTTAGAGGGTGAAAACTCAAAACAGCCCCTGTACGGTCCCGAGAGAGGCACTAACACCTCTCACGGGACCAATGTAACACATAGGAACTGACCGCGCGATCATGAAACTCCCGGTTTGATAATACGATGATAATTTTAAAATATGAGGACTTAAGCTCGAAAATAAGGCGTTAGAGGGGGAAAAAATGAAGCAGCCCGTGTACGGTCTCGTGAGAGGCACCAATATCTCCCTCGGGATCAATGTAGCACGTTGGAACTGACCGCGCAATAATGGGACTCCCAATTTGATAATACAACGATAATTTGAAAATATGAGGGCTCAAGCTCGAAAATAATGCGTTAGAGGGTAAAACTCGAAACAACCCCCACACAATCCCGTAAGAGGCACAAACACCTCTCGCGGGACCAATGTAACATTTAGGAACTGACCTCGTGATCACGGGACTCCAGGTTTGAGAATAAGATGATAATTTGAAAGTATGAGGACTTAAGCTTGAAAATGAGTTGTTAGACGGTGAAACTCGAAACCACCCCTGTACGGTTCCGTGAGAGGCCCCTACACCTCTCACGGGACCATTGTAACACGTAGGAACTAACCACGCAATAACGGAACTCCCGATTTGAGAATACGATGATAATTTGAAAATATGAGGACTTAATCTTGAAAATAAGGCATTAGAGGGTAAAACTCAAAACAGCCCCCGTACGGTCACGTGAGAGGCAGCAACACCTCTCGCGGGACCAATATAACACGTAAGAACTGACCGTGCGATCACAGGACTCCCGGTTTTAGAATATGACGATAATTTTAAAATATGAGGACCTCTTACGGGACCAATGTAACACATAGGAACTGACCGCGCGATAACGGGACTCCCGGTTTGAGAATACGATGATAATTTGAAAATATGAGGACTTAAGCTTGAAAACAAAGCGTTAGATGGGGAAAACATAAAACAACGCCCGTACGGTCCTGTGAGAGACACCAACACCTCTCACGGGACCAATGTAACACGTAGGAATTGACCGCGCGATCACGGGACTCCCGGCTTGAGAATACGACGATAATTTGAAAATTTGAGAAGTTAAGCTTGAAAATAAGGTGTTCGAGGGGGAAACACGAAATAACCCCAGTACGGTTCCTTGAGAGGAACCAACATCTCTCACGGGACCAATGTAACACGTAGGAACTGGCCGCGCGATAGCGGGACTCCCGGTTTGAGAATACGACGATAATTTGAAAATATGAGGACTTAAGCTTGGAAACAAGGCGTTAGAGGGTAAAACTCGAAACGGCCCCCGTACGGTCTCGTGAGAGGCTGCAATAACTCTCGCGGGAGCAATGTAACACATATGTACTAACCGCGCGATCACAGGACTCTCGGTTTTAGAATACGACGATAATTTTAAAATATGAGGACCTCTCACAGGACCAATGTAACACATAGGAACTGATCGCGCGATAACGGGACTCCCGGTTTGAGAGTGCGATGATAATTTAAAAATATAAGGACTTAAGTTTGAAAACAAGGCGTTAGAAGGGGAAAACATGAAACAACCCCCGTACGGTCCTGTGAGAGGCACCAACACCACTCACGGGACCAATGCAACACGTAGGAACTGACCACGCGATCACGGGACTCCCGACTTGAGAATACGACGATAATTAGAAATTTTGAGAACTTAAGCTTGGAAACAAGGCGTTAGAGGAGGAAAACACGAAATAACCCTAGTACGGTTTCGTGAGAGGAACCAACACCTCTCGCGGGACCATTATAACACGTAGGAAATGACCGTGCGATAACGGGTATCCCGATTTGAGAATACGATGATAACTTGAAAATATAAGGTCTTAACCTCGAATATAAGGCGTTAGAGGGTGAAAACTCGAAACAACCCCCGTACGGGCACGTGAGAGTCACCAACACCTCTCGCGGGACCAATGTAACACGTAGGAAGTGACTGCGAGATAATAGGACTACCGATTTGAGAATACGATGGTAATTTGAAAATATGAGGACTTAAGCTTGAAAAGAAGGCGTTAGAGGGTGAAAACATGAAATAACCCCCGTACGGTCCTGTGAGAGGCACCAACACGTCTCACGGGACCAATGGAAAAACGTAGGAACTGATCGCGCGATAACGGGACTCTTGATTTGAGAATACGATGAAAATTTAAAAATATGAAGACTTAAGCTTATAAACAAAGCGTTAGAGGGTAAAACTCGAAACAGCCCCCGTAGGGTCCCGTGAGAGGCACCAACACCTCTCGCGGGACCAATGTTACACGTAGGAACTGACCGTGCGATAACAGTGCACTCGATTTGAGAATACGATGACAATTTGAAAATATGAGGACCTCTCACGGGACCAATGTAACACAGAGGAACTCACCGCGCGATAACGGGACACCCGGTTTGAAAATACGACGATAGTTTGAAAATATGAGGATTTAAGCTTGAAAACAAGGCGTTAGAAGGGGAAAACATGAAACAGCCCACATACGGTCCAGCGAGAGGCACCAACACCTCTCCCGGGATGAATGTAACACGTAGGAACTGATTGCGCGATCACGGGACTCTCGGTTTGAGAATACGACGATTATACGAAAATTTGAGAACTTAAGCTCGAAAACAAGGCGTTAAAGGGGGAAAACACGAAACAGACCCGATACGGTTCCGTGAGAGCAAACAACATCTCTCGTGGGACCATTGTAACTGGTAGGAACTGACCGTGCGATAACGAGACTCCCCGTTTGGGAATACGATGATAATTTGAAAATGTGAGGACTTATGCTCGAAAACAAGGTGTTAGAGGGTGAAAACTCGAAACAGCCCTCGTACGGTCCCGTGAGAGGCACCGACAACTCTCGCGGGACCAATGTAACACGTAGGAACTGACTGCGCGATCACGGGACTCCCGGTTTGAGAATACGACGATAATTTCAAAATACAATGACTTAAACTCGAAAATAAGGCGTTAAAGGGGAAAAAAATTAACCAGCCCCTGCACAGTCCCGTGAGAGGCACCAATACCTCTCTCGAGATCAATGTAACACGTTGGAATTGACCGCGCGATAACGGGACTCCTGATTTGAGAATACGAGGATAATTTCAAAATATGGGGACTCAAGATCGAAAACAGTGCGTTAGAGGGTAAAACTGAAACAGCCCCCGTACGGTCTCGTAAGTGGCACCATCACCTCTTGCAGGACCAATGTAACACGTAGGAACTGACCGCGCGGTCACGGGATTCCCGGTTTGATAATACGATGATAATTTGAAAATATGAGGACTTAAGCTTGAAAAGGAGTTATTAGAGGGGGAAACACGAAATAACCCCAGTACGGTTCCTTGAGAGGAACCAACATCTCTCACGGGACCAATGTAACACGTAGGAACTGGCCGCGCGATAGCGGGACTCCCGGTTTGAGAATACGACGATAATTTTAAAATATGAGGACTTAAGCTTGAAAACAAGGCGTTAGAGGGTAAAACTCGAAACGGCCCCCGTACGGTCTCGTGAGAGGCTGCAATAACTCTCGCGGGAGCAATGTAACACATAGGTACTAACCGCGCGATCACAGGACTCTCGGTTTTAGAATACGACGATAATTTTAAAATATGAGGACCTCTCACAGGACCAATGTAACACATAGGAACTGATCGCGCGATAACGGGACTCCCGGTTTGAGAATGCGATGATAATTTAAAAATATAAGGACTTAAGTTTGAAAACAAGGCGTTAGAAGGGGAAAACACGAAACAACCACCGTACGGTCCTGTGAGAGGCACCAACACCACTCACGAGACCAATGCAACATGTAGGAACTGACCACGCGATCACGGGACTCCCGACTTGAGAATACGACGATAATTAGAAATTTTGAGAACTTAAGCTTGGAAACAAGGCGTTAGAGGAGGAAAACACGAAATAACCCTAGTACGGTTCCGTGAGAGGAACCAACACCTCTCGCGGGACCATTATAACACGTAGGAACTGACCGTGCGATAACGGGACTCCCGATTTGAGAATACGACGATAACTTGAAAATATAAGGTCTTAAGCTCGAATATAAGGCGTTAGAGGGTGAAAACTCGAAACAACCCCCGTACGGGCACGTGAGAGTCACCAACACCTCTCGCGGGACCAATGTAACACGTAGGAAGTGACTGCGAGATAATAGGACTACCTATTTGAGAATACGATGGTAATTTGAAAATATGAGGACTTAAGCTTGAAAAGAAGGCGTTAGAGGGTGAAAACACGAAACAACCCCCGTACGGTCCCGTGAGAGGCACCAACACGTCTCACGGGACCAATGGAAAAACGTAGGAACTGATCGCGCGATAACGGGACTCTCGATTTGAGAATACGATGATAATTTAAAAATATGAAGACTTAAGCTTATAAACAAAGCGTTAGAGGGTAAAACTCGAAACAGCCCCCGTAGGGTCCCGTGAGAGGCACCAACACCTCTCGCGGGACCAATGTAACACGTAGGAACTGACCGTGCGATAACAGTGCACTCGATTTGAGAATACGATGATAATTTGAAAATATGAGGACCTCTCACGGGACCAATGTAACACAGAGGAACTCACCGCGCGATAACGGGACACCCGGTTTGAAAATACGACGATAGTTTGAAAATATGAGGATTTAAGCTTGAAAACAAGGCGTTAGAAGGGGAAAACATGAAACAACCCACATACGGTCCAGCGAGAGGCACCAACACCTCTCCCGGGATGAATGTAACACGTAGGAACTGATTGCGCGATCACGGGACTCTCGGTTTGAGAATACGACGATTATACGAAAATTTGAGAACTTAAGCTCGAAAATAAGGCGTTAAAGGGGGAAAACACGAAACAGCCCCGATACGGTTCCGTGAGAGGAACCAACACCTCTCGCGGGACCATTATAACACGTAGGAACTGACCGTGCGATAACGGGACTCCCGATTTGAGAATACGATGATAACTTGAAAATATAAGGTCTTAAGCTCGAATATAAGGCGTTAGAGGGTGAAAACTCGAAACAACCCCCGTACGGGCACGTGAGAGTCACCAACACCTCTCGCGGGACCAATGTAACACGTAGGAAGTGACTGCGAGATAATAGGACTACCGATTTGAGAATACGATGATAATTTGAAAATATGAGGACTTAAGCTTGAAAATAAGGCGTTAGAGGGTAAAACTCGAAACAACCCCCGTACGGTCCCGTGAGAGGCAGCAAAACATCTCGCGGGACCAATGTAACACATAGGAACTGACCGCGTGATCACAGGACTCTCGGTTTTAGAATACGATGATAATTTTAAAATATGAGGACCTCTCAAGGGACCAATGTAACACATAGGAACTGACCGCGCAATAACGGGACTCCCGGTTTGAGAATACGATGATAATTTGAAAATATGAGGACTTATGCTTGAAAACAAGGCGTTAGATGGGGAAAACACGAAACAACTCCCGTACAGTCCTCTGAGAGACACCAGCGCCTCTCACGGGACCAATGTAACATGTAGGAACTGACTGTGCGATCACAGGACTCCCGGCTTGAGAATACGATGATAATTTGAAAATTTGAGAACTTAAGGTTAAAAACAAGGCGTTAGAGGGGGAAAACACGAAATAGCCCCAGTACGGTTCCGTGAGAGGAACCAACACCTCTCACGGGACCAATGTAACATGTAGGAGGTGACCGCGCGATAGCGGGACTCCCGATTTGACAATACGATGATAATTTGAAAATATGAGGACTTAAGCTTGAAAACAAGGTGTTAGAGGGTAAAACTCGAAACTTCCCCCGTACGGTCCCGTGAGAGGCTGCAACAACTCTCGCGGGAGCAATGTAACACGTAGGTACTAATCGCGCGATCACAAGACTCTCGGTTTTAGAATACGAGCATAATTTTAAAATACGAGGACCTCTCATGGAACCAATGTAACACATAGGAACTGATCACGCGATAACGGGACTCCCGATTTGAGAATACGATGATAATTAGAAAATATGAGGACTTAAGTTTGAAAATAAGGCGTTCGAAGGGGAAAATATGAAATAGCCCCCGTACGGTCCTGTGAGAGGCACCAACACCTCTCACTGGATCAATGTAACACAAAGAAACTGACCACGCGATCACGGGACTCCCGGCTTGAGAATACGACGATATTTTAAAATTTTGAGAACTTAAGCTTGGAAACAAGGCGTTAGAGGGGAAAACACGAAACAACCCCAGTACGGTTTCGTGAGAGGAACCAACACCTCTCGCGAGACCATTGTAACACGTAGGAACTGAGCGTGCGATAACGGGACTCACGATTTGAGAATGCGATGATAATTTGAAAATATAAGGTCTTAAGCTTGAAAATAAGGCGTTAGAGGGTGAAAATTCAAAACAGCCCCCGAACGGTCCCGTGAGAGTCACCAACACCTCTCACGGGACCAATGTAACACGTAGGACTGACCGTGCGATAACGGGACTCTCGATTTGAGAATACGATGGTCATTTAAAAATATGAGAACTTAAGCTTGAAAATAAGGTGTTAGAGGGTGAAAATACGAAAAAATAACCTGAACGTTCCCGTGAGAGGCCCTAACACGTCTTGCGGGACCAATGGAAAAATGTAGGAACTGACCGCGCGATAACGGGACTCCCGGTTTGAGAATACGACGATAAATTAAAAATATGAAGACTTAAGCTTAAAAACAAAGTGTTAGAGGGTAAAACTCGAAACAGCAACCATACGGTCCCGTGAGAGGCACCAACACCTCTCACAGGACCAATGTAACACGTAGGAATTGGATATGCGATCAAAGGACTCCCGGTTTGAGAATACGATGATAATTTGAAAATATGAGGACTAAGCTTGAAAACAAGGCGTTAGAGGGGGAAAATACGAAACAGCCCTAGTACGGTTCCGTGAGAGGAACAAACACCTCTCACGGGACCAATGTAACACGTAGGAACCGACCGCGCGATAGCGGGACTCACGGTTTGAGAATACGATGGTAATTTGAAAATATGAGGACTTAAGCTTGAAAACAAGGCGTTAGAGGGTAAAACTAGAAATAGCCCCCGTACGATCCCGTGAGAGGCAACAACGCCTCTCGCGGGTGCAATATAACATGTAGGAACTGATCGCGTGATCACAGAAATCCCAATTTTAGAATAAGACAATAATTTTAAATATGAGGACCTCTCACGGGACCAATGTAACACAAAGGAACTGATCGCGCGATAACAGGACTCCCGATTTCAGAATACGATGATAATTTGAAAATATGAGGACTTAAGTTTGAAAACAAGGCGTTAGGAGGGGAAAACTAGAAATAGCCCCCATACGGTCCTGTGAGAGGCACTAATACCTCTCACGAGACCAATGTAACACGTAGGAACTGATCGCGCGATCACGGGACACTCGACTTGAGAATACGACGATAATTTGAAATTTTGTAAACTTAAGCTTAGAAACAAGGTGTTAGAGGGGGAAAACACGAAACAACCCTAGTACGGTTTTGTGAGAGGAACCAACACCTCTCACGTGACCATTGTAACACGTAAGAACTGACCCTGCGATAACGGGACTCCCGATTTGAGAATACGATGATAACCTGAAAATATAAGGTCTTAAGCTCGAAAATAAGGCGTTAGAGGGTGAAAACTCAAAACAGCCCCCGTACGGGCACGTGAGAGTCACCAACACCTCTCACGGGACCAATGTAACACGTAGGAACTGATCGCGAGATAACAGGACTCTCGATTCGAGAATACGATGGTAATTTGAAAATATGAGGACTTAAGCTTGAAAACAAGACGTTAGGGGGTCAAAACACGAAACAACTCCCGTACGGTCCCGTGAGAGGCACCAACACGTCTCGCGGGACCAATGGAAAAACGTAGGAACTGACCGCGCGATAACAGGACTCCCAGTTTAAAAATACGATAATAATTTAAAAATATGAAGACTTAAGCTTGAAAATAAAGGGTTAGAGGGTAAAACTCAAAACAGCCCCCGTAGGGTCCCGTAAGAGGCACCAACACCTCTCGCGGGACCAATGTAACACGTAGGAACTGACCGTACGATAATGGTACACTCTCTTTGAGAATACTATGATAATTTGAAAATATGAGGACCTCTCACGGGGCCAATGTAACACATAGGAACTCACCGCGCGATAATGGTACACCCGGTTTGAGAATACGATGATAATTTGAAAATATGAGGACTTAAGCTTGAAAACAAGGCGTTAGAAGGGGAAAATATAAAACAGCCCCCGTACGGTCCAGCGAGAGGCACCAACACCTCTCACAGGACCAATATAACACGTAGGAACTGATCGCGCGATCACGGGACTCTCGCTTTAAGAATACGACGATTATATGAAAATTTGAGAACTTAAGCTCGAAAACAAGGCGTTTGAGGGGAAAACACGAAACAACCCCGGTACTATTCCATGAGAGCAACCACACCTCTCGTGGGACCATTGTAACTGGTAGGAACTGACCGTGCGATAACGAGACTCCCGGTTTGGGAATACGACGATAATTTGAAAATATGAGCACTTATGCTCGAAAACAAGGCGTTAGAGGATGAAAACTCGAAACAACCCCCGTACTGTTCCGTGAGAGGCCCCAACACCTCTCATGGGACCATTGTAACACGTAGGAAATGACCGCGCGTTAACGGGACTCCCGATTTGAGAATACGACGATAATTTGAAAATATGAGGAAATGACTGCGCGATCAAAGGACTCCCGGTTTGAGAATACGATGATAATTTGAAAATATAAGGACTTAAGCTTAAAAACAAGGCGTTAGAGGGTGAAAACTCGAAGCAACCCCCGTACGGTTCCGTGAGAGGCACCAACACCTCTCACGGGGCCAATGTAACACGTAGGATCTATCCAACGGGAATCCCAATTTGAGAATATGACGATAATTTGAAAATATGGGGACTTAAGCTTGAAAACAAGTCGTTAGAGGGTAAAACTCGAAATAACCCCATACGGTCCCGTGAGAGGCACTAACACCTCTCGCGATCACGGGACTCTCGGTTTGAGAATATGATGATAATTTAAAAATATGAGGACTTAAGCTTGAAAACAAGGCGTTAGAGGGTGAAAACTCGAAACAGCCCTCGTACGGTCCCGTAAGAGGCACCAACACATCTCGCGAGACCAATGGAAAAACGTAGAAACTGACCGCGCGATAACGGGACTCCCAATTTGAGAATACGATGGTAATTTGAAAATATGAGGACTTAAGCTTGAAAACAAGGCGTTTGAGGGTGAAAACATGAAAAAAAAACTCGTACGGTCCCGTAAGAGGCACCAACATGTCTCACGGGACCAATGGAAAAATGTAGGAACTCACCGCGCGATAACGGGACTCCTGGTTTCAGAATACGACGATAATTTACAATATGAAGACTTAAGCATAAAAACAAAGCATTAGAGGGTAAAACTCGAAACAACCCCCGTACGGTTCCGTGAGAGGAACCAGCACCTCTCGCGGGACCATTGTAACACGTAGGAACTGACCGGCCGATAACGGGACTCCCGGTTTGGGAATACGATGATAATTTGAAAATATGAGGACTTAAGCTTAAAAGCAAGGCTTTAGAGGGTGAAAGCTCGAAACAGCCCCCGTACGGTCCAGTGAGAGTAAGGGTGTAAACGGATCGGGTCTGGGTATATCCAGATACGATACGGGTATTTTTTTAATGGATCGGGTCTTACCCGATTACCCGTCGGGTCTCATAAAATGGATCCAGACCCGGATCCGTTAAGGACTTGGAGACCCAACCCGAATACCTGTAACTATATATATATATATATAAACTGTAAAAACAACTATATATATATATATAGTTATATATATAGTTATATATATAGTTATATAACTGTTATTGTGTTTATATACTGTTATTATAGTTATAAGTTATATATATAGTTATATAAGGTAATAGTTATATAACATAATAACAGTAATAGTTAACTATATATAACATATGTTAACTATAATTAACAGTTATATAACTGTTATAAGTTATATATATTTATATATATAACTATATATATATATACATATTCGGGTCGGGTCGGGTCCTTATCGGATCGGAGTCATGTATATCCAGATTCGGTCCATTAACAAATCGGGTAATCGAATAATCGGGTCTATAAAATTTCTTCAGATCCGTTAATTCAGATCGGGTTCGGATCTGGTCCGGTCCTATACCCGATCCATTGACAGCCCTACGTGGGAGGCACCAACACCTCTCGCGGGACCAATGTAACTCGTAGAAACTGACCGCGCGATCAGTGGACTCCCGGTTTGAGAATACGACGATAATTTGAAAATATGAGGACTATGCTTTAAAACAAGGTGTTAGAGGGTGAAAACTCAAAACAGCCCCCGTACGATCCCGTGAGAGGCACTAACACCTCTCGCGGGACCAATGTAACAGTAGGAACTGACCGCGCGATCACCGGACTCCCGGTGTGAGAATACGACGATAATTTTAAAATATGAGGACTTAAGCTCGAAAACAAGGCGTTAGAGGGGGAAAAGCCCCAATACAGTCCCGTGAGAGGCACCGACACCTCTCACGGGATCCATGTAACACATAGAAACTGACCACATGATAACGGGACTCCCGGTTTGAGAATATGACGATAATTTGAAAATATGAGGACTTAAGCTCAAAAACAAGGCGTTAGAGGGTAAAACTCAAAATAGCCCCCGTACAGTCCTGTGAGAGGGCACCAACACCTCCCGCAGGACCAATTTAACACGTAGGAACTGATCGCGCGATCACAGGACTTCCGGTTTGAGAATACGATGATAATTTTAAAATATGAGGACTTAAACTTGTAAACGAGTTGTTAGAGGGTGAAAATTGGAAATAACCCCCGTACGATTTCGTAAGAGCCCCCAACACCTCTCACGGGACCAATGTAACACGTAGGAACTGATCGCGCGATAACGGGACTCCCGGTTTGAGAATACGACGATAATTTGAGAATATGAGGACTTAAGCTTGAAAATAAGTCGTTAGAGGGTAAAACTCAAAACAGCCCCCGTACGGTCCTATGAGAGGCAGCAACACCTCTCGCGGGAGCAATGTAACACGTAGGAACTGACCGTGCGATCACGGAACTCTCGGTTTGAGAATACGATGATAATTTTAAAATATGAGGACTTCTCACGGAACTAATGTAACACATAGGAACTGACCACGCGATAACGGGAATCCCGATTCGAGAATACGACGATAATTTGAAAATATGAGGACTTAAGCTTGAAAACAAGGCGTTAGAAGGGGAAAACACAAAACAGCCCCCGTGCGGTCCTGTGAGAGGCATCAACACCTCTCACCAGAACAAATTAAAATGTAGGAACTGACCACGTGATCATGGGACTCCCGGCTTGAGAATACGACATTAATTTGAACATATAAGAACTTATAGTTGAAAACAAGGCGTTAGAGGGTGAAAATTTGAAACAGCCCCCATATGCTCCCGTGAGAGGCACCAACTCCTCTCACGGGACCAATGTAACACGCAGGAACTAACCGCGTGATAACGGGACTCTCGGTTTGAGAATATGACGATAATTTGAAAATATAAGGTCTTAAGCTTGAAAATTAGGCGTTAGAGGATGACAACTCAAAATAGCCCCCGTACGGTCCTGTGAGAGGCACCGACACCTCTCACGGGACCAATGTAACACGTAGGAAATGTGCGCATGATAATGGGACTCCCGGGTTGAGAATACGATGATAATTTAAAAATATGAGGACTTCAGCTTGAAAATAAGGCGTTAGAGGGTAAAACTCGAAACATCCCCCGTATGGTCATGTGAGAGGCAGCAACACCTCTCGCCGGAGTAATGTAACACGTAGGAACTGACGGCGCGATGACATAACTCCCGGTTTGAGAATATGACGATAATTTTATAATATGAGGACTTAAGCTTGAAGATGAGTCGTTAGAGGGTGAAAATATGAAACAAACCCCGTACCATTCCGTAAGGCCCACACACCTCTCACGGAACCAATGTAACACGTAGGAACTGGCCGTGCGATAACGGGACTCCCGATTTGAGAATACAATGATAATTTGAAGATATAAGGACTTAAGCTTGAAAATAAGTTGTTAGAGGGTAAAACACGAAACAACCCCCGTACGGTCCCGTTAGAGGCAGCAACACCTCTCGTGGGAGTAATGTAACACGTAGGAACTGACTGCGCGATCACAAGACTTTTGGTTTGAGAATACGACGATAATTTTAAAATATGAGGACCTCTCACGGGACCAATGTAACACATAGGAACTGACCGCGCGATAACGGGACCCCTGGTTTGAGAATACGACGATAAATTGAAAATATGAGGACTTAAGCATGAAAACGAGGCGTTAGAAGGGAAAAACACGAAACAGTCCCCGTACGGTCCGGTTAGAGGCACCAATACCTCTCACGGTACCAATGTAACACGTAGGAACTAACCGCACGATAACCGGACTCACGGTTTGAGAATACGACGATAATTTGAAAATATGAGGACTTAAGATTGAAAACAAGGCGTTAGAAGGTGAAAACACGAAATAAATCCCGTACGGTCCCGTGAGAGGCACCAACACGTCTCGCGGGACCAATGGAAAAATGTACGTGAGAGGCACTAACACCTCTCACGGGACCAATGTAACACATAGGAACTCACCGCGCGATAACGGGTCACCCGGTTTGAGAATACGACGATAATTTGAAAATATGAGGACTTAAGCTTTAAAACAAGGCGTTAGAAGGGGAAAACACGAAACAGCCCCCGTACGGTCCTGCGAGAGGCAGCAACACCTCTCATGGGACCAATGTAACACGTAGGAACTGATCGCGCGATCATGGGAATCTACGACGATTATATGAAAATTTGAGAACTTAAGCTCGAAAATAAGGCGTTAGAGGGGGAAAACACGAAATAACCCCAGTACGGTTCCGTGAGAGCTACCAACACCACTCGCGGGACCATTGTAACACGTAGAAACTGATCGTACAATAACGAGACTCCTGGTTTGGGAATACGATGATAATTTGAAAATATGAGGACTTGAGCTCGAAAATAAGGCGTTAGAGGGTGAAAACTCAAAACAGCCCCTGTACGGTCCCGAGAGAGGCACTAACACCTCTCACGGGACCAATGTAACACGTAGGAACTGACCGCGCGATCATGAAACTCCCGGTTTGATAATACGATGATAATTTTAAAATATGAGGACTTAAGCTCGAAAACAAGGCGTTAGAGGGGGAAAAAATGAAGCAGCCCGTGTACGGTCTCGTGAGAGGCACCAATATCTCCCTCGGGATCAATGTAGCACGTTGGAACTGACCGCGCAATAACGGGACTCCCGATTTGAGAATACGATGATAATTTGAAAATATGAGGGCTCAAGCTCGAAAATAATGCGTTAGAGGGTAAAACTCGAAACAACCCCCACACGATCCCGTAAGAGGCACCAACACCTCTCGCGGGACCAATGTAACATTTAGGAACTGACCTCGTGATCACGGGACTCCAGGTTTGAGAATAAGATGATAATTTGAAAGTATGAGGACTTAAGCTTGAAAAAGAGTTGTTAGACGGTGAAACTCGAAACCACCCTAGTACGGTTCCGTGAGAGGCCCCTACACCTCTCACGGGACCATTGTAACACGTAGGAACTAACCACGCAATAACGGAACTCCCGATTTGAGAATACGATGATAATTTGAAAATATGAGGACTTAATCTTGAAAACAAGGCATTAGAGGGTAAAACTCAAAACAGCCCCCGTACGGTCACGTGAGAGGCAGCAACACCTCTCGCGGGACCAATATAACACGTAAGAACTGACCGTGCGATCACAGGACTCCCGGTTTTAGAATATGACGATAATTTTAAAATATGAGGACCTCTTACGGGACCAATGTAACACATAGGAACTGACCGCGCGATAACGGGACTCCCGGTTCGAGAATACGATGATAATTTGAAAATATGAGGACTTAAGCTTGAAAACAAAGCGTTAGATGGGGAAAACATGAAACAACGCCCGTACGGTCCTGTGAGAGACACCAACACCTCTCACGGGACCAATGTAACACGTAGGAACTGACCGCGCGATCACGGGACTCCCGGCTTGAGAATACGACGATAATTTGAAAATTTGAGAAGTTAAGCTTGAAAATAAGGTGTTCGAGGGGGAAACACGAAATAACCCCAGTACGGTTCCTTGAGAGGAACCAACATCTCTCACGGGACCAATGTAACACGTAGGAACTGACCGCGCGATAGCGGGACTCCCGATTTGAGAATACGACGATAATTGGAAAATATGAGGACTTAAGCTTGAAAACAAGGCGTTAGAGGGTAAAACTCGAAACGGCCCCCGTACGGTCTCGTGAGAGGCTGCAATAACTCTCGCGGGAGCAATGTAACACATAAGTACTAACCGCGCGATCACAGGACTCTCGGTTTTAGAATACGACGATAATTTTAAAATATGAGGACCTCTCACAGGACCAATGTAACACATAGGAACTGATCGCGCGATAACGGGACTCCCGGTTTGAGAATGCGATGATAATTTAAAAATATAAGGACTTAAGTTTGAAAACAAGGCGTTAGAAGGGGAAAACACGAAACAACCCCCGTACGGTCCTGTGAGAGGCACCAACACCACTCACGGGACCAATGCAACACGTAGGAACTGACCACGCGATCACGGGACTCCCGACTTGAGAATACGACGATAATTAGAAATTTTGAGAACTTAAGCTTGGAAACAAGGCGTTAGAGGAGGAAAACACGAAATAACCCTAGTACGGTTCCGTGAGAGGAACCAACACCTCTCGCGGGGCCATTATAACACGTAGGAACTGACCGTGCGATAACGGGACTCCCGATTTGAGAATACGACGATAACTTGAAAATATAAGGTCTTAAGCTCGAATATAAGGCGTTAGAGGGTGAAAACTCGAAACAACCCCCGTACGGGCACGTGAGAGTCACCAACACCTCTCGCGGGACCAATGTAACACGTAGGAAGTGACTGCGAGATAATAGGACTACCGATTTGAGAATACAATGGTAATTTGAAAATATGAGGACTTAAGCTTGAAAAGAAGGCGTTAGAGGGTGAAAACACGAAACAACCCCCGTACGGTCCCGTGAGAGGCACCAACACGTCTCACGGGACCAATGGAAAAACGTAGGAACTGATCGCGCGATAACGGGACTCTCGATTTGAGAATACGATGATAATTTAAAAATATGAAGACTTAAGCTTATAAACAAAGCGTTAGAGGGTAAAACTCGAAACAGCCCCCGTAGGGTCCCGTGAGAGGCACCAACACCTCTCGCGGGACCAATGTAACACGTAGGAACTGATCGTACGATAACAGTGCACTCGATTTGAGAATACGATGATAATTTGAAAATATGAGGACCTCTCACGGGACCAATGTAACACAGAGGAACTCACCGCCCGATAACGGGACACGCGGTTTGAAAATAAGACGATAGTTTGAAAATATGAGGATTTAAGCTTGAAAACAAGGCGTTAGAAGGGGAAAACATGAAACAGCCCACATACAGTCCAGCGAGAGGCACCAACACCTCTCCCGGGACGAATGTAACACGTAGGAATTGATTGCGCGATCACGGGACTCTCGGTTTGAGAATACAACGATTATATGAAAATTTGAGAACTTAAGCTCGAAAACAAGGCGTTAAAGGGGGAAAACACGAAACAGCCCCGATCCGGTTCCGTGAGAGCAAACAACACCTCTCGTGGGACCATTGTAACTGGTAGGAACTGACCGTGCGATAACGAGACTCCCCGTTTGGGAATACGATGATAATTTGAAAATGTGAGGACTTATGCTCGAAAACAAGGTGTTAGAGGGTGAAAACTCAAAACAGCCGTCGTACGGTCCCGTGAGAGGCACCGACAACTCTCGCGGGACCAATGTAACACGTAGGAACTGACCGCGCGATCACGGGACTCCCGGTTTGAGAATACGACGATAATTTCAAAATACAATGACTTAAACTCAAAAATAAGGCGTTAAAGGGGAAAAAAATTAACCAGCCCCTGCACAGTCCCGTGAGAGGCACCAATACCTCTCTAGAGATCAATGTAACACGTTGGAACTGACCGCGCGATAACGGGACTCCTGATTTGAGAATACGAGGATAATTTCAAAATACGGGGACTCAAGATCGAAAACAGTGCGTTAGAGGGTAAAACTGAAACAGCCCCCGTACGGTCTCGTAAGTGGCACCATCACCTCTTACAGGACCAATGTAACACGTAGGAACTGGCCGCGCGGTCACGGGATTCCGGGATTGATAATACGATGATAATTTGAAAATATGAGGACTTAAGCTTGAAAAGGAGTTATTAGAGGGTGAAACTCGAAACAACCCCCGTACGATTCCGTGAGAGGCCCCAACACCTCTCACGAGACCAATGTAA
Source organism: Sambucus nigra (assembly GCA_949130495.1). Classification (NCBI taxonomy): domain Eukaryota; kingdom Viridiplantae; phylum Streptophyta; class Magnoliopsida; order Dipsacales; family Adoxaceae; genus Sambucus; species Sambucus nigra. The sequence continues at coordinate 432,489,700 of OX422209.1, read as the reverse complement.
CACGTAGGAACTGACCGCGCGATAGCGGGACTCCCGATTAGAGAATACGACGATAATTTGAAAATATGAGGACTTAAGCTTGAAAACAAGGCGTCAGAGGGTAAAACTCGAAACAGCCCCCGTACGGTCTCGTGATAGGCTGCAATAACTCTCGCGGGAGCAATGTAACACATAGGTACTAACTGCGCGATCACGGGACTCTCGGTTTTAGAATACGACGATAATTTTAAAATATGAGGACCTCTCACAGGACCAATGTAACACATAGGAACTGATCGCGCGATAACGGGACTCCCGATTTGAGAATACGATGATAATTTAAAAATATAAGGACTTAAGTTTGAAAATAAGGCGTTAGAAGGGAAAAACACGAAACAACCCCCGTACGATCCTGTGAGAGGCACAAACACCTCTCACGGGACCAATGTAACACGTAGGAACTGACCACGCGATCACGGGACTCCCGGCTTGAGAATACGACGATAATTAGAAATTTTGAGAACTTAAGCTTGGAAACAAGGCGTTAGAGGAGGAAAACACGAAATAACCCTAGTACGGTTCCGTGAGAGGAACCAACACCTCTCGCGGGACCATTATAACACATAGGAACTGACCGTGCGATAACGGGACTCCCGATTTGAGAATACGACGATAACTTGAAAATATAAGGTCTTAAGCTCGAATATAAGGCGTTAGAGGGTGAAAACTCGAAACAACCCCCGTACGGGCACGTGAGAGTCACCAACACCTCTCGCGGGACCAATGTAACACGTAGGAAGTGACTGCGAGATAATAGGACTACCGATTTGAGAATACGATGGTAATTTGAAAATATGAGGACTTAAGCTTGAAAAGAAGGCGTTAGAGGATGAAAACACGAAACAACCCCCGTACGGTCCCGTGAGAGGCACCAACACGTCTCACGGGACCAATGGAAAAACGTAGAAACTGATCGCGCGATAACGGGACTCTCGATTTGAGAATATGATGATAATTTAAAAATATGAAGACTTAAGCTTATAAACAAAGCGTTAGAGGGTAAAACTCAAAACAGCCCCCGTAGGGTCCCGTGAGAGGCACCAACACCTCTCGCGGGACCAATGTAACACGTAGGAACTGACCGTGCGATAACAGTGCACTAGATTTGAGAATACGATGATAATTTGAAAATATGAGGACCTCTCACGGGACCAATGTAACACAGAGGAACTCACCGCGCGATAACGGGACACCCGGTTTAAAAATACGACGATAGTTTGAAAATATGAGGATTTAAGCTTGAAAACAAGGCGTTAGAAGGGGAAAACATGAAACAGCCCACATAAGGTCCAGCGAGAGGCACCAACACCTCTCCCGGGACGAATGTAACACGTAGGAACTGATTGCGTGATCACGGGACTCTCGGTTTGAGAATACGACGATTATACGAAAATTTGAGAACTTAAGCTCGAAAACAAGGCGTTAAAGGGGGAAAACACGAAACAGCCCCGATACGGTTCCGTGAGAGCAAACAACACCTCTCGTGGGACCATTGTAACTGGTAGGAACTGACCGTGCGATAACGAGACTCCCCGTTTGGGAATACGATGATAATTTGAAAATGTGAGGACTTATGCTCGAAAACAAGGTGTTAGAGGGTGAAAACTCGAAACAGCCCTCGTACGGTCCCGTGAGAGGCACCGACAACTCTCGCGGGACCAATGTAACACGTAGGAACTGACCGCGCGATCACGGGACTCCCGGTTTGAGAATACGACGATAATTTCAAAATACGATGACTTAAACTCGAAAATAAGGCGTTAGAGGGGACAAAAATGAACCAACCCTTGCACGGTCCCGTGAGAGGCACCAATACCTCTCTCGAGATCAATGTAACACATTGGAACTGACCGCGCGATAATGGGACTCCCGATTTGAGAATACGATGATAATTTGAAAATATGGGGACTCAAGATCGAAAACAGTGCGTTAGAGGGTAAAACTGAAACAGCCCCCGTACGGTCTCGTAAGTGGCACCAACACCTCTTGCGGGACCAATGTAACACGTAGAAACTGACCGCGCGGTCACGGGATTCCCGGTTTGATAATATGATGATAATTTGAAAATATGAGGACTTAAGCTTAAAAAGGAGTTATTAGAGGGTAAAACTCGAAACAACCCCCGTACGATTCCGTGAGAGGCCCCAACACCTCTCACGAGACCATTATAACACGTAGGAACTGACCGCGTGTTAACGGGACTCTCGGTGTGAGAATACGATGATAATTTGAAAATATGAGGACTTAAGCTTGAAAACAAGGCGTTAGAAGGGAAAAACACGAAACAACCTCCGTAGGGTCTCGTGAGAGGCACAAACACCTCTCACGGGACCAATGTAACACGTAGGAACTGACCACGCGATCACGGGACTCCCGGCTTGAGAATACGACGATAATTAGAAATTTTGAGAACTTAAGCTTGGAAACAAGGCGTTAGAGGAGGAAAACACGAAATAACCCTAGTACGGTTCCGTGAGAGGAACCAACACCTCTCGCGGGACCATTATAACACGTAGGAACTGACCGTGCGATAACGGGACTCCCGATTTGAGAATACGACGATAACTTGAAAATATAAGGTCTTAAGCTCGAATATAAGGCGTTAGAGGGTGAAAACTCGAAACAACCCCCGTACGGGCACGTGAGAGTCACCAACACCTCTCGCGGGACCAATGTAACACGTAGGAAGTGACTGCGAGATAATAGGACTACCGATTTGAGAATACGATGGTAATTTGAAAATATGAGGACTTAAGCTTGAAAAGAAGGCGTTAGAGGGTGAAAACTCGAAACAGCCCCGTACGGTCCCGTGAGAGGCAGTAACTAACACCTCTCGCGGGAGCAATGTAACACGTAGGAACTGACTGCGCGATCATAGGACTCCCAGTTTTAGAATACAGCGATAATTTTAAAATATGAGGACCTCTCACGGGACAATTGTAACACATAGGAACTGACCGCGCGATAACGGGACTCCCGGTTTGAGAATACAATGATAATTTGAAAATATGAGGAATTGAACTTGAAAATAAGGCGTTAGATGGGGAAAACACGAAACAACCCCTGTACGGTTCTGTGAGAGACACCAACACCTCTCATAGGACCAATGTAACACGTAGGAACTGACCGCGTGATAACAGGACTCCCGGTTTGAGAATACGATGATAATTTGAAAATATAAGAACTTAAGCTTGAAAACAAGGCGTCAGAGGGTGAAAACTCGAAGCAGTCCCCGTACGGTTCCGTGAGAGGCACCAGGACCTCTCACGGGACCAATATAACACGTAGGATCTAACCAATGGGAATCCCAGTTTGAGAATACGACGATAATTTGAAAATATGGGGACTTAAGCTTGAAAACAAGGCGTTAGAGGGTAAAACTCGAAATAGCCCTAGTACGGTTCCATGAGAGGAACCAAAACCTCTCATGGGACCAATGTAACACGTAGGAAGTGACCGCGCAATAGCGGGACTCCCGATTTGAGAATACGATGGTAATTTGAAAATATGAGGACTTAAGCTTGAAAACAAGGCGTTAGAGGGTAAAACTCGTAACAGCCCCCGTACGGTCCCGTGAGAGGCAGTAACTAACACCTCTCGCGGGAGCAATGTAACACGTAGGAACTGACTGCGCGATCATAGGACTCCCAGTTTTAGAATACGACGATAATTTTAAAATATGAGGTCCTCTCACGGGACCAATGTAACACATAGGAACTGATCGCGCGATAACGGGACTCCCGATTTGAGAATACGATGATAATTTGAAAATATGAGGACTTAAGTTTGAAAACAAGGCGTTAGAAGGTGAAAACATGAAACAACCCCCGTACAGTCCTGTGAGAGGCACCAACACCTCTCACGAAACCAATGTAACACGTAGGAACTGACCGCGCGATCACGGGACACCCGACTTGAGAATACGACGATAATTTGAAATTTTGAGAACTTAAGCTTGAAAATAAGGCGTTAGAGGCGAAAAGTACAAAACAACCTCAGTACGGTTCCGTGAGTGGAACCAACACCTCTCGCGGGACCATTGTATACGTAGGAACTGACCGTGCGATAACGGGACTCCCGATTTTAGAATTCGACGATAATTTTAAAATGTAAGGTCTTAAGCTTGAAAATAAGGCGTTAGAGGGTGAAAACTCGAAAAAGACCCCGTACGGTTCCGTGAGAGTCACTAACACCTCTTATGGGACCAATGTAACATGTAAGAACTGATCGCGCAATAACGGGACTCCCGATTTGAGAATACGATGGTAATTTGAAAATATGAGGACTTAACCTTGAAAATAAGGCGTTAGAGGGTGAAAATATGAAACAACCCCTGTACGATCCCGTGAGAGGCACCAAGACGTCTCGCGGGACCAATGAAAAAATGTAGGAACTGACCGCTCGATAACGGGACTCCCGGTTTGAGAATACGACGATAATTTAAAAATATGAAGACTTAAGCATAAAAACAAAGCGTTAGCGGGTAAAAGTCGAAATAACCCTCGTATGGTCCCGTGAGAGGCACCAACACCTCTCGCAGGACCAATGTAACACGTAGGAACTAACTGCGTGATCACAGGACTCCCGATTTGAGAATACGACGATAATTTGAAAATAGAGGACTAAGCTTGAAAACAAGGCGTTAGAGGGGGAAAACACGAAACAACCCCAGTACGGTTCCGTGAGAGGAACCAACACCTCTCACAGGACCAATCTAACACGTAGGAATTGATCGCGCGATAGCGGGACTCCCGATTTGAGAATACGACGATAATTTGAAAATATGAGGATTTATGCTTGAAAATAAGGCGTTAGAGGGTAAAACTCGAAACAACCCCCGTACGGTCCCGTGAGAGGCATCAACACCTCTTGCGGGAGCAATGTAACACAAAGGAACTGACCGCGCGATAACGGGACTCCCGATTTGAGAATACGATGGTAATTTGAAAATATGATGACTTAATCTTGAAAACAAGGCGTTAAAGGGTAAAAACACAAAATAACCCCCGTATGGTCCCGTGAGAGGCACCGACACGTCTCGTAGGACCAATGGAAAAATGTAGGAACTGACCGTGCGATAACGGGACTCCCGATGTGAGAATACGACGAAAATTTAAAAATATGAAGACTTAAGCTTAAAAACATAGCGTCAGAGGGTAAAACTCGAAACAACCCCCGTACGGTCCCGTGAGAGGCACCAACACCTCTCGCGGGACCAATGTAACACGTAGGAACTGACTGCTCGATCACAGGACTCCCGGTTTGAGAATATGACGATAATTTTAAAATATAAGGACTAAGCTTGAAAACAAGGCGTTAAAGGGTGAAAACTCGAAACATCCCCTGTACGGTCCTGTGAGAGGCACCAACACCTCTCGCGGGAGCAATGTAACACGTAGGAACCGTCCGCGTGATAACATGACACCCGATTTGAGAATACGATGATAATTTGAAAATATGAGGACTTGGGCTTGAAAACAAGGCGTTAGAGGGTGAAAACTCGAAACAACCCTCGTACGGTCCCGTGAGAGGCATCAACACCTGTCACGGGACCAACATAAAATGTAGGAACTGATCGCGCGATCACGAGACTCCCTATTTGAGAATACGACGATAATTTGAAAATTTGATTACTTAAGCTTGAAAACAAGGCTTTAGAGGGGGGAAACACGAAATAGCTACAGTACGATTTTGTGAGAGGAACCAACACCTCTCGCGAGACCATTGTAACACGTAGGAACAGACCGAGCGATAACGGGACTCCCGATTTGAGAATATGACGATAATTTGAAAATATGAGGACTTAAGCTTGAAAACAAGGTGTTAGAGGGTGAAAGCTCGAAACAGCCCCCGTACGGTCCTGTGAGAGGAACCAACACCTCTCACGGGACCAATGTAACACGTAGGAATTGACTGCGTGATCACGGGACTGTCGGTTTGAGAATACGATAATAATTTGAAAATATGAGGACTTAAGCTAAAAAATAAGGCGTTAGAGGGGGGAAAACCGAGGCACCTCTGTACGGTCCCGTGAGAGGCACCAACACCTCTCACGGGATCAATGTAACACGCAGGAACTGACCATGCGATCTCAGGACTCCCATATTGAGAATGTGGCGATAATTTTAAAATATGAGAACTTGAGCTTCGAAATAAGGCATTAGAGGGGGAAAACACGAAACAGCCACCGTACGGTCCCGTGAGAGGCACCAACAACTCTCGTGGAACCAATGTAACATGTAGGAACTGACCACGTGATAACGGGACTCCCGGTTTTAGAATACGATGATGATTTAAAAATATAATGACTTAAGCTTAAAAACAAGGCGTTGGAGGGTGAAAACTCGAAGCAGCCCCCGTACGGTTCCGTGAGAGGCACCAACACCTCTCACGGGACCAATATAACACGTAGGATCTAACCAACGGGAATTCCAGTTTGAGAATACAATGATAATTTAAAAATATGGGGACTTAAGCTTGAAAATAAGGCCTTAGAGGGTAAAACTCGAAATAGCCCCCATACGGTCCCGTGAGAGGCACTAACACCTCTCGCAATCATGGGACTCCCAGTTTGAGAATACGACGATAATTTAAAAATATGAGGACTTAAGCTTGAAAACAAGGCGTTGGAGGGTGAAAACTCGAAACAACCCTCGTACGGTCCCGTGAGAGGCACCAACACCTCTAGCGGGATCAATGGGAAAACGTAGAAACTGATCACGCAATAACAGGACTCCCCATTTGAGAATACGATGGTAATTTGAAAATATGAGGACTTAAGCTTGAAAATAAGGCGTTAGAGGGTGAAAACACGAAACAACCCCCGTACGGTCCCGTGAGAGGCAACAACATGTCTCGCGAGACCAATGGAAAAATGTAGGAACTGACCGCGCGATAACGGGACTCCTGGTTTGAGAATACGACGATAATTTACAATATGAATACTTAAGCTTAAAAACAGAGCGTTAGAGGGTAAAACTCGAAACAGCCCCCGTACGGTTCCGTGAGAGGAACTGGCACCTCTCGCGGGACCATTGTAACACATAGGAACTGACCGGGCGATAACGGGACTTTCGGTTTGGGAATACGACGATAATTTGAAAATATGAGGACTTAAGCTTGAAAGCAAGACTTTAGAGGGTGAAAGCTCGAAACAGCCCCCGTACGGTCCCGTGAGAGTAGGGGTGTAAACGGATCGGGTCTGGGTATATCCAGATCCGACATGGGTATTTTTTTAACGGATCGGGTCTTACCCGATTACCCATCGGGTTTCAGAAAATGGATCCAGACCCGGATCCGTTAAGGACCCGGAGACCCGAACCGAATACCTGTAACTATATATATATATATAAACTGTAAAAACAACTATGTATATATATATATATAATTGTTATTATAGTTATAACTATATATATATGTAGTTGTATAACTGTTATTGTGTTTATATACTGTTATTATAGTGTTATTATAGTTATAAGTTATATATACAGTTATATAAGGTAATAGTTATATAATATAATAACAGTAATAGTTAACTATATATAACAGTTATATACAGTTATTATAGTTATAAGTTATATATATATACACACATATTCGGGTCGGGTTCTTATCGGATCGGAGTCATGTATATCCAGATCCGGTCCATTAACAAATCGGGTAATTGGATAATCGGGTCGATAAAATTTTACTCAGATCCGTTAATTCGGATCGGGTCCGGATCTAGTTCGGGCCTATACCCGGTCCATTGACAGCCCTACGTGAGAGGCACCAACACCTCTCGCGGGACCAATGTAACTCGTAGAAACTGACCGCGCGATCACTGGACTCCCGGTTTGAGGATACGACGATAATTTGAAAATATGAGGACTTAAGCTTGAAAACAAGGCGTTAGAGGGTGAAAACTCGAAGTAACCCCATTACGGTCCCGTGAGAGGCACCAGCACCTCTCACGGGACCAATGTAACACGTAAGAACTAATCAATGGGAATCCGAGTTTGAGAATACGTCGATAATTTGAAAATATGGGGACTTAAGCTTGAAAACCAGGCGTTAGAGGGTAAAACTCGAAACAGCCCCCGTACGGTCCCGTGAGAGGCACCAACACAACTCGCGATCACGGGACTCTTGATTTGAGAATACGACGATAATTTAAAAATATGCGGACTTAAGCTTGAAAAAAAGGCGTTAGAGGGTGAAAACTCGAAACAACCCTCGTACGGTCCCGTGTGAGGCACAAACACCTCTCGCGGGACCAATGGAAAAACGTAGGAACTGACCGCACGATAACGGGACTCCTGGTTTGAGAATACGATGACAATTTAAAAATATGAAGTCTTAAGCTTAAAAACAAAGCGTTAGAGGGTAAAACTCGAAAAAGCCCCCGTACGGTTCCATGAGAGGAACCAGCACCTCTCGCGGGACCATTGTAACACGTAGGAACTGACAGGGCGATAACGGGACTCCCGGTTTGGGAATGCGATGATAATTTGAAAATACGAGGACTTAAGCTTGGAAACAAGGCGTTAGAGGGTGAAAACTCAAAGCAGCCCCCGTACAGTCCCGTGAGAGGCACCATCACCTCTCGCGGGACTAATGTAACTCGAAGGAACTGACCGCGCGATCACTGGACTCCCGATTTGAGAATACGATAATAATTTGAAAATATGAGGACTTAAGCTTGAAAACAAGGCGTTAGAGAGTGAAAACTCGAAGCAGCCCACGTACGGTCCTGTGAGAGGCACCAGCACCTCTCACGGGACTAATGTAACTCGTAGGAACAGACCGCTCGTTCACGGGGCTCCCGGTTTGAGAATACGACGATAATTTGCATATTTCTAGATTTAGGCATAAAAACAACGCATTTGAGGGTGAAAACACGAAACAACCCTCGTACGATACCGTGAGAGGCACCAACACCTCTCGCGGGCTAATGAAAAAATGTAAGAACTGACCGCGCGATAACGGGACTCCCGATTTGAGAATACGATGATAATTTAAAAATATGAAGACTTAAGCTTAAAAATAAAGCGTTAGAGGGTACAACTCGAAACAGCCCCCGTATGGTTCCATGAGAGGAACCAACACCTCTCGCGGGACCATTGAAACACGTAGGAACTGACCGAGCGATAACGGGACTCTCGATTTGAGAATACGACGATAATTTGAAAATATGAGGACTTAAGCTTGAAAGCAAGGCGTTAGAAGGTGAAAACTCGAAACAGCCCCCGTGCAGTCCCGTGAAAGGCACCAACACCTCTCGCGGGACCAATATAACTCGTAAGAACTGACCGCCCGATCACTGGTCTCCAGATTTAAGAATACGACGATAATTTTAAAATATGAAGACTTAAGCTTGAAAAGAAGGCGTTAGAGGGTGAAAACTCGAAGCATCCCCCGTACGGTCCCGTGAGAGGCACCAGAACCTCTCACGGGACCAATGTAACTCGTAGGAACTGACTGCACGATCACGAGACTCCCGGTTAAGAATACGACGATAATTTGCATATTTCTAGATTTAGGCATAAAAACATGGCGTTAGTGGCTGAAAACCCGAAACAGCCCCCGAACGTCCCCTTGAGTGGCACCAACACCTCACACGGGACCAATGTAACTCGTAAGAACTGACCGTGCTATCACGGGACTCTCGATTTGATAATACGACGATAATTTGCGTATGGGGACTTAAGCTTGAAAACAAGGTGTTAGAGGGCGAAAACACGAAGGAGCTCCCGTACGGTCCCGTGAGATGCACCAACAGGTCTCGCGGGACCAATGGAAAAATGTTGGAACTGACCGGGCGATAACAAGACTTCCAATGACAATACGACTAAAATTTGCATATGGAATTTATATGTTAATAATTATAACTCATATATGCAAATTTTCAGCTTGAATAATTTTTTTGTAAAACTACTTGGTTACTGATATCATTTTTTTGTATCCTACCATTTGTAGGATTTTTGCACGTGGAACAAATGAAGGAGGGAATGGTTTAAGACATGAAGATTGTTTATATAATGTTGTGGACATTCAGGATTATGTTTTTTATGTATTACAGCCATGCGGGCTTTTATTGTTTAGTTTTATGGCCGTGCGAGCTTTTATAATTTGATTGTTAAATTTTATAACCGTGCGGGCTTTATAATAAGCAGGTTTTACATTTACAGGGTTTGGAATGTCCAGAAAATAAAGGAAACTCTGCCCAATTTTTTTTGGTCTGTGAATTATTAAGACGTGTAATATTTTTAAGTTTGTATATATATTAGTTTATTAAAAACATTATCGATTCGCAGTTTGTGATTTTTTTTCATTGTTTTGCCAATAATAAATATTTGTAACGCCTTGTACGTGTCCAACGTTACACGTAGCAACCGACCGTGCAGGCACAGGACCCCCAATTTTAGGATTGGACGAAAAAAAGACATTTTTTAAAAAATTATAGTTAAACAAGGTCATGGACTTTGTCCATGACCATTTTTATTTTTTTCGTCGGGCATAAAAATGGTCGGGCCAAAGTCCATGACCCCAACCGTGACGAAAATTGTCGCGGCCAAAGTCCGCGACCATTTTTTTCCATTTTTTTTCGTTGCGGTGTGGATCACGAATTTTGGCCGCGACCAATTTTTGTCACGATTGTGGATCAAGGATTTGGGCCGCGACCATTTTTCATTTTTTTTCATCGCGGCGTGGGTCACGGACTTTGGCCGCGACCAATTTTCCTCATGACCAAAGTCCATGACCCCGAACCGTGATGAAAAATGGTCGCGGCCAAAGTTCGCGACCATTTTTTTCCTTTTTTTTTCGTCGCGGCCAAAGTTCGTGACGAAAAATGGGTCACAAACTTTGACCGCGACCATTTTTTTGTCATGGTTGTGGGTCACGGACTTTATATCCCAATACATATTACTACCGTTTTAATGATATGTCTTGGGATATAAAGGGTGAGTTAAATAATATTTATTTATTAAGTTTTAGATTTAGAAATTTGCAAGAAAAAATAAACTATTACATATATAGCTCTCACGAACCTCTTATTTTACAATTAGAAAATAATGCCCATCAAAAAATAAAAATTGAAAAATACTTAATTTTGCACTTGAAATATAAAAACAATCAACATCGAGTATATAATAGCTTTTCATGCAAAAT